>OX244264.1:9803600-11023324 GCA_945867215.1 Epinotia demarniana
ACACGACACAGCTACCCCTAAAGTGTACTTTCCGGGAAAATATACCTTCTGCGAATGTGCACATTCTGGGAAAGTTATTGAGATCTGGGAAGACCTATTGACAAAGTGTACATATCGGGAAGTGCACTTTTAGAGACAGAGTACTTTCCGGGAAAATGATCATTAAAAAAAAACACCTTTACAGAAAGTGCACATTTCGGGAAAGTGTGTTTTACGAGTCTAACCCGTATGGTTTACGTCGAATAAATATTCGCGTATTGCAGTGCTTTATTGATGACTTACAGTTGAAACAGGCATAGATTATAGTATAGGTTGTTTAAGAAATTATAAAAATAGCAAGAGGGCCAAGTCATTCGGTGGTTGTAAAACTAACACGTATCTATATGGCGAGTAAATTTTCCTACGTATTTGCATTTCTTCACAAGTCTGCTGCTTCCTTGGTCCATGCAATGGTGTACGCTTCGTCCGTGCTGGCGTGCAAGGTACAGGGATGAAACCTGACATTAGTAACCAAATAACCGTATAGAAATTACTAAAATAAAATAAATGAATGAAATTGTGAGTATGAACTTGTACCAGTTAACGTCGACGTATTGATAATTCCATGTTATAGCATTTTGCTGAGTAATCGCAAAAGTCCCATTCCATACAAATCGAACTGCAGCGACAAGCTTGGTTTTCAATATTGTGATATTTTATATATAGATTTAGACAAAGAAATTTGCAAGTGTATTATGAAGGAAAATTGATGCGATTTTTATACTTAGATATATGTTCAAACTCAGTGTGGTGTGCAATGAATTATATTTATGTTCGATGTTAAATGTTTGAACGTTAGAAAGAACTTGATGCACAATTGTGTTCGCACTAGAAACTTACTATAATTAGAGATTGTTTTGTGCTTATTTACAACCATATGGTTAAATTTCGGAGTAGGTTGGAAATTTTAACCATCCCCCGGTTTTATAAAGATCAGTTAGACTTTATGGTTAGTAAAAAATGCACTGAGTTACTAAAATTTGATCTGATAATTGATCTAACGCGTCATTATAAAACCGGAACTCAGATGGCTGTAAACGATTACCGATTCAATTTACACTACTACTGATAGCTATCATAACTCAAACTTACCAAGAAGTTATATAATTTCATATTTTCATAGTAATAGTTATTAGTATTTAAAGCACAAAGCCCACACTCGGTTTACAGAAAACCCAGGCGTCGATTTCGTACACAACTTCCACGTTCAGATTGTCATATCAGTTATTAGATGAGTTAAAAGCGATATATACTTGTATGGCCTAATTGCTTCAGAGTAGTTCATTCAAAAATCAACTGTACCGCCTAGATATAAAATTCCAATTCGAATAACATTATACCTAATCTAATCGATAAGAAATCGTAAAAGTTCTGTACTAAATCGACAACCCTGTAGAGCGGTGCCTTCAAGGGTGGATTCATTCTAAATAAAAGGATGTTCAAATTGTTCTGTGATTTTCTTGCAACAACTGTGCTATAAAAGGCACCATTCGGCAAATGTGTTAGTTTCAGAATTTGAATCCTGCTGAATAGGGGTTTAGACACCATGTAAAATAACCAGTAATGTTGAATTTTCCCGAAACAGTATTTAAAATATTATCAATTGAAGAAAAAAGTAAAGCAGGGGATTAAATTATGACAGTGTCCAAAGTTTTAAGAGATATTCTGTCCCATTTCCGCAAAACGCACCCTCATATGAAACTAGTGTCATTTATTACCTATATACTTACTTTACTAGTTTACTCTCTGTCATTTACTATGACTACGATTGACGTTTTCTCTCTCTAACAACCAATATTTAAACGGATCGGAATAGCTTCGTTATTATTTGAGATATCTGAATGGGATTTTGGGTACTAGGTATATTTTTTGCCTTCTTTCTCTTGGAGTAATAAATAATAATACATTTTGAGTCTACACCTGTATTAATAGAACATATAGAAGCTTTTATGTGCCCCGCGGAGTCGTGAGCCAAATGCCTCAAAACCATTAAAAGTAAACGGGACTTCTAACGTAACTATTTACGCATTGAGACATTATCCGATGTAGTAAGCCCTTGGTCTCCGGTCGACGTATGGCAGTGCAGATACATTTCTATACAACCTGGCGCTGTAAGTGGCGTTCGACGTTAACCGGAGACCACGAATTAAGTAATTTTGAATCTGCCCCTGAGTGCGTTGCAATGTTAAGCAGGGTACAGATAGCGTCAAATAGTAGCAGCCAAGATAGCTAAATGTTTCGGTACACGACTTGATTACTGTAAGAATAAGGGTGAGTTACGAAATTATTTGGCTACTCTGACGTCTCTGACTGCTACTAACTATATGACGCTGACTGTACAACATATGTGTTCACGTCCGATGTCATTTTACGCGAATTTAGTACTAGTTATTTAAAAGCACGATACATTTCGAATGTCACGCAAAACCAGTGTGTGAGCAATCCACATTCCATTACACGGAACAGTTGCAACATTTGTACAAAACAAATGTGTTAATGAGACGGGAGGCTTTTTGTATTAAAATGATGCAGGAAATGAAAAAAAAAGAACAGTTGGAAAACTCATTCAAGGATGATTCAAAAGATCCAGAAGGTAAAATCAGTCATTGCGTCTAGAACTGGTAACTGATTTTTTAGTTCAAGTTGTGTTGCCGAATAAATGTGCTTTTACATCCAGGCGAGGCAAGATGAGGTTTTATATCTCGTATTAAAATCAAACAAATTAATGATTTGAACTGATCTCAGAAGCCTAGAGTCAACGAGTGTGGTTTGCGTGAAATATCTTTAATGATGTAAGTGTAAGAATGAAACAACTAAGGAACAGCTAGTTGGCTTTATAAAGTACAATTTTGAGCTGTGTAAATGCAACACAGTACTGATTTCTAAATTCGAAACAAAAGCCGTCTGCTTAGACTGCTTAGCAATTTTCAGGTTTAGAAAACTGTACTGATATGTATGTTTTAAGGTGTTATTTATTTATTTCAATGAATAACTATGATACTTAGTGTCTTATAATGATTGAAAATCGATGAGTGGTTCATGTAAAAAAGCTGGTGCTTTCATGAAAAAGTGTCTTTGACAAAAAGATGTATAAGTATATTTTGTAACGTTTATGCGTTGTTACCGTTTAATTAATAATCTCAAATCCAGTATTAATTGCTTTTACACTTCCGATTAAACTTTACTCAATAGAGCCGATATTTCCAGCCGCTTTTTTATGATACATCGAATGGACATTATACCATAATATAAGCCCATTGTCCATGGATGTATACAGTAATCTCTCATAACAGATTAACATTTGTTTGGCTTTCCTCTTGAAGAGGGCTCGAAGCAGTCAATGTATTGAAATATACTTAAAAATTAACGGCGCCACTTAAAATAATAAAAAATTCAAATCCATTCGTGGTGGGAAATGGGAATTCATACTAATATTTATGAATTAGGTATACTCCAGTCATTATTTGAGGTGGCACTGGTGGCAGAGATTGCGATTAATAATTCGAATAGTGGTATTCGTACAGTCGAGTGCAAAAATATGTAACGATAACATCCTGTCTTAACACGTTCGCAACTAAGAACCCGCCTGGTAGGCACTCGTATTGGTTGCCCAGATGCCGGCTGAGCGCGCTAGGCGGGCAGTAGTATGCACCTACACGCCTAGCGAGTTCTGTCGGTTTCTGGTGTATTGTTCCATATTTAGTCCAGTTGCGAAAGTGTTAAGTAGGTAAGTACCAAACTCTGCTGACATATTTATGATTATGAGTAAGTTTGTATGCACCCATATTTTTAAACTTGACCGTACAGTCACCAGCAATAAGATCTGCCACAACATAGCACGCATAAATATCTGACACGACTCTATGTCTAATGCCATAAGGACGTGTCAGATATTTTTGCCGGCTTTGTTTCGGCAGATATAGATGCCGGTGACTGTACCAATGAGTTTTTCGGAACTTAAAATTTATGTATCGAATGTCATACATAAGATATTTACCGGTAGCTTTTCGGTGAAGGAAAAACGTCGCGAGGAATCCTGTATACATCTGCGAAGAAATTCAAAGGTGTGTGTGAAGTCCCCAACCCGCACTGGGCCACCGTGGAGACCACTGCCCGATCCCACATCCATGAGAGGAGGCCTGTATCCAGCAGTGGATTTATTATTTGTTAATTGTGAGGCTTACATTGAGTAAATTAATTTTAATGCCGTATTACCTTTTTTATTCTAATTCTGAAATGCACAATAAATGACATATATTTCGCCTTGTAATGTATGACTTACTGATGGAGCTTACTGTGTTCAATCACGAGGGTGGTTTGTACTAAATGTTTATTTATTTGTGTGTTAAATGTGAATAAAATATTGCGATATGAACGATTTTGCGTTACAGTTTATTTCCGTTTTTAGCCCGTAGTTAGGCAGCACAGGCTGTTCTTTGGGCTGCTGTCAATTTCTTAAAGAGTCCACAGCACGGTCCAAAGATACTATATACATATATACTGGCACGGTCGATTCTCCATACTAACGTAGTTTGTTTCTCATTTTAACATGTTCGCAACCAAGTGGCAACCAAGAACCCGCCTAGCGGGCACTCGTTATGTTTGCTCAGATGCCGGCTGAGCCCGCTACGCGGGCAGTGTTATGAATTTACACGAATTTTGTCGTTTTCTGGTGAATAGTTCTATTTTTAGGCCCGTTGCGAAAGTGTTAAGCGGCATACTAACACAATGCGATCCGCCATATCTAGGTCGCACGCTAGTTCCCGTTGCTATAAATTATAATAGAAAATAAACATTGGCTAAGTGCGTGTCAGTGCGGGCCACGCGCAGTGTAGAGTTCTCAGACTCGAACAAATTTTTTTAGGCTTTAAAGCCCAATATCTCGCAAACGAATCACTAATTTGAATCGACCGTCGCGACCCATAATCCTTTGTCTATCATTCCAATGGCCCTCGCCCCGTCCATACAACTTTTTCTTACCTCCTATAAGAATAAACCAATTGAGCGTCCTATCCTACAGCTTTAGAAGGAGAAACCTAGGACTTGACTTTGGATATACAGCGAGTAACTCGAATACAAGCAAAGAATTAAACCAGACATTGGGTTTAGTAGCGTAATCATTAATTAATTGAACTTTTTGAGTTACACTTAATTGAAAGACTGTAATATTTTTTACGTCACACCTGGCCATAATGCGAGTTTTACTGCACGCTGCGCGTACGGGAAAACTCGCATTGTGGCCAGATGAAGACGTAAAATTTTGTACTCAACACGGGCGGTAATTCGTAAAGCCCCAGAGCGCATATTTATGACCCTCACCTTCGGTTCGGGCCACAAACACCTGCGATCTGGGGCATTGACGAATTCACCGCCCTAGTTACGTAATGTACTATTACAATGCACTTGCTCTGAAAGTGCGCCTTTTCATGGGTCAACATGAACACAGAAAGCCCTCCATGCTGGCACGGCGCCGCGCGGGGGTCGGCGGCCGTGCAGGAATGGATTACGGGCCAATATTCCAACACGCGTGCGAGAATGAGATTTTTTGTATAATTTTTAATTTCCTCGTATGATGCATTGTAAAATTTTGTATGATACACGTGCGGATAGGTAATTCCCAACTCGTGTCGATCAAAAACACTCCCTAACGATCGTGTTTTTGGTGATCGTCACTCGTTGGGAATTACCAACTTTCCGCACTTTTATCATAAATAACTATTTCAACACACCTGCTCGTAAAGTAGGTCTTATTACAGCGTATTTACACTGATAATGCAGAATATTACCCATGCCGTGCCTTTTACATTACATTATCGCACTAGTGCCTTTTCATTACATATCTTTTTAAATATTAGCAAGAAGTATTAATTAATATTTGTTTTTTTAAGCAGTAACGCTGCTAAAGAAAATTATACATTTTTAAATGAAAGGAAAAATTGAAAAATTTAATCGCAGCACGCATCGCTCGGAGCATTAAATTTTTCAATTTTTCCTTTCATTTAAAAATTTATAAGAAGTATTAATGTTTCGAAAACAGCTAAGTAGTTATTTGCGTAAATATAAAATTCAATTCAAAATGTGATAAATAATTAAAGAATTTCATGAAACTGCTTGTTAGCTTGTTGGTATTTATATTTTGACTGTGTATTTTTACCTATAAAACCCAATTTCAAAATTTATAAATATGTGGCTGATTAGCTACTTTGCCGGTGCCCTCATCTCAGACTTGCGCGCGCATGCAGCGCTGAGCGCGCGAAAAAATAAAATGACGGCCGCCATCTTTTAAATGGGTTTCTTTCTGTTGTTAGTGTTGTTTTGTAAAATGTCGAATTTAGATAACGAAGAATTACCTATCGAGTGTACGCCGCCAGATATCATAGTTGAAGCGCAAAATGCGAGTGATAGTCTTTTGCCCTCAAAATCAAAAGATAAATACATGCAAGCCTACGCAAATTTCATTCAATGGAAAAATAAATGCAAGCTCTTTCTCAGAGAACGTGTTCATGGCTTACTTTAGTGAACTGGCGAAGAGGTATTGTTGAGTGTAGAATGTGCTTTACAATCTATGCTGGCTGGTCAACCGTTTAAATATGGAAGCTGTCAATGTTGTTTGTATACAAACTAGACGTTGACAGCTTCACTCTCTTCAAATCCTCCCATCAAGAATGTTGTTGTAATTGAAAGTATAATAAATAACGTTAAAACTCTAGCGGTGTCTTCCTTGTAACCTGCCATAGACCTTTGTAGGAATCTCCTACAGGTTATGGGGCCCAGAAGAACTTTAAAGATCCGCGGAATTATTTGTTTCAGTAAAGCAAAATACTAACGCAGTAACCAGCTCAATTTTATCCATAGCAACGACCAGGCTATTTACATTATAAGCATAGCAACCGTAAGTAAAGTGACAACTTACAATGGAAAAGTGCATTCTATTGAATAAACTACATCAAGGCTCAAATTATCCGATCTGGAGGAAGCTGATAAAGCTACAATTGGCCTCGAAGGAAATCGGAACAGAATCTGACAACTCAGGTAAAACCGCAAGGGCTATTTTCTGTATTTTTAACAACATCGAAGAAAGTTTTCTGCATTATGTGATTAATTCCAAAACTCCGAAAGACATTTTTGAAAAATTGGATATCATCTTTAACTACAACGTTGAAAAAGAAAGTCAATTAAAAGTGATTGAATTCTTTAATTATAAATACACCGGAAATCTGTTACTAGACATTAGTAAATTACAGAATATGTCTTTTGACCTGGAATCAACTGAAAACAAAATTACCGAAGGGATGCTTATTCAGAAAATTTTAACTATTTTACCTTCGAACCTAAATTATTTTCGAACAGTCTGGGAAATTACTTCAAAATCAGATCAAACAGTTCTCAAATTAATAGAACGTCTACAAAAGGATATAAAACTCTTAGGAAATGATATTTTTAATGATAATTCCGATTTTAATATACAAGAAATAGCAATGAAATCGAATGAAAGAAAATGCTACAGCTGTAATTTACCAGGTCACATTGCAAGGTTCTGCAAAAATAACAAGTGCACAGTGTGTAATAGAAGCGGCCACAGATCTGAAGAGTGTTTTTCTACAAAGACTTGTAGAAAATGCAATAAGAAAGGCCATATCGAGAAATTTTGTCGCACTTTTAGCCTGGTAAGTGACCAGAACAATCATTTAATAAAAATAAATGCAATTCTGGATTCTGGAGCTTCTTCTCACATGTTTTATAATAGTAACATCATCAATTTTACAGAGAAAATAAATACGGAAATCAAATGCGCCAATGCAGAGAATCTCGTCGCACAAGCCAGAGGTACAATTAACACAAACACCTTTAAACTCGAGGATGTTCTATACGTTCCGGCTATCTCAAGGAATCTGATCTCTGTAAGTGCTATTACTGATCATGGTGCTTCCGTGCTCTTCACTGAAAACAAGGTAACAGTTAGCAAAAACAATTTAATTATTCTCACCGGTTACAAAACCCCGAATGGTTTATTTGAAACGGAGTTTAATGCAAAGGCTGTTAGTGAGGCAATGCTATCCGAGAATGCCCATATCTGGCATCGTAGGCTGGCTCACGTATCGGATGTACCGCGTCTAGCTAAAATGGTTAACGGTATCAAAATTGGGGGGGATCATAAGGAATCATTCTGCGAGACTTGCGTCCAAGCCAAAATGACCAGGAAACTTTTTAAAAACAATAGAACTAAAGCTAAATTCCCTTTGGAAATAATTCACACGGATGTTTGCGGCCCAATTGAAGTTCCTACTTGGGACAATAAAAAAATATTTTGTAACCTTTTTAGATGATTTTACACACTTTTGTGTTGTGTATCTAATCTCGTTCAAAAGTGAAGTGTTCGATAAAGTGAAGCAGTTTATATCTTTGGCGGAAAATCATTTTAACAAAAAGGTTAGGAAAATAAGATGCGACAATGGTCGGGAATACCTGAACAATAACCTGATGTCTTTGACCAAAACAAAAGGAATTGTACTAGTTGTAACGGTACCCTACACATCTCAACTCAACGGAAAGGCGGAGAGACTGAATAGAACCTTGCTACAGAAAACAAGAGCGCTCATTTTTGATGGCCTTGTCCCAAATTATTTATGGGGTGAAGCTCTACTGACTGCAAGCTTCCTAACTAACCGAAGCCCCACTGAAGGGAAAGACAAAACTCCGGCTGAACTGTGGTTTGGTGTAAAACCAGATGTCTCGCATGTCAAAACCTTTGGATCTACAGCATACTACAAAATAAACTCTGGTCTGCGAAAGTTAGACGCTAGATGCACTAAAGGAATACTGATTGGATATGCCAGTAATAGTTATAAAATATGGGTAGATGAAACGAAAATGATTGTAAGAGCAAGGGATGTAAGAATTAATGAAAACGAACAAGGTATATATTTAAATGCACAAAATGATGAAGATATCAGAGGTCTATGGTATACAGATGAAAAGGATGAAGAAACGGTTAGGGAAGACACACCAAAAAATAGAGAAGTCAACAGAAAGGAACAAAATAGGGGAGGAAGAGTCAACAATAATGAAGGTCGAGAAGGTGGAAGTTCAAGAAATAATGAAGGTAGAGAAGGTGGAAGTTTAAAAAATAATGATGGTCGAGAAGGCGAAACAAGAAGAATAAGAAGTAGAAGCATAGAGAGTACTCGAGTAGGCGATGTTCGTATGAAAAGATTGAATATTGAAACAAGTGAAGACGAAACAAATGAAGTTGAAACAAATGACGTTAGAACAAATGAAGTTGAAACAAATGACGTTAGAACAAACGAAGTTGAAACAAATGACGTTAGAAAAAATGAAGTTGAAACAAATGACGTTACAACAAATCATGTTGGAACAAATGAAGTAGTAATAAATGAAGAAGAAATAAATGATTGTGGAACAAATGAAATCGTTTATGAACAAGAAAGTAATGAAGAATATTTTGATGGAGATGAAGATTTACAACCAATTGATATTCAAATAAATGAAAATAGATCTGAAAGTCATGAACACAGAAATCATAATAATGAAAATAGAAGAATTTTACCAGTTAGAGAAAGAAGATTGCCAGATAGATACAAAGATTACTTAACGGACTATGATACAGAAGTTTCGATGCTAACATACGAAGAAGCTATAGAATCTTGGGAAAAAGACAAATGGAAACAAGCAATAGAAGAAGAAATTGTATCACTAGAAGAAAATAATACATGGTCGTTTGTAAATGAACAGGAAGCGAAAGGAAGAAAACTAGTCACAACAAAATGGATTTTTACAGTAAAGTCTGATGGAAGATATAAGGCCAGAGGCTTTCAGCAAAAATATAAAATAGACTACGATGAAACTTATAGTCCGGTGGTAAACACAACTTCGTTAAGAGTTTTACTATCAATAGCTGCAGCAAAAGGTTTTAAAATGAAACAGTTTGACGTAAAAACAGCTTTCCTACATGGAGACCTAAAGGAGACAATTTACATGAAAGTGCCTAAGGGATACTTAAACAAAGAAGGAAAAGTCTGCAAACTAAACAAAAGCTTCACAAGCTCCATTAATGTGGAATATCAAATTCACAGAATTTCTATCGAAAATGGGTTTCAAACAGATGAAACTAGATCAATGCATTTTTGTAATGGAAGGAGAAAAGAAGATCATTCTGGCAATATATGTAGACGACGGATTATTGTTTGGCGAAAGAGAAAAAGATCTGATACATGTAATGGACACAATTAGGAAGACTTTTGAGATTAGAATTTTAGACGAAGTAACTAACTACATAGGTTTGGATATTGAACAAGATGACAAAGGAATAAAAGTCTTTCAAAAGAACTACAGTGAAAAGATCGTTAAGAAATTTAATCTCGAAAATGCGAGAGAGTGTAAAACTCCAAATATAACTATAGAAGAGCATCCATCTGTCAAGGTTGATATGAAGTCTCATGAGCTGTACCGCGAGATGATAGGGTCATTATTATATTTGGCAAATAAATCGCGACCAGACATCAGTTTTCAGGTGGGTTATTGTTCCAGGCATCAAAATTCTCCAAACTTGAACGATTTGAACAACGCAAAAACAATTTTTAGGTTTGTTAAAGGTACAACGGAAAAAGGTATTCATTTTGGTAAAGACGACAAGGTTCTCAGGGGTTACTGTGATTCAGATTTTGCGGGAGATCCAGACACTAGGCGCAGTACTTCTGGTTTTGTGATTTGGCTGAATGGTGGACCAGTGGCATGGAGCTCAAGAAAGCAATCAGTGGTGGCACTAATCAGTACAGAAGCAGAATTTATAGCAGCTGCAGAATGCTGTAAGGAGCTACTATTCGTCAGAGATCTGATTTACGAAATTACAAAAGAAAGGCTTGAAGTCGAGATGAGAGTGGATAACCAATCTGCAATTTGGCTAATGAAGAAAGGAATTATGGGAAGAAGAAGCAAACATATTGATGTAAAATACTATTATTTGAAAGAGAAAATAGATGAAAATCAGATTTCAGTTAAATACTGTCCGACTGGATCACAACTAGCGGATATATTAACAAAAAGTTTACCGGCACTAAAGTTCGAGAAATGTCAGAAGAGATTAGTGTGTTAGTGATAATGTGAGTTATCAAGTGTAGTGTAAGTGTGGGCTAAAGTGAACATTATTATTTATTCGCATTAATGTCGTGGTCTTAATTTATAATGTATGGTAGTATGTAAGTTTTTATAGGGTGTGTAATCTTTTATACAGTAACATCGAATAAAAGCTTAAGGATTCTTAAACCGTGGAAACAAAATAATGATTAACTTAAGGGGGTGCTAAATAATGATTCACTTAAGGGGGTGAAAGGGTTGTTATATTGTAACTGAATCATTATTTCGTGCGATCATCACCAACTTCATCATCATCTGAAAGGAGAGTTTTTCATTTTAATATTAATTTTACACCTTTTTCGAACAACTATATCCTTGAGTTTTATTTTGAGTCTGTATTCCTTTTATAACTAATTTATAATTTGAATTGTGTATAATTTGATAGTGTATGTATTCAGGAAAAAGAAACGCTGTTATTGAAATAGTAACGATATTTAGAAGCAATTTAAGATAGATAGGTAGTATTTATAAAAGTTGAGGTATCGAGTGGTAGAAAGTGGGTGAGATTTACGTAGAGTTAGATATGTGATTAAAGATGATGTATCGAGCAGGAGAACTAAAGGTGATTAAAGATGATGTATCGAGCAGGAGAATTAAAGGTTAATAATTATAGATGTGATTAAAGATGATGTATCGAGCAGGAGAATTAAAGGTTTAATTATAGATGTATTTAAAGAAGATGTATCGAGCAGGAGATTTAAGGGTTTAATTATATTGTGACTATTAAAGTCAGGTGTCGAGTAGGAGTTTTAAAGAAAGGATGAGTTGAGTAGGAGTTTTAAAGAAAGGAACATGAATATTGCACGGGATAGTATTTAGTAAAAGGGGTTATGAAGTAAACAGGTTTATAATGGGTTGTTGTTGTTTTAAATAGAAAATATAAATTATAGATTAAAATCATTAGATTTTTATACAAGGTGTTATACAGGGTGGGATACGTTGTTAAACTTTTGGTGCTGTTTTTGGAAAAATGTTTTGTTAAGGTAAAAGGTTTTTGGTCTTGAATTGTTACTATAATGTGTGTAGTATTAGGGTTGCCAGCAGCATAGATTGAGGGGGTGTGTTGAGTGTAGAATGTGCTTTACAATCTATGCTGGCTGGTCAACCGTTTAAATATGGAAGCTGTCAATGTTGTTTGTATACAAACTAGACGTTGACAGCTTCACTCTCTTCAAATCCTCCCATCAAGAATGTTGTTGTAATTGAAAGTATAATAAATAACGTTAAAACTCTAGCGGTGTCTTCCCTGTAACCTGCCATAGACCTTTGTAGGAATCTCCTACAGGTATAAACCTAGTTTGCTTTGGTGTATATATTCTATGTTGAAGAGTACCGTGCAGAATAAAAATGCAATTGACATCAAAGCGTACACCAATCTAACTGCATTCTTGAAAAGACGTTCAGACGGCTTTTACAGTCGAAAATCCAAGGTTTTAACACCTAATGAAGTGGAGAAGTTCATTAAAGAAGCACCGGATAATCAATATCTAGCGACAAAGGTCAGTTCCACTATTTAGTTTTGTATTCATTACGAGGGCTGTTCCGAAAATTGTTAGTCAACAGCGTACTATTAATGGTATTCATATAATTTTACTGTAGCTCAAAGGCAAATTTCATTACAAACTTTTTCGTGTAAATGTCACTGGCCAGTGACATTCAGTTATTTTTTTATGAAATCAGAAAAAAAACATGTCTGCCACTTTTTGCTCGCAAAAATGGAGCTAACGCGGGAAGCATTTCGTGCTATGATATATTATGATTATAAACGAGGGCTAACTTACAAGGATTCTCATGAAAATTTAACTAGTGTTTTTGGGGCATTATCCCCATCTCTTGCCACTGTCAGTTACTGGTTCCGTGAATTTAAGCGTGGGCGGAGCGACGTCAAAGATGAGCCTAGACCGGGGCGACCGCCAACGGCAGTCACTCCAGAAAATGTTATCAAGGTGGAGTGGCTAATCAAGGAATCTCGAAACATTCGATGTATCACGTTCGCTGGCTGGCGCCGCGTGAGTCGGTCAAGCGCGCACAGCATTATTCATTGCTTTATTTATCTCGCGTTGAGTACGACATATAAACATTCCGCCTCATACTATACGTCAACATTATGGCAAAGTGTGCTAAATGTACGAAACTAGTGACGAAGAAAGCCCCGGGAATCCAGTGTAGTAGGTGTAATAAATGGCATCATGCCGCCTGTTGCTCCCTTACTAGCGAGCAACTGAATACCCTATCAGGCACGGACGCAGCCGACTGGAAGTGTAAAACGTGCATCTCCCAAAGTAAACACAAGAGAATATCAGTTATTCTTCCCGACGACGAGGAGGCGACAGATCGCGAAACTTCGCCATCGCCCGCTGCGCTGGAGACAGGGCCGCGCGCAACGGAAAAAACAATACAAGATATCTACCGCCAACTCACAGAAATGCGCCGAGAAATAAAAGATGATATACACCGGAGTTTATCCTTCTGTTGTGAAAAAATAGACGAGTACCAACAGACGATAATTAAGTACGAGGAGCAAATGAAAGGGTTGGAGAATAAATACAAAGATGTCAGTAACAAATATGTTAGCCTAAAACTCAAAAATGACCTACTAGAACAAAAAATAAATAGCCTAGAACAACTGCAAATGATAAATAAACTTGAAATGTGTGGGATAACGAAGGATCACGACGAAAACTTATCGGAAATCGTCACAAAGATAAGCGTCAAGTTACATCGAGACCCCACTGACGTCATAAAAATTCATCGCAAAGAAAGCTACGCCCCGGCTGCCAAAATGAGGAACGCCGCAGTCGTGATGGTGACACTCCGCGACGGATGTAGGGACGCATGGTTGGAGGCTTCGAAAACCACCACCATAACCAGTGGAGATATAGGGAAACCTGACGGGCAAAAAGTATTTCTTAGAGAGGCCCTCACCCCTGCCACGGCATCGCTTTTATGGAAGGCAAAGGCTGAATTAAGGACAAGGAACCTATTTAAGTACGTCTGGTGCAAGCGAGGCATAATATTGGCTCGAAAAGATGACGACCAGAAGATCGTAACCATTCGTTCGGAAGAGGACGTAGTGAAACTTGCGCGTGATGCCATGGGGTGACCTTGACCTTGTATAGGTATTGCTGAGGTACTTCTCTCTTCATCCGGTTAGGTATTTATACAGCTTTTTCCTCTTTTACTTAAGTTCTTGTTCTCTCTTGAATGGCCATGTACGATGAGACATATATGGATGAACATTTATTCAGAACATGGAATGACTATGCGTTATCTATACACAAACTCACTAAAAATAAATTTGTTACAAGTTTACATGTAAACATAAGATCCATTACAAAATACTCTGCTCACTTAGAATACATCATATCCAGCAGTCCAGTTACCATAGATATAATAATACTAACCGAGGTAAATATTAAGGACGATTGTAAACAATTATTTCATATACCTAACTACAGTATGTATAGTAAATTGCGTAAATATCGGAGGGGTGGAGGTATACTCGTGTATGTCCATAATGCAATGACATTTACTCAGATTCTGACACCCACTCTTCACTGTGAATCCATACTAGGCTTTATAGAATATGATAACTGTCTACTGTATCTATGCGCTGTATATAGACCGCCCGACACTTGTAAATCGCGTTTTTGTGATGAGTTGTACGAACTTTTAAGTAAACAAGACACAACAGCTGATTTCCTCCTACTGGGTGATATGAACATAAACATCGCGTGTAGCACTCCACAATCCAACCAATACCTAAATTATCTAAAGGAACTGGGCTTTGAAACTGGTATATCCCAATATACTCGTGTAGAACTAAAAGGCACAAACATTACTAATTCTTGTATAGATCATATTTTCATGCGCCGAGGAGCGTGGCGGCGGCGGGGCGGGGGCGGATGCGCGGGACTGCCGGTGCAGACCGAGCCGACCACTATATGACGGCATGCAGCCTGCCCGCGCCTGCGCCCGTACGCCCTCCCCCCTCCTCGTCGCCGGCGCCACCTGCGCGCGTGCCGAATCGAGTTGTAAACATCTTAGATAACGAACAGGTAATTAAGGAATTAAGCACGGTAAACTGGAATGAAGCCCTTCAACTCAAAACCCCAGGTGAAATCACAGAATTTATAGAGGCGAAATTTATTGCTATCTACAATAGATGTAAAAAACATGTGTCACTATCCAACAGTAATAGGAAAAAATGTAAATGGGTAAATAAAAAAGTAATCTATATGTGTAAACAAAAAGAAAAACTATACAGAATCTGGAAAAATGACCCTACAAACCTAGAAAAACGAATATTGTATAATAAATATCGAAATAAATCCAATAAGTACATAAACTTTGTTTAAAATTAGTACATAAAAAAATAAATAATCAAAAACTTTAAAAACCCACGTATTATGTGGAAGTTGATTAATGAATTGTGCGGCAATATCCCCTTAAGTATCGATCAAACGATTATGAAATCCTTTAAATTAACTTCATTAGAAATAGCGAACCAGTTCGCTAAACAGTACGACAGTAGCACTGTACGTACACATGCCTCCTCATGTAAGAATCTCATGCTAGATCATAACTCCTACAAACTAACACCACATGTTTGCATGAGGCTAAGGCCCATAAATAATGACATGACCTACAAAATAATTAAAGGGCTAAACGTAAATAAAAGTCCAGGCATTGACAGCATACGCGCATCAGACCTTATAAAAATAAATGATTTAATAACCCCCGCTATAACCCATTTAATAAACACATGCATAACTACTTGCTCTTACCCAGATAAACTTAAAATTGGTATTATTCGACCTATATACAAAAAAGGTAACCACTCTGATTATGGCAATTATCGACCTATCACTATCCTACCTACATTAGACAAGGTGATTGAGCGTTACTTGGGCAATGAACTTAATCTCTTTCTACAAAAACATACCATTATTAATCCGAAACAATTTGGATTTCAAAAAAACCGGAGTACCGCTCAACTGCTTTGCCAGTTCACAAATGAGATCAACGATCACATGAACCTGAAAAGACATGTGATCGTTGTTTTCATTGATTTCAGCAAAGCGTTCGATATGCTGCAATTTGACACCTTATATGAAAAGTTGTACCAAAGTGGAATTCAGGGCCCTCTTTTGACATGGTTCAAAAATTACCATACCAATAGAAAAACATTTGTTAAGATAGATAACGTTCTAAGTACAGGTACAGGTATAGAAACCACCATGGGCACAGCCCAGGGGTCAATAATCGGACCGAGTGAATATCTTATTTATGTAAACGAAATGTGTTCTATGGTCGGAGAGGGCTCTGTGTATCAGTTTGCGGACGACACCTGCCTGGTAGTCGCTGACACGGATATTGTAAAGGCAGAACAGCAAATGCAAGCAAATTTCGACCTGCTGTGCCGCTGGTCGCACGATATGGGTCTAGTAATTAATGCCCAAAAAACAAAAGCTATGCACATCCATACTAGCCACAACAAGACGGCTCATGCGCCGTGCATAACCGCGCACAGCGTCGACTGCTTGCACAACTGTAAGATTAAGAACTGTAGCTGTACGCCGATTGAACTGGTCATGCAACATACTTACGTAGGTTTAATAATTGATCACAGATTCAACTGGAGCCCGCACATACAGCATGTATGCGAGAAACTAAGAGCGCTACTTTGTAAAATTCACATTTTAAAATACAAATTACCATATTGCACCCTAAAGCTTTTGTACAACTCTATGGCAGACTCGGTGATCACATATGGACTAAGCAGTTATGGTAGAACTTACAAATCGTACCTTGACGATATTTATAAACTACAAATTAGATTGCTTAAAAATATTGTACCTAAAAAAACAAGGGAAAATATTTCCCCAAACTATGAACAGCTGTTTAATAGTTGCAAAATAATGTCTGTATACAATAAAGTAAAGTTTTGTACCTTAAAGGAAGAATATGCTTTTATAGACCAACTAGAAAGAAATGTACGTCAAAATAAGCTTAGACAAAATATACCGCAGCTAGCCATGTTCAAGCAACCTAAAACTGTTAATGTGCACGGTAAAAGAAACGTTAGATATCTACTTCCTCATATAATAAATCAACTACCTAAAGAACTCCAGCATAGATATTTAAACAGCTACAAGTCGATACCGTCCATTAAAAGATATCTCACGTTAACTAAACCGAACACGTGTGTATTATAATTGTAACTAGTTAAGTAAATTTTGTAAACATAATATATAGTAGCCATAAGCGAACTACTCATCAGCATATAAACCCCCTGAGGTTTCCGCTGGTGTTAAAATGTGGTATTTTAATATTTTGGCCAATAAATAAAAAAAAAAAAAAATTACCCACCGAGAGATTTAGGATGAACTGAAGATTGGATCCCAGGCAGTTTCTACCATTTTGCATGACCACCTTCAAGTTCGCAAGGTTTCGTCTCGATGGATACCACATTTTCTCACACAGGAGCAAAAAGATAGACGTGTCGATTGGTGCAAATTTATGCTAAAAAAAATCGATAAAGGCGATTTACAACAAGTGAGCTACATTGTGACATCCGACGAATCTTGGATATATAGCTACGACCCATTTACAAAACAGCAATCCACACAATGGGTATTTGAAGAAGATGATTTACCTACTAAAGCAGTTCGCGGCCGAAGCGTCAACAAAAAAATGGTTGCTGTTTTTTTTCGATGTAGTGGACCGGTAGCCGTAATTCCACTTGAAGATCATAAAACCGTTACCAGCCAATGGTACAGTGAAGTTTGCTTGCCACAGGCCTTCCAGGAGCTGAACGTCAGCCGTCCAAGTACTGGAACCCGGGGCATAATTTTTCATCAAGATAATGATCCGGCTCACACGGCTGCCAGAACCATGGATTTTTTTAGCAAATCAGGAGTGCAACTGCTACCACACCCTGCGTACAGCCCTGACCTGGCTCCGTGTGATTTTTTTCTGTTCCCCACGTTAAAAAAATTATTACGTGGGCGACGGTTTTCGACGGCGGATGAAGCAGTAGACGAATTCAGGCGACTTTTTTTTGACCTTCCGCAAGAACAGTTTTTTTCCTGTTTTGAAAGTTGGTTCAGTCGAATGCGTAAGTGCATAAATGTAGCAGGGGAATACTTTGAAAAATTGTAAATAAAGTTTTATTATATTCCTTATAGTTTTTGTTTAACTAAAAATTTTCGGAACAGCCCTCGTATTATAATATTTGTAGGCGGTATTGTGAGTGTTGATAATTGATATAATAGGAACTAAGTACTATTATTATAACTTAATTATGATTTTATTTATTTTCAGGTCGCATTAATATTCGGAATTACTGGTGCCTGTAGGCGTCAGGAATTAAACAACATTAGGACAAAAGATATAGAGAATCACGGAGAGATGCTACTTGTCAAAATTCCGAACACTAAAAATAAAATTCCTCGGTCATTTACTATTCACGGACCATTTTATGAAATAGTGAAAAAATATGAAACTTTACGTTCAAAAAAAGTAAAATCTGACCGGTTCTTCCAAAATTTTCAAAACGGCAAATGCACGAGTCAGCCTATCGGAGTGAACAAATTTGGATCGATGCCTAGAGAAATTGCCAAGTTTTTAGGCTTACCACAGGCTGACGCTTACACCGGACACAGTTTTAAGCGGACTTCAGCTACATTGCTGGCTAATTCAGGAGCCGATATATTGACTTTAAAACGCCATGGGGGATGGCGATCTAATAATGTCGCCGAGTCATATATTGAGGACTCCATCCAAAATAAAGCCGACATAAGTGCCAAAATAACACAAGCAATCCATTTGGAGCCACAATCCAAGAAGTTCTGCCCTGAACCGCGTCCTTCCACCTCATATGCCAATGATGATTTGGGATTTCATATGTTTGCTAATGATGAAACGCAATGTTCTTCTACCTCCTTTCAGAATGTTGCATTATCACCGACATTTACAGTTACCCAAGAACAAAGCAATGAAATAATTACAATTAAACATACAGTACAAATGCCTCATAAGGCGGTAGCATATCATTTCAATAATTGTACTTGTAATAACTGTTTCAATAATTAAAGTTTTTAAATAAATGTGAACTTTTATTTACTTTTCCTCGCAAGTGTGTTGAAAAACGTCGTATGAAACACGTGAGCATTGGTCATTACACTTCTCGTCTCCATTAAGCCTTCGCCTTCGGCTCAGGCTTAAAAACCGACTCGAGTGTAATGACCAACATACCACACTTGTATCATAATGTACTTATTTGCAAAATTACCGAGCAGCAATGTAACGCAAACATGTAATCCACGTAGATGTTCATTAGAAATCTTGGTAGTTAGTGATATTATTAATTATTTAGAAAATTTTAGCTAACTTTGCTTTGTCGATAAAGACTGATATGCCCAGTCTGTGGGGTGGGGAGACTGGTCAAGACCTGGATACATCTTTGCCCAGCAGCAGTGGTGTACCAGTAACCCTTAAATAAGTAAATAAATACTTAATTCACAAAAAAACATGTTCATAATGTTGTGTCGTTTATTTCAGAAGGCTACACCACTAGATTGTAATTTATTGAATACTTAAGTATTTGTTTATCAACAAGCCACTGACATTGTTTTCTGCCATTTTCATCAATCACGATAACAATTACTTATATAGTTGACAGCGTTGATATTAAAATCATTGTTGACGACCGCTTTAGCCCAGTTGGTAGTGACCCTGCCTACGAAGTAAGAGGTCCTGGGTTCGAATCCCGGTAAGGGCATTTATTTGTGTGATGAGCACGAATATGTGTTCCTGAGTCATGGATGTTTTCTATGTATTTATTTATCTATGTAAGTATGTTTATCGTCGTCTAGTACCCATAGTACAAGCTTTGCTTAGTTTGGGCTAGGTCGATTTGTGTAAGATTGTCCCCTAATATTTATTATTTATTTATAGATAAAATTACCTTGACGCGGAATGACACCTTTTTCAGAAAATCATTCCACTTCATTTAAATAACTAAGTAATCTTGTTTGTAAATTATTTACAAACAAGATTGCACTTCTAATAGTTGTTAAATTAGATAACTGAAATTTAAATTCGACTTACAATTATTAATTGAACTCTACAAAGTTTGATAGATTACATGGTTGTAAATTTTACCAAACTCTATGGTAAATTTTCGCGTATTTGATTTCAACTATTATTTGACAATGTCAGACAATATTCAGTCATTGAATTAAAATGCCCCATCAAACCAATTTTTAGGGTTCTTTAATTAATGGAAATGATTTTAATGTATGGTGAAGCACATCAAAATGGCAGAAGAGCGAATCCTAAATCGTAGAGTGCCAAGTACCTAGCGTTCAAGTGATCGTGAACGCGTTACAGCGAGCTGCAGGCTGCAGGGAGCAGCTGTTAACTATGAGCTTCCAGCCCAAGCTCATTAGAAGACCGGATCCTCCGCTATTTCTGTCCAGATGATTTTGGACAGATGAAATGTGATTCACCAGGAATGCGGTTTTGAATCAACGTAATTCACATTACTGGTCACGTGTAAATCCGGCCAGTATCGTTGGCCGTAAACAGTTACTGTTTTTTTGACCGGTATGTAAATAAATCGTTACTTTTAGCCATTTTTTGGTTTTACTTGCTGTATTTAACATCTACAGTTCTACACCATAAGGTAGTTTGAAAGAAAAACACGCATCTCATAACGTCTTCGGCTATAAGTGCTATACCTAACGGTCATGGCAGATTGATACTGCTGACTGTACACTGTACCTGTAATAAAAATCCTTCGCTGCTACTACTATGACATAGTGTCACTGTTGTTTGTGCCGGATTTACGTAGGTAAGCCCTAGAGGCAAGGTTTAAATTGAATGACACTAAATAGTTTTGATAAATAAGTATATTTCTAGGTCAATAATATAAAACTTTAAGAGACGGGTGAATTTACGCTGCCTTATCCTTCTAAAAAGTTACATCTAGATAATACTTCTATCTTAAAATATTTTGTAAATGGAATATTATAATTACGCCATCTGCTAAATTTTTAAAAGACTCCAGTTGCCGAAACGTTTCTGTATTACGTATTTAATTGAGCAATAAATAATATGAGATCAAGCTAAACAAGTGACAACAGAATTTTAGTAACCTATGATGACATGTACATTTACTTTATATGAGTAATTTTATTAAAACCAAATACGTTCTGATCCACGACATTTAGTTAAAAAAACTTAGACCACAAGTCTAAAACTTTCAAGAATCAGATCATAACATTGACTATTTATATCATCTCGCACAGAGACTTCTTGACGGGACTGACATTATGTACTGCTCAAGTATTTTTGTTGTTGAGCTGCTCCTATCAATTTTGTCCCTATTATATGGAGGGTAACAGTTGAATATTAACGACTACTAAGTGGAAACTGATAATGTTGTATCAATATTCCAAATACAAATATCACAACATTTTCCTAACTTAAAACTTAACTCTCTTTACAGATACACTTAAGCATAATACATCAAATATTTTGAGATACATACACACTCAGTTTTATATAAAAATTGATCGAGGTACAGTGCCAGATCTATAAAAGAACCAAGGTCCCTATTTTTATTATAGAGAGCAATCATTTGATACTTTTTTGAGTATATAGACAATACGTAAATTATAAAAATAGCATGGACACTAAAGTATGGCCGCTGGGAGAGCAAAATGCGTAACATTCACCAATATTAATAAAAGTGTCAATTTACATTACAAAACTTTGAGAAGGAATTAATTGAATAGATATCCTTACAATCATTTATTAATTATTTTATATTATCCACTGAAAAAAATATTTTCATATAAACCTTCCTAACTAGATTAATCGAACTGATATTTTACAGTCTTTTTACACATCTGTTTTAGATCTGAGTATTTTCAGAATAAATTAAAGCTTTTTTTTACAAAATAGTTATGTATAAATAAAATCATGTAAATGCAATTAAATCATTACTTAATGTATCATATAGTCAGCATATAGACGTAGGGTCACCTTCCATTGTGCACGCTACATTATCTAATTTATGAGCTAAGTGCATTTTGTTACAAAGTGGATCCATTTCTAGCCCTAATATAATTTGTTCTCTATATTTACTGACATAAATGTATAACTCTTTCAAGGCAGAGAGTGTATCAAATTCATTTAATTGCTGAACGGAAAGTTGTTGCATGGAAGTGCTCAGTTCCTGGTCGGTGACTTGAGGCAACTGAGAAACTGCCTGGTAGAACTGTATCACCATGTCTCTGTACGTCGGGAGGTCTTTCGCGAACAACAGTTTATTTGACGGAGAGTCCTTGCAAAGCCTGTGCTCTGTTAGCGAACAAGCATCCATAAACGTTTGGGCGATCACAGACAACGACGAATCTACAGTTGACGTTTTATTTATATCGAATATGAAATCGGGGTTCTTAATAAGGTTCACCCAAAATCGGAGAGGCAAACTGTTGGATTTCCAAGCGTGAACCACCTCGGGGTTCATGATTCCATGAGTTCTGGCGGCTTCGTCAAAGAGATCAAACAGCCACTTAACTGCCGGTGGCAACACTTCGTTCACCGTTAAGATCGTGCTGAAGAAATCATCGACAAATTTATGGACAGTTCCTTTTGTTGACAAAAGCCTTGTCAGAAAGATTTCAGGTATAGCCTTGTGACTGTGTTCGGATGTTTTGTTAAGTATATTATGGTATTCCATAGGCCTCACCAAGTGGTAGAAATGAACATTGTGATCTAGGTCATTGTTGTCGACTCTAATATGAGAGTTAGTACAGTAAATGCCGGTGCAATTCTTGCATGGGATTTTGTAAGGGGTGTTAAAACTGTCATTTTGTCGTGATATTAAGGACATAATCGCCGATTCCTTAACGCCATAATGGGCCAACGTGTTTAGCTTTCGCCAACTGTTGACTGTTTTCGTTGTGACATCTTCGTCTTGTAGAGTGACGTGCCCTCCTCTCCCATGTCGCCATTCGAGATCTACTTCGTGGACGGATGGTCGCATTGAAAATGGGGTGTTTTTAAACAACGCGTCTAGTATTTTTGATTTCACTTGCGATATACTATCGCAGTCTAAAACCTTACACTGAACCTTTTCGTCGAAATCATCCTGAACAATATGCAGCGTCACGATTTGGTAATCAATTTGCTCTTTCAAAAGTTTTTCTTCTGATAAAGAATAGCGAGCTTCGTGAGTTATGGCATCTACCACACCCTTTTCGATTTGGTGTTTTATTGCTTTAAATAGCAAGAAAAGTGACGAACCGGCGTAATCCTTGAGATAAAAATACATACATAATGCCATCCAATTCGTCAGCATTTTCTCGACCACACTTTCTGTCCTTCTGAGCATTAGTTGGGGATGTTTGTTGCAGACAGATTTGTCAATTAGACGCAGAAGAAGCGACTTAAGTATATCAGTAGCATATTCCATCTTCCCCATTAAAATTATCATTAATAAAGAGGCTACATTAACTTTGTCGCGAATGTTAAAAGATTTTTGTGCTTCCAAAGTGTCTATAAATGACAGAAGGAAACATTTATTGTTTAAAAGCTGTTCAAATTGAACCATGGCTGCATCGTAATTAGTGCGAGGTGTATTTATAAATTGACGTTGAACATTCAAAATTGGATGATCGGATACGCCCGGGAAAAATACTTTCATTACGTAATTTACATGATCAAGTGTTGGGATACCTGAATGTTCCAAATCAGCTGCCAAGTCTGACATATCGGTCTGTAATTCTGCAAAAGCCAACTTACACTCCAACCTTACGTTGCTTTCTAACGTATCCATCTGTATTTGTATTCGTTTGTATTCTCTCTCAGCTTTAGTACTTCTGCGGCGATACATAACCAAGACTATCATGAATATAAGTACTAAGAAGAAGGTGCCTGCTGCGATACCTGCTATTGCTTCGGGAGGGAAATTGTAATTTCGCAGCAATTCATAGTGAAGATACCCAATCGGAAATCTTAAATTTTTCCCAATTTTGACTACAACCATAGGCAAATTAACGTCCGTATTTTGAACACCGTTTTCGTCTGTATTAAGAGGTTGAACTTCTGGAGGAGTGCATAAAAGCTGCTGCATAGTGAGACTGGTAACGTTGCATGGCTGTGTACCAATTGTAACGACCACATCAGATTCATCACTTGCTCGTATTAGATTTTCTCCTTCTATGACAAGAGGGTCTCCTTTGTAAGATTTTATTTTGTTCGGAAATTGGTAAACATGAGGATCTTCTACGAAAACCATATGTGTTCGCGGAGGGTTAAAATATTTTTCCAAATCGTGCATAGTTTCCACATAATCCATGACAAAACCAACTTTCATAGCTATCTGAGGTGTACTTGTTTGAGACGCAGTTGCTTGTAAAATTTCATCATACTTTTTGTTAATTGCAGGACTAGGACACTCCATTTGATTGGAGTTCAGTACAACACAAGCTGTGTAGTTAACTGGGACTAGCTCTTTGGCATTATACAATTTCATTAATGGTTTTTGTATAGTATTTAAATTAGTGCCATGGACCGTTATCATTCTGCCCCCTGACACAAAACTTTTTAATGGTTTAATTTCCATTATAGTTGGGTCCGCTGTGTAATTATATAGGTCGCCAATTAGCGTTCGATTCGCATTATCGATAGCAACGGTAATTATGTGAATAACACGCGGCATATTGGCTTTTGGAGTTATGCATATTAGCCTGCTGTTGGATGTCTGGGTTTTATTAACAGAACAAGGTAATTCATCTAGGTATGCTGAAATGGCTGATCCAATGTTTAAGTGCTGCCCTCCAATTGCTAATTGCGTTCCACCAGAAACAGGTCCAAGTGCAGGATATATTCCTTGCAATTTAATATTTTTGTAACTAAACAACACGGATGACTCAGTGTATCCAGCATCATTTTCAACAATCACTGGTGCTACAGATGAACCATTGGAAGGTCCAGTACGGCATGTGATACTAACTGATACCTCGAAGTCTACTATTTCACACGGTACTTCGCCAATGCGTACCTTCCCAGTCACTTCTTCAACTCTTAAGCCAAGATTACTGCCTTCTATGGTTACTATGGTTCCCCCTTCTACGGGTCCACTCAATGGTTTGATCATATCAATTCGGGGTTTGGGGCATTCTGTAACTGGGTTATCAAGACATGATTCACTATATGAGCAAGAATTTCCACACCATGTGCACTGATAAACGGAGTTACGAGTTATACACAAAGAACAGTCAGCATGCTCTCTGTGAGATCCGAGAATTTCACATTTGTACAAAGTTATATTTATAGTGTCAATGTAATGCTTATGATTCCATACTACTTTTACGCTAACATTGTATTCCCCAACATATTCTTCATAGGAATATGTAGTTTTGTCACAAACTATGAAATGATTAGATTCAACCCTTGCTGGTACAATCATGTTAGCCTGCTCAATGCTAACAATGCATTGGAAACCAGTGTGGCCAGGTTGCAAGTGTGGTAAGTTTTCCACCTCAAGTTCTAACTCTTTAGGTACATTGTTAGGCAATAGAATTTGGTGCTTGTGTTGTCGAATTCGAGGGCAATGTCCAATACCATGGTTCAGTAATTTAGTAGGGTTACTTTCTCCGCTAATTATAGTCCTCTGGCACACAGAGGTGTCATGTGTGCATCTGTTGTCATAGATACACCAATTGCATGCCCACTCACTCAATATACAAGATTGACAAGTTGCATGCCTAGAACAATCATAGAAAGCAAAGTTTCTTGAGACAAAATCTTTGTTAGTTTCTGATGAATGGACCGACAATGGCACATAAGCATGGTCTTGATTGGACAATATTTTAGGTCTATGTTTTACGTCTGGAGTAGGACAAGCTAGCCCACTTGTTGTGACCGCGGCATCTATAGGAGGAGCATTACCAAACACACATTTGTATGTATCACCAAAGGGAAGTTCAGGCAAAGTCCTAATAACAAGTTGCACTGTCGTTACTTCATTCACTGATATCTTGTCTGGCATTATTTGTTCAAAGTCAATACACTGCTGGCCTGTGTACCGGGATAGCCACCGTGGTGCACTCTGTGTACCTTTTTGGCACAGGCTCTGCACAGTACATCGTTTTTCTAACGAACACCAGCCACAGTGAGGGTCATTGGACTCAAGACAAGAGGAGCAGTCACTGTGCTCAGTACACTTCTCTGTAGTAATTTGGACTATTGTGTTCCTTGCTAGGACATAGAGACTTTTGTGAAATGGTGATAAAATAGTATCTGGCAGTATCCGTTGCCCAGGTAAGAGATCATCACTGGCATATTGAATTGCCCTATCTGCGTCAATCAGAACTTTTTTCAATTTTCCATTGTTTGTACCCAAAAATGCAACAGTGTGTAATCCTGTGACAGACATAGTAACAGAAGTTATGAGAGTATCATTCCAGTAAATTACAGGTGAAGTCCTTATAGGATACAGACCACTTATCTTAAGACCTACCTCACAAAAATTAAGTATGTTGCCCGTGGATCCCACACTGGGACATTTGCCATCTGATATCATGCCTGATATGTATCCCATGTTACGTGACTTAGTGCTACCATTGAAACACATATGAACATTCTCATTAAACTTAATTTCTATCTCTTGTAAAGAAAATACACAAATTGCTGACTTAGCTACAGGTTCATTACTAATGCCCTTGGAGGGACTGAAGGATGTAACAAGTACGGAGTCTCCTGGTTCAATGCCTAGCTGAGTCGCCAGGTTAGTCCCGGCTCTAGAGATCTTAGCATCTTGAACTAAATTGTAATTGACATCTTCAATCTTACCATTATTTTCTTCCCGAACATTACACTCCAGGGTAACTTCAGTGTAGCTGTTGTAGTTGTCATCGTTAACGCAAGTCCGGGCCAGCCGCGACACGTATCCCAGCTCTTCATTTCCAGCAAGGTGGGAATGTTTTTGAATTATCAGGAAATAAGCATAGTCACTTGCATTGAAACCATATACATATTGCACCAGAAAGTTGTCCCTATACTTGACATCTATTTGGATGGAGCTCTGCTTGGAGAATGTTGACTGGGCGAGCCGGAGCGTCATTAGATCGCGGCTGGAGATGGCTGGAACATCATGTCTGTAATCGCCGATATTGGTGAATGTTGTACCGACATAGAGCACGTTTGACCGGTCCCAGGACATGTAGCGCTCGGGGCCGATGAAGGCGTAAGTGGAGGCTTCAGCGTCGTTGGCGGCTACGCTCTCGGCCAGGAACTCCGGCTCCGCAGAAATATCACCCAACTTGTATTTGTAACATGAACCTTGCGCCACGGAACCACACGCAATGAGTAATCGCGACTCTTGATCAATCACTAATATTTTGTTCACATTGTCCACCACCGATGTTTTCGTTTCAGAATCACAGCCGCTCGCATGGCACATAGGATTATCGGGTTTCGGCCCAGTCCGTATAACATGTATTGGTTTTAGATCGGATTTTAACTGATGCAACGTGTTCAAGGAACCTGCGTACACTTGGCCACTAATTTTATCGATAGTGAGGTGATAGAATTGGAATGTCTCATTTTGTTGATTGGGGTATTGTGATATGAACTCGTATCCGTATACTATTGTGCTCCAAAGCCAAAATTTTATGACTAACATCGTCCTGAAAGCTGCCATGATTACATTTTATGCAGCTTTCCTATAAAAATATTGCACTTTGTCACAAACACTACGTTGTTTTCATTTCGTCTTCAACCCATTTTATTTTCTTACAAAAATAATGTAAAAGCATCCATCGATGCCGATGACATGGAATAAACAATTTATAGAACTTGTCATAAACAAGATAGATAGCATAGTGCAGTGCTACATGGGTAGCATACAAATCTCGATAAGTGTGACAGAAAGGGAAATATCATTCATTGTCCTTGTCATAGTTCCAATTTTTTTTTTGTTTGCCACAAGATTTAGTATGAAGTGGTGGGCTGTGGCAAGGCTGTGGCACACAAACCATTACCCGTCCAAATTTAGTAGGTCGTTTGTGGCAAGTCATCAGTCATTTTAAGACGAGTTCTTAATTTAGCTGCATCAGAGCTTTTCCGTCCCTCACCTCACTGTGATAACATGTACAGCCTGTCATATGCTAGGTTCATGATATGTAACTAGACTTGTAATTTATAGACTTGTAAACACTTGTAAACGTAAATATTTTTCATCATAATTATTATTAGTTAATTGAAGAAAAGGCCGTTAATCCAAATTTAATAGAGTTCTTAATAAAATATAACACTCTACGTCAATCTTTTACGGTATTCTGGTCTCATGTTGGTACACATTTTGAATGGAATGAACGAGTGTGGCGTCGGGCAGCCGCTGAACGCCTGGTTCCGCGACTACCTGACGTCACGGACTTATCGTGTGAAAGTGGGTGATGAGCTCAGCGACGAGGTGGCGGTCGATTGTGGAGTGCCGCAGGGGTCGGGATGTGGTCCAGTATGCTATCTGATGCACGTTAACAGCATAGGTGGAGTCATACGTCACAGTACACCTTATATGTTTGCTGACGATTTATGCACTGTGAGTGCTGGAACTGATCTCATTGATATTAGTCGTAACATTCAGTTAGATATAGATGCAATAGTACAATGGTCTCATGATAATGGTATCATGCTAAATGCAGAAAAAACTAACCTACTCGTAATTCATTCACCATATTTAAAATTACCCGACTATACTATCAGTCTAGTTGCCCATAGTTACCAGTGTTTGCATAATAAGCTAGTCAACTGTAGATGTGAACCCATACATAAAGTAGAATGTGTAACTTACTTAGGCGTAAGGATTGATACTAGCTTTTCTTGGTCTCAGCACATTGATTATGTATGCGAAAAACTAAGACTGTTACTAAGTAAATTTTACCATCTAAGTTATAAGGTTCCTCTCGGTACATTAAAATGTTTGTACTTCGCGCTGGTAGATTCTTTGCTGGGCTATGCCCTCGACTGCTATGGCCTGACATTTAAAACTTACTTAGACAAACTAGAATCCCTTCAGTTAAGATTTTTAAAACTACTAGTACCCAAAAAAGTAAAAAATTCTTGTAAACACGACTATAGAAAACTTTATAAAATTTGTAAAATCCTTCCTGTATCCTTAAAACATAAATACCTTTTGGCCACTAACAACCATAGCAATCGGGAGCAAACCCTGCAAAGGACTACTCATCTTCATAGCACTAGGTCGGTGTCCACTGGGAAATTTGATGTGCCAAGAGTTTATAACTACTATGGAGATAGAACATTAAAAAAACGTTTGCCATATATCTATAACAACTTGCCTGAAGACATCAGACTTGAGCAAAATGCACGCGTATTTAAAAGAAAATTAAAAAAACATTTTCTAGAATCCTTACCCTAAATATTTATTCATACCTACATAAACATACCATTAGATATACGATATATTACCAAAGCATGTACATATTACTACTGTAGAATTATGTTTAACCTTTCGTATGCCGAAGGGGCTCGCACACCTGCACCCGTCGTATGCCGTGTCCCGTATCCGTACCAAAGCTATAAAATGCCGGAGGAGCTCGCAAATTTGTACCTGTCGTATGCCGTGTCCCGTATCCGTATTTATACCAGTAGTGTACCGTGTCCTGTATCCGTCACCAAAATAGTTCTAACACGTTTTAGTAATTTTCAGTTTAAATATCCTAAAAATAAGGTTGGAAATGGCATTTTAACGAATCGGAATGAATGAATGATACCATTGCAAACTTTCACTTATTCCTAAGTTCACTCATTCGGTCGTTACAAGCATTTGAATTCGCGCATCGTAACCGCTGGATGAGGAACAAGTGGCCTGTAGAAAGTCTTGAAAAAATGTGAGAAAAACAAAGTAAAGATAAAACAATTTATTATTTTATTGTAGTTTTGTTCTTTATGAAGCTATACAAATACATCAAACTCTGTAATACCAGCTAGTTTTCAAATATTTTACAATCAAAACTTCTGTTGGCTAAGAAGCGTTTCGCGAGTGTAACTTATTTGCTGTTTCCTAAGAGTTTGAGTAATACTTTCTTCGAGTAACGTATATCATTTTGAAGATAATTTTATTGAGATTACTGTTACTCTCACGTTTGTTCAGTAAATCGAAATGTATTAGTAAAATTTAATAATTTATCGAAGTGCATCCAAAATACACGCACACAAATGCAAATCAAAATGGCGGGCAACTCTGTACGTACACAACGTCAGCTGCACGAGGCCAATGACGGCCGGCTATGCGTGCCCGGATACGGCACACGGCAGATAGCGAAGTGAACCATTCACGCACACATGTACACAATCATCAGTTTATGAACGATTTGAAAACACACTTTTCTTTATTATTATTTATAAATGATTTGTATGTGGTGGAAAGAGCGTGATGCACTTTTAGAAAGCTGGTTCATTCTAGTTTATAATAATATCATTTATGTAGGGCATAGACTATCTAGAAGTTTGATAAATTAGTATAGAACGTGGGCCCACTCAAGACGCCTTATTTTCAGTTTTTGAGTCACAGAATTAATTTTACTTAACTTATATACATTTTTGTGTAATTAGTATAAAAAGGGATACACAATTTATTAAAAAAATATCTTATATAAATTCTACACCGCATAATTAAAAGACAGGAGTGTCGAAAACTTCGTCTAGAACAAGTTCAAAATGGCGAACTTGTTCTAGACGAATGTTCGATTCTCACTTTTCATCTTGAAAATTCTGAACTAATTTCTTCTAAATTGTATAGTTTCTTGTATTAAGTACTTGCTTTGATGTCTCTAAAGGTTGGAAAATAAAACAAAAACTGGATTCGCGAAACCATTTTTTTGTTAAGTCGTAATTTCTTACGATGGGGACATTTCACATAAAATCTTGGAATCAAGAACCTATAAATAAATTATAAAAGAGGTATTAGCAACTATTTGCAGCGCAAAATATAGTCATTTAACGGACTTTCGATAAAACCACACTTGTAATACGTATTTAAGAACATAACTTATTATTTCTTTAAAAACTGAGCCTCTCCGATCGCCATTATCATTGACGAAAAGTGCCGGCAGACTAGGGGTACAAATGTGAGACGTGGCTTGGCATTCTATAGTGTACGACCGGATCCGGGACACGGCATACGACGGGTACAAGTGTGTGAGCCACTACGGCATACTACCGGTATAAGTACGGATACGGGACACGGCATACGAAAGGTTAAGTCGACTATTAACTAGTTTTGAAAATTAGATAAGTTATTATAATAAGTCTTCCTGCAGTCAAACTGTTAAAACAGTTTTGCAGGACTTTAAGTAGTTAGTGTTTTTGTAGAATTTTTAGTAATGAATAAATAAATAAAAAAAAAACATAATTTTATCTTATAATTACCATGATTTCATGTGCTCTATTCACATTTCACCATGCATTTCACAGATTCACAGTATTCACACCACATGTTAGTAATTTTGTAATCTGTGCTCGGGCTCGAGCATTAAAAAAAAGTGCTAGGCAAAACTCACAGGCAAAACTTGAGGAGTTTATTATTATTTAGAAATATATGCAAATAACTGCATAACTACATTGTAGTTTAATCTTTATCACCTATCGCCGACAGTTAAGTGGTCACCTTAGGATGTAGACAGTTAAAAGACTGAGTAGCTGCGCCCGTGCGGTAAAAAGCATGCCGATCAAGTAATTTCTAAGAATATTCAAGTTTACTTTTGTAAGCAAGCTTTACAATGATGGCATCGATGTCTACCGGAGGGCCGGGGGACCCGCACACCCAAATGAACACGTACAGAAGCTACGTGACCATGCTGGCGGACCCCGGCGCCAAGGACGAGATCAAACTAAAGGCTGCGCAGGAGCTTAGCGAAAATTTTGAGGTAAGTCTTGAACTTTGGCAACAAACCGATACAATTCAAAAAGCTAATGTTAAATCATTAATTATTCGTTATTCTAGGTGATACTGAGCTCCCCTCAATACCCACAATTCCTCGATCATTCACTGAAGATATTCCTCAAGATATTGCGAGAAGGGGAGCCCCACTTCATAGCTGAGTACAACATTCAGCAAGTCAGGAAGCTGATTTTGGAAATGATTCATCGTCTACCCATAAGCGAGACACTCCGGCCTTATGTGAATGAAATCCTCATACTCATGTTGAAGCTGATGGAGATAGAGAATGAGGAGAATGTGTTGGTTTGCTTGAAGATATTCATGGAGCTCCATAAACAGTACAGGCCTCCATACAATACTGAAGTTGATGTGAGTATGATTAGGTATTCTAAGAAGTTACAAAATGTTGTATTATATGCAATAGAGTGCACAAACTTTATTAGGGGGGCTAGCACAACTAACGCCGCGCCGCGACGCGAGTCGAGAAAGATCAACCCTTCTCTTTTGAATATGCATGGTGCGAGTAAGACAGGAGTAGGTCAGTCACGCGCGAAGCGACTTTTCAGCAAGTTGTTCTAGACGGGTCATGGAACTCTTGTGAATCAAAATTTTAAAACATTAAGAAATTATATACAAGCCCATGTGTCTATTTATCGTTGACTGCCTCCACTTTTGTTTTAACTTTTTGGGGCATAGGCCTTGATGAAGCATACTTTGAGGTAGACATGTTGCAGCCAGCAAAATTAACTTCTGGCTAAGCAGTAGGATTCTATCACTAGCAGCAAGTGGTTGAAATCCTGGAGGCATGTATTGCATGAAGGAATGGAGCTCTGGATACAGTATATACACACGGACACAGTATATAATTCAATGCCTATGATTGTTATTTCTCACATTAGAGTGTATTTAAACTTGTGTATACTTTATAGATACATAAATTCCTTCAATGGGTGAAAGGCATATATTCAGATTTGCCGAACCACCTGCCAAAGATATTTGAGCCCAAGCCCACAATCAGAGTGAAGGACTTGTCCGAGGTGAACATTGAGCAGCTACTTCAGGAGACATACACCACCACCCCTATACACACGGAGAAGAAGTTACTTGATGGCAGTGTGGTCACAGTAAGTGCATAAATATCTGCAAAATTAATACGATCTCAGCATAGTTGCAGTTTTACCACCAAGCAAGTGGTGTAAAGATTGATAAACACTTGCAGATCTATATTTTGCAGTTTTACCTATTAAGTTTGAATTAAGAATCATAACTGTATCTGGCTAATAGACAAATGGATGACCATCTCTGAATAACCAGATACCATCAGGCCCCTATTTCACCAACATGACAATTGTCACCTAACAACGACAATTCTCCACAAGTACCCTAGTGACTAACTTAACTTCTAGAATAAGCAATGTATAGCAAATTGTCAGTATCAGGTGACAATTGTCAAGTTGGTGAAATAGGGGCCTGGTTATAAAGTAAGCAAGACGTGATATTTTCAAAGTTGTATCATAATTACTCTGTATCCTGTACTAGGTATATTAATCGCGAGTCAAATAACACCGCACGCTGTACCCACATTCAATACATATCATCCTTCCCCCCTTAAATCAGCTTACGTAAAGTCTACCAACTTAAATCTAACATTGTTTACAATATCGATTCGAATATCCCTTAATAGAACTCACTCCAAGATTAGTCGGTATAATCACGATATTTAATATTGGGATAAGTTGTTATTCTACGATCTCAGAAATCAGTCCTTATTACATAGTTTTTATACACAAAATAAGTATAAGTATAGTTATGGTTAGCGGCGCGCAACTATTAACCTATAATGCATGAACGTACGTTTTACGAAACATATTTAGGAGTAGGTACTTAAACTAAACACTGCGCGCTGGAAAGCTACTTCTTATACAATAGTAATTATAAGTAACTAGTACATAGTATTTATGTACCTAAAGGTGACTAAATACTACGTGGAAATCTTATAAGTTATTCTTGTATGCGAAGCACAAAGTAAATGACAGGATTGCAACATTTATAACGATATTAACTATACTTTATTTCTGCAAATCTTTGTTATTCAAACCCGTACCTTATCGGTGGACGACGGACGCGCTTAGTTATAGGTATCGGTATAGATGCTAAAGGTGGGCTTGTATAGCTCGAGTCGCGCGCGCGTGGTGACTCAGCGGTGGCGCGAGCCGCCCGGCCTAGCGCTGTCGCCTGGCTCGATCCTTCGGCATCACAATACTGTGTTATAATTTTCTTATCGTTATCACCCTCGCTACTGCGATTTGACAATAATTGATCTACGTGCCTTTTGTGTTCACTCCCATCGGCCCCACGAATACGGTATGTGAGTGGCCCTACACGCTCCATAATTGACCCAGTGGCCCAAAACTGCTTGTTTTGTTGATAGACGCGATACATAATTTTTTCACCCACCTGAAATTCCCGGGTCGTCGCCTCCTTACTCATTTGTTTTCTTTGAACTTCTCGCACGTACTCTCGCGGGTCTGGCCGTAGAAGATCGAGGCGATTACGTATGTTGCGTTTCAACATTAACTCTGCCGGCGATTTACCCGTTGTGGAGTGTGGCGTGCATCGGTGATTCAGCAAATAGATTTGCAAGGCCTCGTCGACGTCCACATTATCTCGCTCTGCCTTTTTTAGACACTTTTTAATCAATCCGACTGTCTTTTCGGCCGCACCGTTGCTGCTCGGCTTGTACGGAGAAATACGAATGTGACGAATGCCTTCTCTCTTCAAATATGCTTCAAACTGACCACTCGTGAACGGAGGCCCGTTGTCCGACACCAACTCGTGAGGATTTCCGAAGCGAGCAAATATTTCGCGCAATTTAGCTATGGTATCTGCGGCACGTGTCCCCTTTATTTTGCTTGCTTCGATCCACTTAGAGTAGGCATCAATCAGGACAAAGTAATACGTACCGGCTGACGGCGTAAGGAAGTCTACGTGTACCCGGTACCACCTGTCCTGCGGCCACTCCCACGGGTGCGTCGGCGCTCGTGCCGGCGTCGGGCGCTCCGCTGCGCACACGGCGCACGCCGCCGTCATGCGCTCCACGTCTGCGCCCAGTCCTGGCCACCAGACATAGGCTCGAGCCAGTGCCTTCGTCCGCACGGCGCCGCTGTGTGCCGCGTGCAGCTCGCGGAGCACGCGCCCGCGCAGCGCTTCCGGCACTACCACACGGTATCCGAACATGATACACCCCTGCTCGCGACTTAATGCATCGCGCACCCGCCAATATGGCTTGATATCTTCGTCTCCGCAATACTCCCAGCTCCTACCTAAATGGTTAAACACTTTGTTTATTATGGGGTCCTGCTGAGTCGCTTTAGCTATATCTTTATGATTAAGCGATATACCGTCCTCAATAAAGTTCAAAAATTCGCACGACTCTTTGCCCTTTCGCTCGTCCTTAATAACGTCTAATGGAAGGCGCGATAGGTGATCAGCAAAACAGTTCTGGCCGGATCTGACACAATCTATCTTATAGTCGTACCCGCTCAGAATAACGGCCCACCGCTGCAAACGTCCCGCCACCATTTGAGGAATGCTTTTATTCTGACTAAAAATATGGGACAACGGTTTACAATCTGTCACTAAGGTGAACGGCCTACCAAATAAATAATGGTGGAATTTTTTAACGGCAAAAATGATAGATAACCCTTCACGGCATATTTGCGCATAGTTCCGCTCGGGTGTGGACAGCGCTCGCGACGCGTGCGCCACCGGCCGCTCGCCCCCCTCGCCCGGCTGCATCAGCGCCGCGCCCACCCCGTACGGAGACGCGTCACAATACACCCGTAGAGGGGCTTCCGGGTCGTAATGAGCCAGCACCGGCTTTGCTGCTAGCAACGCTTTGACCTTATTGAACGCCTCATTGCATTCCCTAGTCCACACAAATTTATTTTGCTTTTTAAGCAATTCATATAATGGATGCAAGACTGTACTTATATTGGGTATGAACTTAGCATAATAATTGACTAACCCTAAAAATGCTTTTAGGCGGGAAACGGTGTCCGGTATTGGGGCGGTCTGCACCGCGTTAATTTTGCTCGGCTGTGTACTGAGGCCTTTAGCATCGATGACATACCCCAAGTATGAGACCGACTTTTGAAAAAAAGTGCACTTTTTTTCAGCTACTCTCAACAAGCTCAGCTTCTGACAATATTTTAAATACCGACAGTAATCGGTTATAGTGGTCGGCATGGTCGGTTCCCGTTACCAAAATGTCATCGCATCGCAATACACGGCAATATAATTCATGTTCTTAAATAAGTTATCGAGCACTCGTTGAAACTTACTCATCGCGCACTTAATACCAAAAGGTAATCTATTGTAGCAAAAATTACCCTTATGCGTGGTTATCGCACATAACTGCTTCGTTTCTTCCGTAAGTGGTAACTGCTGGTAAGCGTGACTCAAGTCTATTTTGCTAAAAAGCTGACCTCCCTGCAAATTTGAGAAAATCTCATCTATACGGGGTATCGGGTATTTATCGTCCTCCAGCACCGGGTTTAGCGTTATTTTGAAATCGCCGCATAGCCTTACCTCGCCGGACTGCTTGATGACGGGCACAACGGGCGTCCCCCACTCGCTGGTCTCGACCGGGGAGATGACTCCGTCGGCCTGCAGGCGCCGCAGCTCGGCCTCGACGGTGGCGCGCAGCGCGTGCGGCACGGGCCGCGGCTTGCACAGCACGGGCCGTGCGTCGCGCGCCACGGTCAGCTGGATGGGTTTACCTGTGAACTTGCCCGTTCCCGCCGCGAACACCTGTGGGAACGCTCGCGCAAGCTGTTTCCCCACGCCCTCGCGCTCGCATTGAGTACTATATACCGGTTTAGCGTTGCACTCGATACCTAACGCCGTCATCCACCGACGTCCCATAATGGGAGGGCTACCCTTAGAATCTACTACGACTAAACTCAAATTGGGAACTGTTTTTTTACAATAAATTACTTCGCACGGAAGTGTGCCCTTTGGTACAATTTTTTGTCCCGAATACATCTTTAAATTCATGGCTGTAGGTACTAATTTAACATTTTTAAATAGTTCACTACATAATTCGTAAGACACGACGCTTACCGCCGATCCACTGTCCAATTGCATTCTTACATTTACTCCGTTGACCTTGACCGTGCGCCACCACGGCACGTCGTCGGCGTCGCCGCCCACCGCGAACAGCGGCACGTCGTACTCGTCGTCGTCTACCTCGGGCTCGTCCTCGCTTCCGTGCCCAGTAGACTCAGTACACGCGTTGACGCTATGAGTCTTACGTCTCCTACACGCTTTCGCTATATGTCCTTTCTTGCCGCACACGTAGCACTCCGTGTTGATGAAAGAACAGCGCTGAGGAGGATGAGGTCCCAAACACCGTGGGCAGCGCGCGCGCGGCGCCGCCGTGGGTTCCCTGCGACGCGCGCCGCCGCCGCCGCCGCCGCGGCCGGCGCGCACCGCGTGCACGCCCTCGTCCTTCACCGACATCGCCGTCGATGTCGTGGCTCCGGCGCCGCTGCCGGGTCCACTCGCTTTTGTTTGAGTCTCGATCCGCCGCCTCGAGCGACGTCGCTATTTCTACCGCGCGGCTAAACGTTAGTTTGGTCTCCGTTAGCAGTCTAAAACGAATCGCGTCACTTCTCATCCCGTATGCCAGCTGGTCACGCAAGTTCTCTTCTAGATATGTAGTGCCCGTGAAGTTACACCTTTGGGCAAGTTGTTTGAGTTGCGCCACGTATTCGCTAATTGACTGGTCCGACGTTTGCTTGCACGCCCGAAAACACATACGCTCCGCCAACTCCGACCGCTTAGGTGACAAATGTTCTCGCACTTTTGACACTATGTCATCGTAACTCACTTCATCCGGCTCCGATGGATAGCACAAATCAATGATTAAATCTATCTAAAGTCTCGGTTCCGACCACTGCGATGAGGTACCTCGCCCGGGTGTCCGGTTTTACTCCACTTATATCAAACCACGCAGTTAGCTGACTTATATAAGTATTCCACTTTCCGGAGCGTAGATTAAACTCCTTAACATTTAAAGGCAATAATTTCGACATCCTCGTTCGCCAAATATCCTGTACTAGGTATATTAATCGGGAGTCAAATAACACCGCACGCTAGTATATTCAAGACTGTTTTATTTCACCTTGGTCGGTAGGTACGTGAATCATAATGTACCCACATTCAATACATATCACTCTGAAAACAAGAGAAAGTATTTGTATACACACCTGTAGCTCAGTGTCCCTACACTAAAAGTATGAAATACTAGCCTCCGCCCGCGACTTTGTCTGCGTGAACCTGAGATAAAAACTATCCTATATTTTAATCCAGCTATCATTGTGCAAACTTTTCATTCCAATCTGTTGAGCCGTTTAAGTGTGATTGAGTAACAAACATCCAAACTTTCCCATTTATATTATTAAGAACACAAAACATCCACAAAACTTCACTAAGGTGACTTATTTTTCTTACTGTTTAATGTTTATTCTAAGCATGCCATTACTGCAGTAATAAGGATTGTATACATTCCCACTTCATTAAACTTGTTAAGTGGTGATGTTTGTTAAAGTAGCTAATTATGTTTTACTTTTTCAGTACAACCTCATACCCAGGTCTGTGTTATCGCTAAAAGTTATTCAAGAGCTGCCGATCATAGTGGTGTTGATGTACCAGTTGTATAAGCAAAATGTACACCAAGAGGTGAGCAACTTCATACCTCTCATTATGGAGACTATCACACTGCAACCCGCTGCTACACACAGGTATACTATTGTTTTACTATCACTATCCCGACTAGGAGCTCTTTGAACTCACCAATATGTACGATTCCCACCGAACGGGCCGGGCCGGGTCGCCTGGCGCCGCATCGTAGCGGATGCGTGAGCACAGCAGCCGACCGCGTTTTAATAGAGTGCAGTATGCAAAAGCCGGACGGAGCCGGTCAGACGCGTCGACAGCCGAGCGCAGCCGTACACGTCCGCGAGGAGCCGACCGGCGGCAAGTCCATTCAAATATAAAATGTATCATCTCATCTGTATTAAAGCATCAAATTCCTTTGGCAACATGTGAAATGCGCTCAGGTGCGCTCTGGCCCGGCCCGTTCGGTGAGAATCATACACCACCAACATCACCAATAACAGCCACAGTTGCGATACCAAGTGACAATAATTTTAGCTGTGGTAACCATATATATTTCATACATACATGCATACATAGGTTCACACCTTTAGATTTATATTTCAAATCATCATCATCATCATCATATCAGCCGAAAGACGTCCACTGCTGGACATAGGCCTCCCCCAAAGAGTGCCAAAGTGACCGTTCCCGCGCCACCCGCATCCATATTTCAAATAGTAATTAATTATTTAACCATTAAGATCAATGAAAGTCTCTGATCTACATATATATAATATACAATGTATTGCTTTTTTACAGACAATCTGCTTCATTCAACAAAGAAGTTTTTGTTGACTTCATGGGTGCACAGATAAAGACCCTCGCCTTTCTAGCTTACATCATTAGGATATACCAGGATACAATAGCCAATCACGCCAATCTGATGGTTAAGGGTATTATAGGGCTGCTAACTCTGTGCCCGCCTGAAGTAGCACATTTAAGAAAGGAGCTGGTGATAGCCACTCGACATATTCTAGCCACAGATTTAAGACTGAGTAAGTACCATTTCCTTCAAATTCTGTGAGAGAATAGTTCATGCCTTTTTGAATTAATCGCAAACACAGAATTGAAGGTTGCTAGAATACCATTCTTTTTAGCAGGAGTTAATCAACTATGTCGGCCCAATTTCTGTGCACCTCTTTTTAATCAATTTTAAAATCAATTTCTCCGAGCTGAGCTACTGGATATAATTCTATCACTAATATCACCCAGTGGATCGTGCTGGAAATGGCGTCCGATAGAATCACCTGGGTGATCTCATATCATAAGACATATTCGTCCGATCACCTGGGTAATCGGGTCTGCACGTCTATCATGGGACGGCCGCGACATACTCTCGATTTTATCGCGCTATACCTCTTGTTCTAAGTGTTGTAATAAGAGAGAAATGAATAGGGCGAGAAAAATCGAGAGAGCTCACGCGCCGTCGCGTGATAGCCGTGCAGGTGATCTTAGTGGACATCACGTTTGGCCGTAGTGAATAAAAAAAAAGACCGGGTTGCACTCCGGGAGTGCCGGCAGAAGAGACCACTTGCGAATTGCTTAAAAAAAAACACCCCCGCGCCGCTAAAGAAGTTTTCACTTAAAAAAAAAGGCGCTTTGTTGAGTTTCAATTAAAGCGTGTAAAATTATTATACTAATTACGTTCCAGAGTTCGTTCCGTACATGGAGCGTTTGTTCGACGAGGACGTGTTGCTCGGAGGCGGGTGGACCGTGCACGAGTCGCTCCGCCCCCTCGCGTACTCAACGCTCGCGGATCTAGTGCATCATGTGCGGCAGCACCTGCCATTGACTGACCTAGCGATCGCCGCGCATCTGTTCTCTAAGAATGTGCATGATGAATCGCTGCCTACTAGGTGAGTGATAGTATCATATAATAGTCTATTTAATCTATCTAGTGAACTGTGTGTATACTCTATTAAAGACTTTCTAAACACGAAAAAATAAAGTCTATGTAATAAATTTAATTTAATAATTAATTGATTAAGTAATTTATTTCTTAGGCTTAAGTTGTTAATTGTTGCATGGTTATCCAAGCCGATTTTGGCGCACTGTAAATAATTTATATACCACCTTGTATGTACCCATTTTCTGCAATAAACATCATTTCATTTCAATATGCCTGGTTATAATGGGAAAACTGTCAAATAAGCTTTGGTATCGGTGCGGGTTGTACTCACCAGTGTTTGGCAGTTTTAGAGCACTTAGAAATGGAATCTGTGTTTCAAGTTCGTGAACTTACTACACTAGTACAAAACATCTTTGGTCGATATACCAGGATGCAATTTGCAAGATAGAAAGGACACTGGTCGTGTGTTTCAATAATGTCAGTGATTTGTAAAATTGCACATTGTAGTTTCATAAACAAATATGAATGTATACGTAAGTTCATGGTCACTAACTGGCGCCTCTGAACTCTCCATAGCATTCAATGAGTTCGTCTCAGTCATGTCGCCCGATATCTGGCGCAAAACGCACAGGCGATCTTCTTGGTCTCATTCTTACTTTCTTCCAGCATTCAAACAATGTCATGCAAGCTACTACTGAACCTTGTGGACTGCATACGGCAGCGTTCTGAAAGCGAAGCGGCGCCGGGCGCAGGCGCGCAGCCGCAAGGCAGACAGTTGCTTATGCGCATTCTCGAGGTGTTCGTGCTCAAGTTTAAGACCATCTCGAAGCTGCAGCTGCCAGCGCTCATGGCCAAGTGGTGAGAATTCTCCTATGTTTAATATCAGCATCATCCTCCTAGCGTTATTCCCGGTTGGGCCTCAAAAGAGCCCGGGGTCCGCTTTGACACCTCGGTAATCCCAAGATTTGGCATAGGTCCTGGTATTACGAAAGCAACTGCCATCTGACCTTTCAACCCAGAGGGAAAACAAGACCTTATTGGGATTAGACCGGTTTCCTCATGATGTTTCCCTTCACTGAAAAGCTAACGGTAAATATTCCATACAGAAGTTCCAAAAAAGTCATTGGTACGAGCCGGGATTCGAACCCACGACCGCCACTGGTTTTTTTAGCAAACATCCTTGACCACATGGCAGTTTTCTCACTTGTCTCGCACATATTCAAAACTTGTGCATATTCGTCACGTCTCAATGCGTCTCAGTGGATTGCAGTGCCTCCGCCTCCGGAAACATACATATATATATTAATATCTTTGGAGTTGGATCTATGTGAGATATTGTAATTGTCTTGTTCAGCAAACAAATGACTCCAGCCAACGGTGCGAACGGCACCACACCCAACACCCCGACCACACCCGCGCCCGCCACGGTCACTGAGATCAAAGTCGAAGACGAGAAGCCCGCGCCAGACTTCCTCGACAGCTTGTCCAAGCCTGAGGAAAAGTCTAAGATAGGGTTCCCGAGTTCCCAAATGAATAATCTGAACGTGAGCGACTATAGGACTCTGGTTAAGACATTGGTGTGTGGCGTGAAGACCATTACATGGGGCTGTGCGTCATGTAAAGTAAGTATAGTACTGTTTTAGAAGTTACTTTAATCATCACATATCATATTAAAGTCAGTCAACTATTTTGTCATGAATTTAAAGCTTATCTAAAAAAAGACTTATATATTTGGATTCCTTAATGACTTGACTTATATATTTGGATGCTTATTTGAGAACCTGCGTATTAGCCGATTGCAAAGATCGGCTCTCATAGACTACTCCCTCCCACCATCCTTCACCAGATGGTCAGGCCAGCTCGCAGACCCGCCTTTGTCTTGCGACTCAACATAGATTAGTCTGACGTGATTATCCCTGATGCGCTCTGACGCCTCACACACCGATCGAACTGTCGTGATACGTCAGTTTAGTGTGAGTCGCTCGAAAATGACCTTTTCACACCTTTCATTCGGAAAAGTAAGTTTTGCTCCACGGCGAGAGGGACCAAAACGCTACTTTTCTGTTCAAGCTACTTTTTTAATTTATAAATTGGCATTGGAACATTTGTACGCAATGTGCCAATTGAACACAGATGTTAATAAAATAATCGATTGTAATTTCATCGTAGTCGATTCAAAACGAACATATTTCAAGTTTTAACTATAACAATGTTGTATAAAAATTTATAAATATTTCGTAATATTTAAAAATTAGTAATAAAAATTAAGATAATTTAGATATATTTTAACAAAAGCTTTTTTTAAATTTCCTGATAGTCGGTGTGAAAAATAGTATGTGTCACTCGGTAGCAAAATTATTTTCGTCTCGGGCGTAAACACTTGTATCCCTCACTACGCTCAGGATCCTACGTTAGAATGCCTCGCTACGCTCAGGATTCTTTTGTAGGATCCCTCGCTACGTTCAGGATTCAATACACCGCCCTCGCCGTAAATATACTATTTTGCTCCCTTGTGACACAAATAACTATTACAGAGTACAACAACCGCGGAGGGTGCGGCACCGAGCACCATAGCCGGGCAGAAGCAGTTCACCGCGCGCGAGACGCTGGTGTTCATCCGGCTGGTGCGCTGGGGGCTGCAGTCGCTGGACATTTACACGCTGTCCGCGCCGCGCGCCGCGCAGCCGCCCGCGCAGCCGCACGTGCGCTCCAAGGAGGAGAAGGAGGTGTTGGAGCACTTCAGCGGGGTCGTGAGTACTGCGAGGATCACCTTTACAGAGTATAACAACCGCGGAGTAAATGCCGTCAAGATTTTCTATGTTCAAACAGCGTCCGTTTTTAACGCGTTTGTATTAGATATTAAATCAAATAGCACAAATAAGTTGAATATGTTCATTTACTGGGATTTCCCTTCAACCTCCGTATTAACAAAGCTTTTTAATTTTGCATATAAAGTTGCTGATTTAACGGTCAGTCAAATTGCTGAAAAACTATCTGCAAAATGTGAAAATGGATGTGGCATCATCACCATTATACGATCGAATATACTTTCACATACTTTGTGTTATTTATTACATAAAGATGTTATAACAAAAATACATTCTGTTATTTCTTTTTCAGTTTTCAATGATGAATCCGCAAACTTTCCAAGAAATATTTACGGCGACGATCTCACATATGGTTGAGAGAATTAACAAAAACATGACGTTGCAAATAATCGCGAACACCTTCCTATCGAATCCAGCGACATCGCCGATATTCGCGACGGTACTGGTCGAGTACCTTCTGAAACGAATGGAGGAAATGGGGACCAACCTAGAGAGGTCCAACTTGTACCTGAGATTATTTAAGCTGGTATTCGGCTCGGTCAGCTTATTCCCGACGGAGAACGAACAAATGTTGCGACCTCATCTACATAGTATCGTTAATAAGGCAATGGATTACGCCATGACCGCGAAGGAGCCCTACAACTACTTCCTGCTCTTGCGAGCGTTGTTCCGCTCGATCGGCGGCGGCAGTCACGACCTGCTTTATCAAGAGTTCCTTCCGCTACTCCCCAATTTGTTAGAAGGCCTCAACCGCCTTCAGAGTGGTCTCCACAAGCAACATATGAAAGATCTCTTTGTAGAATTGTGTTTGACTGTTCCCGTAAGATTGAGCAGCCTATTGCCTTATTTACCAATGTTGATGGATCCACTAGTGTCCGCTCTGAACGGTTCACACACGTTGATATCTCAGGGGCTGCGGACCCTAGAACTTTGCGTAGACAATTTGCAGCCAGACTTTTTATATGAGCATATACAGCCGGTCCGGGCCGACTTGATGCAAGCACTATGGCGAACGCTCCAGAATAATGAGGTGGCCAGAATAGCCTTCAGGGTTTTGGGCAAGTTCGGTGGCGGCAACCGGAAGATGATGATCGAACCACAGCGGTTGGAGTACCGCGAGACCGACGCGCCGCCACCCGCCGTGCAGGCCTACTTCCAAGACCAACCAAAACCGATAGATTTCGAGGTCGACAAAGTTATCGACACTGCCTTTGCCGCTTTGAAATCGAGTACAACGGATCCGTTCTACCGACGCCAATGTTGGGAAGTGCTTAGGTGTTACCTAGCCGCTTCGCTCAACCTGGACGACACCAAGCCGACGCTGCAGAAACTGTTCAACCACCCCGCGTTCCTCGAAGGCAAGATTCAAAGTCAAAATGGACCGTATTACAAATGCACCAACTCGATAGTGCGAAACACGCACCGCACTGCGTTGACGGGGATGTTCGTGGCCGCGGCCATCAAGGAGTTGCGACACCACGTGCTACCGACGATGATATCGCTAGTTCGGCATTACACTCTTGTGGCTATAGCTCAGGAAGCCGGGCCGTTCGCGGGTGCTAGTCATCCTAAAGAAGGGCTGGATGCTCTGGTACTAGTCGACGCTATAGCAGTCGTGATGGGCCACGAAGAGAAGGAGTTATGCAAGCCTGGGCATCTAGCCCTTGTTCTCATGATAGAGACCGCGGCGACTGTGCTCGGCAGTAAAGAGCGCGCCTGCCGTCTGCCTCTAATGGAATACTTAGCGGAGCGCATGTCAGCGCTATGTTACGAGCGAGCGTGGTACGCTAAACTCGGCGGTTGTATCGCGGTGAAGTTCATGTTCGAGAAAATGGCGCCTGAATGGGTATACAAACATGTGTTCACGTTCTTAAAAGCAGTCTTGTTTGTGATGATGGATCTGACTGGGGAGGTATCGTCGGGAGCTATAGATATGGCGACGATGAACCTGGAACGACTGGTGCGCGTGTGTGTGGTGTCGGGCGTGGAACCGGAGGGCGAGGTGGCGGTGGCTAAGGCACGAGCGCTGCACGATGTTCTGCAAGAGTTGGTGCTGCAGGTCACTAGCCCGCATTTGCTGGTCAGACAGCAGGTACGTGAAACAATAATAGTACATTACTACAGAGGCCGGGAACTAAGGGGTTGCCGGCCGAGTACATATAGACTGCCGAGCGTATAGAGGTCGGATAGTTATGAGGCTGGCAACCCCTTACATTTTCATGGCAGAACGTCGTGAGCCTGTGCCACAAATTGTTGAATGGAAATTAAAAAAAACCATCTTCCAATTTTGTATGAAATGCCATTGCGGGTCTCTCGTTTTGCTGCGTCCGAAACGTGACACTTCGAAGCCCATTATGAAGAACACAACGTCGATATTTCATTGCATGTGTGAGAAAAGCTCTTTTATCATACATTATATTCAGTACTGCATTCCAATGAATGAATTTATCAGTCGTTTTCTCAGTTTTATTATGATCCTCTAAACCATATTCTTCGTTTCTATTTTGTGCGTTTATTCTCAACATCAACGTAAAGATAACGCGTTTTGAACCCAACTAAATATTTCTTCAAAAATAAACTTTCATCCTTTATTAACATCATTAGTACGTTTTTCAAGTTGATCACACGGTTGTGTTCAAACGCTACAGTGTTTTCCAAATCATATTATGGATGTATTTCCAGGCAATGAAATCCCTGGAACTGATAGCAGATTTGCAAGGCAAGACCGTGACGGAAGTGATGGATCCACACCGCGAGGTTCTAGCCGACATCATCCCGCCAAAGAAGCATCTTCTTCGGCACCAGCCAGCCAACGCGCAGATGGGTCTCATGGATGGTACCACCTTCTGCACCACGCTGAAACCGAGGCTGTTTACTATAGGTCAGTCCCCAGTCATCATCATCATCATCATATCAGCCGAAAGATGTCCACTGCTGGACATAGGTGACCGGTCCTGCGCCACCCGCATCCAGCGGACTCCCGCAACCTTTACCAGGTCATCAGTCCACCTTGTGGGGGCCTACCCACGCCGCGCCTTCCGGTACGTGGTCGCCACTCGAGAACCTTTCCGCTCCAACGGCCATCGGTTCTACGTGTTATGTGCCCGGTCACCAGTCAATAACTATATTATGACGTATATTTATTATCCTCAAATCAATAAACGTTCGGCAGCGCTTTCTTGTGGAGTTGTAAGCGTCCATATGCGAGGGTCTTTGCTTACCATCACGCAGGCCGTAAGCTTGTTTGGCGCTGTCGCAGTATAAAACAGGGACTGATTTCGGTTCCATTACGGTACCGTAATGATGTAAAGGTTACGCGCGCCGCGCCAACATAACGGTACCGTAACCGTTTTGAAATATCGGTTACCGCTATTCGATTTAAAGGTAACCGAAACCTTTATAATATCGGTTCCAAACCGGTATTATAACGGTTACCGAAAAAAAAAAGCGAGCTGGCATCGCCTGCCGATGCCGCCGCGGCCGCCGTCAGGTCAGGTCACGCCGTGCCGGTTCATTCATTGCGTGTGCATCACTGCGCAGTGCTTGTGTACTGCGTTAGGTATTTTGTTAGCGATAATCACGTCATGTGATAGAGATAATTTAAAATGGAATCATTATTATACTTCGTAATTTCATATGGCAAATTAATTGATTGATTACGGGTTCGATTCCCGTTCTGCTCCGCTGGTGTGCGCGCGTAATGTACTATTATTCGTACTTTGATTGAGCTTGGTATCAAATGTATCAATGTTGTCCGTCGGCCGATATTTTTAATTACCTAACTAATTTCCAACACAAGGTGTAACTAAATTATGAAAGAATTAAAAAGATAATAAATGGAATGGCGCGGGCCGCGGCGCACAGTGAGGAACGGGGGACGGGGAGCGAGCGCTAGTAGAGGTGGTGGGAGGGGGGGGCGGGTCGGCGGCATGATAAATGGAATGGTGCGGGCCGCGATGCACAGTGAGGAACGGGGGATGGGGAGCGAGCGGTAGTAGAGGCGTGCGGGGGGGCGTCGTCGCGGGCGCGGGCGAAACGGCAGCGGCATATCATACGCTTCTTTGATGCTCACCGACAACGATACTCGACAGTGCAAACGCGAGCTATTCGATTCGATTAAAATATAAAAATTAAAATCTACAATGGTAAGAAAACGAAAGAACGCCGTATACGCTTTCTTTTCTTTTCATAATGAAGCGAAAACATCATCCTGTTTTGTATCCGGCTGTACATCTGTCATCATAGCTCCGCACTCTCCGAGTCCCCGCCCGCACACCCGCACCTCACGCTATGTTGCTGTGCCAATGTACTGAATGTAATGTTCCTACTGACGATGCGACGATGTCGCGGAAAGAAAGACAAAACGGCAGCGCCGGCGGTTTGGCAACGACGCCAAAATCTAAATATCGGTAACCTTTAAAAATCGGTTGAGGTACCGAAAAAAATAAAGGTTACCGTTATATTTCGATAGCGAAATATAAAGGTTCCGCTACCGAAACCGCTATTTCAAAACCGATATGACGTCATATCGGTTATGAATAATACCGGTATTTTTCGGTTATGCAGTCCCTGGTATAAAAGCAAGTATGGCTTAGCAAGCCATATCAAAGCTCATAATAATAGGGCTAATCAATTATATGTTAGCGTCGCCACCATCGAAATCGATGAGGAGGACTATAAAAATAAAGTTGGCAGCATCACTCGATTGCCGCAGTGGCATAGCTGATAGATCGACACCGTGAGATTCTAGCAGACATTTTTTTCGATATTGTAAACTTTTTATTAACCCCCGACGCAAAAAGAAGGGTGTTATAAGTTTAACGTGTCTGTCTGTGTATCTGTCTGTGGTATCGTCGCTCCCTAACGGATAGACCGATTTGAATGCGGTTTTTTGTGTCATAAATAATTTTTCACTTCTCATGCTCAAAAAGTGCATCATATTAGACTTGGCAAGCGGGGCTAAAGTAGTACATTTAGCCCCTAGGGAAAATATGTATACATATTTATGATTTATAAAACATTTTAATTTGACCACTCACAACAGTTCTATATTAACCACGCTTGAACGTTTGGATGGAGCTATAGTCGGTCAGAGGCGTTTATTTTTTTAATTATTGTAAATTAGGGAATGAAAAACTCCTAATGTTTGAATTGAATTCTGTTTCCTGATTGGTCGATTTTAATGTCTAGCTGTATTGTTGTTATTTTAAAGAGTTGTGATTGGTGGATGTGATTACATGACATAAGCTAAGAAGATTGAGCGGGAACGGGATAGACTACGCCACTATTAGACGGTCAGAGGCGTTTATTCGTCTTGTGAATATTTTGTATCTGTGTCAAAACAGTTTATTAAAAAGAATGGCGCCAAATTGAACAATCTTTTCTCCTTGGTATAATTGTTGAATGTGGATGGATAATCGTTGTTTTTACTATTTTCTCGCAGTCGAAGTGAAAAGTAGAGTGTATAACTCTGGTCTAAAAGCCATATTACCCCTCGAACTATTTCCCCTCACTTCGTTCGGGAAAATATCCATCTCGTGGTAATATGGCTTACTTTAGACCCTTGTCATACAATCTACTATTATCACGAGTGTTCTTAGCCATGTTTCATGAAATCTTGTTCAGCTGATTTTGAGATATTGGACTTTAAAATGAAAATGTCGGGGTTTTTCAACTTTTCTAAGTTGTTGTTATTTTAAATATCTTCTTTGCATATGTATACCTGTTCGAGTTATTGAAAATAAAAAGTGCTTTTTATTTATACACTCTAGATCTGAACATAAACGAGCACAAAGTATTCTTCCGCGAATTGCTCTCCCTTTGCGAGGCGGAGGACGCCGTCTTGGGCAAGCTGCCGTGCTATAAGGGTGTCAACTTGGTGCCCCTCCGCGCCTCGGCCCTTAGAGCGCTGGCCGCCTGCCACTACATACAGGAGAAGCACTGTCGCGAGAAGATTTTCCAAGTGCTTTACAAGTCGCTGGAGAAAAACGATCAGGAGCTGCAGCAAGTAAGTCATATAATAGTGTAGATCTTGGATTGAATGATGGATGGATGAGGATGTCAATTTTGATTTTGGTGCCATTAAGCGTCTCGGACCTTCGAGTATTGGCAGACCATTATTAACAATAAGATCTTTCAAGTGCTTATATACAGATCAAGAGTTGCAGCTAATAATAAGCGAGGACGCATATTTGTAGATGGAAAAATAGCGAGTATTTTTTCGTGTGATTGGGACGCCGTACGTTCAATGTGTGCATGCTTTATCATTTTTGTTATCTATAGAAGGGTAAGGACCAAATTCTTTGCCAGTAGTTAGCGTCGTTAATTGGTAGTAGATAAAAAAGTTCAGTTGTGACACGAACATTAACCATAGAAAATGTATGGCTAACTTTCGTGTCACAACGGAACTTTTTAACTACTATCAATTAATTAGGCTAACTACTGGCCAAGTACAGTACACTGGTACCACAGATATAAGTTACAAAAAATTTTGAAAACATTTTAATCAATCATAAGGCAGCGCGTTTGTGCGGGTAAAATCTTCAACGCCCATTAGCTAAAATTTTGCGCGCGACGCCGGCTGCTCCGGCGCCCGCCATCATTTCTGGCGCCACGAGCGGAACAGGACGACAGCACCTGTCATTGCATATTGTACCCTACATGTAGTGCAACAAGGTCTTTATTGAAATGGTCATACGTTCGATTTCATTCGGTACTTGTCAGAACTCGCCAGCGTGGACGAAGATTGCCGATGTAACTTTTATTTGTGGTACTACTGTACCATCTTTGGTTTTTCAAGTTTCGTACTGCTACTACTGCTGACTATTTTTGAGTTGTTACTACAATTCCTGTAGGCTGTAGAGTAGATCATGCGTGTGAACATCCATAGGTATATACAGCACCAATATCGTGATTATGCTTTCAGGCGGGCTTCGAATGCATGCAGAAATTCCTCTCCGGCTTCCAAATCGATATGGAAATGGTGCACCCCGTGATGAGACCGCTGCTGCTCACGCTGGGCGACCACCGCAACCTCAGCGTCAACGGCGCCAAGCGACTCTCGTATTTAACACAGCTATTCCCCTCCACGTTTAGTGAAAAATTGTGTGAACAATTGCTGCAGTTACTGAAGAAACTGTTGGATTATTCGATACAAACAAATAGAGGTATGATTGCTAAAACTACACTTTGCTTTTAGTTATTGATGTTGATTTCCTGCTGTTGTAGTATAAGTTTTACCGAAAAAAAAAAACGATACGACCGCGTTCGCGTTTAGCTGTCAAATCCCATACAAATTGAGGGTAAAACGCAAACGCGATCGTAAAGTTTTGTTTCGGCAAAACTTATACTAGAGCCTCAGATAGTGTCAAATACTATTTCGATATGAGTAAGTTCAGTTATATTGAAGTTTAATGCCCATTTTCGTAAGCCAAACCAATTTAACCAACACCCAATTTTAGCTTATGCTGTCAGTTCTTTTATTTTTAGCTTCCATTTCTTCTTTGCGTCTGTGAGAAAGTGATTCATAGCACATTGTAGTTTAAGTTTTATGATTTTACAAAAAAGGGATTAGTATTTTTGTGGTAAATTTGGTACCATATTTCGTTCCCAGGCGGCAACTTTTTACAAAGCGTCTCCAAGAACATGGAAAACGAGCAGAAGATCATAATCCTGATCGGCATCTTCCACCAAATCCCGGCCGCGTCGCCGCGGTTCATCGATGTGCTGTGCCGTCTCATCTTCCACACCGAGAAGTCGCTCATGATCGAGGCCGGCTCGCCCTTCAGGGAGCCACTCGTCAAATTCTTGTTGAGGTAAACCATATTTGTATGAAAATGCCTGTCAAATACTCATACCACTTCTCTCACACCGACCCACATATGGGTCAGGGTATTTTCCAACGGACTTTTCCATGTTTTGTTTAAATTAGAATTTTAATAAATAATATAATTGGGTTTAAATTAAGTGACGCATATGTGTCAGCGGGAGCCAACGGAGGCACCATACATAAATATGTTGTTTCCCTTGGCTCCCGGGAGAGCATGGGGCGCGTTGTAATGTGTTGCACAAATGTTTCTTCATTCACGGTCATATTATATTAGTGTACATATTAATTCGGAGCCATCCAGATTTTCTTGTGCCACGCCAATGGTGTTCATTAATTTAGGCTTAGCTTAGCCGCAATCCATCCGCGCTGATAGAGTCACGTTAAGTTTTTGTATCATGTGCTGCTCAATAAGCTGTAGTATTTCCACTTCCAAGCAAATTTACGTAAACTATGTTTTTATTTTTAGATATCCCAAAGAGACACTCGATTTAGTGTTGAACGATAACAATATAAAAGACCAACAATGGAGTCGCTTCCTCATCTACCTCGTAAAGCACCCCGAAGCGGGCGCAGCCTACCGCGAAGCTCTCCAAACTACCAAGAAACCTCGTCTCATGCAGCTTTTAGCGGCCAACACTGGCGTCGCCTCCGCGACTATTCTCCAAGCGGACAAGGCTGAAATGCAATTCCAGGCTATACGAGTGATTTCGCTGTTGATCAAGTTTGATGAACAGTGGATGTCCACGCAGCATGACTTGATTGAGCTGTTGAAGAGGATCTGGTGCAGCGACCAGTACCATGTAAGTTGAATTAGGTTTTATATTTTTCTACCGAGACTATATGGCAGGCAATATAGCCTGCCTTCTTTCTAAGCTGCCGATTTGTGTGTATCATGTGCTATTGTTTTTGTTCTAGGAAACCCACAAGAAGGTGGAGAATGTTGATTGCACGCATTGGAAGGAGCCGAAATTGATCGTGAAGATATTGCTGCATTACTTCTGCCACCATCCTGACAAGATCAATTTGCTGTTCCAACTGCTGAGAGCATTGTGTGATCGCTTCATTCCTGACTTCCAGGTAAATTTAATTTGCTTTTTTCTAGGTAACTCTTTCATTGTGATTTTCTATTGAGATCACCTTAACTTCATCAAAATGACTACATTTTTTCGTTTGTAGTCATAATAGATTATTATCACCTGAGAATTCGTTTTCTAATAAACCGGTAATACTGGTTTCTAACATCAACGGAAGGCTGATGATTTACACGACAAAATAAACCATTTTTGAAGTGAAAACTTCTTTAGTGGCGCTGTGCACTTTTTGGGATGAAAAACATTTTTAAACTCGCCACAGGTCACGTGACCGTAAAGTGAGATCTCGCCATACGCATGATGCGTAGACAGGCCGAACGTAAGACGGATGGGGGAAGGCTTCTTTTTTTATACTGATAATTAAAGCAGTTCGTGCCAAATTATTCCCTAACCATTCCAAAATGTCAATAATGCACAACGTTAATATTCAAGTTTTCACTTCTGCCGGCACTCCCGGAGTGGAACCCGGTCTTTTTTTATCCATTGTGGCTCACATACAGGATCATTCTATTGAACCCTTCCATCTCACAGTTCCTCCGAGACTTCCTCGAGAACACGGTCGCGCAGAACTACACGGCGGACTGGAAGCGGCTGGCGTTCTTCCACTTCGTGGAGCACTTCTCCACCGACAACATGTCGCAGGAGCTCAAGGCCAAGGTGCTGCAGATGATCCTGATCCCGTGCTTCGCAGTCAGCTTCGAGAAGGGCCAGAAGATCGTGGGCGGCCCGCCCGCGCCCTATCAGGACAACTGTGACAATGTCGTGTCGGTGTTCATCAATAATGTGAGTGTTTCCATTAAAAGTTGGTGAATTGACATTAGGCTAGTTTGCGGAATTTCAACATAAGTTTATAAAAAAAAATATTTCGTGTCTGTTCCGCTAAAACTTTAGAAAAGGAATAAGGTAAACGTCCGAGTGCTCGACGCTGTACTAGTATATGGCATGGGCACAAATGGACATGGCTTAAATTCCAATGAAGAAAAATCCTATTACTTCTAATTTAGCCCATATTGCTATGATATAAAGTGTCCATGCCATGTACAGCGTCAAACACTCGGACGTTTACCTTATCTTGTTCTAAAAAAGGTGTATTTTTCTGTATGTTTCGTAAGTAAATTGATTCGTCTTTTGTTTTGGCCGTTGGGGCTGAAAAACCAGATGAATGTAACGGTATCGGTATGTAGATGTATCGTTATAGCAATCCTTGGGAAAGCCCTGGCATTTAGAAATCATCATCATCATCCTCCAAGCGTTATTCCCGGTTTTGCCCTAAAAAAGCCCGGGGTCCACTTTGAAACCTAATCCCAAGATTTGACATAGGTACTAGTTTTACGAATGCGACTGCCATCTGATCTTCCAACCTTATTGGGATTAGACCGGTTTCCTCACGATGTTTCCCTTCACCGAAAAGCTAACGGTAAATATTCCGTACATAAGTTCCGAAAAAGTCATTCATACCGGCATTGGAACCGACGACCACCGCTTGACAGCCGCATGCCTGAACCACTAGGCTACCGTAGCTTATTTAAAATACAGCTCTTTACTAAAGCTAATATGTCCACAGGTAATCGATCCAGAGAATCCGTTCGCGTGTTCGGACGCGGTGCGCATCTCGCTTCTTCAGTTCGCCTGTCTCCTCCTGGAGCAGGCGTCGGCGCACATCCACGACGCCAACAACAAGAAACAGGGCAACAAGCTGCGCCGGCTCATGACCTTCGCCTGGCCCTGTCTGCTTGGCAAGAACTATGTGGACCCGGCTACCAGGCAAGCATACATGTTCTGTAGTAGTTCACCGTAGGTTGAAGGCGGATTCAGTCTACTAGGTCAGCAAAAACGAATAAAATCGCCGTCAATGGACTTTGCTAATTATGTAAACAAACCGTCATATTGAAATTGTCTCTGATATATTTACTAGTGATGGGGAAGACTCTTACTGTACTCTTTTATGTCAAAACATACCTAATATTAAAATATCGAAAGTAAAGAGCAAGAGACTTTAGACGTAAGGGCTACAATCGAGGCGATTAACTTTAGCTATTAAGTCACGTCGAGGCGACTCAATAGGGAACATTACGCGAAGGGGGCGACACTCGCAGAGTTGGCATTGTATGTCGTTCCCGCTTGCGGTATTGTCTATTCATGCATTTATGTCACTCATTTGGCAATCAATTGTGCATGTTTGTGTGAGGCCCTATCTTCTCCTACTGGTTTACAGTTTGTGCTAGTGCTGCACTCTGGCGACAGATTGTTGCAGTAATTTTTGCAATGCTCACAAGTCGTCCTTTGCTAACCTTTGCTAGGAATGAACTTGTGTATTTGTCACAGTTTTTTTTGACCCGGCTAATAAACTGATAGGAGGAGATAGAAGAATGGTAATTTGAATAACTCTTTTTAACCCCCGACGCAAAAAGAGGGGTGTTAGTTTAACGTGTCTGTCTGTGTATCTGTCTGCTGTATCTTAGCTCCCTAACCGATGGACCGATTTGAATGCGTTTTTTTTTTGTGATAGATAATTTTATCCCGAGTGTTCTTAGCCATGTTTCATAAAACTCTGTTCAGCCATTTTTGAGATATTGGACTTTGAAATGAAAATGTCGGGGATTTTTCAACTTAGTAGATATTATTTTTAACCGACGAAAAAAACGGAGGAGGTTCTCAAGTCAACGCGTATATATATTTTTTTCTTATTTCAATTTTCTCTTGCAGGTATCATGGCCACCTATTGCTCAGCCACATCATTGCTAAATTCGCTATACACAAGCGAATCGTATTGCAAGGTTGGTGTGTTATTTCAGTTATTTGTTAGTCGAACATTACCTTCCCCCCTTTTATTGAGTCCTAATCCGTCGCGTTATTCCACAGTGTTCCACAGCCTTCTGAAAGCCCACGCGGTAGAAGCGAGATCTGTTGTAAGGCAGGCGCTGGAAATATTGACGCCGGCGATGCCACAGCGTATGGAGGATGGTAACACCATGCTCACACATTGGACGAAGAAGATCATAGTCGAGGACGGACACTCGGTGCAGCAGCTGTTCCATATTCTGCAGTTGGTTGTGAGACATTATAAGGTAAACACATTCCTCATACAGAGTTTTAGTGTTAAATATAATCTCGACGCTTCGCTTTACAGTTTAAAGCCCTTTCTAGTGGAAAAGTTTTCGACGAAAAACAAAACAGGATATTAACTGTATGTTTCTGTAAATAAAACAGTGCGTTTTTTTAAAATATCGAATGACTGGATAACTTTCGTATTAAAAACATGCATAATTTAATGTCCCTAGAAAAACTATGGAAAATCTACCTTCTCTTTCTTAACTATGTTTAGCAGTTAAGGGCTATATTTTTAAAAAAAAACATTGTGAGTAACCAAGAATAAGTTCTGCTAACAGACGGGTTTCAAAGGCAGTAGCTGACTGGAGACATTGCTACTTTTACGGATTAGTTCGATTCCCAATATACTCATATTTTTTACAAGCTTTTATTTAGTTTCACCAGTCCCGTTGTCTATCTGTCTGTCTGTGTGTCTGTAATCAAATCTTGCAAGTTTAATTTGACCCACATCCCGGTGACCGATTGAGCTGAAATTTTGGGTGCAAGTATAGTTTGGATGACAATTCAATATTATGGTACCAACAAGCTGATCTGATGATGGAAACAGAAGGTGGCTGCGGGAATTCAGTACTTAGCCGATGTAACCCCGTTGAATTTAGGTTCGTTAGAATCGTCTCAATCACTAGTTGATTGGTATACAGTAAAGTACAGTCAGCAATAAAATCCTGTACCAAAAATATTTTTTTTGCCAGAAACTTGTTTTAAATTACGTTATTATTATTGAGCAGGTGTATTACCCCGTACGTCACGCACTAGTCGTACACATGGTCGGCGCGATGCAGCGACTCGGTCTGTCCGCTACGGCCTCGCTGGAGCACAGGCGCCTGGCCGTGGACCTGGCTGAGGTGGCGCTCAAGTGGGAGCTGCAGCGGATCCGAGACCACACGCATGACGATGTGGTTAGTGACTATAGAACACTATTGGGTTTACTTATGACGTTTCTTTTGTTTCGGTGTTCTGTTTTTCGAAGCGTTAGTAGAGTTAGTCTTATGCCGTTGTTTATGGTGGGAGCTATGTAGCGGCTAGGTCCGCTATGGCCTCGCTGGAGCACAGGCGCCTGGCCGTGGACCTGGCTGAGGTGGCGCTCAAGTGGGAGCTGCAGCGGATCCGAGACCACACGCATGACGATGTGGTTAGTGACTATAGAACACTATTGGGTTTACTTATGACGTTTCTTTTGTTTCGGTGTTCTGTTTTTCGAAGCGTTAGTAGAGTTAGTCTTATGCCGTTGTTTATGGTGGGAGCTATGTAGCGGCTAGGTCCGCTATGGCCTCGCTGGAGCACAGGCGCCTGACCGTGGACCTGGCTGAGGTGGCGCTCAAGTGGGAGCTGCAGCGGATCCGAGACCACACGCATGACGATGTGGTTAGTGACTATAGAACACTATTGGGTTTACTTATGACGTTTCTTTTGTTTCGGTGTTCTGTTTTTCGAAGCGTTAGTAGAGTTAGTCTTATGCCGTTGTTTATGGTGGGAGCTATGTAGCGGCTAGGTCCGCTATGGCCTCGCTGGAGCACAGGCGCCTGGCCGTGGACCTGGCTGAGGTGGCGCTCAAGTGGGAGCTGCAGCGGATCCGAAACCACACGCATGACGATGTGGTTAGTGACTATAGAACACTATTGGGTTTACTTATGACGCTTCTTTTGTTTCGGTGTTCTGTTTTTCGAAGCGTTAGTAGAGTTAGTCTTATGCCGTTGTTTATGGTGGGAGCTATGTAGCGGCTAGGTCCGCTATGGCCTCGCTGGAGCACAGGCGCCTGGCCGTGGACCTGGCTGAGGTGGCGCTCAAGTGGGAGCTGCAGCGGATCCGAAACCACACGCATGACGATGTGGTTAGTGACTATAGAACACTATTGGGTTTACTTATGACGCTTCTTTTGTTTCGGTGTTCTGTTTTTCGAAGCGTTAGTAGAGTTAGTCTTATGCCGTTGTTTATGGTGGGAGCTATGTAGCGGCTAGGTCCGCTATGGCCTCGCTGGAGCACAGGCGCCTGGCCGTGGACCTGGCTGAGGTGGCGCTCAAGTGGGAGCTGCAGCGGATCCGAAACCACACGCATGACGATGTGGTTAGTGACTATAGAACACTATTGGGTTTACTTATGACGCTTCTTTTGTTTCGGTGTTCTGTTTTTCGAAGCGTTAGTAGAGTTAGTCTTATGCCGTTGTTTATGGTGGGAGCTATGTAGCGGCTAGGTCCGCTATGGCCTCGCTGGAGCACAGGCGCCTGGCCGTGGACCTGGCTGAGGTGGCGCTCAAGTGGGAGCTGCAGCGGATCCGAGACCACACGCATGACGATGTGGTTAGTGACTATAGAACACTATTTGGTTTACTTATGACGCTTCTTTTGTTTCGGTGTTCTGTTTTTCGAAGCGTTAGTAGAGTTAGTCTTATGCCGTTGTTTATGGTGGGAGCTATGTAGCGGCTAGGTCCGCTATGGCCTCGCTGGAGCACAGCATGGAAGTTGACCTGGCTGAGGTGGCGCTCAAGTGGGAGCTGCAACGGATCGGAGACCACACGCATGTGGTAAGTGCAATATGTGTTGGAAGCCTTGAGGCGCTTTTCTTTCGGTATTCTGTTTTTCGAAGCGCTTGTAAAGCTAATTTTATCCCTTTGGCCTCACTCGAGTACAGCCTGGAAGTTGACCAGTACGGCTATCACGCGGCGCGAGCTCTCTCAATTTTTCGCACTATCCGTCGCTTTCTTATTACAGAACAAGAGGTATAGAGCGAGAAAAATCGAGAGTATGTCGCGGCCGTCCCATGATAGACGTGCTGGCCAAAGTGGCGCTCAATGGGGAGCTGCAGCGGATTCGGGGTTACGGCCCGGCCACGAATTGCGGCGCGGCAAGCGTTTTGTCTGTTCATTGCGCTGTCGAGACGCGCAACGCAGTGTGGTTAGTTGGGATCACACGCAACGAATTAGAAAAACCGCTGCGGCTGCCGCCGCCGCGCCATGTCGTGGCCGGACCGTTACATACATCGGTTATCGGGCCGTTGCATAATGTGGTTAGTGAATGATAAGTTGGAAGCAAATCGGCGATACCGTAGGAAAAACGCCGTAAGCCTTATTATCAGAAGACGATCAGAATGGGATTGGAAAAGACTGTAATCTAGTTATTATACATAACAAAACAACGCAATTTATGTTTAAGAACTTAAGTCTTTTGTGTCCTGAGGTGGGCGTAATCGCTGGGACTCGGCCCCTGCTACTGCAGCCGATAACAAACGTTTTGTTTTTTGGTATAACTACCTGTTTATTACATTCTATAAAAAATCTTTATTATAAATATTAAGGGAAAATATAACGTTATCTAGTATTCTAATCGCGGTTTGATAATAGTCTACTTATAAATAAGTGAATTCATAAAAAAATATCGTATTGTATTTTCTCCAAACAGCCTCTTCACTTGGGGCGAGTTGCACCAACTTACGATTACACGTTAAATAGGGTGCCGGCACCTGTCATCCCATAGAAACTTGTCAAACTTTCCATACATTTGGATTTTAACGAACAGCACCGCTTATGATTCCAGATGGCTTGGTGCAACCCACCCTTAGACTCAATATGTTGCCGATGTTATAACATGAGAATAGGCATGATGACTCATGTTCAAATTGATAACGTAGTGATGCTAAATGGATAGTAAACCATCAAATTATCGTAATAAAGTATAAATTATAAAACATAATTAAAATCGTAAAAAAATATGAACCTTGGAAGTTAAGAAAAAATATGCATTTTTTTTTATTTTCCAATGGTAAAGTTAAACTTACCAATAGAATCCTTACGCTTTTATAGAAACAAAATTGTACGACAACTATGTACTTAAACGCAGTATTTTGCGACCGAAACAACAATTTACCTGATTTTCCATACAACGATACGTATGTACTTTGTACTAACAAATATTATTGTGACGTCATAATTAACTGTATTTCAGTATGGAGCGTTTTGCGCTGCCGCCAGCGAGGTCAATCTTTGTCTTTTTTTTGGGTATTTATGTTCTTGAGGCTATCCGCAACAGAACCAAGGTAACCGATATAGCCCTCCATATCGCTAAACTTAAGTGGCAGTGGGCGGGCCACATAGCACGTAGAACCGATGGCCGTTGGGGCGGAAAGGTGTGTGTGTTCTCGAGTGGCGACCACGTACCGGAAGGCGCAGCGTGGGTAGGCCCCCCACAAGGTGGACTGATGACCTGGTAAAGGTTGCGGGAGTCCGCTGGATGCGGGTGGCGCGGGATCGGTCACTTTGGCACTCTTTGGGGAGGCCTATGTCCAGCAGTGGACGTCTTTCGGCTGATATGATGATGATGATGATGATTTATGTTCTTTAATTGTAGTAACTCCCATACAAACATTTGTTCCTCTCCAAAAACTGATACGAATGACATCATAAAAAAATCTTAGTCATCATCCCTATTATTGACGACCGCTTTAGCCTAGTTGGTAGTGACCCTGCCTACGAAGCAAGAGGTCCTGGGTTCGAATCCCGGTATCTCCATAATCTCCATTCATTTGTGTGATGAGCACGAAAATTTGTTCCTGAGTCATGGATGTTTTCTATGTATTTAAGTATTTATTTATGTATTTAAGTATGTTTATCGTCGTCTAGTACACATAGTACAAGCTTTGCTTAGTTTGGGACTAGGTCGATTTGTGTAAGAATAAGATTGTCCCCTAATATTTATTTATTTATTTATTATTGTAACAGGTGGCGACATCTCCCAGCGGAGCGGTGAAGCGCGCGTCCTCGGAAGACATGGCGGGCGAGGCGCGCAAGGCGCTCAACACGGGCTGGGCCAGCCCGCAGGCCAGCGCGCGCCCCGAGCCCGACGCGGCCAAGCCGCTCAACCGGCAACACGTCGATGTTGTCGTTAATCTGCTGCTGCGGCTCGCTTGCCAGGTTTGTGACAACTATCAAACTAACTCCATACCAGTGCGCTTTCACGTTCAACAAGGTATGCGTCATATTGCTGTCACACTTATTCTTCCTTCGACTGAGTGTGAAAGCAATATGACGCATGCCTTGCTAAAGAGTTTTAATAAACTAAAGCGTCGTAGGACGTCATAGCAGACGAGGTGTGTCCTTGAATCCGCTGGATGTAAGTGGCGCAGGACACCGGGCCCCGTTGTTCACGCACTCTGGCCACAATGGCCCAGTGTTGGGCAAAACGTAATTGAATTACAAATTACTAATTGCAATTACAAAATGTAATTGCAATTACAAATTACAATTACATGGAAAAAGTAATTGAAGCCTCAATTACAAATTGCAATTACAAAATGTAATTGGTAATTTCAATTACCAATTACATTTTGTAATTAAAATTGGTAATTAATTACTTTTTCAATTACAAATTACTTTTTTCTAAAACAATGTTCGAGTATATTTTCGACTTGGAGATTTTTCATAAAAATATTTCCTCACATTTTAGTGTTTTTTTAATTCGGTCGTACAAAATGCTTAAAAATAATCACAAAATGTCATATAAAGTTGTCCCCAAAATCACTTCTTTCAACGATATACTTCAACTCGATGTGTTAGACGGCGCGGTGCTATCTAGGACTTAGAGAAATTTCTAACAATAATTTTATTTTAACGTTTTGCTGTTTTTTTTCAATTGCGTCGTAAAGTATGCCTAAAAAGAATCATATTATGTCATATAAACTTTTTCCCAAAATAGCTCTTTTCAACGATGTACCTACTTAACTTCGATGGATCAAAGGACTTAGAGAAATTTCCATCAAAAATGTTTTTGTTAGTTTTCGGTTTTTATTTTTATTCCATTGATAGCAATGCTTAAAACAATCACAAGATATCATATAAAGTTTTCCCCTAAATCGCTCCTTTCAACGATATACTCGATGTGTTTTAGACGGCGGTGCAGGTGCTATCAAGGACTTAAGAGAAATTGCCATAAAAAAAATTTTTCTTACTTTTTGGTTTTCGTTCCGTTGAAACAATACTTAAGGAGAAGCGCAAAACGTCAAATAAACTTTTTACCTAAATCGCTATTTTCAAAGATATACTCAGTCACAATGTTAGAAGGAATCGATTCCAGGACTTACGAAGAATTTACGAGCAAAAAATATATTTTTAATTTTATTATTGGTTTCCAGTTCAATCGTAAAACACACACAAAAATAAAGACAAAACGTCAAATAAACTTCTTTCTACGATGTATACTTACAGAGATATCGAAGTTTTAGTGAAAAGTAATTGAGCAGAAAGTTGCAATTACAAATTATATAACTAAGCAATCGGCATACCTAGTCAATTACAAATTTCTTTATCTTAATTTTTATTTTAAGTGCGCATCAAAAGAATCACAAAATTGTAAAATTATATTTTAAACAAATCTCTCTTTTCAGAAATATGCAATACCAACTCTTAAACTATCAACTGCCATCGGCAGTATCGGCACACGGTTTTTAGGACTTAGAAAATTTCTGTCAATAATTTTTTTTGACGTTTTGCTGTTTTTTTCAATTGCGTCTTAAAGTATGCCTAAAATAAAGTATATTACGTTTTATAAACTTTTTCCCAAAATGGCTCTTTTCGATGATATACTTAACTTCGATGGATCAGAAGCGAAATTCTCAAGGACGAGAAATTTCCATCAAAAATGTTTTTCATAGTTTATGGTTTTATTTTTATTCTATCGAAAGCAATACTTAATAAGCATCACAAAATGTCATATAAAGTTTTCCCCAAAATCGCTTCTTTCAACGATATACTCGATGTGTTAGACGGCGGTGCTATCTAGGACTTGGTGAAATTACCATAAAAAATTTTTTCTTAGTTTTTGGTTTTTGTTTTTTTCTATCGAAAACAATGATTAAAAACAAGCACAAAACGTTACATAACTTTTTTCCCAAAATCGCTCTTTTCATCGTTATGCTCAACCACAATGGTCGAACGAATCTATTTAAGGATTTAGATAATTTTGGACGAAACAATATTTTTTTTTAGTTCACTCTAAAAAACGCGCAAAAATAAGCACAAACTGTCAAGTAAACTTTTTTCTAACATGTGTCGTTAGAGAGATATCGAAGTTCCAGTTAAAAGTAATTGAGCAAAAAGTAATTGCAATTACAAATTACATGTAATTGCAATTACCAATTACAAGTAATTTCAATTACATGAAATTTTAATTACATTCAATTGAATTAACGTAATTGAATTAATAATTGTGTAATTTGTAATTAAATTACAAAAAGTAATTAATTACGCCCAACACTGCAATGGCCGCATTGTGGTCTGCGTGAAGATCGAGGCCCTCCAAAGAAAGCGCCCTGCACCGATGTAGATAAGGAGGGTTTCACGTCGGTGTCAAGAAAGCGCAAACCGCGAAAGACTCCGTGTTTATAGCAGATCCGGTTAGTTCTGGTCTGCGGGTTGCCACACGTAACATAGTAAGGCGCTTTACGTGTTAATCCTGCATTACTCCGCCACGGCTGATGATATAGCGGTGTATATTCACTAGAAGACTGGCTATTCGCTGATTGTTTTCCAGCTGCGTTCGCGCCACTATACTGCGTGCACTTCAGCTCGTTTGTGGTGCGCGTGCCGATGCCGTGTGCTGAGGCTCTAGTATAAGTTTTACCGAAACAAAAGGTTACGACCGCGTTCGCGTTTAGCTGTCAAATCCCATACAAATTGAGGGTAAAACGCAAACGCGATCGTAAAGTTTTGTTTCGGTAAAACTTATACTAGAGCCTCTGACTTCTGGCCGAAAGGTGTCGTGTTTCGGCGCTTCCAGGCAACTTACCAAATTCTACACGGGACTTGACGACGCAACGCTATTACATCGCTTAAATAATTCGTTTTTATTTTTATTTTATAATTGTACTTATTGTGTGTATAGGCTGTAAGGTATTTGATTCCGCGTTTTTTTGTGTCATAGATAATTTTATCCTGAGTGTTCTTATCCATGTTTCATAAAAATATGTTCAGCCGTTTTTGAGATATTGGACTTGGAAATGAAAATTTCGGAGGTTATTCAACTTTTCTTAGTTTTAGTTATAAACGTATGGTTTCCTGGCAGGTGAACGAGGGCAGCGTGGCGGCGGGCGCGGCGGGCGCGGCGGGCGGGTCGCCGGGCGAGCAGCTGTCGCGGCGCTGCGTGCAGCTGCTCAAGGCCGCGCTCAAGCCAGACGTGTGGCCGCACCACTGCGAGCCCAAGCTGCTCTGGCTGGACAAGGTACCGTCGACTCCACCCGGTTACACTTAGCAACTTAGACGAAACCTGCATTTTCTAGGTAGATTCGCTACACGCTGAGTGTAAGGCCTGAGTGGACGGCGCAGACAGCGGGGCGTGCAGCGTCCATATAAAACATATGCAATTGATATAAACGCTCCACCCCCACTCAGAGCAGGGCGTCAACTCAGGCCTTACACTAAGGTCGCAGGTTCGAATCTTACCAATCTTCCACTTTTATTAATAAGTTAGAAGAAGCTTAATATTCCCTCAGTTGTATCACTTCGCATTCAAATATCTGCTGTACATTATTGCCTATTCCGTTGTCTATGTGCTGATACGGTTTTACTTCCTCTAATCCTGTGCCTCTGTCCAGGTGTTCGCGACAGCGGACAGCAACGCAGCAGCGTGTGCAAACGCCTGCACCGCCCTCGAGCTCCTCGCATTCCTACTGGGCGTTCTACGACGGGAGCAAACACTCGCCGCGCTCAAGCCTCTCCAGCGCGGGCTAGCGGCTTGCGTGGCTTCCACGAACGCGAGGATCGTGCGCCTGACGCACAATCTGCTGGCGAAATTGACTGCGTTGTTCCCTACGGAACCGACGGGCGCGGCGCAAGCTTCTAAAGTGAGTTCTTTGTACGATCTTCCTTGTTGTGGTTGTGATGTGTGTTTTGAGCACACACCCAAATCCTCCGCCTGTTAGGGCTTTATGGAAGTTCTCAGACGAACTCAGGGGTACTATGAAGGAACTAAGGAAGAATGTAATGCAAATACGGAGTAAATGTATAACAAATAAGGGTCTTACGCCCGTTTATCAACCATAAGCAAATACTAGAATCTAGCGCTCTAAATCTATGGTACGAGTTAACGCGGTCGCGGACCTATCCTTACGGACTACGGGATATTAGTGGAAGCGTTAATTCGGGAAGCCTAAAGCCTGCATCACACTGGCACGGCCTGGCCTCGGCGGACAATAGTAAACTTGTCCGCCTCTGTCAAATTTACTATTGTCCGCCACCGCAGGCCGCGCCAGTGTGTGGTAAGCCTAAGGCTGACGAGGGCTTGTCAAAACCGCCGCCTTGAAGGCTGTAGGAACCTAGAACCCCTGGTTGATGAGGACTTGCCAAAACCACCGCCGCGGGGATGATTCCAGGGTGACCTAGTCCAAGGCTGATGAGGCCTTGCCAAAACCACTGCCTTGAGGACTAGGGTGCTCGGGAACGTCTAAGCCTGACGAGGACGGGCCAAAACCGCCGCCAAAACTGACCTACAATCTGCTGACGAAATTGACTGCGTTGTTCCCTACGGAGCCGACGGGCGCGGCGCAAGCTTCTAAAGTCAGTTTTTTGTGCGATCGTTTCTCATGTGGTGAGAGTAAGCGCTCGTCACGGTCATACCGCTCCAGCGCTGGCAGGTGGCATTTAAGGCATCCACTAACGTAAAGACGTGTGCATCGAACAGACGTCGGTCTTTGACTATCGGATTCAGAGTATTGACATGTTCAGGGTATCAAAAAAAATCTTTTGAATTTTGATCTCATTTTTATTTGCAGTATGAAGAGCTGGAAACCTTATACGCCTGTGTCAGCAAATACGCATTCGAGGGACTGGCCACGTACGAGAAGTCCGCCGCGGGCGGCGGCGCGGGCGCCCTGCTCGGGCCGCTGATGATGCTGAAGGCGTGCTGCGCCTCCAACCCCGCCTACATCGACCGCCTGCTGCTGCCGCTCATGCGCGTGCTGCAGCGCATGGCGCGCGACCACGTGGCTCCCAGTCCGGACGCCTCCACCTCCGACTTGTTGGTGAGTCTCACTGTGTATAGGGTACATGTTCATTCGAGGGACTGGCCACGTACGAGAAGTCCGCCGCGGGCGGCGGCGCGGGCGCCCTGCTCGGGCCGCTGATGATGCTGAAGGCGTGCTGCGCCTCCAACCCCGCCTACATCGACCGCCTGCTGCTGCCGCTCATGCGCGTGCTGCAGCGCATGGCGCGCGACCACGTGGCTCCCAGTCCGGACGCCTCCACCTCCGACTTGCTGGTGAGTCTCACTGTGTATAGGGTACATGTTCATTCGAGGGACTGGCCACGTACGAGAAGTCCGCCGCGGGCGGCGGCGCGGGCGCCCTGCTCGGGCCGCTGATGATGCTGAAGGCGTGCTGCGCCTCCAACCCCGCCTACATCGACCGCCTGCTGCTGCCGCTCATGCGCGTGCTGCAGCGCATGGCGCGCGACCACGTGGCTCCCAGTCCGGACGCCTCCACCTCCGACTTGTTGGTGAGTCTCACTGTGTATAGGGTACATGTTCATTCGAGGGACTGGCCACGTACGAGAAGTCCGCCGCGGGCGGCGGCGCGGGCGCCCTGCTCGGGCCGCTGATGATGCTGAAGGCGTGCTGCGCCTCCAACCCCGCCTACATCGACCGCCTGCTGCTGCCGCTCATGCGCGTGCTGCAGCGCATGGCGCGCGACCACGTGGCTCCCAGTCCGGACGCCTCCACCTCCGACTTGTTGGTGAGTCTCACTGTGTATAGGGTACATGTTCATTCGAGGGACTGGCCACGTACGAGAAGTCCGCCGCGGGCGGCGGCGCGGGCGCCCTGCTCGGGCCGCTGATGATGCTGAAGGCGTGCTGCGCCTCCAACCCCGCCTACATCGACCGCCTGCTGCTGCCGCTCATGCGCGTGCTGCAGCGCATGGCGCGCGACCACGTGGCTCCCAGTCCGGACGCCTCCACCTCCGACTTGTTGGTGAGTCTCACTGTGTATAGGGTACATGTTCATTCGAGGGACTGGCCACGTACGAGAAGTCCGCCGCGGGCGGCGGCGCGGGCGCCCTGCTCGGGCCGCTGATGATGCTGAAGGCGTGCTGCGCCTCCAACCCCGCCTACATCGACCGCCTGCTGCTGCCGCTCATGCGCGTGCTGCAGCGCATGGCGCGCGACCACGTGGCTCCCAGTCCGGACGCCTCCACCTCCGACTTGTTGGTGAGTCTCACTGTGTATAGGGTACATGTTCATTCGAGGGACTGGCCACGTACGAGAAGTCCGCCGCGGGCGGCGGCGCGGGCGCCCTGCTCGGGCCGCTGATGATGCTGAAGGCGTGCTGCGCCTCCAACCCCGCCTACATCGACCGCCTGCTGCTGCCGCTCATGCGCGTGCTGCAGCGCATGGCGCGCGACCACGTGGCTCCCAGTCCGGACGCCTCCACCTCCGACTTGTTGGTGAGTCTCACTGTGTATAGGGTACATGTTCATTCGAGGGACTGGCCACGTACGAGAAGTCCGCCGCGGGCGGCGGCGCGGGCGCCCTGCTCGGGCCGCTGATGATGCTGAAGGCGTGCTGCGCCTCCAACCCCGCCTACATCGACCGCCTGCTGCTGCCGCTCATGCGCGTGCTGCAGCGCATGGCGCGCGACCACGTGGCTCCCAGTCCGGACGCCTCCACCTCCGACTTGTTGGTGAGTCTCACTGTGTATAGGGTACATGTTCATTCGAGGGACTGGCCACGTACGAGAAGTACGCCGCGATCGGCTGCTCGGGCCGCTGATGATGCTGATGATGCCGAGTTTGCCGAGGTATGCACACACCAGTCTTAACTCTACTTACTTTCTACCTTATAAACTTACCGACTAACTGGTCAGGCACGACAACCCAAAATGACTCGACCTCCGATCCCTCATAATGTTTTGCCAGCTAGCGTTGGCTCCGAGTTCGAACTAATCCGCTCCCACCGCATCCTTCCAGCGATACTCGGGGTAACCGTCAGTTCGTCTTCCAGCCGGTATGCGTAAGTATCACTCTGTTCACCTGTCGATCTTTGCCAATCCTCTCGAGGTGGCCAAGCTAGCGAAGGATGTGGTTTGATCTCACTATAATAATATTTTATTCGTATACGCCACGCCCTATGGATCGTTTAATTCAATAAGTGTCTCGCCTACAGTTCCCGCAAACAATTTGCACATGCGGGACGAAGTGGGGGCAGCTCGCACGTACAATTCGCCTTTTGCGCAGGCAAGGTCATTTGCTCATGTTGTTATACGGGAATTGTACCTACGCTATATACAAAATTAAACCCAATACGGAACGAGTAGGAGTAGGAGGAAATATAACACACATCGCCAAAGTCGTAAAAAGCCAAGTGCGCTTTCACGTTCAACAAGGTATGCATCATATTGCTGTTACACTTATTCTTTCTTAGGGTGAGTTGCACCAAACCGTCTGTAATCGTAAGCGGTGTTCGTTAAAATCGGAACGTTTGACAAGTTTCTATGGACTGACAGCTGTCAGCGCCTAGTAATCGTAGGTCGGTGCAACCCGCCCTTAGACAGAGTGTGACAGCAATATGACGCATGCCCTTGTTGAACGGGGAGCGCACTGGTGTGGACGTAGCTAAATAGACATATCCTACTTACCAATAGACTTGTAGTTAGTATACATAACGTTTTTCTTACAGATATTAGCGCTGGATCTCCTCAAGGCTCGCGTGTCCGTGATGCCCGGCGACACTCGGAAGACGTTCATCGGAAGCGTCTTAGTTGGACTCATCGAGAAAACTACAGACGCTAAGGTAAGGAACATTAATTTATATTATAACGAGCTAACCGCGCGGAGCCATGTATTACAGAGAACTTGTACGAAATATACGTCCATTCCGAAGGGCTATTCTAGTAGTAAGATATTGTTTGAAATCTTATGATGAATTATGGAAATTACCTCCCACATAAAAACTCAAAAAAGTAGCAAAGCTACAAACCCTTGGCAACCCTTGGTTGCCATCAAAGCCCGATTTAGAGTTCTGACCGCCCTGAGCTAACTATGAAATAGAAGTAAGTCTCAGATCAGTGCCGCGGCCCCCGCCGCACCCTTGTACCCTAGGCTCTAGCCTTATAAGCCTCTGGGTAAAAAGATAACTCGCACAAGGCTGGGGTCCATGAACCAACTTCTCACACAAACCACTCGACTGAATTAGTCAACTAAAATCATCTCTCATGTGGGGCCAAAAGTATTCTCAAACTACCCTTGAATATAAATTGCGCGGGTAGTATCTCATCTTTCTTAAGAAAGTTAAAATCTTGGCTTCTCACCCATTCTTCTTATGACATCAAAGAATTTTACGAGTTGCCACAAGAATAACGAATATCCATACACGTTTACAATTTAATTTAATTTAAGAATGATGACATGTAATATTTTGAATATTATTAAAACTTATGACTTACGACCTAAATCAGGCCTTGTTTGCAAAGACTCTTATCGAGATAGGGATACGTAAAGTTATCTGATTATACATGGTGATTGACGTAACGCAGGTAATGAAAGCCATAACCCGCATGGTGGAGGAGTGGGTGAAGTGCCGCGTAGCGCCGGGCGGCGCGGGGGCGGCGCCCTCGCTCCGCGAGAAGTCCATCCTGCTCGCCAAGCTCATGCTGTACGTCGAGAAGCGCTTCCCCGAGGAGTTGGAGCTCAATGCGCACTTCCTTGAACTGATCAACTATGTGTATAGGTGAGTGGACGACTAATATACGACGATTTAGGGAGACCAACAGCATCAAAGGATTTGAAATTTATTTATTTATTTATTTATTTATTTATTGATAAATACATTTACGTGACATTACAGTAACAACCAATGCGTCACGAAACCAAAACAACAAATAATACTATTTATTAGGCGACGAAACGGCGTGGCCCCGTTGCATCGTCGTCTCCGGTGTAGGATTCGGCAGATTGCCCCGGAACCGTCGAAACACTACACCCTTCGGCCAGAAGTCAGCACATGCGACGGTCTCCTGCAGCGGCCGCGGCACGCGCACCACAAACGAGCTGAAGTGCACATAGTGGCGCGAACGCAGCTGGAACACCCTCAGCGAGAAGCCGATCTTCTGGCGAACGTACTCCGCCACATCATGAGCCGTGGCGGAGTAATGCAGGCGCGATACATATAGTGCCTTGCTCGGTGTGGCAACCCGAAGACTGAATGTGTTTATTACGCTCGCATACGAAAAGATAAATCGAAGGTCGACATTTTGCGAGCGCCGCGCGCGCTCTGGCTATATAGATGCCGCGTTTCACGAGAAAATTACAGTGGTGGCCGAGCTAATGTTTGATGTCGAGAAGCCCTCCTTTGAAAACTTGAACTTTTGTATATTTTTTTGACTTCCGAGCTGGTTCGCACTTTTTTTCGTTCCACGCACGAAGACTATAAGCTAACATTTAACACTTTCGCAACCGGACTAAAATGGATCAATTCACCCGAAACCGACAGAATTCGCTAGGCGTGTAAGTTCATACTACTGCCCGCCTAGCGGGCTCAGCCGACATTTGAGCAAACTTTGCTGGAGTCTAGCAAACGAAAGTTGAACCTACTAAACTCACTTACGCGGCACCACTGTTGATCAAAATGTATGCGCATCACATTTAGTGTTGCCGCGTAACTGAGTTTAGTGGGTTCAACTCTCGTTTGCCAGACTTTAGTGCCCGCTAGGCGGGTTCTTGGTTGCGAAGTATTGCGCCGTGTTATAGTATAGTGCCGTATAAATATCTCTCAAGTTGAGAAAGAATCGCAATGTTCTCACGAGACTGATCATCATTTTTGTATGCTAATCGGCACAATACTATCCTTTCCATCAGAGACGACCAGCTGAAGATGACCGAGTTATCCATGAAACTGGAGCCCGCATTCCTTGCCGGCCTCCGCTGCCCGCAGCCCCACATCCGCGCCAAGTTCTTCGAGGTGTACGACCAGAGCGTGCGCCGCCGTGTGTTCGATCGGCTGCTCTACATCATATGCTCGCAGAACTGGGAGCACATCGGCCAGCACTTCTGGATCAAACAGTGTCTGGAGTTACTGCTAGTTACCTGTGTCTCCAGTGAGTATAGTCACTATAATCATCCTATTCTGACCGTTTGTTGCGCACGATTTACATGTTCACTCAACGTTACAGGCAACAACGCATTTCCATACCGTTAAAACGAAAAAGTTCTACCTGTAACTTACTGCAGTTCATATGCATGCTACAAGAACTGCCATCTAATAGCGCGATCATCTTAATCACAATAAAGAAATGTTCGCTTTAGATACCCAAATTCGCCTCTCCAACACCAAATATCTCCTACCAAGCATATCGGCCGTGATCTACTGGGCGGACAGCGAGGAGCGCAAGTCCTTCGTGAGCCTCACCGCGGTGAAGGAAGAGTCGAGCGACGGTTACGGGGACAGCTCGCTGGACCCCGATAAGGAGGATGTGCTGGATATGGACCTGGACTCCAGCTCCAACCAGAAGGAGGAGATCAAGAATGCACCGAACAGGTGAGGGTGAAAGCTTTCTTATAACATAGCGACTTCTGATAAATAACATATTTCTCACTTCTCATGCTCTAAAAGTGCCTCTTTATGCTGTTTGTAGGCGACATAAAGTCGCTTTTTATGCTCCAGTGTCTAAAGTAAAATCTTCGTCGAAGACCAAGGGAATCGGTCCAACAGCCACACATCGCTCGCAAGCTCCCTCGGATGGATAAACGTCTCACGTACAATGGTGCGTTTTATGCACTTGTTGTACAATCTACTATTGTTCCTTTCTACACTACCGGAGAGGCACACTTTTTTAAGCCTTATCGCTGGAAATAGAACATATTTAAAAAAAAAACAAGAAATAAATTCTTCTTGTTTATTTTATTATTTAATATGTGTGTCCTGTGTGTTTGTGAATAAATATGTCTTTCTTTCTTTCTTTCTTTCTCACAGACACAAACGTCTATGTACACAGATAAAGACAATTTAATTATAAGTATTATAACGGCATTTCAGCTAATATAGGTTTGATGAACGTTTATGAATAAGGGCCATTTGGTTACGGCCCGGCCTGAAGATGATTACTAAAACTAGCCTTGCTGTTAATTATGGTAATTTATAATGGCATATTTTTAAATGCACATCTGTATAATTTTTCAGCACACTAGGTAACTTCACTAATTAACTGAATGCATACCAAAAAAAAGAATGCTGTGCAAAAAAACGATTGCAAACTAAACATGTCCTACAAAAAAAAAAGCACTCAAAACGAAATGACCTTTTTCATCGAATTCACACCAAAAATGCGGTTCGTACATAGGATATTTGATTTATAAAACCAAAATACTAATTGTTTATCAAAAATACTAACTTGCACTCTAAATTGTAAAATGTTACTACGGAATTTGCTTTTTGTTTCTAAGCATCCTACTTTGACTGTACTGAACTGTAGCAAAGGGGGGCCGATTTTGGCAGGTCGAGGGCGAGGTGTAGTTTAGGTTATGGTTAGCTTCTGTCCCTTAGAGCGAAGATACTATCTTCGCTCTAAGGGACAGAAGCCTAAGGCACCCCGCGAAGCGGGGGACGTCGACACGCTGGCGGTTAGATTAGGTTTAGGTTAGGTTAAAATAATTGCCATAAACGCTTCTTGACGTGATCTGACACATTGACTCAAAAAAATATCCAGTCCCAAAAACGGCCCCCCTTTGGTACAGTCTGCCCCTCTTAAGTATTGTTTCTAAACTGAGTCACCACTTAGTGTGCCAGTGGTTAGTGCATGTTAAGTTAGCATTTGATTATTTTTTTGTGTACTTAATTACATAAACATGACTGAAATTGGGTTTTATTAAGAATAAACGATGTTCCTAAAATGATGTTGAACTAAGGAATTCTTAGATATACTATTTTGATATAACTTCAGTAAAATAGTTCTGCAAATACCATTAAACAGTAGCTGTATTTGATTTATTTAGTGTTCATAATTAGTGTGCAAGTCAGTATTTTTGGTTTAACTTAGGAATATTATGTTCGAAAAAGGGAATATACAGATATCGATTTAAATACATGCCATTTATAATATTGCTGCGTGGGAGGTTGGACTTTTCTCTTCTAATGACATTTGATGTTTGCGCTTTTATTGGTTGCATCTTCCTAAAGGGAAATCGAATCTCTTCTTCCAATTCTAGTCTGCAAAACTATTAGCATTACCACTCAATGTGATCGATAGATCTATCTTTGAGTTAACACATTGTGTGCCAAAGATTTTTTAGCGTTACACTCGTAGCTGATAAAAGAAGAACTCTTTATGTAGAGGCAAGTACCTACGACTCCGTCTGTCTGTCTAGTTAGACAGTTGCAATTTTCACAGATGATGTATTTCTGTTGCGGCTATAACAAAAACTACTAAAAAACAGAATAAAATAAATGTTTAAGGGTTGCCTTTTTTATAGATAATGGTACGGAACCCTTCGTGCGCGAGTCCGACTGGCACTTGGCCGGTTGTTGTAATAAAAACGGAGTTTGTTCCAGACAACGCTCCCTAAACCAAATAGTAGCGAAGCAGTCCGAGTTCCTGGAGCTGGCGCGGCGCGTGCGCACGGAGCAGCTGGTGGTGGCGTGCGCGCAGCTGTGCCACATGGACGACGCGCTCGCGCACCACACGTGGCTGCGGCTGCTGCCCGCGCTGTGGGCCGCGCTCGACTCCGCGCAGCTGCCGGTCAGTACACAACCAAACTCCTTTCACTCATTCAGTCTGTCCTTAGCCGCGTATCCATTAGAGGCAGCCACGGGTCGAGCGGCTTCCTCGCTCCGAGGCTGCGCAAGTGGAGACGCTGCCTTAACCAGAGGCGCGCCTCGACACGAGGCAAATTTGGCGCCGCGAGCCGAGCCATATTTAGTCGGTTTTTTTGCCGTGCTCAAGGGGGCTCAGTCCGAACCGTGCATTTGATGGAGACGGGCGTGATGCCTCGGGTCGACAACAGTACCAAATTTTAGGGAAAATAATAATCTCGGGTGATTCTGCAAAGTGGATATACTGTGTTTGGGTTCGATAAAAATAATTACATTTGCCTCGCGCTATTTACGATTTTTTTTGTCTGATTTTCATAAAAAAACTTTTTTTTGGGGAACCAAAAGAGCCGCAACAAACCTTTGAAAGAGCCGCATGCGGCTCGCGAGCCGCGGTTTGCCGACCCCTTCACTAACGCATAAAATAGTACATTTTACAACAGTGTGAAAAGAATGTCTTTTTACGAGTGGTAAAAGACATTTCACACGTGTTGTAAACGACGTCTTTTAATACAATTGCGAAAAATAAAAAATTAATATATCATTGCGATAAAATATGCTTGCCTACTGCCCGCTAGTGCGGTCAAACAGGTCGCGCCCCGCCAGCAACCCGCCGCGCACAGGCCGCGCACCCGCGACGGTCGCGCCACGCGACCGCCACTTACTGCGTTTCGAAAGTATAGTTTGGAACTAAAAAGTAAAAAGCACTAGTTCGAGAAATTGAGCTTCTCGTACGCTACGCAGCCACAAAAAGTACCACTTTTTGAGCAACTGTATTAAAATATCAATGTTTAGCCTCTTAGGAGATGAAGATGCTCATCGTGTACATTTCCGACAGTCCATTTCGTAAAACTAGTGCGGACCCCGGGCTCCTTTAGGGCACAACTGGAAATAACGCTAGGAGGATGATGATAAGCCTCTCTATTATCCCCGAATCAACGGTCCCAGTTTTCCAGGACTGGACGTAGAATTCCACGCATGCAAAGTTGGCTCAATATGCTTAGAAATAACGCCCTAATAGAATTCTAGAAGCTTGATTCTAGAATTCTAACCTTAGACTCACTAACCTTTTTTAGCAATATAGTTCTGACGTCATATATGGTTTGTTTTCGGTATTTATGGACTCGCAGTACTTTAGATGTAGAAAGCGCAACGGTACACGCGTGTATGAAAAACCACACTTTTATAAGAAAATGTTCGGGTTTGCGCATCTTCCACCGCGCTGCGCATTGTCTGTCCATAAATGCGGAAATGTAAACCAATTCAAATCCGTTCGCTATTTTATTTATCTATATTGCTAATATTGTGTTACTTATATTTAAAAACTTTATTAACTATTCTTAACATTTCAGACAATAATGAACGAGATCGTCCCGTTCATAATCTCCGGCATCCACGTGACGCAAAGGGACCAGCCACTGAGCGCTCTCAACACATTCATAGAAGCGCTGGCTAGATGTAACCCGCCTGTCAGTATTAAGCCGTAAGTAATGACTATATTTGTAAAAGATTATCTTTTTTCTTAAAACGCATGCTTATGTGTACAGGTGTGGTGCATAATTGTTTTCCATCGTATTTTCTCGGATACGTTCCTGTTTGTCATGCTACATCAGTCAATCTCAGTACAGTAAATAAATAGCAAGACACGTTCGTACGTTTCCGTGAAAATACGATGGAATATACTAATTATACATCTGTGTACTGTGCACGATTTTAAGTAATGAAAGTACTCTACTACTATGTTATCGACCAAATATTTGTAGGATTTATGACAACTTATTACGGATGTTCGGATGTGCAGCCGCCGCCAGATATATCGAAGCAAACATGGTGCTCACAAATATCTGAACAATTCAAATAACATATCCGTTAGGCTGCATTCTCAGATTGTTTCAGCACCCTTTCATCAGCTCCATCCTCCCCTAGCATGACACGAGGACTTTTATTACTAACACTAGCTTCTGTCCTCGACTCCGTCCGCCTGGAACTCGTTTATATCGCAGCTCCATACGAACTTTTACCCCCCATTTCACCCCCTTAGGGGGTGATTTTGGAGATAAAGACCATCCCATGTCACTCTTCATCACTTCAACTATCTCCACTTAAAAAATTCGTCGTTCCGTTTGGCCGTGAAAGACTGACAAACAAACACACACAGTTTCCCATTTATAAAATTAGTATGGATGGATATTTGTTCGTAGGCCCATGATGAAATACCTTGGCAAGACCCACAACTTGTGGCACCGCATGACCCTCAACCTGGAGCAGATGGCAATCGACCAGGCCAGCGGCCGAGTGCCCAAGGACCAGTTGGAGATATACGACTACGAGGTTGAAACGACAACTCCTACTGTAAGTGCGAGTGATATTAGTCAACATGCCTTGTTCATCGCGCGACATAGTAATTTCACAGGTTGCATATCAGAGTTAACTTTGATGAAGGTGAAGGAAATTAATTCAGCAGCAGTCAGACTATATAATAAGTTGTATCCAAAACGCGAAAAAAAACCAATCTGTTCTATACACTTTGGCGGCTGAGGTCACACCGTTTGTATGGAACAGCTGGTTTTTTAAAACTTATTTGATCAATATTTATCGAGATGACCCACCAAATCACCTTCCAAAATTTGAACGTTGAATAATATTTCACCCTGTATATGAGATTTAGAATCTAGATAATAATAAAAACGCATCACATCTCTATTTTTATAATAAAAATACCTCGCTATCCGTGCAGGAAATACTGGATTCCCTGAGCGACATGTACGAGTTGCTGCAAGAAGAGGACATGTGGTCCGGGCTGTGGCAAAAGCACGCCCGTTACCGTGAAACTAATCTCGCCATCGCGTTAGAGCAGCAAGGGTTTTACGAACTAGCACAGGTAACAAGTCTTTATCAATTCAAAACAAAGACACTCCGGATGGTTTATGATGGGCATCTAAAACGTTAACTTAAATCGGTCAAGTCGCACAGCCGATACTCTCGACTTTCTGATTTTACAGTACGTACAGCGCCTAATGGTGAGCTGTTATTGAAGCCTATCGACGCTTTCAACTACAGTGGACCCACATGCGCGTTGTTGCTGAATGTATAGGCATCTCAAGGTTTATGCATTTGCTTTCTTATTGACACTACTCTAAATCCGCAGGGCGCTTACGACACAGCGATGATGAGGTTAAAACAAGAATATGCCGGAAATCCTTCGTCATACAACACGCACAAGGAGTGCACACTGTGGACCCAGCATTGGATCAAATGTGCCAAGGAGTTGAACCAATGGGATTCGCTGCTGGAACTGGGACTGACCCGGAGCGTCCGCGACCCTTTCCTCATATTGGAGAGCTCGTGGAGGAATCCCAACTGGCCCACCATGAAAGATGCTCTCGCTGAAGTGGAGTACAACTGTCCGAAAGAGCTGGGTAAGAAACTAACGTTGTCTGAAACCAGATATTGTCATTTTTTAACTTAGAAATAACTGCAGAAACCTCCCATCCAGGTCTTTAAAAAATGTCTGTAAAATAATGCGGTTTTAGACCGAAGAACGAGCTTTCTGGCCGCTGATAAGTCGAAAAGAACAGTTGACAGATTATGTATACTATGCTCTATGTATACACTGTCAATGTTTATTAAATATAAAATAAATAAATAAATAAATATAAGGGGACAATCTTACACAAATCGACCTAGTCCCATAGTAAGCTCAGTAAGGCTTGTGTTATGGGTACTAGACGACGATATATATAATAGATATAAATACTTAAATACATAGAAAACATCCATGACTCAGAAACAAATATTCATGCTCATCACACAAATATATATATTGTATTGTTGTTGTATTGTATTGTATGTATATATTGTGTGAATATATTCTCCTCATAAATAAATAAGTGTCAGAATGCATACCTATTCAGTCCACTTGGTTGAATTGCGACAGAGCATGTCATTATTTTAGTTACTGATTATGAAAGGCAATTTTTCAAAGTGAACGAATTTTCCATCGATTTAAAATATTTGCTCGTAAACGGCTTCATAACACGCAGGCATAGAAAGCTACAATAGGTTTTTTTTTCAAATTGTATACGTCACGCATGCGTCAGTTATAAAGCAAGCAGGTTTTAACTCAAATACGATGTTTGATAACCGATTTATAAATGATTCTAAACGTATAAACACTAATTAAATATGTTTTCTCCAATATGCTCGGAAATGTTCGCCTTACTGTAGCAAGAATAGTAGGTACGTGAAGTTCCTCGTTACTGTAGAACGCAAATTTAAAAAGTTAAAAGGCATTACTGTACAGTTTTAGCGGCCAGGAAAGTGTATGAAATTCGTTTACTGTATACTTTTTTAGCTTTTAACTATGTGCTTTGACTAAGACAAATCACTACAAACAGCTCGTACGTGTATGGCTGTCTCTTTCCAACTATTGCAAGTTGCTGTGACAAATTAGGCCCGTTTGTAGCCTGCTTAAAGTTTTCTCGACTTTTTTATGGTAAAGGACAAAACGCGTACTTTTGAAAATGATCAATGTGACGTTTTTAAAAATGTCTCAAATAGGTTTAAATGAAGAAATAATAAAGAATTATGGAAATAAAACTCGCAACGAACTGAAATGCATTTCGATTGCAATCTCATTGCATAAAACATTTAAAATTGAAACTGGCACTACGAGACATGCCGTGTACATACTTAAAAATTAAGTTGGGCGGGAACTTGGTAGGTGATTGTGACTGAGATAGGTGAAATATTAAACGGGATAGCAATTGAAATGCATTTCAGTTAGTTGTGAGTTTTATTTCGATAAATATTTTTAATTGTTAATTTAAAACTATTAGACATTTTTAAACGTACGAGTACTTGTAGTGATTTGTCTTAGTCAAAGCTTGTAGTTAAATGGTAAAAAAGTATACAGTAAAGGATTTTCATACACTTTCCTGGCCGCTAAAACTGTACAGTAATGACATTATTTAAAAAAAATTGGGTTCTACAGTAACGAGGAACTTCACGTACTATTTTTGCTAAAGTAAGGCGAACATTTCCGGGCATATTACAGAAAAATATTTTTAACAGTGATTTTAAATCGTGGCTGTACGCCGAAAGATGTTTGCCTTACGCGCCTTACTTCAAATTCAACAAAAGGGACGATCGAAATTTTGTATTTTTATTCCGTTTAGTATTGTTTATTGAGTGTATATTTATTTTTGTTACAAATGTATTTGTTTCCTCGCAAATGTGATGAAAAACATTGTGAGCGACACGTACGCTATAAATTCTACAAAATCGAGTCATCAAAGCTTCGGCGTCGGGCTTCTAAGACTCTCGATCGTAAAACATCTCTTAGCGTACTTGTGGCAAAATGTACTATTAGGCCGCGGACTCGAGGCCAGCGGGTAGCGGAACAACGAGCGGCACCCCATACATTGAAGTCGCTCGAATCTATAAACTGTCGCTCGTCGCCACGCTGCCCGCTGAGATGTTGTACGTAGATGAGTAAATAATACGACGAGTCTCGGATATAGAATGATTGCTTTATTAGGAAATACATGGGTTTATATACGCATACTCTAACAGTGAAGGTAACTGAAATGAGATTACTTGTTAATTGGATTCGGTAATGTGAGACATAGTATCAGGTTCAGGGATGCTAGGAAATAGGACCGGAAATAGGATAGTTATTCATTAGATAAAGCAAATGCACTCGTGCGTGAAACGTCCGTATCCGTTACATTAATGAATGGAGTCATCTTGCTGTACTCCTCACACCTCACGCCTCTCCTTTTTTTTTGAGACAAAATTTGGAACATATTTTTGGCTTAAAATTATCAGTTACAATGATTTACTTATGTACTTTAAATTAGCTTATTTATATTTTGTATACATTACTATGTCTGTTACAATATTGTTTCTTATACTATCTTACTGGTTTTAAACTGTTTACTAATGTGTTACTGTTCTTAACTGTTTACTGTGTCATACAATTATGGGCGCGAGTAAGCTTACTCGTTATCTTTTGCTTAGGATGCGAATTCATTGTTTAGCTATTGTGGTTTAAATATGATATGTCTTAATCTAGGTCGACGTCTTATTGCTTTTTTAAATATGATATTTCTTAGTGTACGGGTGGTAATGTTCCCTATTTGGATTTGGATGTATTTAATGTCAGTGGGTTCGGGTTGCGTTCTTGGATCTGTATACTAGGTGATCTTCCTATTGCAGTTCGTGGAATTTTTAAGTCACTCGGTCGCTGTGTAGGTGTAAGTTACATTTAGATCAGTTTTGTTCTGTTCGCTTGTTGGATTAAACTATGCTTGAGTTTTATTCTAGTTATTTATACAAATTTAGAGTTTCTAAGTGAGTTAAATAATTTTATATACGGATAAGTGCCGTGTTAGTGTGCGTTTCCGGTTTTTATGTGCTAAACTTTTGTGTAATTTAGTTAAAAGATTCACGCCTTTATTCCCAGAAGGGGTAGGCAGTGTTCATGATTCATGAAACTATGAGAGTTGGACAATAATGTTGTGTATTATAATTTGTTGCTGTTTGTTGCAAGTGGTAAGTTTTCAATTTATGTTTTATGGTTAATAGCAAAAGTGTTTAGTTCTGATTGTATACAGTATTAAGCTTCTGTACCGTTATTCGAAGCCTAAAATAATATTTGAGAGTGGCAACACTGTTTGACAGATGACGTAGCGGTTCCTGATTGGCTGACACTTCCCGCCAAATCCCCTCCTTCAAGTTTCCCTTTTCTACCACCAGGGGGCCGCAGCGCCTTGGCGCGAGGTGCGGTCTCTTGCTTCATTGGCGTTCTGTTTCCCAGAGCGTACGGTTCACTAAAAAAGTTTTTTGTAAGTACTGATTTGAATTCTTTTTCCAACGGTGTTACCGTTCGAGAGTTAATATAAATTACTTTTACAGAAAACATGGCGGACCATAGCTCGAGTTCGAGCTCCAGTTCGTCAGATTCAGAGGAGCTGACACCTATCCCGTCCACGTCGCGAATGGAGCCGTCGCTGCCGCCGACAAAGAAACGGAAATCCGAACAGTGCACATCACATGCTAAAAGCAAGCAACATCGGCGTGACGACTACGGTGAATCCATTCGCCTTCTGGCGGAACAGGTCAGTGAGATTAAAAATGTTGTGGAGAACATGTGTCAATATATGCCGCCTATAATCCCTTTGGCGCATTCCTCTATAAATGGAGATGAGGTTGACGCTAACGTGAGTGGTGAATTGTATTCGGAGAACCAGGAACAACCGTCGTCAGTTGGTTCCGATAATGCCCTAAAATTGACTTTAAATACAGTTTTGAAAGAACCCGCGGTGCCTAAATCCTCACCAGCTCACGTTAGTTTCATAAATTCAATACACCATTTTGATTCTGAAAGTTGGTCAAGTGTCCGCTACTCTGACGTGCAAAAGCAATATTGTTCCCAACCAGCCTTTACTGACCTAGAAGCAAATGAGGAAATAAAACCTTTCGACAGGTTTTTAAATTTAAGCGTCACAGAACGCGGCTTCGCCGCTTTGACACAAGCTCTCATTAAACAGAGCGAGGCAGCTGATACTGCTTTTGAGTCCCTATTAGCTTGGTCTCGATCGAATGCAGAGTTGTCCTCGCAATCTTTACAAGATAAACTGAAAGAACTTTTTATTGACGGGAATTTCCAAAAGATTTCTAACGATGCTCTGCAACTAGCTTGCGGTCATCGCGCAGATCTCATTCAACAACGAAGAGACGGCATCCTTCGTTCGGTTAAAGACAAGTATTTTAAAGAAACCCTGAGGAAAATCCCGCCAAGTTCACAGTTTCTGTTTCAAAAAGAGGCGTTTTCAGCGGCCATTGATAAACACGGCGGCGTTAATAAAGCGTTTTGGCCAGCGCGTACATTAAACCAATCCAAACCAGCTGCGCAAGCAGGTCCTATCCCGAGTAATTTAACTCACAAATTGCCTTCGCAGGGTATTTATGATCCAAGTAACTTATTTATGAGCACGCAAAGACCTTTTATGCCCCCGCCTGCGCAAGGCGTTCAGAGCTTTTACCCCTTGGGTTGGCGCGAAATGTTTCGCCCACCAAGACCCACAAATCCTCAGGGCAAGCCCAGCCGACAAAAAAGTTTCCGCAATCAAAGCCCATACGCCTATCAGCAGCCCGCACGTGGCCAAGGCAGGAATTCAGGTCCCAATGCCCCGCGCAGGGAGTACCAACAGAAAAGAAAGTTCTGACTTTCAAGCGGGCCAGCTAGCGAAATATGTAGGGAAATGGGAGGCACTTCAAGCGCCTTTAACTTTAGTGAAACTAATCAAAGGATTTCGAATTCCATTCGTGATAAAACCACCTCTAATTTCGCCAAGTTCGGCCAAGTTTCAAACACCTTTCTCAAAAGAGATGGAGGTGGAGATAAGGAAGTTGTTGAAAATGGGAGCATTGGAACATGCCGTAGACAGCCCCAGTTTTGTGTCCCCAATGTTTTTGACACCCAAAAAAGATGGCTCATTCCGTCCAATATTCAACTTGAAAAACCTGAACTTATATCTCCCAAATTTAAAGTTTCGCCTTGTAAACATGCACAGAATACCCTCCTTTCTACAGCCAGCAGACTGGCTTCTAAAAATAGATTTGTCAAACGCTTACTTTCATCTGCCAGTTGCAGAAAGTCACAAGCGCTTCTTGCGGCTAATATTCAACGGCAAATTGTTACAAATGACTTGCCTCCCAATGGGTCTGGCTTGTGCCCCAAAAATGTTCGCGTCATTAACCAACTGGGTAGCACAAACTTTAAGAGACAAAGGGTTTCGAATCCTAGTTTACCTCGACGACTTTCTGTTAGCACATCAGGACCCCCGCATACTAAGGAAACAAGGTCTAGAGACTGTAAATCTTCTCAAAGGACTGGGCTGGCAGATAAACTACGAAAAGTCGATTTTATCCCCTCAGACAATTATAGAATATTTAGGGATCTCTTGGGATCCTCATTCCAACCTAAAATACCTTCCGCCAAAGAAAAGCATAGCTCTAATGCAAAAAATAAAAGTATTATTGAAACGAAAATCGGCAAACTTAAAGGAAGTTCAGAGCATTGTCGGGTCTATAAACTTTGCCAGTTTCCCTGTCTCACGAGGTCGCCTGAATCATCGGGCGCTATTAAAGCATTGCCAATCCCTGCTTTACAAAAACCGTTTTTATCGCTTCCCAATTCCTCAGGAAGTACTAGTCGAATTGATATGGTGGCTAGCCAATATAAGCAGCCGCTCGAGCATTCACCATCCCCCAGCATCTCATTATCTGGTGACAGATGCCTCGGAGTTGGCGTGGGGAGCTCAATTAGACAACAAGAGAATTTGGGGGCAGTGGTCTCGAGGAGAAGCAAATCGACATTCCAATCAGCGGGAAATGCTAGCCGTGCTATACGCTCTGGAAGGTCATTGTCCCTACCTGTCAAACTCGTCGCTAATGATTCAGAGCGACAACAAGACCGTCGTCTCGTATCTAAGGAACGAAGGCGGAACGAGATCCACCGCCTTGATGGATCTTTGCTACAAAATATTTTATCTCCTAGATCGCTACAATATTCACGTCGAAATTCATTATCTCCCCGGGAGATTCAATTCCGAAGCGGATCAACTATCCCGCTTATGCCCGATACCCGAATGGCATCTCCTTCCCGGGATAACAGAGATAATATTTACAAAGTGGGGAACCCCGCAGATAGATCTATTTGCATCGACGACAGCGCACGTCGTCCCCAGGTACGTGGCACTAGACGTGACAGATCAGCGAGCCCAATTCCACGATGCTTTCAGCCAGACGTGGAACTACCAGCTGGCCTGGCTGTTTCCACCGCCATTCCTTATTCCACGAGTGCTAGCCCACTTGAATACCTCAACGGGAACGTTCCTAATAGTAGCCCCTCGGTGGTTAAAAGTATTTTGGAGACCCGATCTGAAAAACCGAGCGCTAGCCCCACCCTTTACCATTCGCAACCTGAGTCGAGTTTTAATAGATACCACGACAAACCGTCCACCTCCCAAAGTCCAGGACATGACTCTGGAGGTATGGATATGTGGGGCTGGGAAGAATGCGTAAAAGGATGGTCGTTAGAACAAAAGACTATTTTACGTTCTAGTTGGCGACAATCATCCCTTAAAACTTACTTACCGGCTTGGAAACGCTGGAAATCTTGGTGTCATGAAAATGAGGTCAATATCTTTAAGCCTTCTGGATCCGACCTGGCCAGATTCCTAATAGATCTGTACCAATCTCAAGGATTAGCTTACAGTACTATCTTAGTTTACAAATCGGCTATAGTTACATTTTGTGATCCTAATCACGATACCAAATTAAGCTCCCATACACTTGTAAAGCATGCTTTGAAGGCTATTTTAAACTTAAATCCTAAATCTGATAAAGCCCCCATATGGGATACTGGAGTTTTAATTCAGTGGTTACAAAACCAGTCTCCCAACGTAAATAGTTTATTTGAATGCTCAAAGAGGGCCTCAATATTGCTTTTGTTGTGCTCAGGGCGCAGAGTCCACGATCTTACCTTGTTGAGTACCAGTCCTGACCATTGCATTATAAAGGAAGACCATGTTATCTTTTGGCCAATTTTTGGGTCTAAAACAGACTCCGCTACTTACCGGCAGTCTGGTTGGAGATTACTAAAAAATAATGTTTGTGAAAATCTAGATCCAGTGTTTTGGATTAATAAGGTAGTTACATTATCAGCCGAAAGGCGGGCAATAAGTAATTGTAACTCGTTGTTTTTAACTGCATGTGGTCCCCCTAAGGCAGCGTCACGAACAGTTATCGCGAATTGGGTGAGAAAGGTACTGCTGGAGGCAGGCATTCGGGCCAGTCCCGGCAGTGTGCGTCCAGCAGTAGCTTCCAAATGTTGGGTGCAGGATTGCCCTTTAGACGAGATCCTAACTCGTGGTAACTGGCGTACGCAAAATACTTTTAAGAAGTTTTATTGTAGAGAAATAAAACAATCATCTTCAAATCGTGTGCCTGTTGTCACAAATCTTTTCACTCCATTAAATGATTAATCAATTCTTAAAATAATATTTACAACATGTACAAATCTTGCTATTGTAAATAAAGTATACATATGTATTATTGCGGTTTAAATAATATAATTATTTCCGTGTTGATCTTTCTAGTTATCCATTGCTATTGTATATGCAATCATGCAGGTGATTATAGGATATATATAATTGAATTAAAACATGTTATCAGGTTTGATATTTATTAAATAAATAATCAGTTTTATTTGCAAACATTGTTTTATATTTCACATCCTCCCTTACCTGTAGATATAACAATATCACACACATATCGTTGATTTTTAATCCGTTTAGTGCGTATGCACTCAACAACTATTTACATCAATGTCACGGGTCAATATTACTAGATCACATTGGCGTCTTGACCACCAGGCGATAACAAACAGATCTCAAATATTATTTTAGGCTTCGAATAACGGTACAGAAGCTTAATAGCAGCGTTTTACCTACCAATAAAACGCTTATTAAGCGAAATACCTTATTCGAAGCCTAAAGTTTTAATTTCTGCCGGTGGTTAATAACACTCTGTTTGCAATAAACCACTTCACTTATTATGCTCACTTGTGGGTAGTTTTATCACTGCACTATTTCGAGAGTATCAGAAGATGTCGGACTTCATTTGCATAGTCCTTTTTCACTTCGCTATAGATATATTTGTTCAGTGAAAAATAGCCGTCGCATATGTGGTATATTGCAAATTTATGTTTGTTTATTTTGAGATCCAATGAAGCAAGAGACCGCACCTCGCGCCAAGGCGCTGCGGCCCCCTGGTGGTAGAAAAGGGAAACTTGAAGGAGGGGATTTGGCGGGAAGTGTCAGCCAATCAGGAACCGCTACGTCATCTGTCAAACAGTGTTGCCACTCTCAAATATTATTTTAGGCTTCGAATAAGGTATTTCGCTTAATAAGCGTTTTATTGGTAGGTAAAACGCTGCTATTAAATTTTACCGTGTTAGTGTTTAAACTTGAACTTTAAAAGTTGATCTTGAATTTCGGTTTATGGTTTCGAGTATAAGAAGTTTGATTCCCTCTGTTTTCCGTTTTTTTATATGAAATCTCCTATCCTGCAGTAAATAGTTATTTTTAAATCAATTTTTTTTAAAAATATTATATGATTACTTCTACATGATTATAATATTACATTAGTATTTCCTTATAGGTTGTAAAAAAAAAATGTATAAAACAAAATTTATATTTCTTAATGCTACTAAATAATAGTAAGTTTTTTAAAATCCTTTTTTACGGTATGATATTTTTATATACTTTTATTTTGACCTACTTTATTTTTCTTTATTATTATTATTATTTTAGGACTTTTTATGTCATATTTTTCTTGGTTAATGTTTCTTTATTTAATTTTTTACGTCAATACTTTTCTTTGGTTACGTTATTTTTATCATTTTTATGTTTTATTTGAATTAATTTTTATTTTATTTTATTTTTGTTGGAGTGATCTTTCTCACTTGTAGTTTTTATTTAGTTATTTGTTTTTTAATAGTTTGTCGATTTGTTTGTAGTTTTAGTTTGTTGTTTATTTTGTTGTTTATTTGTAGTTTATTGATTTATAGTTTTTTGATTTGTAGTTTGTTGATTTGTAGTTTATTGATTTACCTATAGTTTTTTGATTTGTAGTTTTTTGATTTATAGTTTTTTAATTTGTAGTTTTTGATTTGTAGTTTTTTGATTTATAGGATTTTAATTTGTAGTTTTGTAGGGATACGCATTTACGTGGTTGGCCAACCTTACATATATAATTATTTGCTTAAAGGTACAAGATATATTATTTAATTTATTAAGCGCGCATCACATATCAATGTATGTGTAAACAGGCAGTTCTTTTAACACTACGTGTCTAAGGGGCTCTCGCGATTGATAACTCGATCGAATCATGATCAGCATCCAAAGATTTCCTCCCTGCCTTGTACCTGGCGCATCCCTTATATCACCTATATGCTTTTTGTCGTGCCATGGTTCATGGCGCACGTATGCGTTTACGCGACTGCACGAGGAGTCTCTCGGACGCTTGATGCTGATAAAAAGCATATTTGTGATACAGTGTTGTTCTAAATTTTTGTTCTTTTTTTTTATCTTTGCTTGTTTTTTGCTCTTTTATTCGTTAATTTTATTGAATTTTTTGTAGGTATTTAAATTTTGCCTGGTAGTTTATTTTCTCTTTTTTTAAAGTTATTTAGTGAACTGAAATGTAATGACGTTCATAGTTTTTTTTTTGCTTCATTTTAAATTTCATATTGTTATTTTAATTTTTTGGGTGTTTTTTCTTTTAAATTAATATCTAGTAAATTGAATATAATGTTAATAATACCTTATTCTTCTATTTAAATATAATCTAATAATAAATTGAACAAAATGAAAATAGTAGCGTATTTGTCTATATAAAAATAATTTAGTGAATTGAATATGATTAAAGAAATAGCTTATTTGTCTATATAAAATATTATCTAGTGTCACCGTTTTTTACTTATAAAAACAAAATATTTTCCGTTTATTTAGAATTATTATATAATTAATTTAACATATTAATTTATTTTCTTTATTATTTTATTTTACTATCTTGTATATATTTCTTTTGAAACTATCTTTACTTCACACTTTATCGCATTGCTTTCTACTTATTGTGCATATTGCATCATGGTCTCGGTACTGTATATCTTATTAAATAATATGTCGTCGCGTATATTAACTGCCATCGGAGTCTTTTGCTCCCAATAATAATAAGGCTATGCGTCTTTTGCGCACCCTTTTCAATATGGTATAATAGTTCGCACCTTCCGTATTTTGAGTCACTTTAGTGCTCTTTTAATAAAAATATACCTTTGTACCGTACCAGAATGTTTTAATCTTTGTTTGCTTGCAGAGTAGGTGAAATATAAGTTATAAACAATTTTACTATCGCTAAGTTATCAGGTGGCCAGTCCGATAACTAGCTAATGTATAATTGTTGGTACTAAAAAAATACTGTAATATTGCGAAATTTAAATTAACTTGGGCTTTTTAAATTTTAGTGACACTAAATTTACATATTATTAATCTAAAATACATGAATTTAATTTCTCTTAGTTATCTACTTTTCTACAATATGTTAAGTAAAAAAATATATATATTATAAAGATTTAAAAAAAAACGATACGTTTTTTGACGTCTTCATTGCGCCATGGTCTCGTCTCTGAAGCTGGCTGGCTGGCTGGCTGGTGGTTGCAGTGTGCTTCTTCGGGACGGCTGCTGCGTTGGTTTCTGATGCGGGCCGGGAGAACCCTGGACTCCCTCGAACATGGGCTGGGATATCCCTGGATACCTCTTCCGTCTTGTTGTATGTTGCGTGGCGTGGCTCGTTGATTGGATTTTATCGGGCCTCCTCGTTGTGGAACATAAGTTTTTCTTCGTGGTGATTGCTCCATGGTTACCGTAGTGGTGTTTTTTCCTGATGAGCCCGTACCGGGTAGCTGTGGTGGTGCTGCCACCGTGATTTGGAGCTTCCGGAACAGCTTGATAGGGCCCACTAGTGTAATGTCGGTGCCCATTACGGTGACGTGGATCTTGTCGGTCATCTTAGTCTGTCTTGTTATTGTGTTCGGCACGGCGTGGGTCGTGGGCTGGCTGGTCTGCTGATGCTGATGGCTGCCATGAAGAGTTGGTCGATGTGCTGCGTTGATTTGTTGGCTAGCCTTGGCTACGGCTAGGGTAGGGTCTCGTCGAGCAGCAAATTGTGTGGAACGCGGCGCGGTTTTATTTTATAGTCGCAAGGCAGGTCGCGGCGGAGCGACCTGCCCTGGCAGGAACACTAATGAAAATGTCCTGCCAGGCCTGGCAAAGTCGCCATGAGATGTTGTACGTAGATGAATAAATAATACGACGAGTCTCGGATATATAATGATTGCTTTATTAGGAAATACATGGGTTTATATAGGCATACTCTAACAGTGAAGGTTACTGAAATGAGGTTACTCATACTATTCAGGTTCAGGGATGCTAGGAAATAGGACCGGAAATAGGATAGTTATTCATTAGATAAAGCAAATGCACTCGTGCGTGAAACGTCCGTATCCGTTACATTAATGAATGGAGTCATCTTGCTGTACTCCTCACACCTCACCGCCAGCGTCCAGTGCGCGGGCTAAAGGTTCGTATGAATACATAAGTGAGACAAACGTGGCATTGTTGCAGCGTGGCTAGTGAACCTGTACCGCGGTTACCTCTGCATCTGCGCGGGCGGCGAGCAGCAGCTGAGCGGCGTGGAGCGGCACGCGGAGGCGGCGGCGGCGCAGTGCCTGCGCGAGTGGCGCCGCCTGCCGCGCGTCGTGTCGCACGCGCACCTGCCGCTGCTGCGCGCCGCGCAACAACTCATGGAGCTGAGCGAGGCCGCGCAGATACACACGGTGAGTGAATACATTCCTGTATATAGCCGTTCCCGAAATGACGACCCGTAGCCCGTCCCGCCGTCGCGGTGACGCGACCCGCTGTAGCTGCAAGAGTTCTCAGTGCAGAAGGAACCGACCAACATCCAGGAGGGCGCTGAGGAGAAATTCCAGCAAACAAGATTCGTGTCTATTTCATCGCTCGAATTAGTCAACGTCAGACAACTACTACTAGTACTACTCAAATGAATGTTATAACAGAAAAAAGTGCCCTGTTTCATTGTCTCACGAAACTCCACGTATTATACTTGGTCGACTAAAATGAATGAGTGCCGATTCATCGTTTAGATTAGATAAAGCTGTTCTAGTATTAAATATCTTTACGGTTTTGCCCTAGAGCTAAACTGAAGCTCATTATAAAAGGTTGTCTATTGTTTGCCCGACATTCATATACTATAATAATCATTTGCCCGAACTTCGCTTGCCTGAATTTCATTGGCCCGAATGTTTCGTTTACCATAATAGTTAATTGACATACTCTTGTTTACCCGAATATTGGATGTCATAATGATACGAATGCCATACGTATTGTTTTCCAGATTATTGTCTGCAATAATATTATTTAATATAATATTTAAACGCCATACTGAACATGTATTAGGAATAATCTTTGTGAATTTGTTAGTTTTTCCGCTCTTTTATAAAAAAAATAACCTCGAAGACGAAAGCGGGAGCAAAGCTCCCGCTTCCGTCTTCTAACCTATCCGCGATCCGAGTCGGTTTTGCCACTAAGTCCCTACTGCCTACGATACACCACTATCTTGGCATTGGTTAATCTCAGAGAAAAGTTTATTTTTACTAAGTGGCAAAACCGACTCGGATCGCGGATAGGTTCGTAGGCAGTGCAATACGTACCGACTATATTACATAATGAATATTATGGATGTTGAGATTGATGGCAAATATCATTATGGCATGTGATAGTTATGGATTACAATGATTATGGAAAATGAGATTATTGATATTGATATTATGGAAAACAAAGATTCTGGCATATAATTAATATGGCAAACAATGAGTATGGCGTACAAAATTATAGAAAACAACATTATGGCAGATGAATATTATGGCAGATAAAATTCGGGCAAATGACATTCTGGCAAGCAAGAGTATACCATTATAAAAAAGTTAGTTAAGCCGGTTGCGACCTACGTATGAGAGTTTTCTCCCCTAGCACCAATAGGGGTCTAGACTCGAAAATTATCATTACTCCAAAAGAAAGGAGGCAAAAAAATATGCCTAGTGACGAAAATACCATTGAGATATCTCAAAGAATTACGAAGCTACAACCGTTTTAATATTGCTTGTTAGAGAGAGAAACATCGCGTATTGTGTGACGTCACAATACGCGAGGCTGTCGCGTCACGCTTCGCACGCGCCGGGGGCCCCGTTGACGGCGGCGCCGAATACGATGGAGCACGTAGCCGTCTATTAGTAACGTCACAATCTACAAGCGTCATCGTTTCATATGAAGTTGCGTTTTTCTTAAATCTTTGGTTGGAAACTTATAACTTTGTGATTATCTAGCCTATTGCGTTGATTTTTCTCCATTTGACTACACTTTTAAACCTTTTTCGGGAAAATATGTCATTATTGATTATTTTATTTAGTGTCTACACCCCTATTGGTTTGTGAAGTTGATCAGCTCTTTCAATTTTGTTCGTGCGACGCAAATAGCTGTCGATGCATCCGGGCCTCACGCTTACATGGTTGAGAACCTCCTTTAACTCAACCCAATCCGTTCTCCAGGGTCTCCTCCACAGCCGGCCCACGTCGCTCCATGACATGAAGGCGATCGTGAAGACGTGGCGCAACCGTCTGCCCGTGGTCGCGGACCCGCTGTCGCACTGGGGCGCCATATTCACCTGGCGCCAACACCACTACCAGTTCATAGCGTCCCACTACGACTCGCAGACCGACCATGCGAGCAATCACAGTATGCTCGGCGTTCATGCTAGTGCGCAGGTCAGTAGGAACATTTTGAAGGGTTTGTTTTTATTAAATTCCTCGTGTAGGATCCGTATCCAAGTAATACTCCAGAAAGGATTCAATTGTGTTGAAAAAGTAATCAAATCACACCTATAAGGGATACAGGTGACAATGGTGAAACGCGCCTTTTATCGCTGCAAAAAAGTGGCCGTATGTAAATGCTCTAAATTTTCCGTTTCAATTCGTTTTCATGTTAACAAGAGAGATCGAATGCAATTTATATTGTTACTAGCAACGAAGAAAGTCAATATATATTTTTTTTAATATTACAGGCAATAATCCATTTCGCGAAAATAGCGAGAAAGCACGGTCTATCCGGCGTGTGCCTGGATTCGCTGCACCGCATATACACGATCCCGAGCGTCCCCATAGTCGACTGCTTCCAGAAAATCAGGCAGCAGGTCAAATGCCACATACAGATGTCGTGGACCGAGGGCAAGGACGAACTTCAAGAGGGGCTGGACATGATCGAGTCGACGAACTTCAAATATTTCACAAAGGAAATGACTGCTGAGTTCTACGCCTTCAAAGGATTGCTGCTGGCTCAGTTGGGGCGGTCGGAGGACGCAAACAAGGCGTTTGCGGCCGCGGTGCAGCTGCACGACACGCTGGTGAAGGCGTGGGCGCTCTGGGGAGACTACTTGGAGCAGATATTCATTAGGGATCCAAGACAGATCTCGGTGGGAGTGTCGGCCATGACTTGCTTCCTGCACGCTTGCCGGCATCAGAATGAATCCAAGTCGAGGAAGTATTGCGCTAAGGTGAGATATTTGAGTATACATAGGGTGTTTGATCCATCGTTTGCCAAATAAAAAGGCAGGTTAGATCATTTGCTATCTTTTCCGGCCTCCAAAAAAAATGTGCTTAGAAAATAAAATAAATAATTAGACGTTACTTGCAAATAACTTCACTTTGATAGAGTGTACACTGTACAGCTCTATCAAAGTGAAGTTATTTCTTACTCATTACGATTTAAATAAAAATGTAGGTTCCAACACTTGCTTTCTTTATTCAAGGTGAAACGGATTTTTTCAAATTTTATTTAGAAAAACTCGTAAAAATAATTGGGTGCGAAAAAGGTTATATACCTGCCTTTTTAATTCGGCAAACGATGAACCAAATGCCATTTATATTTCCCTAAAAAACTTTGAATGAACAGATGTTAGAACAAATTAAAGATTTTCTGATCTAATAATGCAGATAGGTTTATTAAGAATGATCGGTTGCTTGTATGCTATTACTGCACTGGTATAACTCCAGGTTTTATGGATGCTGAGCTACGACGACGAGAAGAACAGCCTAGCGGACGCGCTGGACAAGTACTCGGTGGGCGTGCCGCCCGTGCAGTGGCTGCCGTGGATCCCGCAGCTACTGGCCTGCCTCGTGCAGTACGACGGCAACGTCATCCTCAACCTGCTGAGCCACGTTAGTATTGCCCAAGAACAGCCTAGCGAACGCGCTGGACAAGTACTCGGTGGGCGTGCCGCCCGTGCAGTGGCTGCCGTGGATCCCGCAGCTGCTGGCCTGCCTCGTGCAGTACGACGGCAACGTCATCCTCAACCTGCTGAGCCACGTTAGTATTGCCCAAGAACAGCCTAGCGAACGCGCTGGACAAGTACTCGGTGGGCGTGCCGCTCGTGCAGTGGCTGCCGTGGATCCCGCAGCTGCTGGCCTGCCTCGTGCAGTACGACGGCAACGTCATCCTCAACCTGCTGAGCCACGTTAGTATTGCCCAAGAACAGCCTAGCGAACGCGCTGGACAAGTACTCGGTGGGCGTGCCGCTCGTGCAGTGGCTGCCGTGGATCCCGCAGCTGCTAGCCTGCCTCGTGCATTACGACGGCAACGTCATCCTCAACCTGCTGAGCCACGTTAGTATTGCCCAAGAACAGCCTAGCGAACGCGCTGGACAAGTACTCGGTGGGCGTGCCGCTCGTGCAGTGGCTGCCGTGGATCCCGCAGCTGCTGGCCTGCCTCGTGCAGTACGACGGCAACGTCATCCTCAACCTGCTGAGCCACGTTAGTATTGCCCAAGAACAGCCTAGCGAACGCGCTGGACAAGTACTCGGTGGGCGTGCCGCCCGTGCAGTGGCTGCCGTGGATCCCGCAGCTGCTGGCCTGCCTCGTGCAGTACGACGGCAACGTCATCCTCAACCTGCTGAGCCACGTTAGTATTGCCCAAGAACAGCCTAGCGAACGCGCTGGACAAGTACTCGGTGGGCGTGCCGCTCGTGCAGTGGCTGCCGTGGATCCCGCAGCTGCTGGCCTGCCTCGTGCAGTACGACGGCAACGTCATCCTCAACCTGCTGAGCCACGTTAGTATTGCCCAAGAACAGCCTAGCGAACGCGCTGGACAAGTACTCGGTGGGCGTGCCGCTCGTGCAGTGGCTGCCGTGGATCCCGCAGCTGCTGGCCTGCCTCGTGCAGTACGACGGCAACGTCATCCTCAACCTGCTGAGCCACGTTAGTATTGCCCAAGAACAGCCTAGCGAACGCGCTGGACAAGTACTCGGTGGGCGTGCCGCCCGTGCAGTGGCTGCCGTGGATCCCGCAGCTGCTGGCCTGCCTCTTGCAGTACGACGGCAACGTCATCCTCAACCTGCTCAGCCACGTGTAAGTATTGCCCGAAAAACCTACTCGGGCTATTGCTTAAAATAGATTGCCTTAAATAGGTTCTCGAGTGGCGACCACGTACCGGAAGGCGCGGCGTGGGTAGGCCCACAAGGTGGAGTAATGACCTGGTAAAGGTCGCGGGAGTCCGCTGGGGGCAGGTGGAGCAGGACCGGTCACTTTGGCACTCTTTGGGGCAGGCCTATGTCCCGCAGTGGACGTTTTTTGGCTGATATGATGATGATTATATTTCCTTTTGACATACTGAGGGTTGGTTGTTTAAAAACCAGAGGTTTTTTTGAAACTCAATATGAGTTCAGATGGGATAGCCTCACTGTGTTGGTTTTTTTCTGATGTTAAAGCTGACTTTTATAAACAAAGAACACAGCGCATACTATTTACGTTTACTTCTCAATTGCAGGTCGGACGGTTGTACCCGCAAGCGGTGTATTTCCCTATTCGGACCTTGTACTTAACACTGAAGATAGAGCAACGAGAGAGGCACAAAAGCGCGGAAAATTTAGCCGCGCATCTACCACACCAGGCTGCCGCTGCTGCTGTAAGTACCCCCTAGTCTCACAGTATGAAGTATTTTATATAGAAATAGTGAATATTTTTTTTCTCCAATATGCTCGGAAATGTGCGCCTTACTGTAAGCAAAAGTAGTACGTGAAGTTCCTCGTTACTGACGAGCGCAAATTTAAAAAGTTAAAAGTCATTACTGTACAGTGCCAGGAAAATGTATGAAATACCTTTACTGTCACTTATTTACCTTTTAACTATATGCTTTGACTAAGACAAATCACTACAAACAGCCAAGTGCTCGTACGTTTAAAGACCTTGCAATTTGTCATAATAATTTGCTATAGTTGGACTGGTTAGTAGTGTATGGCTGTTTCTTAGCAAGCTGCTGTGAGAAATTACGCCAGTTTGTAGCCTGCTTAAAGTTTTCTCGAGTTTTCATATTTTTAATGGTCACAGACAAAACGCGTACTTTTCAAAGTGATCGAAGTGACGTTTTTAAAAATGTGTCAAATAGTTTAAAATTAAGAAATGACCATATTTATCGAAATAAAACTCACAACGAACTGAAATGCTTTTCGATTGCAATCCCGTTTAATCTTTAATAATTTTAATTGCATAAAACAATTAAAATTGTAACCGATGTTTTTTTATGTATGCCAATTGAAACTGGTACTACGAGTCATGCCGTGTTCATTCTTTAAAAAAATAAGTTCGGCGGGAACTTGATAGGTTATTGCATAGGTACTCGCTATTTTAAGATTATTTAACATATTATTTGATTTCCTCACATTTTTGAAAAAACCACTATATCTGCCTTGGCGGGAACGGCTATTCGTGGATTCGTCGAAATCAACTCTTCCAGGAATTGCTACTTCCCGGCCGCTGCAATAATGTACTATTTATTCAGATAAAGCACCACATTACAGGATAAATCAAATTGATACTTAAAATATGAACATGAAAACATACAATAGTAGTTCATGCCATCGTTATATAATGTATTTTTTTCTAGTCGAGTACCACGTTTAGGCCACGAAGCTTGCTGAGTGGCCTAATTCAGGTACGAGACTTAAAAAAGCTAATTATGTAACTATTGCATACAATACTTTTTCAACAAGTTAACGGAAATAATAATTTATTAAACAAACTTGGTATATATTGAAAATCGCCCTGCTGAAACGAAGTGTAAACAACGGCCTTTTTATTTTTGCGCGTTGATGTCTTCTTGAAATCGAGCGTCGTGATTGGTCAAAATTCATTTTAGTTCTGTATTTCATTCTTTTGGAGTAATAATATTTTTCGAGTGTACACCCCTATTATTTCCAAATGAATCGGGAGCTTAGTTGTCTATTGTTCCAGGCGGGCAGGTCGGCAGGCGAGGGCGCATCGTCGGCGAGCGGCGGCCCCACGGGCGACACGGGTCCCATCAAGGCCACGCTGCCCATGTGGCGCTGCTCGAAGATCATGCAGCTGCAGCGGGAGATACACCCCACCGTGCTCTCCTCGCTCGAGGGCATCGTCGACCAGGTCAACTAGGTTTTTTTTTTAAATTGGGGAACCGGTGTACCAGGTGGCCATCGGGGGATTTCTGCCCACTAAAAGTTCCACAGTGGCCGCCGGCTGCGCTCTCATGTGGAGTACACCAGGACGCATTGGAGCCGACTAGGTCACCTAGCATCATCCTCCTAGCGCTTTTCCTAGTTGTACCCTAAAGGATCCCGGGGTCTGATTTGGCTTCCCAAGCTTTGGCATGTACAGTCAAGTGTAAAATATGGGTGCATACAACTTGCTCATAAATATGTCTCATTAACTCTTATTATGTCAGGGGATTAAGGTTTTGGTACTTATCTTTGCACTTGACTGTACACTAATTTTACGAAAGCAAAGGACAATCCATCTGAACTTCCAACCCAGAACCAGGTGGCCTAGCTTATCGAACCGAAGCACAAATCGCGAAAAAGCCCCAGAAGACCTTTGGCTCGCACGTCAGATCACTCTTCTACTAGCGTCTGAAAACTTGCCATTATACGAATTAAGTTCATACAATTCAGTGCTTATACGCCGTATCAGTAAGCTACGGGAATGTTATGTTCTTGAAAGCACTACGTCGCATTAGAGGCCGAAACGCACTACCAGCGGCAGCATAGGAGGTACCGTCGTAATCTTCGAGGTCCGCACAAAATGCCGCGCTGCTCTGTGCGGATCGTATTATATTAGCTCGAAAATTACAACCGGCCGCTGTGAGTGCGTTTCAGCTTTAAAAGGGTTAATGTGACGTAGTGCTTTCAAGAAATGTCATCATGAGATGTATTTGGTAATTCTTCACAAACAGCATACCCTAAATACACTCGCGACCAAACATTTCTGGTCACCTTACATTAAATAACCGCAATAGTTTTTTTTATACATTTAACAATAGTTTAATATGTACATAATATACTGTTTTTTATAATACCCAACTGTATTAGCAATTTTCGTGATCCTATCATAATAATATCAATCCCAAAAGATTAGATTTTTGCGAAATCTCGCTCCGTTGACGTCGTTTTCTTCATCGGTTTTTACGAGTCCGAATGAAACCTGGGAACGTTCGTTTTTTTACTTTTATTTTTACAGTTTACACGTAATATTTGACAAAGATCATGACAGGATTAAAAAACTGTACAACCTTGCACTATTTTAGGAAATATGACGGTATTTTACCGAGCCGTATTAATTATCCGCGAGTGTATAGTATACTACAGTGGTTTGTATTGTATAGTAAGATTAGTTGATGGAGTATGTACACGTACACGTACACGTACAGATGGTATGGTTCCGCGAGAACTGGTACGAGGAGGTGCTGCGGCAGCTGCGCGCGGGGCTGGCCAAGTGCCACGTGGTCGCGTTCCACCACCGCGGCGCCGTGGCCGACGCCACCGTCACGCCGCACACCCTCAACTTCGTCAAGAAGGTCGTCTCCACCTTCGGCATCTGCATCGGCATCGGAATAAGTCAGTATACAATACTACACGTTAAAGCCCGACCAGGAAAATAAATACACTTCGCCATATTGCGGAAAACTATTGGAACTCATTTCTTAAACTGGCAACAGTCAATTTGAAGACGTCGTTAATGCCATCTGTCAATTGCTGTCAATGTGAGGTGTCGTTTGTACGTGTTGTATTTCTTAGATATTGTGAGTATTTGTGCGTTAAAATGCTGAAAACTCTTAAAAGTGACTTAAGAAAAGTGCTTTGCAATATGACGAAGTATTTGTCGGAGAGAAAATCTGAAGGATTAGGGCGAGTTGGACCAAACCGTCTGTAATCGTAAGCGGTGTTCGTTATAATCTGAATGTATGGAACGTATGACAAGTTTGTATGGACTGACAGCTGTCAGCGCCATATTTAACGTTGATCGGTCTGTAATCGTAAGTCGATGCAACCCGCCCTTAGACTCTATTCCTCTAAATAACATCACCGACCTTGATGTCAACATGACTGGTAGGTACATCATATAGTATGTGCAAATGAATTAGTATTGCCATAGTTATTGCTAATTTAGCGCCCCCAGAGCAGGTTTTTTATTCTCCTGGTCGGGCTTTACCTTCTTATGTTTACAATCTGAGGGCTATGTTGGGAGTTTCTCTGCGTGAACTTGTTAGGCTTTCTGGCATCCCACAGGCGATCCAACATTAACCTTGGCGATACGAAAGTACGCCACTTTGCTCAGAAATAATTTAAAGTTGACTGTCCTAAAATTGTACCTTCGAATCCTCGTTAAGACCAATATTCGGACTTCGAGTTTTGCTTGAAAAAGATTTTTAACCAGCTTAGTCAAAGAGAAGGTTCACAATTTATACATTGACGACCCCTTTAGCGTAGTAGTTCAGTCAATGAACTGACAACTTGTATGGAAAAAATGACAAATTTGAAAATAATTTATATGTGTAATAGCTTATTTTTTATGTGTAACGGGTATTAACAATTAAATAGTTACCTAGCGACAGAATCCGACAAAATTTCAGACGTCAAAAAAATTATAAAGTAACTAAAGTCGGATTTTTAATTAGGCGAACTAACTTGACAGTTGCACACGAATGTTGCTACAGTTTCGCTAGTGCTGTAATGTCGATATTTAAAAAATCCAGTTCATACAAGAGGTTTAGTAAAACCAGTTTGTATACTAGTGTTGTCATCATTCTTGTACTTTTGTAAAAGTTAATGTGAATAATAGCTTGATAGAAATTTGGTTTCTAAAGAGATCTTAGGGCTATATTGTATGATTTGCCAAAACGAATAAGATTTATGTAGTCTGATCCACCATCCGTGACACTGGAAGGCAGCTGAGAGACTAATTCTATTTATTTCTTACATTCGTTTTCTACTACTGACACGGTTGGTGGACTGGCTATGCAAGTTAGGTTTCTACTTTATGAATTCAAATTCCTAATTAAACTGTTATATAAATATGTAGATTCTGGTAAAATTATCAACATTACGCAAGTAGTATGTTTGAGTGTGAACTTGATAAAATACAATTTGAATCAGATTTATAGTAGGTACAACGTTATGTCGACATATTTGTATCGACATCGACATAAACCTATCGCTATTTATTTTTTCCTATGTCTGACAACATTTTCAGCTATCAAGTTAGTTCGCCTCATTAAAAATCCGACTTTTGCTTCCGAAAAGTCAGAAAAAATATGAATAATTACTTTTGTCTTTATTTTGGTACATTTACTTTTGCTCTGAATATTATAATATTCAAAATGAATCATACAAAAAAAGACAATGTATGCTTCATTTAAATCTACATAATTACTTCCGGGTGGAAAGTTTGTTGCATCCTTGAATAAAGTATCTTATACTCACTCACATTTTAAAACAAAATCAACAAAAAAAACTATTATTATTAATGTTTTTAAATTATGTTTATCGTCGTCTAGTATCCATAGTACAAGCTTTGCTGAGTTTGGGATTTGGTCGATTTGTGTAAGATTGTCCGCTAATATTTATATTAATTCATTTATAGTCAGCGATAGTTCTTTGTGTTATGTACTGCAGTGCGATGGTCACGTACAATTGCAAAATTGATTTCCTTGCTTATGCATGGTCTATCCTTAGTTTTCTGGCTTTGCGACTTCGTATCTATACAGTACACTAATTTTTATGTCAAAAATCAACAAAGTCTTTCTGGTAGTGTAAAGCTGGAAACGCAGTGACAGCCGGTGGCGGCGCGGCGCGGAGGCTGTACCGGTTGTAATGTTCGAGCTTGTATGAAAGGATCCGCACAGAACGCTTTTTCGCGACCGGTATTCTATGCGGACCCTTTCGTATTAGTTCTTATATTACAATCGGTACCGCCTCCGCACCGCGCCGCGCCGCCCCGCCACTGCTGTCAGTGCGTTTCGGCCTTGAGGCGGTGCATTGGAAATTATCGCGTGCTTTGAAACGCCGTTCTGACTAGAATTCTTGACTATATGATTGTTCATCTGGATTTTATCGATACATGATTGCTTAAAATTTCCTCTATAGAAAAAACAACCAAAGTTGGGTCTGTATTTTCCTTTTCTTACTCAGCCTACTCAAACGATACAATATTTTACGACACAATCAAGTTAATACTATAGTATTGTAACTCATCTCAAATCTCACTTTATGAAATTTAAATAACACTTCACAAAGTTAGATATTTATCGAAATTTGTCCAATACAGCGATTCCCGAAAAGTGTTAAGTACATCTCTTTTTCTCGTGTGCGGAAGGCATCAGCGTGTCTCTGTCTAGGGGGCGTGTACCTACGACTCAAAACAAGGCATCCCCTCAAGTGTGACATTCTGTACAGCTGCGTCGGAGAGCCTCGCGCGCCGCGCGCAGGCCACCGTGCAGGACCCGGTGTTCCAGAAGATGAAGACCCAGTTCACCGCGGACTTCGACTTCACGCAGCCCAACGCCATGAAGTTGCAGAACCTCATACAGAAGCTGAGGAAATGGGTCAAGATATTGGAGGCCAAGACAAAGGTTTTGCCTAAGTAAGTTAACACTCTAGAGATCTTTGTTTGTCGTCTTGTCGTGCATAGGATGGCCGCAGAGTAATGTAAAGGTGGGTAACCCCTGGGTCCCCTTTAGAAACATTAAGTAATGAATCATCTGTCTTTTAGTCTACACATTTGGATTATTATTTCTTCTTTTCTGAGGTAAGATACTGATAATGGTCTTACTTATATACAGGGTGAAATAGTATTCACCGTTCAAATTTTGGGGGTTATTCGGTGAATACTATTTCAACCTGTATAGTGAAAAAGCGTTTCATTGTCACAGCGGTTATGACATTGACATAAGCTTGAATTTCACCTGGGTTATAGAAAATGTTTTTTAACTATAACAGTTTCTTGGAACACTAATGAGTAACCTAGCTGACACCAATATTGCGTCTAAACTAGCTGCACGCTAAAACACGTGAATAACTAATAATAAACAAAACAAAAACTAAGCCAATTCATTATGTATTTTCAGGTCGTTCCTCATAGAAGAAAAGTGCCGATTCCTGTCCAACTTCAGCCTAAAGACGGCCGAAGTAGAGCTGCCGGGCGAGTTCCTGCTCCCCAAGCACTCGCACTACCACGTTCGGATAGCGCGGTTCATGCCGCGCGTCGAGATCGTGCAGAAACACAACACGTCCGCGCGCCGCCTGTACATCCGCGGCCACAACGGGAAGATCTACCCGTACTTAGTCGTGAACGACTCGGGACTGGGCGACGCCCGGCGAGAGGAGCGCGTGCTGCAGCTGCTCAGGATGCTGAACCACTACCTGGGCAAGCAGAAGGAAACATCCAGAAGATTCCTGCATTTCACAGTACCGCGCGTCGTTTCGGTATCACCGCAGATGCGTCTCGTAGAAGACAATCCCAGCTCGATATCGCTGTTGGATATTTACCGCACCGAGTGCGCTAATAGGTATGTTGAGTTGTTATATTTCACTGACAGGAAATAGTCAACAGTATTATGTGAATTTGATTTTTATTCTACACTTGACGGCAAGGATGCTCTATAGATGCTTATTTATTCTTGACTATAAGTCCCTGAAGTCTAGGCACTAAGTTAGAAATACGACGCCTTCAAATTAGAGTTATCTTTAGTGTCCTAATATTTATGACATGCAGTATCATTAACATCATCGTCATTGGCCGCAGCATCTATGATAGATGATTGTTGCAGCGCTTAGGAGCCTATGGATTGCAGCATCTAAAAAAATATAACTTTGCTGGTGGACCTACATTATCTAACAAACATAATGGTTTTCATTTTTGTTGATTATAGGCAAGTTGTAGATGTACAGTCTCACCACTGTACATTTTTCCGTTTACGTTGCGACCTACTTTAGGCCGCGCTAGAATATGACATCATGAAGTAATAGTACATTACGTAACAAGGGCGGTGAATTCGTAAATGCCCCAGATCGCAGGTGTTTGTGGCCCGAACCGAAGGTGAGGGCCATAAATATGCGCTCTGGGGCTTTACGAATTACCGCCCGTGTTGCGTACAAAATTTTACGTCTTCACCTGGCCACAATGCGAGTTTTTCCGTACGTGCAGCGTGCAGTAAAACTCGCATTATTGCCAGGTGTGACGTAAATTATATTATAAAACAGCACCAGAGAGTTCAGGAACTAGACTGTAAGATCGCTGACGGTTGTGGACTGTTTGTGCTGATACAAACGGTTACAGCCCGCTAATACCTAACCAGCAATTTACACTTGGCTTGCCCTCTTGTGTTGTAGGGGCGTGGAGTACGACGCGCCCGTGGCGCGCTACTACGAGCGGCTCGCGGCCGTGCAGGCGCGCGGCTCGCAGGCCTCGCAACAGGTGCTACGCGACATTCTACGGGAGGTACGTTAGCAATGCCACTGCCACTGCCAAACGTCGCGTAGCGCTACGCTCGTAGCCGATAACATGCGGAACTCTGTATGTAGAGGAGAGCGCCTACGGCCAGAGCGCCCACCTAACGGCTTCCTGAGGGGCTAGCACAAGGCACAAGTGACGCCGCGCCGCGATGCGAGTCGAGTAAGTCTAATTTGCACGGTGCGAGTAAGACAGAAGACGCTCAGTCGCGCGCGAAGCGATTAAGCAGCAAGTTGTGCTAGACGTACTGGCACTGAAAAACTAACGATATGAGTGTATCCAGGTCGAACGAAGATTTGACTTTGGCGGCTCAGAGTATATGAACATGTTCGATTGATTATATTGATAGTTTCTACAATTGTTGTTAGTAGAATTGCGTTCAACGGTTAGTACGAGTCGTAGTACTGGCTGCATGCTAAAATATATGTAATAAATAACCGTGGAAGGTTTACATTAGCCTGCATATCGAACCTAACTTGTCAGGAGGCCTAGTAAAAAAACCGGCCAATAACGAGTCGTACTCGCGCGCGAAGGGTTCCGTACAAAATCATCAATAAAGACGGCAAATCACGTTTGTTGTATGGGAGTCCCCTTAAATATTTGTTATATTCTGTTTTTTAGTATGTGTTGTTATAGCGGCAACAGAAATACATCTCTATCACGGTTCTAGAGATACAGCCTGGTGACATACTGTTGACATGTGAACGGACGGAAAGCGGAGCCTTAGTAATAGGGTCCCGTTTTTACCGTTTGGGTACGGAACCCTAAAAACGATCTATTTTCACTTTTACATATAGGCGATAATAGCCGGAACCACTTATCCGATTTCATAGATTTTTTAACTGTATATAAAATGGACTTTTGGATTAGATATAGCGTTTGGCATTGGTATTGGTAATACTAGGCAGAGGCGTCTCTAGCCCATGTAGCGCCCGCGTGCCAACATTACTCTAGCGCCCCCTAGTAAGCGCGCGGTCAAAATGGAATGGTCCCGGGGGGCGTTCGGTGCCCCCTGGGACCGCTGCGTCCGTGTGCAACGCACACCTTGCACCATAGGTAAAAACGCCTCTGATACTAGGAGCTTATGATGAATAAAGCGCATAACATTTAATATTGTCATGAAACTTACCAGGTGCAATCTACGATGGTGCCGAAAGGCATGGTCCGCGAGTGGGCGGCGGCGACGTTCGCCGCGCCCACCGACTACTGGACCTTCAGGAAGATGCTCACGCTGCAGCTCGCGCTCGCCGGCTTCGCGGAGTACGTGCTGCACCTCACGCGCCTCAACCCCGACATGATGTACGTGCACCAGGACTCTGGCCTGCTCAACATATCCTACTTCAAGTTCGACGTCGACGATACCACAGGTACGAGCTTCTGTCTAGCTTACGAGTAGCTTGCCCATGCGGGTGTCATGAGTTCAGAGTTCGTTCACACAAACGCTCCCGTCATCGTCAGCGTTATTGATAACTGCGGGATACTTCCTTTACAAGACCAACCGCACCGAAGTTTCACGCGGCATATATGGCCGGTGGCGCGTCTTGCATGCCGATTTTAACCTACAGGGGACCGATTTTTGACTTTCGAACGCTCGAAAATCAAATAAAAGTAAATACGTTTGTAGTGTCAAAATGGCCGGCACTTACTTTCTACCAATAGAATTGTATAAGAGTGGTCAATGCCACTCGTTTTTAAATTTTCTATCGCTATTTCAAAATAGCATTTCATAATTTTTCGAGTGAAAGAGTCGAGCGCTCGAAAGTCAAAAATCAGTCCCCAGAGGCTCTAGTATAAGTTTTACCGAAACAAAACCTTACTACCGCGTTCGCGTTTAGCTGTCAAATCCCATACAAATTGAGGGTAAAACGCAAACGCGATCGTAAAGTTTTGTTTCGGTAAAACTTATACTAGAGCCTCAGATGTCTGCGTAAGCGCGGCGTCAGTGTAAGCTTTGATGTGGTTAATTCTTTACAAGTTTTAAATCCTGCATCTGCTAAAAATACCTGGGATACACGGAGGCACTGTGTGAGCGGGCTCGAAATCGCTTGCTGTTTTTTTTTCTTGAACTAATTCACGCATGTGAATGTAAACGCACGCGAGAGTGCTGCTGGATGGGGTTAAGTGAAGGAAATACCGAAGAACTAACAAAATACAATATCAAATGATACTCTATGCAATTACATCATTTATAAAGATTGGGACTCTTGGGATCCAACGCAGGTAAGTGATAAAGTGTGTCATGTGGTATCTGCGTGTTCGAATGAGAAACTTACATAATATTAAATTAATCTGCATATTCAATTATATAATTATTATATCGTATTTAATGAATATTTAATATCTATTCATCTGTCTATCAGCTTTTTTGATAACTCAGCATGTTTTTATCTGCTGTTTTGCATACACCTAATTTTTCGCTTTTATCAATTCCCTGAGAATGACACCATTATCTTATTGTGAGTTTTTTTGCCTGGCTTGCCTAACCCGCATGTAATATGATGTCGTTGTCCCCGGATTCGTATTGATGAACTAGTGGGTGATTGTTGCGCAGGCGAGCTGGACGGGAACAGGCCGGTGCCGTTCCGACTGACGCCCAACATCTCCGAGCTGCTCACGGCCATCGGCATCACGGGCTCGCTGACGGCGTCCGCCATCGCCGTGGCCCGGTGCCTCGTCACACCAAACTTCAAAGTAACTATACATACTTTATTATTTTAACCAGCCTATGAGAGTTGCTGATGACGGATACACATACTTAAACAATTTCTGACGCAATTTTTTCAGATACAATCAATCCTTCGCACGATCCTGCGAGACGAGATGGTGACCGGCTACAGGAAGCGCTTGGAAGACAAGCCGGGCCTCGCCGCCGCGGGCACCTCCGCAGACAGCAAAGCCATGGAAATGGACAACGAGACCATCATCAACATGGTCACCAAGGCCGTGACGGCCATCACGAACCGCCTCACGTTCTTGACTCAGTTCGACGGTCCCGACAGCAAGGTGGCCAACCTAGTCACGGCCGCCAGCAGCCTCGACAACCTCTGTCGCATGGACCCGGCCTGGCATCCGTGGCTGTAAAATAAACATACTTGGTCCTTCGAGCCGGATTGCGTAAAATTAATTGGTTTTACACAATCTTGTTATTTAATTGTTAGGCAATAAAAATACTGTTGTGATAACGTAATTTGGTCTTACGGACCGAATGAACCCCCGTAGATTGAATAAAATCAGTTGATTTTACATTTTCTTAGTTAGTTTTGTAAAAACAAGTACAGTAATATTCGATTAGAAAGAATTGTGTTAAAGATTTTGCAATTTCTTTAAGAGTATAAGTTGCTTTTTGTAATAACTGTACTCTGCTTTCTCTCATAGTTTTATTGTCTTTATTATGTTTATACAATATAAAAACTATTTAGTTACTCAAACTAACTGAAGCGTTTTTGAATAAGTTTTATTTTAAGGGTCTTATTTAGAAGTATAAGAAATACCAACGAATTAGAATTCATAAATGAACTAAGCCGTCTAATTCAGATGGTACGAGTGACAAGTATTCAGACTGCATGTGGCGGAAAACTAACGAAAAACTTATCTTGGTTTCAAGAGCAATAAAATATAAAAATCACATGTTTTTTTATTCTTGGGTTCCTATTTCCTGGAGGATATGTTTATTCGGCTACGAAAATTTATTGGGTATACATAGTGTCGGAAGGATGTTTTACATCAAACATAAAACATTCTTCTTTTTCTAAACATATATGATTGTAGATGAGTGCTAGCGTGCTATGGAAGCCCTGCTCATTAATCTTAATAATCGCCCCTCCGAGAAAGCAAAGTTAATTAGCATACTTACACACATACAAGTTAAACTATATACAGAGAGAAAGAATATAATCATATCGTTCAAAATATGATCGGGGTAACTTCCTCGTTAAAAAAAAGTTATCTTTGAATTTTGGCAAGCGCCTTACTATCGATGCCAGCGCGATTTTGAGGTCGCAACGATCTTTGGCATTCTGCTTCCTTGCTGGTGGACCTATCTAGTGAAAGGCCGAGGCGGTGTAGTCGGACATTGCCATCCATTCTAAAACTGCTTACAGTTTAACGACTTCACCGCCACTCAACACACCCAAAAATGATACGCTGATAGCATTCAACATTACCACAAGAGAGCTAATAAAACTTGCTAACTCAAAAGTGTGATGGTTACTTTAACAGCGTACCCGAGACCTTGTAAATTAAGCATTATTAAGTATATTCAAATTCAAAACTCAAACTCAAATGCTTTATTTGCCATAGGTATACAGGTATACATGCAAATATATTATTAAATGGTGAAGAATGATTATAACTAAAACATAATGAGCACATATAAATAGTATTATCATTTTACGATGTCATTAACTCCTTTCCATAAATTAATGTAATAATAATAATAATGATAAAAAACCAAAAAATTAAAAAAAGAAAAATGAAATCGCAAAATAATGAAAACTGCATAAAGTATAACAATAATCCAGAGGTAAAATAATTATAATTCTAATCTAATGCGTTGGCGAAATATTCATCGATGGTATAATAAGGTCTCTTTAATAAATATTTTTTCAATTTCCGGTCAAAGGTACTTAGATCGCTACAGTCTTTGAGGTCATTACTTAGGTGGTTGTAGACTTTAATGGCGCTATTGGTTATGCTCTTGTTGAAATAACTAAAATGGGGCCTAAACAATCAATATTGCAATATTGACATATGATTTTGATTTGTCATGTCATGTAGTCAACCCGCACGATTGTATTGGCCGGGTCTGAAAGGGCTATGGCATAACGATCAGAGCAGAGCTCCCGCGGAAGAGTAGTGTCGAGCGTTAGGTGAAGGACCCGCGTACGTCTAGCTATCAACAGAACGAAGCCTCAAATCAATAAAGCGTCAACAGCTTCAGATTATCCCTAGGCTACGGTGTTTGCTTTACTCAACGGAGACCGTATGCAGTGGCGTAACTATAGGGTGGCAGACCGGGCGAAGTGCCACGGGCCCCCAAGCCGAGGGGCCCCGCGGCCAGAGGCCGTGAGCACTTCAGGAACCTCTCTCTCTCAGGCTTAATATCGCCACTGGCTTCGTACGGTATACTTAGTTACGGCACTGAGCGTATGCTTAACCTTTTCAACGCTCTGACAAAGATAAATGTAGACAACCACAAGCCAAATCAACGAGACGTTTAGAGCGGAGTTAAACCTTATGTCAATGCAAGAAGGTTGCTATCGCGCTGGGCTCTTTGACGAATATATCAGAAGTTGGCGAAATCTGCGGTGGGGGATATATACGTTGAAAAGGATGCCTACCACATAAAAAAACACCTTTAGTTATTCGTAGAGCTGTGGGCATGACAAATCAAGACATCTTTTAGCGTTATGGGCGTTGCAAAGGTACCTAACGATGCATGCATCGGACATACGGATGCATCGCGTTGCTCATTGATAATAATATTGCCTTCACGTTAATAAAAGGGTTAACAACGCGTCGGCGTGTGAATGAGTGTGTTGCATGTGCAAGTGACAGCAATGCAAGTTGCATAGGTGAAAGTACCCGCGGCAAGTGCAGGCTAACGAGCCCCCACCAGCCCACCACGCCGGCGCATTCGCTAATCTCGCTCAATCACTGGAGACGTTTGATTTAATCGCGCCAACAATGGAAAAGAAAGTGCAGCAATTGTAAGACGGCCAGGAAACGTCTTGCTAAGGTTCTCCCAAGTTCCCAACTTAGGAATTTCATTTGTACTATGTTAGTGGTGCCTAATCTGTCTTGCACCTAGATGTACCATCCTCGAGAAACTGGTGGTAGTAATAATACATTGTCATCCTAACCTAAGTACGATTTGAACATCGTACCTATATGTTGTCATAATCATATTGATATAAATAATACGCGTCTGCTTAGGTGAACCTTTAGTGGGCGCTAAATTTGTTTGTTCATCAAGTTCATCATAGTCTGCTGAACTTCTGTTGCGTAGTTCGCTCCGTTCAAATAAATGTACATAGCTGTGGGCAAGTACAAGTTTGTTGCTTATCGTTGTAACTGCTGGCTAGGAGTCGATAAGGTTAAAAGTTATTTAGTTTTATTGTGAATTCTTCTAAGCCTATGGTAGAATAGTTGCTACGTCGGAGTCTACCAGCCACGTCGTTGTCAGCGCGGCGCGCCGGCCAATATAGCGCGCGACACCGCCCGCGCTCCGCCCCCGCTGGCGCCCGGCGAGCCCAGTCCCGTCCGCGCCGCCGAGTCGCGCGTTAGTGCCGCGCTGTTCCGTATTAGCACTGCAAGTCTCTGACCACTGTACCCGACCGTTTATGACATTCGACAACCCCGCCCTGTGCAAGTGCATTTTCCCTAGACGCCTTGCGTTTTGATCACGAGAGAGCGCTGCTCCAAACCGAACCGTGGTGGGATTTTGTGGCTGCGTTTATTTATGTTGTCGTTTTGGTGTGGTGAATATTGTGTTATACGGACGAAAACCGTATTATCTGTGCTATAGTTTGTGGATATTTTTAATAATCGGTGGCATATTCACCAAGGTGAGTCTAAACCTTGTTTACTTCATTCGGACGTAACGAAAATTTGCCGCGACGTGGCAAGCGAATCGTTTCCAAAACTATATTTAAGCGCAAATAATAACTCTCGCATATAATCAATCGGTTACTAATAAGCCTGTTCGATTCATCAGTTCATCACTTTCTTTGCAGTTGTTTTGCTCGTCGTGTTCTGCCATTTATCAAAAGAACAGTTTCTCGTTTGTAGTTGTACACATTATGACGTCACCTGATCAATTGAATGGTACAGAGAGTACATAGGATCAAAATACCAGTTTTTGATCAAAGTATTCTGCTGATTAGATTCTTATTAGATCGGTCCTATCCCACTATCCCATATGGTGGCCGGAAACGAGTGGATAAGAAAACATGGAGGAGAGAGGCGACGTTCGGCGCGGGGCGGTGCGCGGCCGGCGACCGCATTCCATACGGAATGCCGGATTAAACGCAATGTCAGTGTGACGGGGTTCGCCGCGGCCTGCGCCATGCACTGCCCGGTGCAAATTCACTACAATGTAACATGAGAGAACTACAAGGGCTTATTACATAGGGATATACATATTTGTAAACATTTTTAAGCACTTGGGTAGGTACGTGCGCAAACTCTTGGATGTAAAAAAGTACCTTATGATTTAAAATTTTCCACACAGTTTTAAACGGCCACCTGTTGGAAGGAGTTAATCCTGGTTTCTAACAATAAAACGCCTTTTCTTCTAACTCCGCAGCATTTTAGGCAGCTTATTTTTTTTTAATTTTGTATAAAGTTCACTTGTAACTAACGAACTACGAAATGGAATCATTCAAATCGATTTTTAGCCACTCTGTCGCGAAATTTGGCGAGTATAATATATACCAGATCCGATCACAATGCAAATGAATAATAACGCCATGTTGGTTAAGAACGCAGGCTAAAATACAGCCTATGACCATCTCGAACGGCGCTTCTATACATTGATGAAAGAATTTTGAAAATCGGATGAGAAGTTCCGGAGATTACTCTACAAATAAACTGACATTACACAAAATCAGAAAGCTATATTATTAATATGCCTCGTTCAATTCAAAACTAGACTTGCTTACCTCGTTTCTTAGGTGTAAATAGGGTTTTCCCCCTATTGGAATTTATTGTGACAATGGTGGGCTACCCTTTTTATACTAACTACCCTATTACCCTATAAATAAATACATAAACTCACGCCTTTATTCCTTAAAGGGGTAGGTAGAGGCATATCACATACAATCTTATCTTCAGCAACGCTTCGGGCGATTTATACATAAAGTTGGTCAAAATGTGATATTGCAGGGATAAGGTGCTACTGCTGCCGTCCACAAGACTCTTCAACCGTACTTCCGTAGTGTAGGTACTTACGACACACGGGAAGAAGCGTGGTGCTTTTCGAATTCGATACTACTTTTATTTTCAATTCAGTATATATTTAATTATTTCATTCTTTTGTAATTGTTTTGTAAAGCTCATCAACATCATAAACTTTTCACTTCAGATGAAGATTATTTATTTGGAATAGTAGATAGATTCTTATTACGTTTTTATCGTTGCTTTTTTTTTAAAATTGTTGTTTAACTGATTCCACCGTTAGTACAAAACTCAGTGGTGGAACATAAAGACTGACCGTTACCAAGGTTCTTCTTTCTGACGATGTGTCATCGTTGCAACCTCATTACTTATATGCATTGCAAATAAGCCCTTGAACAATGTGATCCTGAGTTGCTTTTATTTCCGATTTACAACATGTTTGGGTCTAGCTGTCGTTATCTTTTTCTAACGATGAAGGTCTTGAGAGCCTTAAGCCAGCCATATTCCTCCACTCTTGATGGTGTTTGCATTTGCCATGTTCTTTTAAAAGTCCCTTACAAGTTCTAGAGTGGTTCAGTCCGGCTGGTCCTACAATGTTATTTGACCCTTTTCTTGGAAACATAGTTGCTAGTTTGTTATGCATTGGTTATTTGTAAACTTTACTTCAACTCGACGATTTACTTTCATAATATACGATGGAATCAATTTCGGTCACTTGAAATAAACAAAATACCTTTCAAACATTCACCAGAATGAATGTTTAGCTAGTTTTATTATTCGGCTAATGCGTTAAAACAAGTACATTTGATACCTACTTAAATAGTTAAAGCATTTGCAAAAAAACAACCATTACCCCTTGGTAATGGTTGATTTTCTGAACCGGGTGCTTAACACTTTCGATTTATGCTTTATGCTGAAATTCGAATCATTTCCGTTATTAAGGACATCCTGGTCTGTTCAGTGACTGACTATACGTTGCACAATTTATGATGGCTTGTGGGATTTCAACACATTGAAAGATTTATTTATTTTACTTGCATTTTAGAATTTGACTACCTACTTAGTAGCATGATGCTCCACCAGTTACCGTAATACAAAAAGAATACAGTCATAATGGTAATATACACTTTAATATAATGTCTTCATATGCTTGTGTAAGTATATGGTTTGTCTTTACTAATCATACACGTGTCAATCAAAATATGTATTTTTTAACCATGCAATGAAATATTTATACTCGGAGTATTGAGTTTCGAGGTTACCAATCTTGAAGGGTACGTCGTCTTAAATCTATGATTCGTTATTTTTTTTGGAATAAAGAGGGATTTCACTTTGGATTTAGATTCTTAAGAGGGCTATTGAAAAAAGCGCTCGCTCAGGATTCGGTATTTTGAGACGCGTAGTGCGTAGTGTGTGTGTAAATACTACTAGCACGCACACAAGCTTACTGTAGCTGTATAGCGCACCGTTGGAGCGAACGCGCGACCGATATTAATACTTGCACTAAAAGATGGTAAGTATTACTTCGCTAACGTGGTGCCCTAACTTGAACAATGCAAGTAATTGCTTTTTGTGCACATATTTTCTATATATATTAAAATACTCTGACAAAGTATAATATTAAAGTAGTTACGTCTTATTTTAATATACAATGCTTTTTTTTAAGTTGTCCGGCTGTCCTCTCTATATGTAGGTCGCACCTCTCAACAGATTCTCTTGAAATTTTGTGAGCGAGTTCGATATGCAACTATAGGGCAAAAATGCTTTCGTATGTCCAGCTGTCCGGCTATCCGGCGGTCCCCTCTACAGGTTGCATCTCTGAATCAAGTCTCGTGAAATTTTATGAACGAGTTCGATATTCAACTATAGGGCAATAATGCTTTCGTATGTCCGACTATCCGGCTGTCCCCTCTATAGGTTGCATGAGGTGCAACTCTAAACAGATTCTCGTGAAATTTTGTGAGCGTATCGATATTTAACTATAGGGCAATAATACTTTCGTATGTCCGGCTATCCGGCTGTCTCTTCTATAGGTTGCTCTAGGGAATGCAAACAGGTTAACCGGAACTTTTTGAGTTCGGTTAATAACCGGTTTTGGAAACTATAAACCGGTTACTAATGATGCGCGACTTTGAATGATACTAATTCGATTAGTCGATTATTATAATCATTCAACTAATTCGACTAATTTGAAAATCATTCGATTATTAGTAATACTTCTATTCGACGCCCGGTCGCCCGCATGAGTCGACCTTGACTTTAACATTAGTCGCTAATCTAATGTGCCCGAATCGAACTAAACGTTGACATTAGTAGCTAATGTCACTGTCACAACTAAGTCAACTAACGAATAAATCGAACAGATAACCACCATAACTTGAGCTCGCCCATCATTGATATAGTATGAAAGGAGAGTCACGCTTACGGTGGTTATCGTTCGGTACTCGATTAGTCGCAACTAATTAGTTGTCATCATTCGATTATTAGCATTAGTGTACAACTAATTTCCAATTCGAATATTGATATTAGTAATCGCTAATTATTCGAATAGGCAAATCATTCGGAGTCGCGCATCACTACCGGTTACTAACCGAAATGAGTTACATTTATAAAATGCTTGAAGTTGTGAGCCGAGATCGTTATTTAGCAAAAATAAACTAGTAAATTGTCACATATTAATTTCTAGTAAGTTTAATTAAAGTTAGTATGATAGCGATAAAATAAGACAGGTGCGGAGTGACTGAAAAATCTGAAGATGTTGTTACATAAATTTATAAGAGCATGTTACGTTGGTTTGAGCATTTAGAAAGGATGAATATGAATTAACAAAGGACGTGTAATAGGGAAAAGTGGATAGAAAGTTGGAAGGGGACGACCTCGACGAACTTATTCCGACCTAATCGGAGGAATCCTAAAGAAAGGTCAGGTCACAAGAGTATTCAATCGACGAGCATGTATGAAGAATGAGAGATAAATGTAAGGAGTATCCTACTATAATATTATAAATGCGAAAATTTGGATGTTTGGATGTTTAGATGTTTGGATATTTGTTACTCAATTACGCTTAAACGGCTCAACCGATTTGGATGAAATTTTACACGAAGATAGTTTGTAACCTAGATTAAAATATAGGATAGTTTTTATCCCGGGTCCACGTAGACGAAGTCGCGGGTGGAAGCTAGTATCGATATAAATCCAGAATATCTGTCTAACAATACTGCTGGATAATATGCCTCTGGCAGTTGTACACAATTTCTGCTACCATGGGCCCACCAGTGTCAAACAATCTCTCACTTGACGTAGAGATCAAGTTCCGCAAAGCATCCACGATGTTCGGGAAGCTCAGTACAAGGCTATGGGATAACACCTGACTGTAAATACGAAGATGATCGTGTACCGGACATACATATTGGACGGTGCTGAAACTTGGACATCGTATACAAAACAGGAACGGAAATTGAACAACTTCCTCATACGATGTCTTCGGCGTGTTCTAGACATCTTATGGAAAGGTCGTGTTTTGAATGAGAGGGTGCTTCGCGCAAAAGCGACACAAACACCCAGCATTATTGCTATGTTGAAGCGAAGACGTTACGTAAGACTGGCTGCTCCTTAGCTAAATCTTAAACAACCGGTAGGGTCGACCAATGATTGTTTGAATGATTGAATGAATGACCTTTAAGATCGATCCAAAAAAATGGGAACAGGAATCTGAGGACCAGGATCATTGTTTTGTTGTTTGCCATTGTTGTTTCCATGAGAACCTGGCATACCTCATTTACTTGTCAAATATGCGGTCGTAGCTGTTGCTCTCGTATCGGCCTTACGAGTCATGTACAGCACTACCATGACATAGACTTTGAATTAATCATCTTATCGTAGATGATATTAACGTCAACAATTTCGAACCAGCCTCCGAACTTTCACGTTATCAATCGTCGTTGTCAACACTTTCGCTTGCTGAAGCGAATTTCCTTAAGATATGTCCATCTCTCAAGCAATAAATCAGCGAAACGGTAAGCGAATCATTGTCCTTGTCTGTAAAAGGACAATGATAATGATGTATAAAAAGTAAAAAAAAAGTTAGTTATTCAACTACACATCGTCTACTAATAAACCAGAATTAACATTCTTACAGTAAAATTATCCTCCAATACAATGTTTTAAGCTTTAAGTAAAAACCGGTTAATAACCCGTTTAGAAATTTGACCGGTTTTTGCACTCTCTAGTTGGATCACTCAACTGATTATTCATCCTTTATACATCCTTTTACATCCTTTAGGACTGCTCCAGGAGGAGGAGAATGGAATTCTCCATTAGCCTGGTGTCTTCATCATCAGTTCAACTTCACCAAAATTACGATTTCCGATAAATACACGAGTCATAATAGAAAATACCGATGTCAACTACACGCGTGCCTATAAAATATGAGGGTTATCCTCAATTTCCCTGGGATCCCATCATCAAATCCTGACGTGTGCTCACCTGAATAACTTGAAAGAATATGATGAACGGTCTATAAGATTTAAAAAAATCCTTTAACTCCTAAAGGTTGAGGAGTTGTACCTTCCATCATCAGCCCACCAACATGAACTGATGACTACCAGACGCAAATACCTGAATAGCTTTAGAGAATTCATGAAACACGTAATAAGTACGTAATATTTGAGGGTTGCCCTCGATTTCCCTGGGATATCTCAGAAGTATACATTTTTGAATATATTTTTTTAATCGGGCCACAACTGACGGAGAAATCGGCGAACGTATGTACATAAAAAAAATACTGTGAAACATATAACCTCCTCCTTTTTTGAAGTCGGTTAAAAAGTTTTTTTTTTTCATATTGTTTGGTATTTTCTACAACCCTGCATATTATGTCAGTGGTTTGTAGGTTCTTGTACAGACAACTGAAAAACATGATGGCCGTTGGGGCGGAAAGGTTCTCGAGCGGAGACCACGTACCGGATGGCGCAGCGGACCCCCCACAAAGTGGACTGATGAAATAGGGTTGCGTTTTTTAATTACGGAGTTCTTATGGCTACCTTCCAGCTCCATCATCAGACCCTGGTTACCATATAGTACCAAAGTACTCGTCAAGGCGAATTAAACGAGCCCAAACTCGATGGGGTTGCGTCGTTTAATTACGGAATTCCTATGACCACCTTCCAGCTCCATCATCAGACCCTGGTTACCAAGTACTCGTCTAGACGAATTAAACGAGCCCAAAGTCGATGGGGTTGCGTCGTTTAATTACGGAATTCCTATGACCACCTTCCAGCTCCATCATCAGACCCTGGTTACCAAGTACTCATCAAGACGAATTAATGGAGCCCAAACTCGATGGGGTTGCGTCGTTTAATTACGTAGTTCCTATGGCCACCTTCCAGCTCCATCATCAGATCAGCTTTATGTCATAATCATATTGCATTGTCATCCAATTTATACATGCATGCAAAATTTCAGCTCAATCGGAAACCAGGAAGTGGATCAAATTTAACTTGCAAGATTTGATTGCAGACAACAGATAGGTGAACTAAATAAAAGCTTATAAAAAAATCACCAAGTATCACGATCACTCGTAAAATAATTGACATGGCAGCTATGCAATTCGTAAGTTGTCTCGATTAGCCTCACGAATGACTCACTAGTATAGTTTGACCCCGACGTTGATAACAACTATGCCTAGTCAGAGATCAAAATAATATTTTAGTTGACGGTTAGCCTTCGTGAATAGCCACAATTACACGACGTACAGGTCCGACCCGGACAACGGCTAAGCCGGTACTGGCAAGAGATCGCGCGCGACGGTAAATTTATACTATGTTTGAATGATTATTTAAAAATATAAATGTTGGAAAATGTTGTATTTTTTTTACTGCATTGTGTTGGTAAAAGTATGAACTTTAATGTTATTTAAGATTCAATTTACTAATAATTCAACAATAATGAGAAAATCCTTGTGTTTTCAGTACGATATTGTTGAAAAATATGGAGTAATTGAGATCAATTTACATATACATACGTGAAAAAAAAGGAAAATTCGAGGCCGCTACGCACAATACGGACATATTACAATAGTGAAAAGAAAAAAAAAACAACTAGGTTCTCATGTAACATCATGGAGAATTAGGCGGTCAAACTTATGGCTCGGCGCTCTTTTCCGAAAACTACTGTCGGTAATCGGGTATATTCGGTCAACATATTCAGTTATTCTTAAATCAGAGGCCGGTACGCACAATAAAAGGAGTTGAGCTATGCAAATAAGTAATCAGAATCTATAAAAACCTTTCCGTTTCTTAGATTTAGACCGTCAAAAATCGGTAATTGTCGCTTATTCCTGACGAATTTTAAAAAGCCCTCTTAAATAAAGTATACGTATCCTACGAACGTAGTAGCTACTGTAGCCTAGCGGTTCAGGCATGCTGCTGTCAGACGGCGGTCGTGGGTTCGATTCGTGGCTCGTACCGCTACCAATGAATTTTTCGAAATTATTAGTTACTTACAAATTCGGACGCAAATTATCCTTGACATTAGGTACTTATTTACTAGGAATCTGATTGTTTTCTTTACAAAGCTTAGTTAAATAAGTAAACGGTTTCATATATAACATGATTCATTTCGAGCATACAGGTCGGATTCGAACAAACAGAAATAAGGATTTAATGTGAGAATGACCGTCATAATAACCATTAATCATGATAAGAAAACCTGCGTTTGACTTGCGACTTATGTTATGTCAGTAACGATGAAAACTGTGTAGATAGATATTTTTGAAAGGTTGTCTGTATATATATTGGATAACTCGACACCGATATGAATTTATTACCCTGGCGATCTAACTCTATAGTTTCAACTTAAAATACATTCGATTCAACCAGAATAAAGTTTATTCCATGATTATTTTATGTCAGTAACGATGAAAACTGTGTAGATAGATATTTTTGAAAGGTTGTCTGTATATATATTGGATAAATCGACACCGATATGAATTTATTACCCTGGCGATCTAACTCTATAGTTTTCAACTCGTACTGCCACATTCGATTCATCCAGAATAAAGTTTATTCTATGATTATTAGTCCTTACTTCGAATCTTCATTGTTCACATTTCCCTTACCTTTTGACATTTGGCGTTTTGATACCAACATTTCTTCTTATTTAGTTTCATTAGGTACTATTAAGAAAAACATGAAATACTTATTAAACCATATTGAGTAAAACTTGTGATGTACCAACTACCCACTCAACATGGACGTCATTGGCTAAATCAGATAAGCCGAGCGATTGTATCCTGAATAGCATTAGATAGGTACATGATATCGATGGTTCATTCCACTTATGTCAGCTTCCCCACTTTATAAGTTTTATTTTCATGCATTAAATTTAGGACATTCCATGTAGGTAAGAAAATTAAAAAGGCGCGAATATTCCAGTGTAGGTAGCTTTAGATAACCCGAAGGGCAATCCGCCTAAAAATATAACAGGGTTTCGGCCAAACTGTAAAAATACGAAAGAATGGTTAGGTTAGGGTTTGTCGATTGTGGACCCCAGCTGATCTAAATGGAATTAATCGGCTATTTTGTTGCAATTGCTGTGGTATTGGAATGCTGAGAAAACTACTAAGGGCAAGGGAAAAAAAAGAAGACTTCCTGACTGATTCATCAACCCACAGCCGAAACTACTGGGACTAGAAACTTGAAATTTACAGCAGAGCTTCCTTTTATTACGTAGGCAAGAGATAAGACGGGATTTTTGGAAATTCCATCCCTAAGGGGGTTAAATAGGGGTGCAAAGGATGTATGGGGAAACTTTTTTTTTAACTAGAGACTTCAAACTTTGTAGGAAGATTACTTAGTAAGATGGTCCTATAAGTATGGGGGCAACATTATTTTTTTAACTAGAGACTTTAAACTTTGTAGAAAGATTATACAAAATAGTACTTTCTGCGTTTTAGAAAATTCCATCATTAAGGGGGGTGCAATATTTGTATGGAGGAAACATTATGTTTTAGACTGTTTGAAATTGATTCCATAAGGGGGTTAAACACATTAATCCCCTAAATGGACTAAAAGGAGTTGGAGTTTTCTACGGGGAACAAGACAACTATAATGTGAGGGATCTGTAGCTTCGGCTAAAGACTAGGAAACTAAATAAAGCACAGCGTTTCTTAAAATTCATCCTCTAAGGAGGTGTTTTAAGTTTGTATGAGATACAAGTAATTTTTGAAGTAGGTAAGGGAATTCTTAGGTCATCCATATACTATATGGTAAGTCATTTATTAGTCAAAATACATAATCCGACTACTAGCAGAAAAGTAGGTTAAGTTGAGTTAGAACCACGACCCTTACAGAACCGAACAGCTACCAGAAATGTAGGTTAGGTTAGGTTAGAACTGCGATGCTCCCAGAACCGAAAAGAAGGTAATGTTTCATTTAACTTAAATGAGGACTGCGGGTGGGGATGGAAAGTTGTAAGTCTTTTATCATTAGATAAGTTTGCTTTCAAAACTATACAGGTAGCCCGGACTAACGTGAGTAAAACGGACTGGACGGATTTAGGCAGAAATTTCCAATAATGTTCTTCAATACATTATGAAAAAATATACAATTTAAGCAAAAACGCCTGTGGATGATTCTTAAGATATATTTAATTATGTAAGAATAGAGTTTTCAATTTAAATTTACCAATTAAAACTAAGTAACACATCGCACTGTTACCTTTTACGCTTAATCCCTGAACGGAACAGAAGAAGGAGACCCTTGGTGGAATATAGGATAGTTTTTACCTCGGATATCATCCCTTAAGATGGTAGAACTTTGTTTGGGTCGGTGATAATTAAGTTCCGCTTACGATAATTGAATAGCAATCATTTTTCTAAAACGGTATCAAGTTCTACGCGGATGAAGTCGCGGGCAACAGCTAGTTTCAGTACCTACAAAATAAGATAATCATGTAATCACATATAGGTAAGCGGAAGCTGACGTAAATGGAATTCATATCGATTGTGTGTGTTTCATATCTTCTTGCTCTTTGCAGACTGGAAAACATAACTAAATGTTTTCAATAACTTTTAGGCCATACTGATTATTAAATCAGATCGATCGGGAATAAAAAAGGACGATTGAAGATATAGCTTATAGGTCTATTTTTGTTTGTTTTAAAATAGGTATTCATTTTGGTGATTTGTGCGCTTATCATATGCATAACATAAAGCAAACTAAATAATTCGAATCTGAAGTAGTGGTCAGTAAACGTGGTTCACGTTGACTACGACCCTCCATGTTAGGTGTTACACCATGCAAGGGGGTCATGTTTCTTTGCCAAATTGTCAAACTAATTCAGGCTTATAGTAAACATTGTACTATTTTTCACGATTGTTTACGAAAGTTCTGCGACTACGTTTCAAAATAAGATAATTTCCTGATGTAGTTCTAAAGTGCTCATTACCGATAAGATCGGTGTGGGCTTTGTACAATGAAATTATTATAAATATGACATACATATATTTTGTTATAAATTAAATATTTTATTCAAGATTCGTTTTCTGATGCTACTTTAGTAGTACTGCGTGAAGTATTTGTGAGTCGATAGTGCGTGCCACATTTCGAAACTCGGCCGCGGTCGCTTCCGTCGCGCAGCCATGTTTTATTATGATGCAGATACTGTTTCGGCCCTTGCTTCTAATCTAATGTATAATCATAGAAGTTATCAGTCTCGTAAATGCCTATGCATATTCTAACTTGGACTTTTATCTAGAGATCCGGGTGTAAGGTCAATCAAACTTACACAATATCTATGACCTTTAGTCTGGTTTCAGATATTCCTTTGTATTCTCAGAACTATAATCATATCTCTGTTTGTTTCACTACTCCACGTCAACAGTAATCATCTTATTATTATGTTGCTTCTACTTTGCATACCTATTACGAATTACTTTATCCTTATTATTATCATTTAAGTGTTACTGGGGAGGTATCTGTCCGATTAAGTAAAGATTATAGCTGGAAAGAAACATAAATTATATACAAATCACAAGTTTTCGTCTGCTTTCTGCTGACCACTCATCTTTCCTCTTAATATAATTGCATTAAAGCTACTTTTAAGTAAGCGAATAATAATAATATTTTTGATAAATGTGTTATATGTACTTATATTTATATCTGGAATATAATCGTAAAATGGTTACACGGAAAAATATTTTTTCTTCAAAGATTTTATATTAACCAACATTTTGATACTAATACAATTCAAATGTTAGGTTGGAGTTGTAAGCAGGCATAACTGATATACAAAGAGAAAGTAAAGAGGTATTATGACATTATTGAATACCTGCTGCACCGTAACCTGCGTCTAACAGTTTCGAAGGTAAATGTTGCCAGTGCACTGGCACAACAGTTGGCATTTTCAATCTTAATTCATAACAACCGAGGTGAAATATATTTCTCATAACATGCCTTCGTTGCTTCAGTCTGATGGATACGTATGTAGACATATTCGTAATTAATTAAAAACTTCTTTTCAAAGTGTTTCGAGATGTTCACTTCTGTAAGTTTGCTAATAGACATTGCGTTAGACATTTTGTAAAGCGAATGACGAGATGCTCGTCTGTTCTAGTGATGAAATCTTAAAGAGATATAATCGCATTCCGCGGTGAGCCTCCCCTCTTTCTTGCGGCGTCTATTGCACGCCGCCGCAGCCGCACGGGCGAGTGGTTTTTTAAGTGGGTATTGCACTTACCTTCACTAAGGTGCTGATGCGGCAGCCTCCACTCATTTTGTACTATCAATCACGCACCATGTTGTTAATACAATCTGCATATCCTTTCTATCGGTTTACATTAATCCGAATCGAATTATCATTTGTTTTGACGTTTACAAATTTCGATTATTATAAAGTTGGTCCTGTATAGTTGTAGGGTGAGTACCTAGGTGGTAATAGGGTGGTAGATAAGGCAGCTATCGAGCATAGCGGGGTAACGGTTCCCTCGTGTTTGCAGAGGCACTGCTGAGCCGTGTGTGCGTGTGCGCCACTCACGCCCAAACACAGACGCAAGCGCTCACGCCATAGCTCGGCCGTTGAACCGAATGCTCGAGGAATTTCTCCAGCGCTCGCTCCGTTTGTAGACGATGAAGGAAATTACGGCTGCTGGAGGGGTGTCAGTCAGGGCTGAGGATGAGTTAATGACGTGATGAAATGCAGATTGAAATGATTGGTTAAAGGAGTCGATATGAAATGATACTTAAAACTTATTTTGTAACCATGATCGAGCTTACTAGATGTCGGATTGGAGGCAATGATTTGTCGTAGGCACGTGTGCGAATGTTCTCGCAATCGCCCGCATACCAGTCTAGGGTGCGGGCTAATGTTTCAAATCACCGATAAATTTGTTGTGCCGTATTGACGTCATTTTATAGAGTATATATATCACAGTTCGGTGTTCTTTATTATAATATATAATCGATGACTCACCGGAACATCAATGTTGATCAATGCAGTTATCTCATGTCGGTTTACTATGGCCATGCTGTGTTTTTGGGAGAATGAATCGATATACCTAAAAACAATTTTGGGCCAATGTAAGATTCCATTACACTGGGGTCATAAGTTTATTATAGACATCCCGAGTAGGTACCTATCATGTGATAAATTTACGTTGAGATAAAAGGTCAACACCCGTCGATTTAACAAACATAAACGTTTGACAGAAACACTGAATTTGCAAACATTGTAACATTTAGTACCTATAGTCGTGTCATTTGAAATTTAATACCTTTTCGTCATTGCCCATTAGTTTTACTAATAATAAAAGGTTGCATCATTTAGCGTTCACTTTCAGAATTTCGACACTGCGCATGAGCTACATACATGCACGTTGCACAAACATCCGGCTTGAAGGACCACCGAAGTTTAACATAACAATCGGCGCTTTCAAGGGTCCAAAATGACAAACTTACTAATGGAACTTTTTTGGTGTCGTGCAAATCTAGCGACCAGTAATACCAGTATTCTCTGAACTGGCCTGCTGTTGCTTGTTTAAAGCGGTAATAGCGGTTGAGCTGATCTATTGTTGTTCGTGGTGATAAGAGGCTAGCTGTTTAAAATAAGGCATTTAATTTGTGATACCCTTAGGTGGCGACGGTGGTGCAGTGGCCGGTGGCGAGAGAACGCGGCGACCTTGGGCCTGCGCCGGCGCGGACGTTCGTTGAACGCACCCAGCACCCCGCCAGCCGCGCCTGCGCCCTCATGCCCACCTCAACTCGTTTGCGTCTCGTAATTCTTAATTGAAATAGAAATAAGCGCATTCTTTAAATCTTCCCAGCCTTTGTTGAATGAACTGCTCGTGAATTAGTTATATGTAGTAAACTTTTTTATTTGTTAGTGAAAAAACAAACCTAAGCATTTGACATCGTATCAGATCATGGTCTAATGAACCTCGAACATAAAGATATGTTAGGTAGGTATTGTGTCTTAAGTAGTAATTCATAGCAGTTATGAAGACCGTACATATTTCATGGTGGTTACTTACTTATGATAGTTATGATCATATTTATTTGCATAAATACTCAGTAATTTGTTATAAATATCACCGCTCTGGAAAATAGCCGCTGGTGTGTAGATATCGATAACTCATAATTACTGTCGGTATGTGGGCGGCGAATGTTTTAATGTCACGCACGAAGGCGGGACCAGTCTTTAAAAGTCTTCTTTTTTCCGTTTTGGAGACTCATTAAACAATGGCGTGTCTAAAAAAGGCTGTCCGTCTTTTGTCTTAACGTACATAATTTGTTTAAAATACTTATCGCCAAACAACCGAGTGTCTGATATGCATTATTTTTGCCATAACGAGTACCTGAGGCCCGACGGGCGGCCGGCGCCACAGCGACCAATGACTCCTAACGTGCTACGTCATAAACATTTTAATATAGTTTGCAAGAATATTACAGAATGTTATCCGCCCAACCAAGCAAAATCACATTTTGATAATCTATTATACAGCGTCTGGATATTGTAATCCTAAAACCAGAATCCAAAAATAAACATGTTGTCATTCCCTCATAAAGATATGGTTATGATATGACTAAGTCCGATTATTTATTGTTGTTTGTTTATATGTGGTTGCCTTCCTTCGAAACACGAGCGTAGCAGCATACAAACAAGATGCGTTAAGGATTTTCCTCGTTGGCTATGCTGCAGGCCGCTGACACGGCGACACGTACATTATTAATGGCGAGGTATCTTCAGCTCGTAAGTGATACGTGCCGTGCTGTTTGCGGTTATTTTTATCTTCGTTATTAGTAAAATATTCAAATGTGTCATGTTGCCTCAAGTCTAGTTTCATTACTGGATGCACAAGGATTATTGAAATACAAAAAGTAGATACAAAAACTAAGTTACCTTGTTACTACCTACTTATTAGGTTAACCAGACTAGATATCGTATTAACAAATGATGGCTTTTTGAAATTGATTTCATTTATTCGCCTTTTGAAAGCGACATATCTAATAGTGTTGATAGTTGAAATTTTCACAAATTATGTTTTTCTGTTGCCGCTATATACCTAACAACAAATACTAAAAACAAAATAAAATAAATGTTTAAGGGGGGCTCCCGTACAACAAACGTATATATATATATAACTGTTTCTATATATAATAGTACGGACCGCTTCGTGTCGTTTTTCGTTTTCAAAATTGGAATCGACAAAAAGATTTCGTATAATCGGTTGAGAAAAATGAGAAATGTGGCCTGTAGAGGGAAACAGCCCGACATACGAAAGCATTTTTACAACATTCGGAAACGGAGAACATATTTCGCTTCGCCCGGTCGTTCAATAAAACGATTATTGTTGTTACCTCTAACCGAGCCATGTACGTCCTTCTTGATTTAAAAAATATATTTATGAAATTAAGAGGAAACACAGCGGCCGTTTTACCATAGAAACGTAGGCCCCTGTTTTCTCCCTGGATAATGGCAGTAGAGCAATATTTTTTTTCCATAAATCTATGGCTACCTACTATTGACATGTTCCTATATTTTCCTTTTTTCCATAAATGTATGTGTTCGAACATCCAGAAACCAATTTTGACTAGATTATTTAAAAAAGGAAATCATAGGAACATGAGGAACAAGGCCAAAGCCTTTCTTTGATTTTTAATAAAAAAAATATGTAGTTAAATAGGTCAAGTTTTGGAGAAGAAATCAGGGGACTACGAAACGTTGATGTATTCTATTAATAGGTATTTTCGCCCAAGCTGCAGTTTTCTCTATCGCGCTCTGCGGGGGGGAGGGGGCTTGAGGTTGGCGCGACACCAATACATTTTACAAATACCTATTTCTCGATTATCTCGACCTTTTTGTTTCCTCCTAAATTAGCTGTTGTTATCTAGGCACGATCTTATGAGTATAGCTAATGGAGCTACTTACTCGTATTATCAAGCCCAAAGTGGCACTAAAGTTAGATAGGTACATATATTACTTGCCGTCAGTCAGTTACCTGCTGTCGTCACGCATTAACAATTAAACTTTCAGTGTAATAGAGTATAATGTTTGTACTATTTCATTCATGCAAAACACACTAGGTACGTTTCTATTCGGCGGCTAGACACCATATTGTCACGCAATCCGACATCGGACTTTATCCAAGAGCACTTTCTCTCTTCGTGGTCGCAATCAAATCTAACAACTTTAATGAAGAGATATCAAGTTGTCGTCCGGACTGTGCAGTGTGCACCTATTCGATCGTTGCTTTATGTAATCGCTCCAATGTTTGCATATATCTAGCAAGAAGATATAGCTGTTGATCTCTCTTAACTATCTTCCTAGCGTTAGTCCCATTGCATTGCTTTTCCTTAACTGCTAAGTACAGGGTCCACTTTTTCGTCCTCCAAATGTTGCTATGGATCTAGACCACAGGATAAAAGCGAATGTTTGCTAAAGAAAGAAAGAAAATTAAATTTATTTATTTATTTAAAGTCACAAACTACACAATAAAAAAAGAACAAGCTAAAGAAAAGACGAGTATGTTAAACGGGATCCTCAATCAGCATAAAGACACGGCAAGTTGAGGCGCTGATTTTCGGTGATAACTTGAAACTATTATAAAGTGGCGACACAAATGCCAACAACTAATATGAAAGTATGCTGTAATAATCTACTTTGAATAAAAATATTTTGACTTTTTTTGACTTTTAACTAAGAAAAACAAAATAATCCTACACAATTAACATAAAGTAACAAAAATTTAATGACAAAACATATAAATAACACGTAGGGTACTATAACATTGCGAACAAAACGCAAAAAGAACGTTTAAAAGTTTAGTAGCAAGTCGTCAACCGCGATACCTACAATACGATACAGGGTACTTAGTATAAATTTTATGAAGACCTATCCTTACAGGGAATATCTTATATTGTATGTTAACAATAGGTAAATTATTCTTCTGGGAAATAGCTTAACGCAATCGTCCCGCAATGGAATATTACAACAATGCTTACTTGACGGCAGATTTCGTGATTCGGAATAAAAATCGGTCTGACTAGTACTTACTACTTAGTAGAAAAATCGGCCACTTCGCTGCTAACATCTAGCAGCCAATTAAATTTGCATGATGGTAAGAGAATATTAAATGTACTTAAGCTTACACTTAACAAATCACTTGAATCGTTCGTTTAACAAAAATTAACAAAACATGCCACGAGTATCCGCCTGTAGTTTTGCAAGGGAACAACTGTTACTCGCGTCCGCTGGAGCTACCTACCACAACCCTGCATGTGTCCCCTGGGTGGTGATAAAGAGTGACAAACTTTAAAGTCGAAATAATGTATGCCATACGATTAAATCAAAAATAAGTATTGCAAGGAACAATTTTCAGGCGCATTTACGTAATAACCGCTCCTATCGCGGCGCGTTTCTTTATCAGCGTTTTCGCGACCTCGCTCTTGCAAACAATCAACATTGCGTAACACACGGGTGTAATGTACACTGATGCGGTCGATTAATCCTGTGATTTGTAAGTAAAAGGCGGTAGAGGCAGCTACTGATATCTCGTTTTAGGTAGTATTTATCTTTATTTTCTCTCTTTCATCTTTACACTTACGACTAGGTAATAGATACACACGAGTAAAGTAAACGTTCTTGCCAAAAAAATGGGTTATTCGCATTATTAAGTATTTTAAAATTTGATACGTTCCAAAACTGAATATTATCGTTGTGACGTAGCCTCTTAAAAGCAAATTAGTAACATTACATAGTACCTATTTGCACTAGTCTTGTAATTAATATTAAAGTTCAGATCTCTGTCGTCGCTCTATTTTATGGCCATTAATATACCTAGTCATAACGAAAACACCTTCTAATGAAATAAACCAAGAAAATTGTATAAGTACATGGTACATGATGGTAGTCGCAGGCGCAACGCCGACGGTGGCTCGCCGGGAGCGAGTCAACGGCACGCGTTATCGAAAGAGATAAGCTGGAAGCCAGGTTACTCCAACTACTTTCGTTTATCAAATCAAACGATGCCATTTGCAAACAAGTTTCCCGACCCGGCCGTGTAGATTGCCTTATTACGAGCAACGGAGGTCACCTCTTCATGGCGTTTAAACATTTAGCTGAGCTGAATTATACAAGCTATATGTGATGACGGTTCTAAGTGTAGTTAGCAAAAGCGCCGCTTTCAATGTAATTCCCGGATGCAGAAACGATAATTAGGTTTACCAGCTCGTTCAAGACGAGAGGGCCGCCCCTTCCCACCTTCCATTGAAGCCTATACAAACAAGTACCTAATAGCTATATCGCCCTTTTGAAGATTAACGATAAACGACAAATGTGCGTTTGTGCAAAGGTGTATTGTGAGCACGTTTTCTTCGGAATATTATGGGGTTTGTCAAATAATTTGCATTACCTAATCTTTATACCTAATGTATATTAGATACACGTAAACGTTTTATGGAAAACGTTCTACGTACTACCAAACAGCAGTGTTCGCATTGTTGCGTTCCAGTTAGGTGTAGTACAACCGATGAATTTACCAGCATACCTACCTACATCTGTATGTGTGTGTACATTAGAAAAAGAATGACTTCTAACATTGGACGTGGTATTCGAGGATCCTTGTTCTCCCAAATAATAAGAGAAACATTAACATTACCTACCCTTCCGCAGTATTCAGGTAAAAATGCTTAATGATTAAATTAGAGACGTCAGCGTCCCAAGCAATGCATTGGCGCTAAGATCGAGATGCGAGGTGAACGGCGATCGATAAGGAGGGTGAGGGCGAGGGCGGCCGCCGCCCACGGACTGGGCTCCTTGCTAATGCTCGACAGGATATCCATCATTTTCTGCTACACATACTGTACAAAGTCCTCCTCAGTTCGCTATTACAAGTGGTTCACGTCGCAGTTTCTCGAGCTAACTTTAATTTGTAGTGTAAACTACGTATACAACTTGGAACAGATCTTCGCTTGTATCGCAAGATTGATAACGCAATCACAGTGCTCCTTGAAGGCATGTTACAGTCTAAAATTGTATGATATTATGGGTACACAAACTGTCTGACTTCACAGTCGATTGATTAGTGTATAGTTAACGTTCCTTGATACCTAAATAATATCATATTCTGTATTATATTGTATATTTTATTAAGTAGTCTGCTTCTATGCAGATCTTGTTACATGGCGAGCAATAGTTAACTAGGCATTATACTCATACAAAAAAATAATTATAATATTTATTACATACTTAACTATAAATAATAATAATAATAATACACTACTTACGTATTCATTTAATTTTCGCAGGTACGTACCTATGCAGATAAAATGGGTGTGTATCGGATCTTGTTGTATGTTAATGTGGGTACAATTGAAATGTCTCGGCTGCGCTGTTTAAAAAAACCTCATTGTTCCCATCCGCCGTCGCATCATACACCGCTCATGTTTTCCTGTGTCTCGCACAATGTCGACAAATAACCATCGCACGCTACCTCCACCAGTTGATTCAATCATCATGCATTATCTACGGGTAATATTGTATTGAGCGTTTGACTACCTACATACCTACTTTCAAGAGTTTCAAGTAACACGAAACACAATCTTGAAATTGAGAAGGATAATATTGTTGATAAATAAATCTTGACTTGGTGATGTTTAATTAGACAAAGGAACATGTTTTGATTATTCTAATACTTAACTAGTACATAAATTTCACTCTACATATTTATAAATATAACTATTTACCTCGGCGAATTTAATGATGCCTTGCGTATACTGTATCGTATTTTTTCTTGTTTTTCTTGCAACGTGCATGCAAAATAATGAATCACTTCGATATGCCGGCATTTCATATATAAGTACTTTGTTCATATTCATAGGGGCTGATAGTGGGCATGTGTAGGCCACGTGTGTGTGACCTATTATCATCCTCATGTACTAGTTTAATATCTTGCTTGTCGGGATTTCCATATAAGTATGTCGCAGAGATTGTTTATTCTGTCTTTTATTCTTTTCTTAGAGTCATGTTTTAGCACGGAGTAAGCTCCAGCCGCCCTGAAATCGAACAAAACAAATGCACCTCTGTTCCAATTTAGACTGGTAACTAGGTGTAGGTTGTACTATTATCTATTCTGTGGTGTAGGTACATTTCATTGAAGAGAAGGATAACTTTTAATAGACCGCTGAGCGGAAGAGAATAAATATGCACCTGTAACACCAGTGTTACCAATTCTTATATTAAGTAGGTAATAGAACCATGATAGGACATAGGTAACGGGAGGTACGTAATAACAGGGTTGTAATATTCATGCGTGTGTGGTTCGAGTGCCTAGGACACATTGTATCTAGCGCCGGCCATTCAATGAATGCGTGACTTGATGAAGATTCGTGAACAATTGCGCTGCTGTAGCGATCGCGGTTTCTAATTTGTAATCCGTGCGTTCTGGAAAAATCTGGAATTATAGACCATTGAATAAGAATTTGCTTACACCACTGTTTTTAATAGGCAGAAATTGATTTCGATTTGAATCCTGGGGACCGATTTTTGACTTTCGTGCGCTCGAAAATGAAACAAAAGTAAATACGTTTTTAGTGTCAAAATGGCAGGCACGTACTTTCTACCAATAGAATTGAAAACGAGTGGTCAATACCACTCGTTTTTCAATTTCCTATCGGGCTATCGCTATATCATAATTTACTTTAAAAACAAAGTTTTAACCGACTTCAATTTAGTACTCCGCCAAGCCACGAGCACATTTCCTATTTTTTACAATTTACCACATGAACTGATTTCCGATAGCAAATGCGTTGATTACTATAGAAAAAAACCGAATCGCTGTATGTGGGCCGATAATATTTGAGGACTTCCATCGATTCCCCAAGATCATCACCAATGGCACTTCATTAGTTCCTATTTCAACGGAATCTTATCAGAACCTGTGACGTACTTTTGCACTTTTAAGTACATAAGTGAGGAATTCGATAAGTCATCTGTGGTCTTCATCATCAATTCCTCGCCACCAAATTTATGATTCCGGATGTAAATACACGAGTTATAAGAGAAAATACCAAAATCACTACACGCGTGCCTTATAAAATTGAGGAGTCCCCTCAATTCCTCATGGATCCCATCATCTAACTGAATTTTGAAAAAAATGGGACCCACCTGGAAGTATATACATACGAACAAAAAAAAAAATCCGAATCGGTTCATCAATGACGGAGTTCTGAGGTAACAAACATTGAAAAAAAAAATAAAAAAAAAATACAACCGAATTGAGAACCTCCTCCTTTTTTTTGAAGTCGGTTAAAAATAGCATTGAACATTTCATAATTTTTGACAGTTTTCGAGTGAAAGAGTCTAGCGCTCGAAAGTCAAAAAATCGGTCCTCTGTTCGGTTTCGTACCTCAAAAGGAACGCGGGACGCTTGCTGTGGAAACTATGGTACCGTTTTTAAACTGTCTCAACAGTTTCTAATGACCTTGGAGAACTCCTTGGCGCAGCCAGTTAAAGACGTCAATTCCTGGACACAAACGACACATTTTAAGTGTCTAAATGCAACTTAAAAATGGTCCGAATGTATAATATTAACATTTTCGCGTCGCGGTTAATCTTAGGTCTGAGCGGCATTCGGTCAGTTTTTCTTCTTGTTATCAATATCTCAAAAACTTCTTAAGTATATTTTTCCTCATCCTTGGGAGGTTGCGAGTTGAGACTTGTTTTTTGAAACGACCTAAAGTCGTTACCTATTCATCCGAATTCGTTATTATTGTTATCTTGCTATAGGTGAACCTCTTATACTCTTGTAGCTGCTCTAAATGAAGATTGCATTATTAGATAAAACGAAAACGATGGAATTAACGTACATTGTTGCTAGCAAGTAGGTTCGATATTATTTGACTCATTGAGAGTAGATCGTGACTCGGCGCCGGCGTCGGCGGTCGAACGCCGACTCTTCTCACTCAACTCTACCATGCTCTTTTATTAACCAACTTCAAAAAAAAGGAGGAGGTTCTGAATTCGGTTGTCTCGTATATGCATTTTTTGTCATGTTTTTTTCAGTTTGTTACCTCAGAAACTCCGTTATTGACGAGCCGATTCGTATATTTTTTTAAGTATAATATGCTACCAGGTTTGTCCCATTTTTTTCAAAAATCCAATTGTATTTTCTATTATAACTCATGCATTACACCTGGAAATCATAAATTTGGTGGGGTGGAGTTTATGATGAAGACCACAAGATGACTTATGGAATTCCTCAATTATGTAATCAATCATATCATTAACGTCCCTATCGGCGCGTACGTGGTAAGCATGCTGCTGCTTACCCACCCTGTTTCGACTTATTACTAAAGTTTTTTATTTTATAATTAATGGAACTCCAAGTTTGTTTATGTATACTGCAAATATTTCTTTCATTTCTGTATATGACCGTTTATTTCTTAAATAAAGCAAAAAAAGTAGGTAAGATTCCGTTGGAATAGCAACTTTCTAATGAAGTGCCAAAGGTGATCCTTGTGGCATCGAACCTTCAAGAAAAGAGCGTACTCCCATCTTAAAGGCCGGCAACGCACTCACAACACCTTCGGTGTTGCAGGTGTCCATGGGCGGCGGTAATCGCTTACCATCAAGTGATCCGTCTCCTCGTTCGCCTCCTATAACATATTATCGGCTCACATACAGCGATTCGGTTATTTTCTCTAATAATCAACGCATTTGCTCTCGGAAATCAGTTCATGTGGTAAATTGGAAATGAAATTGACGACCGCTTTAGCCTAGTTGGTAGTGACCCTGCCTACGAAGCAAGCGGTCCTGGGTTCGAATCCCGGTAAGGGCATTTATCTGTGTGAAGAGCACGAATATTTGTTCCTGAGTCATGGATGTTTCTCTATGTATTCAAGTATTTATTTATCCATATAAGTATGTTTATCGTCGTCTAGTACCCATAGTACAAACTTTGCTTAGTTTGGGACTAGGTCGATTTGTGTAAGATTGTCCCCTAATATTTATTTATATTTATTTATTTAAATGTGGAAATGTTCTCGTGGCTTGGCGGAGTACTAAATTGAAGTCGGTTGAAACTTTGTTTTTAAAGTAAATTATTTCTCAAATAATCAACGCATTTGCTTTCGGCAATCAGTTCATGTGGTAAATTGGAAAAGAAACGTGGAAATGTTCTCGTGGCTTGGCGGAGTACTAAATTGAAGTCGGTTGAAACTTTAATTTTAAAGTAAATTATTCTTTACCATTCTCAGCATAGGTTTCACTTTATTTTACGGGTGACATTCGTTGTGATCGTTGACACTTGCACTGCATACCTACTGTTGCTCGTCATCAGACTGTCATTTACGTAACAATGCAACTTTTATTAATGATCTATCGCTAAGGCACATTTTTACGGCTCGCGATTGTCATTTATTGGTCTTGTCATGAACGTTTTCCGAGTGAAATGAGCTGAGCGAATACTTCAGTACCTACATCGACCTTACATTACACTTGCATAGACACTATTTCGTTTCATCACCTAATAGTTCTGGGCAATGTAGTTACTTCTAACTAGCGCAACGACTGTCTGCTTTGACTTGGAAATGGTTTGCATGGTCTATGTTATGGATGACGAGGTCGCTCACATCGTGAAGTGTTCATGTGACAATCAAAACATGAGGCCGCGTTGATGAACGTAACAGCTGAACATCAGCTGGCGACTATACTATAAGTACACTGTATAATATACAGATAGTCGACTCGGTGCGCCGCGTTTCGTTGCGTTCATCGCTTAAAAACGAAACGATCCACAGTACAGTCAGAATACAGTGGAGCTCAGAGTACAGTGGTGCGCACTGTCGATGTCGATCATTCAAGCTCCCGGGCGAAGCGGTACCGCCAGACGTGCGCGAGCGCACGACAATTGAGGGGCCACGTCGATTGAAGATCGCCTTTACAACGTTTGCTATTGCGCATAACCTAATGAAAGTCTTTTAGAATGGTTTAATCTCGTCCGTCGGCGTGCAATCAAATACCTTGTGTAGTTTCGTACGATTGTGCAGACGATAATACATAGCCTAGCTAGCATAAATGTTACCTATTTTGAGATGTTGCATACGATATTGCTCCTAATGTGTATGCAAAAGAATAGTTGGTTTAAATTTAATAACTGAAATACTCGTCCTCGGCGGTGAAGCCATGACGCGATCAGACCGTGGGAATCTTTATTTTATAGTCCTTTTAGGAGCATGTTATGTTAATGATCACGAATACCACAGGCATTACTTCTTTGACAGGAGTCATAATGGCACTACCTAAGTAAACAACTATAGATATTTGCAGAGTACCTATTCAACATATAACTCGCCATTATAGGTACATATACCTACTTACTTAGTATCCGAATGTTGGTACTCGGTATATATATTATTATTAAATATATATATATAAACATATAACCGAGATAAAGGTGCCTTCATTATTTTACCTTGCAAGTTATGTGGCTGTAGAATGTAGATACCTATGGAGTGTTTATGCTTGAAACATGAAATGTCGTAAAGGCTATGACTATGTCGGTATGTGAGTGACGCATGCGAAAAAGTGAGTAATTAAAAGGTTGACAGCGAAGGCCGCCAGTTCCGTGTGGTTTCGCAACCAGCGCGGGCGCGCGGCCGCTCACCTCGCCGTCTGCGGGTCACGCGCACGCGCACCTTCGATTCCTTTCTAATGTACTTTCTATACCTACCTACTATGTACCCCACGATTGCATCTCCTCGCCTTCCCTTCACGCTTCTGTGACATTCTCAATTTTCATTCTCATAGATCGAGTATCAGCGCTCTAGTCTAAGGCGTTTTCCATGCGGATGTTAAACCCTGGCACCGCGGTCTAATTATCCACGAGCGATCGATGTGCGCTGCGACTGCATTTTACATCAACATTCCGATTGCGGCGCGTCATCCTTGATTGTACTTCGACGCGTTAGTATAAGAGCTGTATAAAAATGTAAAGAAGTTGGTACGTTATGGTCATATGGAACTTGTTTTAGAAACTTGCTCTAATAATAATAATAATAATAAAACATTTATTTCAGGCAACTAAGGCCCATAGTTACAAATACCTTACAGACTAACATACATACAATATAACATTAAACACTAATTATTATTTAGGTGACGAAACAGTGTGGCTCCGTTGCGTCGTCAAGTCCGGTGTAGAGTTCGGTAGGTTGCCCCGGAACCGCCGAAACACGACACCCTTCGGCCAGAAGCCAGCACACGCGATGGTCTCCTGCAGCGGCCGCGGCACGCGCACCACAAATGAGCTGAAGTGCACGTAGTGGCGCGAACGCAGCTGGAAAACCCTCAGCGAGTAGCCCGTCTTCTGGTGAATATACTGCACCACGTCATCAGCCGTGGCGGAGTAATGCAGGCGCGACACGTACAGCGCTTTACTCGGTGTGGCAACCCGCAAGCCTGAACCAACTGGCTCTGCTGTACCACACTGACTCTTTCGCGGCTTGCGCTTCCTAGACACCAATGTGAATCCCTCCTTATCCACATCGGTGCGAGGGGGCTTCTCTTTTGGAGGAACCCCGGCTTTACGCACTCTTGAAGGTGCGCTTTTCCGGTTGGCTGCGACAGGCTGATCGGCAACGACGTCAGCATAGCGATGTCGTGACTTCGGGGGGAGGCCGCGCGCGCGGGGGGCACGCGGGCGGCGGAGCGGCGGCTGCGACACGAGCTGTGTTAGCAACACGCAAACTAACCGACTCGACACTTGACGCCGATACATTGACGCTAGTACCGAGACAGTCATTGCACTTGAAATTTGATGCCTGTGACCGACTTACTGGGGCGCTATTACGCAAACTATTAACTTCGTTGCGCAGCTCGGTGATAGTTGCTTGCGAGGCCTCAAATTTTGACAATATTTCAGCTAAACTTGCTTTAAGAGCCACAATATCTTTCAGCAAGGAGCTAACGTCGACATGGTCCGGTAAGTAGGATGGCAGTCTGGAGACTCCCCTCGCCACGAACACCGGCATGACGTGTTCGTTCTCCCTAAGAATATCTATGATATCCTCTAGGGTCTTCTTCCCAGCTGTGTCTCCTCTCCGGTGAGGTACATACGTGCCGACGATCCCAAGGGACTCGAAAAGCACCTTCTTTGCTGCGCAGATGTCGTCGACGGTGAAACTCGACGAACAGATCTGAATAGCTGAGACCGTGTCCATTCGACCTTCCAGCAGTAGTTTCTCTAGCAGAAAGGCGAGGACCTCGTTCACTATGGGGTCACTCTGAGTGGCGGCACTCATAGTTTAAATAGTAAGCAGCGGCCGAGCCGCGCTTATTTCGCAATTTAAACATCAACGCGTCTATGTCGCTTCGCGCATTGGACTCGACAAAAACGGACGTCTAATACGGACTATGATGAGTTCTTCTGTCTGAGATTGGTAAATGTACATAATATCTAACATAACTGTATAAATGAAATGGAAAGCAAGGCGATGCGGCGCATTGCACAACTCCATTGTCCTCACCCATAGATACGGCTCCCACATGAGTGGTAATGGCGCGGCGGCATGTAATTCATCGGAGCGCTCGAGCGACATCAACTCCCGTTGGACGGACACTTTAATTAGAACCGACGTCGATATAAATCCTGTAGTACGCCGTCACTGTTAGAAAGTACAGTGATGCAACAATGCAACGCAGGCAGCTCCAGATCGTGACTGATCGTTTTTTTAGTCAGAGGGCGTGTGTTAGCGTTTATAAATTTCATAGCATACTTTGGGTTTCATAAACTTCTTATTAGGTGATATAAATTTCCTCTATAATTAAATAAAGTTAACTTACTTAAATTAACCTCTCTCTTGTCATACCAAGTAGGTAATAAAACGCGTGCGTTATGAAACATCGTTCACTGTACATTCCGTCAAGTTGTGGAATGAGTTACCAAGTCCATAAGACGGTCGCAGTCCGCAGCTTCGCTCAAGAAGAGACTGAAAAAGTTCAAGCAATTCTAGAAAGGCCAATTTTCGTACAAATTCGCACCGCACGTCGATGTGTCTAAGACAAACAGGCAACAACGGAACCCTACACTTCGCGTGGCCCGACACGTACTTGGCCGGTTTTACTTACAAACAATAAGCATCACGAGCGTTTTATCGCGTGTAAAGGTTTGCTTTTACATACTTGTAAATTTTTAGGGTTCTGTACCTAAAGGTAACAACTTATAAAAGTTGAAAAACCCTCGACATTTTCATTTCAAAGTCCAATAGCTCTAAAATGGCTGAACAGATTTTCATGAAACATGGCTACGAACACTCGGGATAAAATTATCTATGTCAAAAAAAAACGAATTCAAATCGGCCCATCCGTTTGGGAGATACACAGACACTTTAAACTTATAACACCCCGTCAAAAAAAAATTGTATGAATCGGTTCATTTACGTACGATTCTCACCGACCGGGCCGGGCGGAGTGCGTCTACGCGTTTTTTGAAAGTTGCCAAAGAAATTTGAAGCTTTAATATAGGTGTTAAATTTCATATTTGAATGTACTTGCGGCCGGTCGGCTCCTCGCGGACGAGGACGGCTGCCGCAGGGTGCTCGCGCACCCGTTGCGACGCGGCGCCAGGCGAGCCGGCCCGGCCCGCTCGGTGGGAATCGTACATTATTCAATTCAATTCAATTCAAATAATTTTATTTCGAACAAAGTCCATAACATGTTAGTGACTTTTTACTTAAATCTAGGGTTAATATTATATTAAAAAACATTAAAACATAAGGGTGCATGCAGTTGCACCCAGTGCTTCAGCCACGGTGAATCCCACCTGTCGGACAGCGTGCACAGGATGGTATTCGAGCTAGCACGCCACCGTCTCAGTAGCGAGCTACATCGCTTCCTGATGATCGCATGGAATTATATGAACCAACTCATCCAACCGTTCATTTAACAGGATTACCTTCCATCATTAGCTCACCTGAATAACCTGAATGAACAACTATCGGTCTGTATCTACGTACCTATAATCCAACTCCTAACCGTTAAGGAGATACTTTTGATGATGACTACCAGACGCAAATATGTACTCGAATACCTTTAGAAAAACGTAAGTTCTACCATAGACAGAACATTTTATTGTAGGTATGTTTATATGAAAAACTTACTTAATGCGCGAGTATAAAATTTTAAGGTTGGCCTCGATTTCCCTGGGATCCCATCCCATCATCGGGTCCTGACTTGGTGACAATTTGGCCACCTTAGGAGTATCAAACATAAAAAAAGAATTTTGAAAATCGGTCTACAATTGACAGAGAAATTGGTGAACATATATTAAAAATATACAGTGGAAAATAGAACCTCCTCCTTTTCAAGTTTGTTACAAATGGTTTGTCGTTTATACAAGTTGTTGAGTTTTTGCCGAATGGCCGGCCTCTATAACTTATTTGGTGTGCCCTAGGTATCGTTTGACAAAGCAGAAGGCGAGTGTATTCGGAAATGGCGTGGCGAGCGAGTTTTGTTTCTGTAATATAAAGTACTCTTAACGAACATCCATTCGCCATTGGTCTAATCAGTAGACCTACGCGACATTAGTCTCTAAATGGTCTGAAATTTTGCATGCATGTATAAATTGGATGACAATGCAATATTATTATGACATAAAGCTGATCTGATGATGGAGCTGGAAGGTGGCCATAGGAACTACGTAATTAAACGACGCAACCCCATCGAGTTTGGGCTCCATTAATTCGTCTTGACGAGTACTTGGTAACCAGGGTCTCATGATGGAGCTGGAAGGTGGTCATAGGAATTTCGTAATTAAACGACGCAACCCCATCGAGTTTGGGCCCGTTTAATTCCTCTTGACGAGTACTTGGTAACCAGGGTCTGATGATTGAGCTGGAAGGTGGTCATAGGAATTCTGTAATTAAACGACGCACGCAACCCCATCGAGTTTGGGCTCGTTTAATTCGTCTTAATGAGTACTCTGGTACTATATGGTAACCAAGGTCTGATGATGGAGCTGGAAGGTGGCCATAAGAACTACGTAAATAAACGACGCAACCCCATCGAGTTTGGGCTCCATTAATTCGTCTTGACGAGTACTTGGTAACCAGGGTCTGATGATGGAGCTGGAAGGTGGTCATAGGAATTCCGTAATTAAACGACGCAACCCCATCGAGTTTGGGCTCGTTTAATTCGTCTTGACGAGTACTTGGTAACCAGGGTCTGATGATGGAGCTGGAAGGTGGTCATAGGAATTCCGTAATTAAACGACGCAACCCCATCGAGTTTGGGCTCGTTTAATTCCTCTTGACGAGTACTTGGTAACCAGGGTCTGATGATGGAGCTGGAAGGTGGTCATAGGAATTCTGTAATTAAACGACGCACGCAACCCCATCGAGTTTGGGCTCGTTTAATTCGTCTTAATGAGTACTCTGGTACTATATGGTTACCAAGGTCTGATGATGGAGCTGGAAGGTAGCCATAGGAACTCCGTAATTAAAAGACGCAACCCCATTTCATCAGTCCACTTTGTGGGGGGTCCGCTGCGCCATCTGGTACGTGGTCTCCGCTCGAGAACCTTTCCGCCCCAACGGCTTTAAAGTATTTCATTTCTCTGTACAAGAAACTACAAACCACCGACAGAATATGCAGGGTTGTTGAAAATAACAATATGAATAAAAAACTTTTTAACCGACTTCAAAAAAGGAGGAGGTTATATGTTTCACTATTTTTTTTTATGTACGTACGTTCGCCGATTTCTCCGTCAGTTGTGGCTCGATAAAAAAAATATATTTAAGAAATCTATACTTCTGAGATGGTCCCATCGTCACCAAGTCAGGATCTGATGATGGGATCCCAGGGAAATCGAGGACAACCCTCAAATATAACGTACTTATTACGTGTTTCATGAATTCTCTAAAGCTTTTCAGGTATGAATTTGCGTCTGGTAGTCATCAGTTCATGTTGGTGGGCTGATGATGGAAGGTACAACTCCTCAACGTTTAGGAGTTGGAGGAGTTTTTTTAAATCTTATACACTGTTCATCATATTCTTTCAAGTTATTCAGGTGAGCACACGTCAGAATCTGATGATGGGATCCCAGGGAAATTGAGGGTAACCCTCAAATTTTATAGGCACGCGTGTAGTTGACATCGGTATTTTCTATTATGACTCGTGTATTTATCCTTGGAAATCGTAATTTTGGTGAAGTTCAACTGGTGATGAAGAGACCAGGCTAATGGAGAGATCCATTCTCCTCCTCCTGGAGCAGTCCTTAAGGATGTAAAATACGAATTTCACGAAAATCAGTTGAGAGATCCAACTAGAGAGTGCAAATACCGGTCAAATTTCAAAACGGGTTATTAACCGGTTTTTACTAAAAGCTAAAAGAATTGTATTGGAGGATAATTTTACTGTAAGACTGTTAGTTCTGGTTTATTTGTAGGCGATGTGTAGTTCAATAAGTAACTAACTTTTTTAAAACTTTTTATACATCATCATAATTGTCCTTTTACAGTCAAGGAAAATGATTCGCTTACCGTTTCGCTGATTTATTGCTTGAGAGATGGACATATCTTAAGGTTTATATTCGCTTCAGCAAGCGAAAGTGTTGACAACGACGACTGATAACGTGAAAGTTCGGAGGCTGGTCCGAAATTATTGACGTTAATATCATCTACGATAAGATGATCAATTCAAAGTCTATGTCATGGTAGTGCTGTACATGACTCGTAAGGCCGATACGTATTTTATCGCTATCAAATACAAATACAAATAGCCTTTATTCACTGACAGTTACAGTTTGGGAAATATTATTTTATTTTATTTGTTTTATTGCGTCAGGTTGTCAGTTTTCACTGACATAGGCCTCCTCTAAAGTTTTCCAAGTTTCTCTGTCTTGTGCCAGTCTTGTCCACTTGGGCGGGAAGTCATCTTCTCATCTTTTGTGTTGTCTTCCCCTTCCTCTTTTCCTGTATACTGGAAACCAGTCTGTAATATGTCTGGTCCATTTTTCTATTTTGTTTCTAACCATATGGCCAGACCATTTCCATTTTCTCTTCCTAATGTCTCTGACAACATCTCTCACCATAGTTTTCTCCCTGATCTTAGTAAGTCGCCATCTGTCATTTTGTTTTATCCCTAGCATGCTTCTTTCCATTCCGTGCTGACATACTGCAATCTGATGTATGTTTTTCTTTGTGCATGTCCAAGTTTCACAGCCGTATGTCAAGCATGGTAATAAGCAGGTGTTATACAGTTGGGCCTTGATTTCCATTGGTACGCTTTTATTCTTCATTATTTCCTTCATAGACCAGTATTTCCGCCATGTGTTGGTAATTCTCCTGTCCAGCTCTTTTAACATTTGTTGTTCGGGTGATATAACTTGGCCTAGGTAGACATAGTCTTGTACATATTCTATTTCTTCTCCTTCAACTATAATAAGTTCATATACATTGTTTGTCATTATCTTTGTTTTAGTTGTGTTGATAGTGAGGCCTGCGTTTGCGCTTTCAACTACTAGTTGTTTCAGCATGTTTTGTAATGTTGCAGCATTATCTGTGAAGAGGATGAGGTCATCAGCGAAGCGGAGATGATTCAGGTTGTTGGTTGTCTTACTCCTCGAAATATTCCAAATGGTTCTCCTTTACTTTCTAGCTGGACTACTGCCGTGCTTGCCTCGTATATTTTCCTGATTATGGTTATGTATTTTTCGGTAACTCCTTGTTCTCTTAATGCATTCCACATATATTGATGGTCCAGTGAGTCAAATGCTTTATTGTAGTCAACGAAGGATAGGTAATATGTTATGCCGTATTCTTTACTTTTCTGGATTAGCTGTTTTACCACGTGAATGTGGTCGATCGTTGAGAAATCTTTTCTGAAGCCCGCCTGTTCTCTGGGCTGGTTTTCATCTAATCTCTCGCTCAGTCTTCTCTTGTCTTCCCAGTAATATTTTCGAAAACACTTTATACACGTTTGACATTATGCTTATTGGACGGTAATTCTCTATCTTGTTTCTATCCCCTTTCTTGTGGATGAGAGTTATTGTTGACTTAGTCCATTGCTCGGGGATATTCTCTGTTGCAATTATGTCGTTGAACAAACTGGTCAGTGGTTGATTGATTTCTTCTATGAGCCCCTTTAATAGTTCGTTTGAGACGTTGTCTTCGCCGGCAGCTTTATAGCTTTTTTGGGAGAGTATTGCTTTGGTAGTCTCGCTCACCAGTATGTGTGGGACCTCTGCCTTATTTATGTCTGAGTCTCAGATATCGCTATCATACTAACTTTAATTAAACTTACTAAAAATTAATAAGTTACAATTTACTAGTTTTTTTGCTAAATAACGGTCTCGGCTCACAATTTCAAGTATTTTATAAATGTAACTCATTTCGGTTAGTTACTGGTTGATAGTGTCCAAACCCGGTTATTTACCGAACTCAAAAAGTTCCGGTTAACCTGTTTGCATTCCATAGAGCAACCTATAGAGGGGACAGCCGGATAGCCGGACAAACGAAAGCATTATTGCCCTATAGTTGAATATCGAACTCGCTCACAAAATTTCACGTGAATCTGTTTAGAGATGCCACCTATAGAGGGGACAGCCGGATAGCCGGACAGCCAGACATACGAAAGCATTTTTGCCCTTTAGTTATATATCGAACTCGTTCATAAAATTTCACGAGACTTGGTTCAGAGATGCAACCTGTAGAGGGGATAGCCGGATAGCCGGACAGCTGGACATACGAAAGCACTTTTGCCCTATAGTGACATATCGAACTCGCTCACAAAATTTCACGAGAATCTGTTGAGAGATGCGACCTACATATAGAGAGGACAGCCGGACCACTTAAAAAAAAGCATTTTATATCAAAAAAAGACTTAACTACTTTAATATTATACTTTGTCAGAGTATTTTAATATGTATAGAAAATATGTGCACAAAAAGCAAATACTTGCATTGTTCAAGTTAGGGCACCACGTTAGCGAAGTAATTACTTACCATTTTTTAGTGCAAGTATTAATATCGGTCGCGCATTCGCTCCAACGGTGCGCTATACAGCTACAGTAAGCTTGTGTGCGTGCTAGTAGTATTTACACACACACTACGCACTACGCGTCTCAAAATACCGAATCCTGAGCGAGCGTGACAATACCTTCCGTGTCATTTTAACGGACTTTAAAAAAAGGATTTCGGATGTATTTTTTTTCGGAGTTTGTTACCTCAGAACTCCGTCATTAATGAAGCGATTCAAAAAAATATTTTTTTGTTTGTATGTATATGCTTCCAGCTGGGTCCCATTAAAAAAATCTGATGATGGGATCCATGAGGAGCACGCGTGTAGTGATTTTGGTATTTTCTATTATAACTCGTGTATTTACATCCGGAAATCATAAATTTGTTGGCGAGGAATTGATGATGAAGACCACAGATGACTTATCGAATTCCTCAATTATGTACTTAAAATTGCAAAAGTACGTCACGGAATCTTATGACGTACGTCAAAGGTACGTCATAAGATTCCATTGAAATAGGAACTAATGAAGTGCCATTGGTGATGATCTGATGATCTTGGGGAATCACAACAGAAGTCCTCAAATATTATCGGCCCATATACAGCGATTCGGTTTTTTTCTATAGTAATTAACGCATTTGCTATCGGAAATCAGTTCATGAGGTAAATTGTAAAAAAAATGTGGAAATGTTCTCGTGGCTTGGCGGAGTACTAACTTGAAGTCGGTTAAAACTTTGTTTTTAAAGTAGGTAAATTATGTAATAATAAAGTGTTAAAAACCGTGGCCATTTGAAAAAAAAACCGGTCTAGTGCGAGTCCGACTCGCGCACCGAGGGTTCCGTACAAACTAGCAATTAACTCAAGGTAAATAAAGGTAAATGTCCCAATATTTGTTAAATTATTTACTTATTTTAACCCAACACAACAGAATTCAATTTAAAACAACGAGTAACTTTTACACCAACACCATCAAACTACCAAGACAATTGAATCGCGTTTTTTTTTGACCTGCTATTGAAATATACCCGTCCCAACTCCATTCATTCTAGAAAAATCTTAACAACGCGAATGGGGTCAGCGCCGTCTATCGGCCCCATTTGGTACTAACGTGCAAGGGCAATCAGCTTAGTATGTATGTTGGTGTTTTAGCGATTATTGTTTATCACGTGTACCGATCTCGATTATTATTTATTAATTTGAAATAAGGGTATTTCTATTATAGTCTTATAGGAATTTCAAAACAAAAAAATACTGATAAAGTTGATTAAATTGCAAACCTAACTAGGAAATGATTTTTGTAAATAAAACAAAAAATATGCTAGATACAGAAAAAAAAACATCCCGTAATATTTCGGAGATAAGGGGGGGGGGAATGGTATTTTTTTTTACATTTTCCTTCATAGATCAAAATTTTCCCTGAGTAGAAAAAAAAAGAAAAACTGTTTCAAAATGTGCAACTCAAGCCCTTTCAAATGATACCCCACTTGACCCAATAGTTGATTTTTTTTTGCCCCCTCCTCATATTCGTAAGATTTCATGGAAAATTAAAATATATATTAAAAATTTTCATGTTCCATGCACGTGGATGACTCTCATTTAAAACCATTCCAAATTTCAAATGAGATATTTCACTTTGTGACAGACAGACAGACGGACGGAGTCGCACCATAAGGGTTCCTTTAGTACCTTTTTTGGTACGGAACCCTAACAATCGAAAAATTTTGTGACAAAAAGGAAAAATTGGACCTAAAAATTATCGAAGTTCATTATGCTACGCCATTATAAATAAAATAAAAACGTTTTCAGCGGAGACGACATTTCTCTTGTCGCTTTAAATTAATATTAAACTGGCCGGGGACTCACTCCGCCTTAACTGGTTTATTGACATTCTCAATCTTAATTCTCGCCACTGGTGCTCTGCTTCCATAAATATTGAAGCACAAAACCAGATTTGTAATCTCCCCTAGCCGATAATTTATACGGTTGAGATCAAATTATTTTTCAATGAGTCAGCTTCATTTAACCTATAAAATAAGAGAAAACAACGTGGAAGTAGAATTCTTTTCTCTTTCGGAGGTCTTGTGAATGACGTAATGCTCTTAGGTCTATGAATAAAACAGCAGACAAGTTGGATATCTATTATGTTATGTGTGAAATTCAAATGAGTTTCGGCTCGCTGCAGCCACATTACTTAGCTACCTAAGTACTTGTTTGCGGGCTGGCGTGGATTTTTATCTCTTCATCATTCACAGGCCCTGTCCCGATCCCGACCCGACTGGATACGAACAATAAGTTTGTCTCGTCACTGATTTTCTTTGCAATTTAACCCGTTTCTGACTCGAACAATTTACAATAATATCCGTGTTCAGGTGCGTATATTCGCATTTACTAAATATATTGAAATCAATAAGGCTAATTCTTTTCCATATACTAAAATGAAATAAAAAAAGGTAGGCTTACCTAGATATAAAATAAATTCAACTTAGTTCATATTATGGAATACTAGAGCAAAGCTTTTCCCGTGAGTAGGTGGTGAACCGAGCGGGTGGAGCGTGTCGAAGGTCATTGTCGGACGGTTCTTCGTCGCGGCCCTCCGCTTTAAGCCGTGGTAATTAACCCCTGATTGCTCACAGTGCCCACACTCATCAATTCACTCAGCTCGTAAAGGTTCCGTAGCGAGATTTTAGGCAAGTACCATCATCTTCTCTCGTTCTTACATAAGAGGCAATTACGTGTGGCACTTTGCCGATCGATTTTTAACTTGAGCTAGTTGCTTTATCTACACAGTGACAATTGAGAACAGTTTCCTCGTGATCGTTGTCCTAGTGAGAATAAGAAAGTTCTCTCTTTCCTTTGCTATCACCTTTTTTTTCGCGTCTGTTTGACAGCTGCAATTTTGATCGGGCCTAATAGTTACACTCACTTAAAACTAATAGAACTATACATATAAGTATAACAATAAGCTACAAAACTACATTTTACTCACTACCTCTTCGTGACTTTGTATAGATGTATATGTTACATGGATTTGTATGTACCTACCTACAAGTCAAGTGTAAAAATATGGGTGCATAAAACTTTTCGTAAATATGACCTTATATTCTATCGGCGGCCCTACTGCGTGTAATTCGTAGGAGAGCCGGTCGTTAGATCATTGACATTTATCATGAGCTTCCCCCATTCCTTAATTATAATTTCGCAACATAATCATCAAATATACGTGTAACTAAACGTACGTACGTACATACAATAGTTATGCAGTTCAAAATGAAGCATATCTTAATTTAATTGAATGTAATTATTCCTTTAATGAACTAATCGCATTACAGTGTTCGAGATTTGGAACTGGTCTTTTGACACATCGCGACACCCATATAACGTAAATTGGCACTGCTCATCGAAATAATAAAAAAAGTTTCAATCGCTTCCGAGTTACAAAACAAAGTATACAAAATTATTAAATGAAGATACGACTAAATTTACTACACCATCTAAGGACTACGGTTTGAACTCACCAATGCACAATTCAGATCTAGAAATTAAACTAGCAGAGGCATACAAGAAAATACAAACCCTGGAAGTTGAAATTAAAAAAATGGAAAGGACAAATAAACAACTACAACTCAAACTCAGCAAAACACTCACAACTAATATAGAAATGAAACGTAAATCAGCTACTCTGGATAGTAAAAATGTGACTCTTACACGTATACAACAATCAACAAAACTACTGCAAAGAACTGCTCATCAGATACAAAAACAAATCAGTAAGAACGTGCCCCTAGAAAGTCGCGATTCAGCCCCATCTATAGACATGTCTCTGTACCACGACAAAGAGAATACCCGGGAAAATGCCCCTGAAGACCATATAGATGGAGCTGAATATGAACAAACTAGAACACATAAACCAAAGCTACTCCTTCTGAGTGATTTTCATGGTGCTGAGTTGTTACTACCTTTATCAAAAATAAGAAGAAATGACTACGATTTCACAGCAGACATTATAAAATACGGAACAACTGAACGAGTTCTACAAGGAGTTACAGAAAAAATTGCTGACTTTACAAAAAGTGATTGTTTAGTTGTAATGTGTGGTGGGAGTGACTACAATATTAATCCCATAAGTAAGGTTCTTAATATCTTAGGACATACTGCTAAAAACGCCACTCACACCAATGTAATATTTTGCGACATACCATATAGCATAAATAAATTTGCCGACCAATACAACAGTTATGTAGAGAAAATTAACTATGCCTTACATGAGAAGTTTACTAAAAACTGTTCTCATGTCTGGCTTCAACCCAACAGTATTTATTTAGGACATTTTGACTATGAAATGAATGGGAATGAACTTAATTCTAGAGGCAAATATAAACTCGCCAAATGTATAAATAGTGTGTTAAGGAGTGTTAACGAATCCTTTTATAATAAAGGTACTTTTTTATAGTTAATAAACCTAGTCAACCTAGTAGGCAAATGAAATCAACCACCGAGGATTTTAGCATTTCTTACAAATATATATCAGTTTTACACCAAAATATAAATGGCTTAATAAATAAGGCTGATGCATTAAGTGTCCATTTACAAGGTTTTATGAACATTGGAAAGCCTATTGACATTATCTGTATAACAGAACACAACATGAAATTTGATGACGAAATGGAATTAATGATAGTCAACTATACCCTAGCTGCTCATTTTTGCAGAAAAAGTAGAGATGGTGGATCATGCATATTAGTGAGAAACATTCATAAATATAAGATTCTACCAGAGATTGCAGAACTTTCTATACCACATATAATTGAATGCTGTGCAATTGAACTGACAGGTCACAAAATAATAATCATTACTATATACAGAGTTCCTAAAAATGACAATGCACGCATGAGAATATTTTTCGATAAGTTAAGTAAACTTTTGAATAAATTATGTTACACAAATAAGAAAGTAATTATTAGTGGTGATTTCAATATTGACATACTCAAAAGAACCGCAGTCTCAGTAGAATTTAAGAACATACTACACAGTTATAACTTAAGGCTTAGCATAATAGAGCCGACCCGTTTATGTAGCAAAACATGCATAGACAATATCATACATAACATTAGAGGAAGCAAAGCTGAAGTAATCGAATTAGCACTCTCCGATCACACAGCATAAGTTTTAACATGTCCAGTGAAGATGACAAATGTTCTGACTCACTGGTACGTAACAAAAAGAGATCTCAGCCAAGAAAATATTGATAAGTTCATTGAGTGCCTCCAAAATCTAAATTTTAATGAAGTGTACTTATCTGTTGATTCTAATGAAGCTTACGACAAATTCTCGGACCTTTTCGAATTATTTTATAATCTATGCTTCCCATACCAAAGATGTAAAATATCCTCCATTAAAAAACCTGCATGGATCTCAAAAGGTATTAAACAGTGCTGCAGGCGAAAGAGATATTTACTATGGAAGTGTCGTTTATCTTCTGAACAAGGGGATAAAGAATACTTCAGAAAATACTCGAGACGCCTCAAAAAAATTATTAATCTAACTCAAAAATCTCAAAACAATTATCTCATTAAAAATGCGCAAAATAAGTCTAAAGCGACATGGAAAATAATTAACAGTTCTAAGTCAAATCAACCAAGACATTATATTTCAGAAATATGTACACATAATAATATACAAACTTCTAATCCAAAAAATATTGCGCAAGAATTCAACAATCATTTTATTGACCAAATTCAACCAATTAATATACTAAATAATAATTCAAATTCTAACAAATCTAATATCTATTTAAATAACAATTTGACATTTAATTCTCTTAATTCTATTTTCATGCAACCTACTACTTCTGATGACATTCTAAAAATAATAAATGGCTTGAGGAATACAAACAGCACTGGGTTCGATGGCGTAAGTACATATATAGTAAAAAAAGTATCTGATATAATTTCACCTCTACTTAGTCATATCGTAAATTTGTGCATTATTTGTGGACGTTTTCCAGAAAAATTGAAACTAACAATTATAAAACCTCTACACAAAAAACATAGCAAAGAAGACATGAATAATTACAGACCCATAGCGCTTATTCCTATTTTCTCAAAAATTATAGAAAAGTATATTTATAATAGTGTATCTGGCTACTTTGAACACAATAATTTGTTTGTAAATGAGCAAAAAGGTTTCCGTAAAAACATGACGATCAACATGGCTATCTTTGACTTAGTAGAAACTGTTCTAAAGAATATGGATGAAAGGATCCCAGTATCTGCGTTGTATATGGACATGTCAAAGGCGTTTGACTATGTTGACCATAGAATACTTTTAGATAAGCTGTATCGCTACGGAATACGTGGTAATATCCATTCTTTAATTCAATCTTATTTAAGCAACAGAAGACAAACAACTCAAATAAGTAAAATATGTTACAAGACAAAAACGGAACAGATCTACTCATCGGATGTACGAGAAATCCGTTATGGCGTACCACAGGGAAGTGTTTTAGGACCTCTGCTGTTTCTCATTTATATAAATGACATGCCTAACACAATTGACCACCCCATGGTTCTCTTTGCCGACGATAGTACTGTAATCTTCTCTGGGAAAAATTTGAAATCTTATGAAGCTGATATCAACAAGACATTAAATACAATTATAGAATGGTTAACAAAAAATAATTTGAACATTAACTTAAGTAAAACAAAACTCATGACATTTCAGCAGAGAACGAATTACGTGCCTAATCTTACAATAGCTTATAAAGGACAAAAAATTGAAGACACTGACATAACAAAGTTTTTAGGATTAAATGTAGATGATAAGTTGACATGGAAATATCAAATTGACTCTATATGTAAGAAATTAAATCAATTCTCCTATGCATTATATAATTTAAGAAAAAAAGTTAATCTAGCTGCAGTGCTTACTGCATACCATGCATTTGTGACATCAACTTTAAGATACGGTATAATATTCTGGGGGAACTCGACAGATCGAGAAATTGCATTTCGAGCGCAGAAAAGGTGTCTAAGATCTTTATGTGGTATCAACTCTTTGGAATCTTGTAAGCCCCACTTTCAAAGACTTAAGATCCTAACTCTTCCTAGTTTATATATATATGAAATGTGTGTTTTCGTGAAATGTAACTCCCATCTGTACCTAAACCTTAAGAGCACTCGTTTAAAACATAAAATAAAATACCCAATGATACCCAAAACAAAGTTATTCCAAAAAAATGTAGTTGCAATGGCTCCGAAGATATTTAATAAATTACCAAAGTGTTTAATTTCAATAGACCAACTACATATATTTAAAAAAGCCTTAAAAAATGTTCTAGCTCATAGAAGTTATTATACCATAAATGAATATATAAATGATAGTGACTTTGACATGCATGCTCAACAATTTGTAAGCCGTAAGGCGCCACATAGTGAAACTGACCACATTCTGTAACATCCTGTAACCTATGTTGGACAAATAAATGATTTTATCTTTATCTTTATCTTTAAAGTTCAATCTCCATGCACGCTCTTTTTAGCACTTATAAAATTATTGTCATATTTTTTTACGGCTTTTTTGTATAGAAATTAGCATTGAAAACTCGGTATGCAAACCATTACGTCCTACGACTTTTTATTTTTAAATTTAGTGATATACTGCTTTAATCGTTTGGAGTCTGCCAATTTAGAAATAAATCGATATGAATCAAATAATTGTGAATAGGAAAATAACAATGTATTATTTAATTACTGTTACGATCATACGAAATAAAATCACATCGATCGAAACCGACGTATTTGATTGTGCAAAATGTTGCCTTTGAAAATATGGCATTGATTTCTGCACGGCGCGCGAGCTCTCTCAATTTTTCTCGCTCTTTACTTACAGGACACTTGTGTTAGCAGACGATAGTGTATAGGCTCTCTATTTGATTTCCTAAAAATAATTATTACACAGTAATCAATCGATTCCTTTTATTAGCCATCATCAATCGTAATCGGATATTATGACAATCGATCTAGTCTAGCCACATCACTCTTTACATCATATTGGAACTGTCCAAAGACCAGTCCCAAATCTCGTACACTCGTACATTAATTGACGGCTATAATATAATATAATAACACCTCTTTGCCTTTAAAACCAAATGATATCAGGAAAACCACAAACCTGAAAATACTACTTATAAGTCAGACGTTAGGTATTGTGTGGTTAGAATATGTGTAATATGTAATATACTTAGTCATATTCCATTCATTAAATAACTTGGGTATTACACATTTACTACCTATTCGTTTTATTTATATTATGTATGAATCAATTTAAGGGCAGCCTGATGAGTAGAAACACTGAAAACGGAAGTATCATACTTCGATTCAGTATTGGGTACTCGCCCACGCCCCACATGAAAGCCCCTGGGGGTAATTTTAAAAGCTTGTGTGGGTATTCAGTATCAATAATTCCACACACCTACTCTTCATTCATGATTGCGGCGCGCCGCTTGAAAGCGAAACGTTATATGAGACATTTCTGTATTCAATTTTAACAGATTATGAGTCATTATAAGGAATCTTAATCATTTTAAGTTATATCCAGTCACGTTTTTTGCGTTGTTGCACACTTTACAAGTCCCGGGGCTTGGAAAATACGAGGATCATATGATAATAAATTAGGTTCAGATTTGATATCATTATGTCAGATAGTTAAGGCAAGACATGAGCCGATCACACCGAAGAGACGCAAGGCTACGCGTATCGCATGTGTCGAATAGGTGTTAACATATTTTGTCGATACTATGTCGCTTAAGGCATGTTGACATGGAAGCGTGACGGGTCGCGTGAATGGGGTCCATTAGGGCGCTAATTGAGCGGCTGTCATAGCATAACGTAGGGCGCACGCCACGCTATTGTAAGCCTTACTCGGATTATCGCGAACTAAACCATTCTCAACAGTTCCTGTCTAGTGCAATTTCATTCACCTGTCGCTGACAGGTAATGTTTGACGTTTGGTCACGGAATTGGTGGAATGAATGGGCAAAGTGATTTTATTAGTCGCAATACCCCCCCTTTGGATTTTCGTGACAGCGTATGTATCCTTAAATAACTATTACTAGGCCAACTTTGTCGGGATTTTCAGTCAGGCAGAAACGAGCAGTGAAAAAGAGCTGGCCTAGGTGCGCATCTATTTTAAGGGGTTAATTAATACTAAAACCACAGACGTCAAACGGTATAAACCAAACTCTTGGGGGTATTTGTAACGTTGCTATTATTAAGTCGAAAAGTCAACGTACATTCTAATAATAATTAGACGAACAGATAAGAATCATCATGTAAAACAGTGAACGAACGAAGCGTCGCCTGCGCAGGGTCAGTGGGGCACCGATAAAGAATTATATTGACCAACCTCGTGGCACGGACCACAACACTGAAAACATGACTAACGTCTAGGCATCCTACTGTCTAAACATTGGTGAATCATTCCTCGGCTACAAACCAGGTATGTGTAATTGTGTATGTGACACCCAAGCATTCTTTTGTTTGCGGGTAGATGTCGCGATTGTCGCGTTCGTAATTGCGATTAACAAACGTCGCCGTGGGTAACGCAAGCGGCGAATGTTATTGTTATGCCTAATCGTATCTGTAGTTGGTCACAGTGGTTGAACATGGACTCGATAGCGAGGGGTCGTCCGTCGACCTCCGAATCAACGCGCGATAGAGCGGGTAGTCCGGTACAAGACATCACGTCCCGTGGCTGAACTGAATAATAAACAAGCGAATGCCACATCAGTCAATGCTCACCTTCAGACGCCGTAACGGTCGCTCCTGGTGAATCATTACTTAATGAATACTTTAGTTAAGCGATCAATAACACTTCATTACAATGAAGCGAGGTGTCAATTACGGGACGATAACTTTTAAGTTTTCGTAGATTTCACAAAAAAAAACATGTTGGGCGGCAACAGCACCTGTTGCAGGATCTTATTACAAAATAAAACGATGTTTGTCACGTCACCACGTGGTGCAGGGGAGTTGAACGCGGCAAACTCGGCAAAGTAACACTTGACCTGACTTGTTATTTAGGCCATGCACCGACTGCCTGCAATCTTTTGAAAATGCTGTTGGAACGTTTCAACGTAATTAAAACAGGTAGGTAGATAAGTATTCAAATTAAGATGATCATGCAAATGCAACTTCAAAAAAGCGGCCAAGTGCGTGTCGGGCCACGCGCAGGGTAGGGTTCCGTAGTTCCCCGCGTCTGTCACAGAATGCGGACTTAAAAGGGGCAACTCTACCGTCCACGGTAAAAGGTTCAAATTCTAATAACAATTTATATGCACCCTAAATCAAGTGCATTTCTTACCAGTTAACTAGTTATGTCTAAGATACTACTCGTTAACTAGTTATGTCTACTTAACTGTGATAGTTTTCCTTTTAAATTCATTATATATGTACTACTGCCTCGAATTTTGTCACGTCCTCAGTAGTAGCCATTAAGCCGGCAGGGGGGGGGGCACATGACTAGAATAAAAATTAGGGTTTTAAATCCCATTATCTCGCAAAAGCATAATAACTGAGTTGAAAAATAGTTTTAGAAAACCCATAATATTTTTGAACAAGCTATCCAACGATACCCCAACGAGAAAAAAAATACATCACCAACTTACATGTAGGGGAGGTACCCTAAAAAATTTTGTTTTTCTCGATTTTATTCTACGGTATTGTCGGCGTTATTGGTTTATATACCCACGCCGAATTGCAGTTTTCTAGTTGTAAGGGTTACTGAGCTAAGCCGAAGACGGACAGGCAGACAGACAGACGGACGGACATGGCGAAACTATAAGGGTTCCTTGTTAACTACGGACCCAAAAAATATGAGAATTCTAACATTTTCACTGACACGATTATCGTCGAGACGAGACACTAATTGATACTTAAATGTAGGTATTATTAAAATAATTTTAACTTCGGAAACTCGGAAAGTCCAACGAATACATATAATTGGGAATCCCGCTCGTATGCCGTGTCGTAAATAATAAACTAGTAGTTAACCATCGTGATAACTGAAATAGAGCGCAAACTGGCGCATATATTACCCACAATGCACGCCGGAATGCGCCCGGATTTAAGGACTTATATGTGCCTACGCTTTGTTTACGCGGTTTTGCTGGACGCTTGGAGCGTTACTTTAGTTTGTAATAAACGAAAATGGCGTGTAGATTCAATGTTGAACACGCCTGCGCTCATGCCTATAAGTTAACCCTATAATGGAGAGAGATTATTACGCGTAACAGAGACGAAGGCATTATTAGCAATCTTGAAACTACTTATTATCATTATCGAATGTAAAATTAAAACAATTTTCAACTATGTTACAATGACAGTGTGAATTTGCTATTCTACCATCCACATTGTCATGGATGTTATGTCTACTGATCTTAAAAACAATCGTAGTGTTGATTGAAACAAGAATGCATTTAAACCATGAGCTACAAAAATAAGTTAGGTGGAAAGTTTGTAATTGAATATCTTGCTTGCACATAAGTGAAGTCAAAAATTTAAGTTTAACCTATACGGATTTTGGTATGGAATTAGCGGCCAAAACAGGCGAGGGCATAGGACATATGACATTTATAATTTATAATATTAGAGAGCTGACACGTCGCGACACCGCCGTGTAGTGTTTAAACGTCGACTGTATCGAGCGTCGATTGAGTGCGGTGTCACAGAGATGAGGCTGAGCGCTATCATCCGCAGGATACGGGCGCCTCTTCCGCCGATAGCGCCACCTACGCCCATCCCCGACCCCCGCCCGCTCGGGCTTTGTACTCGCAAAAATCGAAACAACTGACAGTGCAGTTACTGGCGTTAATGCGCCGCTACTGTAGATTACCCATCAATCGTAACAATTTATTCATTAAATTTTCGATATCTCAATTTTCATCTCTGCGGGCGTAGCAAGGTTAACATTTTAACACGCGTCGTTGTGAATAACTTTTCTTGACTATAAAGCACCGAAGAAGGTATACTTACCATTCACGGAACTAGCCCTTACCTCAATACTTATAATAAAATACATAAATCAATACAGTCTTGTACTTAGAAGTAATACTGTATGTTAGCGGAAAAATGCGCGAAGTGAACCTAGTAATTTTACATATAATAAACGGTTATTTCATAACCAACCAGAAACAAAGCTCGGAATTTACCTAGGGGTCGTGGTTTACGCTATGACATTACATTACAGTAGGTTTTCATGCGTTGGTGGTTTGGTTAATTCGTATTTTTTGCACGTTACAGCCCGTTCACACAGTCTCCGTATTTACGGTACCCGTTTTAACGGATACAATTTGATACAATTACTGTATACTGAATACTGTGTCATATGTGAAGTCGCTCAAACAACTCCATACGCCATCAATGAAAAAAAAACGTATACGATAAAACGGAACAGTAAAACGGAGACCCCGTGTGAACGGGCTGTTAGGTGCCACTGTCGACTATGCCAATGGACAATTTTCGCGTGGGAGGCACGGTGCGGAGTCTCTAGTTGCTGAACTAGTCACCGGTATTTACGACTCGGTCACACTCGGAGGGATGGCATAAAAATTTCGTTATATAAACAGCGTACACACTTTCAGGCTACCGCGTTTCAATCGGTTGCGTCGCGACAATTTTTTTTTACCACCCCCCTCCTATTTCCGAACCACGACAACAACACCCCAACGCTTCGGGAGCTCAAATACCGCGAGCCATCCGGTTGCCTATATACTAAACCGAATATTGTCCTAAAAAACCACTTGTTATTGTGACTGGAGTATCAAACAGGATTAATGAGGTCGTGAACGAAAGACATAAGTCGGAGGACTTTTTTCACAGCAAGTCGTTTAGATGTATGTTTTCAAAGCAGAGTGTTATAATACTGAAATGAATCCGGGTAGAGTTTGGTGGGCGAAGGGAAAATGTCCCTAGGGCTCCTAGGAAGACCGTAGGCGGTGGCCGCAGCCTCCGCCCGCCGGCGACGCCGGGGCGGGCGGCGCCCACTCAATTACGCAGTCACCTATCAAATGTTCATTCATGAAAACTGTAGGTTTATTTAATATATCTCTTCTCTCTTTGTTTATATCTCCTCTATTTTTAGATAACACCTTATTAAGATTAGAGCGGATATTAAATAAATAAATAAAATAAATAAATATTAGGGGACAATCTTACACAAATCGACCTAGTCCCAAACTAAGCAAAGCTTGTACTATGGGTACTAGACGCCGATAAACATACTTATATAGATAAATAAATACTTAAATACATAGAAAACATCCATGACTCACGAACAAATATTCGTGCTCATCACACAAATAAATGCCCTTACCGGGATTCGAACCCAGGACCTCTTGCTTCGCTGCTTCTTAAATTTCCTAGGAAAACAAAAAATACAGTAAATTATTTACCTAGTGATATGCCTACAAACAGCTTTTATAGCAATTCTTTTTTTGCCAAGGGACCTAGAATATTTAACCACTTGCCAGATAAATTAAAATGTCTACCGACACCCTCATTTAAAAAACGTTTACGTAAATTTCTTATCAGCAAAAGCTATTATGACATAAAAGAATTATTTAATGACACTGTTGACATTGCGTGAATTATTGTACTTTATGTTATTATTATTTAATGTTAGTTTTAAAATATTTTTATTCCACTTAATCTGTAATGTTAATTTTCTATTGTACGCCTAATCGGCAGGTTATAATGATCAATCTTTCCTGAACACCTGTATTACTTACTTATAACCAACAACAAAGATTTATGATTATGATTCGTAGGCAGGGTCACTACCAACTAGGCTAAAGCGGTCGTCAAAGTAACTACCCTGTACTTTTTTAATTTTTAGGCCTTTGCTTATTACTTATTACTTAATTTAAAAAATGTGTTAACGTTTACCCTGATTCTGAACACGTTACAGGGATAGAGGAAAAACTTAGATAGCATCATTCATCAGACACTCTTTGGGAATTTATTTCTTAAAAATGAAAAAAATATATCGATATTGCGTTCACGGCATTCATTTTATCGAGTACTAAAATTTCCTATGACGGCTCGGGAGGTATATTCTCCGTGATGACTGTCATTACGTGACGGATATTTTCTTTTAATTGTGCCAGGGAAGTTGGTTTTTTGGCGTAAACTTTAGATTTGACATAACCCCACAGGAAAATGTCCATAGGGGTTAAATCGGGACTTCGCGGAGGCCAATTTACGTCACCTCACCTGGAGATCAATTTACCAGGAAAAAATTCACGAACTCGTGGTAGAGACCTGTTGGACGTGTGTGAAGTTGCTCCGTCCTGATGAAACCATGTTCTTTGGTTATAACCAGGAAAGTTTTGCAGTTCAGGCACGAAGCAAAATGTGCGAAATGGGGAACAATGATGATCTATGCACGTTTAAAGCAACAGCACGCTTCCGAACCGAAAGGTCCGGGTTGTCACGAACAGACTGAGTAGAATACTGTCTACGTTTTCGACCGTTCTCGAAGACCTAGGACGCCCGGATTTCCCAATGAGTCGAGGGCTTGGCCCTTGACTGAATTACCGTTTTTGTAAAACTCATGTATGTACGCACAACGCACGATCCGCTCCCGAGAAACGCTCCATAGCCACTAAATTCCCAAAAGCTAGGCTACAAATTGAGATACCCCCCGCGCCCCTCGGAATAGTTGCGTTCACTCGATAAGCAAAATAAATGTGAACTTTCTTTTGAGACACCCTGTATAATATAATTATTTTTTAGTATAAGGTGGTAATTACTGGCCATCCTTCAATAACTGCAATAACTGGCCACGTTAATACTAAATTTAATTCTGTTTGTAGGGGAACAGGGGTTAATATTCAGTTATCGAAGGGTGGCCAGTTATTGGCGATTTACCCTATATTGTAACTTGTAAAAAGGGGTACAATAAAGTATCAAAATGCAAATGTTTGCGATCGGTAGCAATTGATAATGAAATATTCTACTACAATTACCTACTACAAACATCCTCGTCAGTAAGCGCGACGGGAATAAAACTAGGTACACTCTCTCGTCGAAAGAAAGATGTATCTCACTATGAAGTTAATACGGAGGAGACTGTTTTCCCGACGGTACGCTGGGGGCCGGAAATGGCGTACACTTGAACTGCGGAGAGTAGTCCTGGATTGGGGCCAATACGAGCTCCAAGCCCATTCATCGCCGAAGAGGCGCCACCGACGACTTTAAAATATCAAAAAATACACTGACCCGTTCGTAACAATGCTGCTCCGTGAGCGAGAAAGGCAGGATAATGTCTAGATTTATTGATGTCGTAAACAATCCATCACAACCTATCCATATATTACACTTTGTATAATAAAAAATGAGATTAATAAAATTAATGCATTAATGGACACAGAACCAGAAAAGCCAGATACAGGATTACGCCCAGAGCCCGAGGCGGGCATTATTAATAAGATATACCTAGTCTTATTAACGGTATTAACTTTACTTGCATACAAGTACATACTAATATTATAAATGCGAAAGTGTGTCTGTCTGTCTGTTACCTCTTCACGCTTAAACCGCAGAACCGGTTTGGATGAAATTTGGTATAGAGATAGTTTGGGTCTTGGGGAAGGACATAGGATAGTTTTTATCCCATAAATCATCCCCTAAGGGGGTGAAATGGGGGGTGAAAGTTTGTATGGATCTACGATATAACCGAGTTCCACGCGGACGGAGTCGCGGGCAGAAGCTAGTATAATTATATAACAGGTGGTGTACCGCCTTAGATATTCACTTGATGTCCTAATATCACAAAATAATGAACAGTAGGTACAGATGGTCTGCTGCCTTATTCACTTGATGTCCTAATATCACAAAATAATGAATAAGTATAAGTAGTACGTACAGATGGTCTACTGTCTTATTCACTTTATGTACCTAATATCACAAAAGGTATACTCTTGCTTGCCAGAATTTCATTTGCCCGAATTTTATCTGCCATAATATTCAACTGCCATAATGTTGTTTTCTATAATTTTGTATGCCATACTCATTGTTTACCATAATATCAATATCAATAATCTCATTTTCCATAATCATTGTAATCCATAACTATCATATGCCATACTGACATTTGCCATCCATAATGTTCATATGTAATAAAGTCGGTACGTATTGCAGTAAAAAATAAAAACCTCCAACCTATTTGCGGTCCGAGTTGGTTTTGCCACTAAGTAAAAATAAACTTTTCTCTGAGATTACCCAATGCCAAGATAGTAGTGTATCGTAGGCAGTAGGGAACAGGGGCTTAGTGGCAAACCCGACTCGGATCGCGGATAGGTTAGAAGACGGAAGCGGGAGCTTTGCTCCCGCTTTCGACTTCGAGGTTATTTTTTTATAGAAGAGCGAAAAAACTAACAAATTAACAAAGATGAATCCGAATGCATGTTATTATGGCGTTTAAATATTCTATTAAATAATATTATTGCAAACAATAATCTGGAAAACAATACGTATGGCATTCGTATCATTATGACATTCAATATTCGAGTAAACAAGAGTATGTCAATTAACTATTATGGTAAACGAAACATTCGGGCAAATGAAATTCGGGCAAGCGAAGTTCGGGCAAATGATTATTATAGTATATGAATGTCGGGCAAACAATAGACAACCATCACAAAATAATGAATAGTAGGTACAGGTCGACACATGTAAAAAAAACCCTGGCGGCCATATAAAATGTATGTCGTCTTACGTGTGTCGACCTATACAGATCGTCTACTGCCTTAGCGAGTAGCTGGTATAAGCATTTCAAGCTTTAATATTTGGGGTATTAGGTCGAAATGAACTTTTTCGTATGAAGACTTGTCACCTTTTGAAATAAAATATGGTATTGTTAGAAGTTTTATGGCTATTAGCTCTTAGGCCGCCGGACAGACTATAATTTCACCAAAATATTTCAGCTTCCAATTTATAGAAACAACACAGGACCTATTCTTTAAATCCTGTAACAATAATGTGTCGCTTATACAACGAAACCATTGCGAGAAATCGAGAATCAGTCCATAGACATATTGAATTGTAGCTTACCCTCGTTTAAAAAAACCGTCAACAGTAGGTATCTTCTGCACGTAGGCTGCGTTCACACTAACCAATTCCCTAAAGTGTTTCTGTTTTGTTTAGTTTTTATTTAGTAAGTAGTAGTTTGGTTTAGTTTAGATTTAGTTTAATATATCTTACCTCATTAGCTAATATTGTTTTTCTGTAATTGTCAATAACTTGTTTTTGAGCCAAATAAATAAATAAAATATTTTTTTGGTGTAGTAACCCTGACAACTTAGACGTACTTACACAAACCTCTCATTGTCACACATTGACAAATGTCATTGCAGAAAAATATAGATATTGCGAGATATAGACCTGCTTATATAGTATTTTTGTATAAGAAACGATTTTTACGTTAACTTAGAAGTTTGATTTTTTCACAGCTTCAAGGGACTGTAGACCTGAGTACTTCCACGCTTTCCCGAGATAAGTAAAAGTTCTTGACAGTCGGACAGACGGACAACAAAGTGATCCTATAACGGTTCCGTTTATTCCTTTTAAGGGTGTTAGGGTTCCCTAAAACAATTACAAATCGTTTAATTAGGTAGCTAAGATTTTTCCGAGTTTAGTCATTCAATTATTTAGGTAAAACTAATCATTATCAGTCTAAGTTATGGGAAAACATTAAAGGCGAATAGATAATACAAATGGCCTGCTCGCTGTAGGTATTTTTCGGCCATACATTTGCTACGTAAATGAGTTCTCGGAACTAAGAACTAACCTCTCGAAGCCCCTTCGACTAATCTTCGTTTTGCCTCGTTCCGGCTGGGTTTTCCGGTCAATCGGTGTCTTCTCGTGACGCCGATAAACATGTTATGATAGCGATCGCCGATCCTGGAATAAAAATAATTATGCATCCATCATACTATACCTATTAATATAAGTACTGTGAATTATTTCAGTAAAGCATTGGTAGCATGATACCTAATGTTCAAAGGGGTCCCAATTGTCCCAAAATGATACCACACTGTTGATATATTATGCAATGATACTTGCCAATACTGTATATAAATCAATCACAGAACTACCCTATCAAAACTTGTACAAAAAACATTTTTTTTTGAACCTGACTGTTGCTATTAGAGGACGGACCAAATACAGCGGTCGAACTGCGTGTTGCAGGAAAAATCTCTACAGCGCGATTCAGGAATCGACCTGAACGGTACAGCGCCATCTAGCGGCCAATTCGAGGAAACTTATGTACTTGACACACGGCTCAACACCTATATCTTAGGTAGCTAGCGTACTAAAAGCATTATGCGGATTACCGCATAATACTTTTAGTACGTCAGCCCAGGCCAGTAGTTGGGATTTTCGGTGGTCTATTTTATCTACGCACTACGAGTAGCTGCCCACATTAGTAGACAGTCATAGATAATCATTAGAAAGAGAAAACCCAGATATTGGCGCAGCCGCGTAATCCCATATGGTCTTATCCAAAAAGGCCGAAACGCACTGACAGCGGTGGCGGAGCGGCGCGGTGCGGCGCGGAGGCGGTACCAGTTGTAATGTTCGAACTAATGCGAAAGGGTCCGCACAGAAAACCGCGCCGCTCTGTGCGGATCGTTTCATATTAGCTCGAACATTACAACCGGTACCGCCTCCGCGCCGCACCGCGCTGCTCCGCCACCGCTGTCAGTGCGTTTCGGCCTTAAGGTTCATTTTATGCATCGGTGAGATAAATTTTGAAATAGAATGACTAGTTCGGAGATTACCCTCTACGTACCATTTTAAATTTAGAATACCTATCTATTTACCTATACTATACAATAGATGGACTCCCATTGCGCGGTATTTAGCTATAAAAATTGTAAACCGTTACAATATCGTAGAGAAAAATACGCGTCGATGCATTCTAAATAAATAAATATTAGGGGACAATCTTACACAAATCGATCTATAGTGCGTTTTTTTAGCATTAGAAAGAAGGCTAAAGCACGAAGCACGAGGTCTTTTATATAAGACACTTTATGCTACACAACTGTCAAAGTATCTCAAACAGCCACTAAAAAGGACACGTTATTGTTGTCTACCCTAAAATGATGGAAGTGTTTTCATTATATATATCTAAATAATACTTACAACAATATATTTATTTTTAATGCATTTATTTTTTGTACTCTGTTATTTTGAATTTCGTTATTCAGTTCTGGAAAGGTTGTAAACCTAAAGAAGAAGTTTGAAACGATCGGTTCGTTTTTTATCGTTGTCAACATTGTCAAAATTGACAATCGTATCTCACGTTATTTTTCTTGTTTTCTTGGTAATCAACAAATTGTTGAAGATTACGAATTATTATACGAGTATCTATTTGTAAATTCATATTAAGTTTTTATTTTTCGCTGTGTGGTGGCGTGCGGACTGCGAATGGACCAACCAGAGGCAGGTCCAAGTGGGTCGCAAAAAAGATCGACTCGTTCTCCCCTGAACGTTTTGCCTCCACCACCAGTGTGTTTGCAGCAAAGATACAGAAACACGAGTCCATTAACAACAAATGAGAAACATATGGTAGTGAAAATATACAAGTTGGTGTGTGTTTGCAGCAAGGATGAATTTCCGGGTAACATCTAATATTTGTCCCAAGCAGAAAAGGTTGACGACGACTGCTTCTTTGTTTACAGTATTTCTAATCCTAAAAAAACAGACTATAGTCCTAAACTAAGCAATGGTTGTACTATGGGAACTATACGACGATAAACATACTTATATAGATAAATAAGTACTTAAAATACACAAGTACCTATATGCCCTTACCGGGATTAGAACCCGGGACCTCTTTTTAACCCAAAACTCCCAGAAGGTATTGCACTAGTTACAAAAATATTGAAATGGAATGAAATTGATTTCACCCGGATTTTCCATCGAGCTATTAGGTAAGTACCTACCTATGCAAAAATTTACGATATTATTGTTTATATCAAAAAGTGAACTGACGTGAATTCGCGCACGTGCGTCACCGGCGAGATTGCGTTTCATTTCAATTACCCACCCGGCGATATGAAAATCGTAAAAACATATTCGCTTAATTGACTAGCCCGTGTAATCGATAAACCGAGCGGTCTTTGGACAACGGCTGTTCGTGGCCGAGATGACGGCTCCAGGAGAGCTGTAAACGTGTAACATGAGATAAAATCGATAAACTTTACTTAACTTATGTTTGCGTAGGTGGGTTGATGCCAACTGTGTCCGTTGAAATAACCCCAACTGGAATTATGGCGCAGGTGTGTTCGATAATTGCTAATTGGCCAAATGAAGTGCCATCTTACTTTGTTAGCACCGATGTCAATCGTAAAATACGATTTTATGCAGGTACTATATTGAGGTGAGTTACTCGTACCAGTTGTAATAATAATCTAGATATGCTTCAAAGCAATTACCCAGCTGGACGCCAAATTTGAACTTCCTAGGTCATCTGGAAGTGGGTTAGATTACTGAACTTTTAGACGTTAATGTCTCAACTCAATAACCGTTTTACCTGTATATATATGAAATTTTTGATTCTCAATGTAGGCATAACTTCTTAGATTAACAAATGAACATCAAGTTCAGAATTTGGTTCCACCGAAAGAGTCTGGGTCACGTATTCTGATTAAGAATCAGGAAGCCTCGACTTATTTTAGAAGAGTCTCTTATTTACATAACAACGCACATAGAATCCGGCTTTAATAGAAAACTCGACGCCAACTGCGTGTTTATTCAATTGAACATGATCGAGAGCGATGAATAACGTCTCGAGGGTCCGATTCCGTTCCTGCCCCCCTATTCTGTAACTCGTTTTAAGCTCACCTCAACGCTCAACCTCAAATATATCTTGACACCGCGATGCGTAGTAACTAAGCGTAGGTAGAGGTCTATTTTCGTGACGGGTGACCGGCGGGGTGAGCCGCATTGCCGTACCATTACACTCTGACCTACGATTAAGAATAACTGTTACGAATGCATAGTTCAATAAATAATAGATGCTACGAATGTAAAGTTGAAATAAAATATGATTATAAAGACGTTTGAGAATAGTTTAGCAGAGATGAAGCCCGGCAAAGTGTTTATTAAGAATAAAAAGCCCGTGTCACACGCATCTTCCCTGTGTAAGTATATTCCCTGTAAAAACTGTACTTCTCAAATAATCTATTCGTACATCCATAACTTTCATCGAGCTATCTATATGCCATATCCTCAATAAAATATAGTTAATGAGTATTTCTTATAGCAATAAAGACGTGTACCGCAATATTTAGCTACCTTGGCTGGTACTAACTATATGACGCTGACTGTACATGCACTGGTGTAATCTGAACCAACACAAGTGCTTCCCAGAAAAACTGCAAACTGCCTAGATACATTTGTAGGTATAAAGATAATTATTGCAATTCTAAGAAGATAAATATTTACATATTCGATAAGATATCACATTTGCTACGAATGTTAAACTCAATTGATTCCCATAATTCTTCATTACAAAGATAAAAATCTTTATGATAATGCCGTATTATGATAAGTACAGTCATATCCATCAATGTCATTTGTCTGTAAGTAACCCGATCATACATAAACAGATCTCACTTATTATGCTGGAATGGGACTCTACGCGCGACGCAAGTTACGGTTAGATAGAGACGAAATAATACCCAATTCTTCTTTTCCATATTTCCGTTATTGTTGCAATTGTGATTGGCTGTAGACCTACCTACATACTTAATTATCACTGAATGGGTTATCTGCATTTTTAAACCGTTTAGTTGCAGCCGTTTTGTATATAGACTACCTATAAGTGATATTTTAATTAGGTATTCTTTCGGGAAAAGTGCAGTCTTAAATTCGATACTCGATTCCTAAACTAGGTAGCTACTAGGACGCCTTCAAGTGCCTTCAATTTCGAGAAGTAAGCATACTTCGTATTATTCAGTTTGTAGGTTAAAGGCTAAATTCGTTCAGAACACTATCACAAGAGGACGTATCCCTTGGGGCTTAGATTTTCCTTCTTCAGTAGGTACACCAAATCTGCCTTCAAAGAAACGGTTTTTTTTTTCAATGTTACTATAGCATAGTGTTTCAGGCATGCGGCTGTAAAGCGGCGGTCGTGGGTTCGAATCCCGGCTTGTACCAATGAGTTTTCGGAACTTATGTACTTACGGAATATTTACCGTTAGCTTTTCGGTGAAGGAAAAACATCGTGAGGAAACTGGTCTAATCCAAATAAGGTCTAGTATTCCCTCTGGGTTGATGTTTCATCTTTGTCAGATGGTAGTCGCTTACGTAAAACTAGTGCTTATGTTAAATCTTGGGATTAGCTGTCAAAGCGGGCCCCGTGCTGCTTTAGGGCATAACTGGGAATAACGCTAGAAGGATTATTTTATTATTTACTTTAAGTCTTAAGATATTGGCTACAATTCTATCGGGCCCAATAGGCCTAATAGATGGTTGTCATTGTATCACTTATCGTTGTGAATAAGTGATAAATTAGTGATAGATGAGATGACTTTGCCTTGATAGAATAAAATCACAAAGTTAGCTATGATTTTGCGTTTTTGGTCGGTCGGGTTGATTTGAAACTCGTAACATTTTATTTCTATTAAATTTTCTGCATTAACTTATTTTTCCATTTATTCCGTATTATATACCTATGTAATAAACAAGTAGCCTATAAAACACGAATCAGTAAAATTAAACATATAAATACAAAATTACTCCCCACCTATCCCCGCTGCACCCGCTGACACCAGCTGCTTGCGAATCAAGCATACCTATTTCGCCTTTCAAACAATAATTTTCCTATTAGGTACAAATGTCATGTCATGATACGTATTCTGCAATAAAATTTACTACATTGTGTAATGTATACTTATCAAAACTACCTACGTCAATATTTTTTCCGACTGACGCACATGCTTTCTTGATAACTCCGATTATATTTACACAAGAATACCGGTCGACACACGTAAAAAGAGCTCTGCGCGCCATATTAAATGAACGGCCGCCAGAGCTCTTTTTACGTGTACAACTTTAATATTGAAACGGGGAATCCCCGACAAGTATACCTGAGACGGTAAAGAAACCCGAATCTTTGATAAGGTAAATATGCTACTGATAATTTTGATAAAACGTTAAAACCCACGAAGCTTTAAACGGATAAGAAAAAAGTCCAAGATTATATATAACATCCAATAGATGTGACTACAGGTTTATGTTCATTTAAATTATGTTTGACACGTAATGGACTCGTAGTAGAGCGCTCTCTTGGAAATTCATCCATGGAAAAGCAGCATCAATAAGGTATATGTACCTACCTACTCACAAGGTTGATTATACCTTGACAAAAAGGTTAGAGACCATTTGAAAGACGATTTTAAATATATTACTTTTCTTATGTACCAGCCTATTGAAGCGTCATGAATAAACATTATTTTCTTTTCCTTCTTCTAAAAAGTATAAATAATTGGCACCTACTAAGTCTGGATCAGATTATAATCAGCGAGTTTAAGTTGTTTAAAGTCAACCGGTATCGAACCGCTTAGACATGGACCCTGACCTTTGCAATCTCTGGCTATTAACATTTTATTGTAGGTACATACCGCCGCTATTTTCGTAATGCCACTCTGTTGCTACGTAGCAACGTAGACCAGGTACGCTTTCTTAACGAGTAGACGAAGAGCAGTGCTACTTGGAAATTACTGACACGGATTACGGGTTACGGGCCCATCCACGCAGAGCTCGTGAGTCGCCATGACAGCACCCCATTTAAAAGGCAAATGCGGTCACGAATGCTCTGATGCGGATATGTCATGCAAATATCGACGAGGCTTCACGCTTGTGCAACATGGCCACGGCAAGCATCGCGAGGTCCCGCCACTTCACCGAATTTTCGGTGGGATGAATGTTTGGAGGTCAAAGTTAGAATTAGAACTGGTTTGGTTTTCATAATCGATATCGTGCGGTAGGTAGTAAAGCAGCCGAAGTTAGGAAACCATCTAGGTATTAGTCGTTTGAGAAACTTGCGGTACCTATAAAATTACGCGACCAATGAAAGTTCTTCAAACTTACGAAATTTTGTGCGAGTTAGCGTACAATTTAGATCAGAGAGAAGTTTACAAAGTTTGTTATATGGCTGCTCTATACTGCAACGTAGAGTCTGGAACATGTTTGTTTAACCCCTGTAATTGTAACTCGGTTTCGTGTGATTTTTAACCACTCGTACTGATCTATAAGAGTACTTTTACTATTATTTATGTTATATGCGCGTTTAAGCTTTACCTATTGTTTCATTGCCAGCTGGAAAAACGGTCAAAGATCTCTCTTTTCCATAATTCTTAGCGAGTTTTCTCCTTTCTCGTAACTGTAAGTGAACAAGCAATATATATATGGCGCCAAAGAATTTCTCTACCGGCGTATTGTACAATACAAAGCCAGGTCAGCTACCTGCATTACCAATTAACTAGGAGTCAGTTCGTTTCCTAAGTAACGAAAAGGAGGTGGATGGTGTATTTCTCTTTGAGATAACTTGAAATAAGGTAAGAGCCATACTTACTGATTATCCAAGACCCCGAGAGCCATGACTGAATTTATTCTCATCTGAGCAAAATCAATCAATGCCACGCATATGCAACACAAATAAATAAGTAGGACTAAGTAAGTAAGACTCCTTCGTAATAAACAGAAAAATATGGGAATATTTATCGCGTAAATAGTTGATCAATGATCAGCACGGCTATCATGCGACGGCGCTCGAGCTCTCTCGATTTTTCTCGCACTATCCGTATCTTTCTTATTAGAAAACCTAGAATAAGAGTTACAGTGCGAGAAAACTCGAGAGTATGTCGCGGAATTTTTTGACTTGGCAATCACATAATGTCACAGTTTTAGGTACCTATGCAAAAATATATAAATGCAGTAAATTTATAAATGCAGTTAAGTAGCAAGCAAGTAAATATTAATAACAATGCCCGACTTGGCTCTACGAAATTCGTCGAATTTTTTATGGGTATTCATTATTCATGTCATGACTCATGTCTCTGCCATGCTGATTTTGAAAAACGGGGACATTTAAGTAAGTTGTGGATAACCCTAGTATGATATTCAATACCCAAAATAGAAACAGCGAGAGTATAGCTACGTCTATGGCACTAAATAGACAAAATAAGGAGGTTGATGAGTTTTGTTATCGTGATACCTATCCATCCTCTCCCCGGTATACGAGTAAGTACGTTGTCTCAGTTGGCTCCCGCTGACACACATGTGTCACTTAATTTAAACCCAATTATATTATTTATTAAAATTCTAATTGAAACAAAACATGCATGGAAAGTCGGGTTTAAATAAAATACCCTCGCCCATATGTGGGTCGGTGGAAGAGGGGGGGTTCGACAGCACAAGTGTTACGAAGGTATGGTGTCTAAATACTCTAAATATCTGAATTGAAATGGTAAAATGTCCTTGTTTCAGTGTTAGTGGTTGGCGGTCCCGGATGGTGTGGCGCGCGATGCGCTCGCGCTGCTAGAGCAGACGATGGTGGGCGTGGGCGTCGCGGAGGGCGGCGGGGCCGGGCCCGGGCCCGCGGAGCCCTACTACGGCGAGTACGGGTACCCCGAGCCGTATTACGTGCCCGAGATGTGCCCGCACCCGCAGCACCCACAGCACGCGCACATGTGCACTGTGCATGCCGAATACGGTTAGTAATGTTAGCCAGAAAAGCACCACTCTTCAATAATAACAGGATTTAATGCATTTCGATCTTGGAAACAGACAGAGTTTGGGGTAGATATTGTCACAGAGCGGCAACCAATCTTGACTGCCGCCATGACGCCATAGGGATGTGTCACGCCGCTAGTGTTGTCCACCGTACTACGCTAACAGTAACTACTCTACAATACCGAGGCATGACCGTGACTAACATTTTAGTCCTAAAGGCGGTTATGCATGGTGACTTTTTTCAGCCGTGCAAACGCGATACAGCATCCATCGATGCACATATGTGATCTATGGCTAATGTCGAGATATAGTCGCGCGCTTGTGAAACACCCAACACGGTTACACAAGGGGATTTTATGCAGCGATACAAACGCACGTTTCACAAACAGCGCGGCTGTATCGCGACACTAGCCATAGTTCACGTTCACACATGTGCATCGATAGATGCTATACCTTGTTTGCATAGCTGCAAATATATATATGTGTAATATTGAGTGTATTAGGGGTTCAAAAGCATCAGTAAATGGAAATTTACTCTCGGGTGACATCTAGGCCGAAAACATAAATTGAATTAAAGGTAGGAAAATATGTCATGAAAAAAATTCACGTACATTAAATTCCAAGAGAAATTTCAATTAAATTAAATTAGTGGTAGCCCTACGCTTAAAAAAACCGCAAATCGATGTACAGTTTAAATAATTTCATATAGTTTTTTTTTTGTATTTTTTTATGCATATAGTGACCGACCGAACGCCGCGACTACGGGCAGCTAACTAAATGCAGCTCGCGATCGGAACTCAGATCCTGAGGGACGGGCGGGGGGGATAGGGGAGAAAATAATTTATCGTTTTAAATCGTTATTATCACTTAGGTAACACCAATAATAAACAAAACACCACAGTTCAATACAATTCGAGTAGAAAGTAGATATTGAAAAATTATATACATAAAAAAATCAAAAAAAATACTAAATGAAATTATTTACAAAATTACTTTCTTGATGTTAGATATCAAGATATAACGGATCATTTTATTTTAATTTAGTTTTTTATTTATTACCATTAGTTGGGTATATCGTATCTGAAAGAGTCCAACCTTGATATTTTGTGACAAAAACTAACCAAACTATACCAACTGATGAAAAAGCGCAGTTAAAGGGTTAAAGAGGTATTTTCCGTTGGATATATGGATACTACGTATCATTTTATGATCAATATGTACCGTATCTGCAGTACAGTTCCATAAGTCACGTAAAATAGGTATTGAAGTAGAACTGTGTCACATGGTAATATTGAAAAATTTAAATGCAATTATTTTCTAAATTGCTTTTTTGAGGTTAGATGTGAGGATATCACGTATCATTTTTGTTGTATATTGAATTTAAAGAAAATCAGCCATATCGTGTCTGGAGGAGCCCAAACTTGGTATGTTTCGAAAATTATTTTTGTTTTAATTAAAAAAATATGGCTAAAATGTAAAGATGTGGTATATTTTTAGAATCGCCTCGAAAAGCCCTTTCATATGATACTACACACGATAGGTTTCTGATTTTTTTTTTTTTTCCATACAAAAAGAAAAATGTTTCGGCACTCCCCCCCCTAAGGGAATTTTTTTAGGAACTGCGGGTCAAAAAAAATGTTTTGACCTCTAGTATGCGTGTGCCAAACGGCTAAACTGTACATCAATTTGCGGTTTTCTTATGAAATTGGGCTTGTGGGGCTTCCACTAAATGTAAAGCCGCTTGTTTAGGCTGCTGAGGTGAAAATATTATTCGACCCTGCGGGCGATCATTTCGGTGGCATGATTGATAAAATAAAAGTGGCAAAGTGGCAGTGTTGGTTCGAACGATTCGAGACGTGTTGGCCTCGCCCCGGACATTATTTGCTATTGCTACTAACATATTAGGGAATATATTGCTACTAGATATATATATTTATTTGCCTTACTATGCGTACTAATATAATAATAATCGTTTTCTCAAAAATGCTCTGAAATGTATGCGATAATATCACGAAATGAAGACAAAAAGTTTCTTGTTTATGGCTCCCTACATTATGGCCTGAGGCCAAGAAGTAATGTACGAAAACCCTAACTAAAAACATTATTGTCCGCTACTCTAACTTTTTAAATCTGCTTACTAATATTAAACTGACAAAGGAAAAATTACATACTGCCAACCACCACTAGACTCTGTAAGCAGACTTGCGACATAAAAAAATCCATGGTACTTTACTTATGTGCGGTTAAACATTGTGCTTGAACGGCTTGTTGATATGTCATCTTTAAAAAATAAAAAAGGCGGCAAATTACACAATTGTTTTCTGAACTTTCGTTTCGATTGTAATTTCAACAAACTAGTATTTAATTGATTACCTTGTAGGTATTTATTTTAATTTTAATATTTCCTCACATCGTTTGAGAAAAGCACTATACAATCCTCGGCCGGAACAGGGATTGCTGGACTCGTTCTATCCGGCCTCGTCTACCACTCGGCCGTCTACCCCAAAGCTCGTCCAGCAATCCCTTACTTCACGGCCTCTGCAGTAATGTACTATTTCTCAAACATGCTCTGAAATGTATGCGTTAATATCACGAAATGAAGACAAGAAGTTTCTTGTTTATGGCTCCCTACATTACTTCTTGGCCTTAAGCCAAGAAGTAATGTATGAAAACCCTAACTAAAAACATTATTGTCCGCTACTCTAACTTTTTAAATTTGCTTACTAATATTAAACTGACAAAGGAAAAATTACATACTGCCAACCACAACTAGACTCTTTAAGCAGACTTGCGACGTAAAAAATAAACAAAATCTATGGTACAATACTTATGTGCGGTTCAACATGATACTTGAAGACTTGAACGGCTTGTTGAAATGGCATGTTTAAAAAATAAAAAAGGCGGCAAATTACACAATTGTTTTCTGTACTTTCGTTCCGATTGTAATTTCAACAAACTAGTATTTAATTGATTACCTTGTAGGTATTTATTTTAATATTTCCTCACATCGTTTGAGCAATGCTCGCAATCCTCGGCCGGAACAGGGATTGCTGGGCTCGTTGTATCCGGCCTCGTCTACGACTCGGCCGTCTACCCCAAAGCTCGTCCAGCAATCCCTTACTTCACGGCCTCTGCAGTAATGTACTATTATTTCAGACTAAGTGCATAATACATTTAATTGCTACATTATTTATTAATAGAAAATACAAATAATCATCATCTCTAGTCTAAGGTTGTTGATGTTGATGTTGATGTTGTGAAGGGACGCCTGGCCGGAAACAGGCGGGCTGTCGATCGGTTTTTGCGTTCATTCAGCCCCATTCCCTTGGTTTGGAGCCTCAGGTTACTGTCCCGGCGGCGTTCCCACTACAACCTCTTCCATTCTTCTCGTTTTCCTGCAGAACAGAAGGACATCTTTAAGGCTGACATCCCTCAATTCCCTCTCCTCTAACACATCTTTACCGAATGTATCATACCGCGGTGCCGCGTACATGATGCATTCTGCTAATACATGCTTACTAGTTTCTTCCTCCCCACAGTGTGGGCAGGAAGCGTCGCTGCTTATACCTATTACCTTCAGATGTCTATTCAGAGTATTGTGACCAGTTACGATACCTGTCAGCAACCTCAGATTATTCTTACCCAGTTTTAGCAGATACCTGGTTCTCCTGTGATCCATACCTCCTATCATCATCTTTGCCTGTCTACATCCAGTTGCTTCCCTCCATTCTCTCTCCCCTTCTTGTTCTTTTAGCCTTTCTATGACCCCCTTTGTGACTTGAGCCGAGAAGGGAAGGACCGGCTCCGGGCCTATGAATTCCCTGCCCGATCCCTCTCTCGCCAGTTCATCCGCGCTCTCGTTACCCGCTATCCCCTGATGTCCCGGCACCCATGCCACTGTCACACCTGGGTATGCTCCTATCTTATTAAGCTCCTTCTTGCATTCTCTTACCAAGGCGGATGTTACCGTTGCCTTTCCTAGTGCCTTCAGTGCTGCCTGACTGTCCGTATAGATCACTACCCTTCCAGTCTGCTGCGTTGTCTCCTTTATAATCTGTGCGCTCCTCATTATTACGCACACCTCTGCCTGGAAAACGCTGGCGTACCTCCCTAGTGGGATAGATACTTTCTCATGCAGTGTGGATATGACTATGCCCGCTCCCGCTAGCTTGGTTGATTTCCTTCTTGATCCATCTGTGAAGCAGATCGTCATTGGGTGTTCAACGTCTACCTTCCAGTTGTCTCTTTCTCCTATATGTATTTTATACTTTTTATCGAATATCTCCTGCCTCTTTATGAGGTCGTTATTGGCTATCAGCATTTGTAGCTTCGATAGCGCCTCCTCCTGTATCAGCGCGTGCCTTTTATCCACACAGCTTCCTCTCCATTCTTTGCATGCTTTCATCCTGTACCACTGTTCCATGGCCCTCTTCTCCACTTCAATTCGCATTGTCTTCATGCCTAGCAGCTAGTCTAAGGTTAAAAACCGGCCAAGAGCGAGTGTAGGGTTCTGTAGTTTTCCGTCCGTCACAGTAAGTGTCCCCACTAAAGCGTTAAAAAAATGGGATATTTGTTACATTGAGTTGACATATTAAGTATAGAATCCTAAAACCCTACAATACTTAGCGAACAATTTTATTATTAGACAACGAACGACCAAAGACAACTAAGACAATTCGAGCACGACAAATTTTCGACCCAATGTATGGGCGCAATTCCTCCGACCCCAGTAAATCAGGAAAAATCTTAACACCACCATGTACGATATGAGCGTTCCGCGTACAGCGACATCTATCGGCAAATTAAGTAAACCATTGCGCGCGAGCTTAAAGTATGGAAGATGATTTTTATGGAATAATTCTTTATTGCGTGAACCGATTTTCACCGCTTTTGCTTTATTTGAAAGCACGTCATTTCATTTTGATTTTGTAGAAATTACAGGTAAAACACCTGCTTATACGGTTAAATTACAACCTTAGTTCAGAAATTATTTTGTAATTTTTTTCAAAACTATTCAACCTATCAAGTTCAAAATAATTTTCCTAGACAGTTTTTATAAAGTTCTACTTTTGAGATTTTTTTCATATTTTTAAAACTTATAGTTCAAAAGTTAGAGGGGGGGACCCTTTTTTTCCTTCTGGAGCGATTATCTGCGAAAATATTAACATTATCAATAAATGATTTCACTAAACCCCTATTCATTTTTAAATACCTATCCAACAATATATCACACGTTAGGGTTGAAATGAAAAAAAAAACACTTCCCCACTTTACGTATAGGGGAGGTACATTAATAAAACATTTTTTCATATCTCATGCTCTGAAAATGGGTCGTTGTTGTTCTAAAAAGTGTGCTGAAAGTAATACGTTTCTGCTCTAGTGCAAAAAAGTAGTGTATTCCTGGTAGTACTCGCCTTATAAACATTATCCGGGAACTAATTCCAATAAGTTATCAATACTTACCCCGCCATCGCCACTGACAAAGGGAAATATTTTTATACTTAGGTACTAGTTCATAGAATTTATTTTATTTTATTTAAAATAAGTTTATGTTATAAATAACTTTTAAGCTAAAATATCCACTAGGGTCTATGAGGTGGTGACAAATGGAATATACCCACAATGCTTTTTTAACTCAAAGTTGTGCATGTGAGCTAAGGCAGAAACGCATACAGCCACTCTTCAACTAATACTAATAATAAATACAAATAGTGTGAAAATATTTGAATAGGCTATTTTCGTCTATCACAATTAAATTATGAAAGTATGTTATTCATATAGTTTTGACTTAGGAAATACGAATTTAATAATACTATTTGGTTATAAAAACGTGGGCAATATTTTTATTTTCAAAATTAAAATCGTAGTTGTATTATCTGTATGTCACGTGACCGAATTACATATAACCATAAGCGCGAGCGAAACAGATATTTGCCTCTTCCTTTAGGACAGGTGAGATGGAACTATTCTTTCGACTCGGATGACGTCACGATAATGGCGGCTGCCGTTTTTGAACTGTATACTTTGAATAAACATATTGTTTACTTTTCCGTCTGCGTTTTTTTCACTTTCCTCGTATTCGATATGAAAAGTAGAGTGTTTAACTCGGGTGAAAGTCACCCATTTCTGCCTCGGACCTAAATATCTCGTCAGAAATGAGTGCCTTTCAGCCCTTGGTTAACAATCTACTATTTTCCACTCTTTATTTTACCACTTTGTCGGCGTGATCGGCGTCGGCGATATTAGTACCCAGCTTTTTAGTCCTAACGGTTACTGAGATTATCCGCGGACGGACGGACAGATATGGCGAAACTATAAGGGTTCCTAGTCGACTACGGAACCCTAAAAACGGGACATTCAAAATAAAACAAAGACACTACTATACAGTAAATTGGTTTGCCTGCCAGTAGATGAATCATGTGTTCAGGTACTGACAGTCATCTATCTACTACTACTGGTACTAGTACATACTCTGTCTATCTGGATGTTACCTTTTCACGCTTAAACCGCTGAATCGATTGAGATGAAAATTGGTATCGAGATAGGTTGAATGCCCGGAAATCATCTTCAAAGGGGGTGAAATAGGGCGAGAATATTTCTATGGTCGTGCTACGATATATACACTTCCACGCGGACGGAGTCGCGGGCAGAAACTAGTACTTACCTTACACTGATATTATAAATGAAAAGAAAATATTTAAGTAATAGTACCTACGTAACTAGGGCGGTGAATTCGTGAATGCGGCAGATCGCAGGTGTTTGTGAACACATACAGTGCAATAGTCCTGGATTAACATATTAATATACATTTTATTCCGGGAATGGAATCATCGTCTAAGGGGGCGAAAGCATGTAAGGAGCTACGATATAAACGTGTTCCACGCCGACGAAGCGGGCAGAAGCTATAATATTATAAATGCGAAAGTAACTCGGAAAATTAAACGTTAAACCAATTCAAATCTCTAAGAAACGCCAAAACGAAAACTAGATCATCAAATACGACCATTAACTGGATCAACTTTGTAAGCAATTACTAATTAGTCATATCATAGGGGTTACTTTAATTACCTGGGAGAGCTGCTGCTAGTTTCCGGAAAAGTTGAGACCCAGTCAGAACCATTTTATGTTTGAAGCATACTGTCGGGTATTATACGGGTAGAAAGACGCCCGTCTATGCCTGCTTCCTGGATCTGTCTAAGGTGTTTGACCGGGTGGATTATAATATACTTTGGAGTAAACTGTGTGAGGCTGGTATTCCACTGGATTGCGTTAATATCCTTCAGTACTAGTATCGAAATCAGTGGAACCATGTGAGGTGGGCTGATGACATGTCTGAGGGTTACCGGCTGCAGTGTGGGGTGCGACAGGGTGGCTTGACATGTCCGCTGCTGTTCAACTGGTACGTTTATGACTTGATGGAGGGACAGCAGCAGCATGCACGCGGGATGTCACGTTGAAGATACCTGTCTCAGCAATATAAGCTATGCCGATGACATGGTGCTGCTGAGGTGAACAATAGACCAGGTGTCAACTATTAGGAATTAAGATGTCGAGCATTGGTACATTAGCATTAATAGTAAAATTCGTGGTTATTTTAGTACTCATTAGACTCGTTAGCACGGCTATTATAATACTGCGCGCGAGGTTTTTCTCGCACTATACCTCTCTTTGTAAACTAGTGTTCTAATAAGAGAGAGACGGAGAGTGCGAGAAAAATCGAGAGAGGTCGCGCGCCGTCTTGTGGTAGCCGTGGAGGATTCAGCGTTTTCCCGGTAAGGAAGTTATGCGAATTAGTAGAATTCGTTAAATTCATGATCATGACTTATGATTCTATCTTTTAATTTACAGAGACTTTTATAGGGAAAATATTCTATCAACCATTATTTTCTGCGTGGAAATTAATTGCATAAAGTGTGCTTGCTTGATTGAAATTGCTTTTGCAATTACACACCTATGTGTGTACTTATATACTTAGCCGCAGTGATAGATAACATTTATTTTTACAGTGGTTTGGAGTACATATTTTTGTTTAACATGCAACCAAGCATTTCTATCCAAGTAGGTACCTATGGTACTAATTGTGCTGTTGTTAGTTTTACGACTTTTGTAACTTAACCTATCATTAATTCTAACGACTTGGGATTGGGACTTGCAGCACATAGGTAGGTTTAATTTGCCGGACCTTGATAACTAAGTCATGAATATTTGCTTGAGCTCATAATTGGTTATATCTATGTGTCTATTTACTGCAGCATTGCTTACGCCTTCCCGAATTCAGCACCTTACGAGAGGGACGCAACAATACTTAAGAATGAGATGGGTCAAACTCCTTTCCCTATTTACGCTAAATACAGCAGCAGCGGTGTAATAATAACGCTTATGGTCCTATCCGGTCAAGGCCTTCTATACATACATATAATAAAGCTGAAGACGGTCGAAAGTCTGTACATGGAAGATATTCGAAAAAAAGGTTGCTGGGGATAGTTAGAATCGATAACAGAACACGATCCAAAAGTTTTTAGAATTTTTGTCTGTTTGTCTGTTTATTTGTACGCGTATCACGTAAAAACGGCTGAACAGATTTTGATGCAAACTTTACTAATCTGTCGAGAAAACTCCCGGACAACACATAGGCTACAAAAAATATTAAGATAATGGTGCAAAGAGGTTAAAAAATGGGGTTGAACTTTGTATGGGAACTTCTTAAATATATGAGCTAAAGACTTGAAAATTTACAAGTATATACTTGACTAGAAAGTAAGAAGAACCCCATTCAAACTTTTAGCAAAATATTGATAAAACGTGAATGTAAAAACCCGGGATGTAAAATAGTGGTAAACACTATATATTAACCAAAACTGGTTACTTCAGTCACTGACGACGGCGCTGTTTATATTGAAAAACCAGCAACCTTTATCTCTGCCTTCCTATACATGCTATGAAATCAGAGGTATTCTAAAGTTGTTTGATGGAAGGGAATTATCATAGTTCTGAAATATGCCCATCATAAGGAGCGCCCTAAAGGAATATATTTGGGCCTTTCATTCCTACGAAAACCTCAGCCTTCGCTTCGATTCTTCTTCGCTTGCTCCCCGTTTTCCTTCGGGATTGCTTCGGTGTCTTTAGGGGTCATTGCTCGCATTGCGACCGTTCTCAGAAGGGTTGCCTTGCCTTACAATACAACGAAAAGGCCTTGCTTGCCTCGCCACTCACCTTCCGAACTTTTACATGGAATTTCGCTTGCAAGACACCTGGGAATAGTAAGTGTACATCCCCCACGTCGCCATCAGGTTTCACTTGCAAGACACTGGGAGATAATGAGTGTCCGTCCATGGGGGTGCATTTAGAGCGCTTTCTGAAGGAATACTTGGAGTCTTTTACTTCAACGTAAAGCACGCGGCCTTTGGCCTCCGTTGCCTCGCCACTTACCTACGGGACTTACTTCGCCCTTCGCCTCGCCACTCAATTACGAGATAGTAAGGGCGTGAGGGCTCGCTTGCCACGCCGCTTATCTCTAAAAGTCTCTAAAACGAAATGTTCAGACTTCGGCTTTGCTTGGCTCCCCTTTTATCTTCGGGAATTTGGGCCTCAGGTTTTGCTTGCAAGACGCCCGAAGATTGGCATAGGGGCTCGCATTGAGAGCGCACTCTAAAGGGATGCTGTGGGCCTTTCATTCCAACGTAAAGTTCGGCCTTTGGCCTCGCTGCCACCTGAGGATAGTATAATATAAGTATCCTTGAGCCCCCAAGTGCTTTCTTTAGGCTTAATTTGGATCTTTCATTAATACGAAAAGTTGCCTGGCCGTTCACCTTCTGGACTTTGGTCTCCGGATACTCCGGATACGAAGACACCTGGGGATAGTTAGTGTCCGTGGGGGCTCACCCACGGGCCTTGAGCACCCGAGCTCACATAGCCACCGCTCTCTAAAACCATGCTTAGGGGCTGTCATTCCTACGAAAAACTCAGCCTTTGGCTCCGCTTGTCTCCCCGTTTACCTCCAGAACTTCAGTCCTCAGGCTTCGCTAGCAAGTTACTCGGAGAAGTCGGAGATAACGAGTATCCGTGGGGGATCGGGCCTTCAGGCCCTCGAGCTCGCATTGAGACCGCTCTCTGAAAGATTGCTAAGGGCCTAACCTTAATTCCAATGAAAAGCTTGGCATTCGGCCTCTCTTGCCTCACCGCTCGGCACTTTGGCCTCAGGTCTCGCTTGCAAGACACCTTAGGATAGTGAGTGTCCGTCGGGCTCGCCCTAGGGTCTGCGGACCTGGGTCCCCTGGGGCTCGCATAGGGAGCGCTCTCTAAAAGGATACTTTGGGCATCTTTTTTAGGGTTCCGTAGTCGACTAGGAACCCTTATAGTTTCGCCATGTCTGTCCGTCTGTCCGCAGATAATCTCAGTAACCGTTAGCACTAGAAAGCTGAAATTTGGTACTAATATGTATATTAATCACGTTGACAAAGTGGTAAAATAAAAAGTGGAAAAAATGTTTTATTGGGGTACCTCCCCTATACGTAAAGTGGGGGCTGATTTTTTTTTCATTTCAACCCTAACGTGTGATATATTGTTGGATAGGTATTAAAAAGGAATACACAACAATGACAATGTTAATATTTTCGGAGATAATCGCTCCAGAAGTAAAAAAAATGGGTCCCCCCCCCCCTCTAACTTTTGAACCATAAGTTTTAAAAATATGAAAAAAAAATCAAAAGTAGAAATTTATAAAAACTTTCTAGGAAAATTATTTTTAACCTGATAGGTTGAATAGTTTTTGGAAAAAAAAATTTTATTAAATTATATTTTTCTGATTTAATTTAATGGGGCCGGAGCAGGAGTGCACCCATACATTAGGTCGAAAATTTGTCGTGGTCGAATTGTCTTAGTTGTCTTTGGTCGTTCGTTGTCTAATAATAAAATTGTTCGCTTAGTATTGCTTGTAGGGTTTTAGGGTTCTATACTTAATATGTCAACTCAAAGTAACAAATAGCCCATTACTGTGACGGACGGAAAATTACGGAACCCTACACTGAGCGTGGCCCGACACGCTCTTGGCCGGTTTTTTTATTTTTTATTAAAGTTCCAAATAATTTGATTTTATCGCAGAGTTTCATGTTCTATGTGCTAAAGCCATTAATGGCTTATTTAAAGCTAGAGTTCGGACTAACTATTTGCTATGTAATTACTTACATTACATTCATTACATCTATATTAGTATATTTTACAACTAGTGTGAAAAGAATGTCTTTTTACCACTAGTACCGAGGTATCTTGCCACGAGCTGAAAGCGAGTGGCAAGACTCGGTACGAGTGGTAAAAGACATTTCACACGTGTTGTAAACGACGTTTTTTAATACAATTGCGAAAAATAATAAATTAATATATCATTGCGATAAAATATGCTTGCTTCGAAGTTATTTTTGAACGAACCCATACTTTACAAATGACACTGACAGTGACGACATACTATTGGAATCAGCGCCATCGGGTAAAAAATCTAATATAAAATTACTGCGTTTCGAAAGTATAGTTTGGAACTAAAAAGTAAAAAGCACTAGTTCGAGAAATTGAGCTTCTCGTACGCTACGCAGCCACAAAAAGTACCACTTTTTGAGCAACTGTATTAAAAAATATTATTGACGACTAAGTTTATGAGGGTGTTATTTACATTCGAAGAGAATTTCAACTGTTACACGCACAATCTATGAAATCAGAAAATTGATTTATTACAGACAGATACAGTCAGAGGGTTGTTACAAAAATGATGCGCACAGTGTATCTATAGCCTGCGAGCAGGTGCAAATCATTAAAAATAATATATTTAATGTCACAACTATTATTAATATGAAATCTAATGTGAAATGTTATGAAAAATTTGGAATAGTACAATAATAATCAAAATGTGGAAATGAAATCTTTATTTTCAGGATGTAGTATGGTTAAACATAAGAATACCATGTAAACCATAATTTATGCGCGTACGAAGTCGCGGGCAGAAGCTAGTTATTAATAAAATTCTATCGGTTCTTATTGCATATTTGAAAAAAAAAGGAAATCACACAAAGTCATTTATGATTTCTCGGTTACCTAGATTGAACGGCAATATAAAAATATTAGAAAGCTTTCGATCTACGTATAGGCAATTTGAATATTTTTCTGAACAAAGTACCTAATAAAACGGACTCAACCGTAACAAATGATATTCATGCTTAGTCTAAATGTCAGCAAAGTGACCTTAATAATTTTATGAAGCGCGCATACAGCTGCGTGGACGATAAATAACGCGTGCAATGTAGCTGGCTGTATTCAAATTGATGGCGTAGTAAAAAAGATCCTTTTACTCGAGTGAAACAAAGCGCGTCAAGGCTGTCGTGGGATTCCCGCAGCGTTGCTCAAGAGCCTGCGGTTGAGTTGCATTGCTGATCTAAACTATGCCGCGCGTTTCCGAGCGCCGGCGGGCGGCTGCGGCGCGAACAAAAGTGGATGATCCCACAAAGAGACATTATCCAAGGCCCGCAGACGGATTTCTACGAACATCCAAAACACGTTCATTCATAAAGCGCAGCGCCACGGCCCGGAACGGGGAGCCGCGCCGTGCCAGTGTCGAAATAAAACAAAAAGTTAATTGGATCAATGCAAATCCGAGAAGAGGTCCGTTACTTCATAATATCTAAGGCGCCGCTTTTTTGCACGCAAAATTGAAGCGTAAATCATAACTGTAATGTAATTGGTGATCGCTGATGTGTTACATTCACACAGTTTTCCAAAATATGGCAATAAGAATAGATTTGGTCTCCCCCTCATATCGGTCATTATTTATAGAAAACACAAATAAGTAGGTATGTATAACTCAACTTTACAGTTGCACAAAAAGTAAGTATTTACCCAATCCCAATTTCAAATCGACAGCTTAACCTGATATTTAAGCGATGTGACGGACGAACATAGTCGCACCGAAAGGGTTCTTCTCTCTTTAAATCTTTTTAACCGACTTCAAAAAAAAGGAGGAGGTTCTCAATTCGGACGTATTTTTTTTTTTATTTTTTTTTATTTTTTTTTTCAATGTTTGTTACCTCAGAACTCCGTCATTGATGAACCGATTCGGAAAATTTTTTTTTTGTTCGTATGTATATACTTCCAGGTGGGTCCCATTTTTTTCAAAATTCAGTTAGATGATGGGATCCATGAGGAATTGAGGGGACTCCTCAATTTTATAAGGCACGCGTGTAGTGATTTTGGTATTTTCTGTTATAACTCGTGTATTTACATCCGGAATCATAAATTTGGTGGCGAGGAATTGATGATGAAGACCACAGATGACTTATCGAATTCCTCAATTATGTACTTAAAAGTGCAAAAGTACGTCACAGGTTCTGATAAGATTCCGTTGAAATAGGAACTAATGAAGTGCCATTGGTGATGATCTTGGGGAATCGATGGAAGTCCTCAAATATTATCGGCCCACATACAGCGATTCGGTTTTTTTCTATAGTAATCAACGCATTTGCTATCGGAAATCAGTTCATGTGGTAAATTGTAAAAAATAGGAAATGCAGTGCTCGTGGCTTGGCGGAGTACTAAATTGAAGTCGGTTAAAACTTTGTTTTTAAAGTAAATTATTTAGGGTTCCGTTCCGTAGTCAACAATGTTCCGTCTGTCCGTCCGTCCTTCAGCGGCTTAGCTCAGTAGCCCTTACTACTAGAAAACTGTGATTCGACATGAATCAATAAGCCAGCAAAATGGTAGAATACAATTTTGTAATAGTATTTCATACAATCGTTATATAATGTATGCTTTTTCAGTCGAGTACCACGTTTAGGCCACGAAGCTTGCTGAGTGGCTTAATTAAGGTACGAGACTTAAAAAGCTAATTATATAACTATTGTATACAATACTTTTTCTACGAGTCAACTGAACTAATTAAACAAACTTGGTATCTACTTATTGAAAATCTAAGCCCTGCTAAAACGAAGTGCAGCCAACGGCTTTTTCTTTTTTGTGCGTTGATGTCTTTTAATTTTGACTTTCCCATGACGGTGTCCTATTGGTCCCATACATTTTAGTTCAGTAAAGGTGCCACGTGATTGGTCAATTTCATTTTAGTTGTCTACACAGTTGTAAAATTTAGAGTTGGGACCTACAAAGTAAAAAGTATGTGATTTTAGTGGGATTCTGTTGTTTTACCAAATTTATTTTGGTCAAATTTCATTTCCCAAACAAATTTTAGCAACTATTTTGTTTGCCAATGCAAATTTTGGCACAATTTTAATACGAATATTTTCATTACGTCAAATTTTCATTCAGCAAATTATTTTTACTAAAATTTCATTATGGCATGTGGTCTTTTAGCAAATGCTTTAATAAGGCAAAACAACATTAGACAATAAACATTTCGTCAAGTTAATGTTATGGCAAACTATACACAGACAAAAATCACAATTTTTTGGGTTATGACATTTTACCAAAATACCATTAATAAAACGGCACGGTCCCTTAAATAAAAAATTGCTCGGTTAAGTAGGTCGGTAGGCAAAGGCGTTAAATCAGGTTAGGGCAACCAAAAATGAGGGGCTCGGAGGGCGAAGCCCCCTAGCTGTAAAAAAACAAACAATCGTAACAATGGTATTATTTGGTAGGTTAGGTTAGGGTTAGCTTGTGTCCCTTAGAGCGGAAATAGGCACCCCGCGAAGCGGGGTGACGTCGAGACGCTGGCGGTTAGGTTAGAATTGCGACCTCTACACAAATTAATTTTCCCTACCCACATAACAAAAAAAGTTGTTATGTTTTTGTGTATATTATACACCATTGAAATAAAGATGCAAATGATTTGTCATTGAATAGTTCCTCTGTTGATTAACCGACGGAATAGAAACGGTCAGTTCAATATTGACGATACAAATCATTTGCGGTATTTTGTTTTGGTTAAAACATATTATGCCAACTAACATATTTGACTGAATAAAATTTGGTCAATGTACCAGTTGGTAAACGAGATATTGCCTAAACATGAATATGCCAAACATAAGGTGTGCGAAATAATTATTTGTCGAGTGAATTTGGCAAACGATTATTTGGCTAATGAAATTCTGCGAAAAATGTTTTGGGAAGTGATAATTTGCCAAAATATTTTTGGTAAAACAAAGGTAACCCGATTTTAGTTTGTTGTACGAAGTCTTAACTTTGTGACGTTTTTGGTGTGTCGTTCGGTAGAGGGGGTGGCAAATGAGCACTACCAAGTCATCATAAAAAAATATATATTTGGGACACAGGTCCCGTAAAATTAAAAGAAGGGTCGTGGGTGGTCTATGCCCGTCTAGATTGGCCGCCGTAGCTCCGGTACTCTCCTGGCTGGTCGGCGGCGGTCCGAAGCAGGGGTCACGCTCGGCCGGCTGTGATGAGGAGCAGGAACGGCGGCGGGCGAACGTCGAGCGGTTCCAGCCCAGGCCGCCAAGGTGGTGGTTGTGCGTTCAAAAATTTTAAATTAAAACGACGCACCCTGTGGAATATGCACTGGGTTAAAATTTTGTTCATGTTCGCTCTGCTTTGTGAACACCCTTTCTTCAGATACGACCCCTTAAATAAGCCGGTGCACCGTAAGCGTAAGCGTGTTTGTGTTCAAAAAGCAGAGCGGAGTTACAGTAAGCCTAATGCAAAACAACAGAAAAGCAATACTAACATTCTAATGAAGTAGGTAGGTACAAACTCCTAGGTATGAGAACAAAGAAACGCAAAGTCATTTAGCCACTAATAATGCGCTTAGCAACAAATGCAATGGGTAAATAAAATGGATTTAAATTTAACATTAACTCGGAGAAGATCACAAGTAAGCTACTTTACTGGTAAAGCTAAGCTACTTATATTACCTATTACAAAAAAAACGTTCAACACTTTGCACTGCACTTACCAATAACGTGGGTGCTGTATTTCACCAATTTATATTGGTGCCAGGCGAAGAAATGTCGCCTCAATAGGTGTCCGCGACCACCGAATAAAATAAAAATTTTAAATGTTTAAAAGCGCGCCCGAACTGCAAGACGACACCTATTTCTTTGTGTGCAATTCGGCACGGGTCTGTTGTCTAAAGCGGCGGATCGCGGACTGCCGAGCCGCGCCCGCGCAAACTGCATCTAGAAATTTCCATGACGTAGACGCAGCGCGGGACCGAGTACAGTCGCGCAGAATAGAGTGAACGCTTACGAGTTCGTAATATGTTTTAATCTTATTTTACTCAATTAAAATAGATTAAAATTTATATTCGATAAAATTTCATTAATTTGTGTATAAATAAATAATTTGATTGAATAGGTAATAATTTAATAATTCATTAGGTGTATAATTAAAATGTAATAATTTTGTATAAATAGTGTAAACAATTCAGTAAAAATAATAATTTAATGTATATATATCAATTTATTTGTAAATTATAGTAAAAATGAAGGCTATAAAAACGACATGTACGTGCAACGTTACATTACCCCGCGCGCCAGGAAAGGATTTTGTTCCTAAGAATAAAATCCGCGCAATATACGCTTACGTATTTGCATTTATCCATTCGTACTTTCTTTCATACTTCTCGCATTCATAAAAACAATAACATCTGGATTATACCTATAGATGCCAATGCGTCCTAACTAATGAAGGTGTCCAGTTTTTGATCAACCGGAAACCAATACAAATACTGTTTTGCGGAAAGTTGTATTTAGAGCACGGGAAGCAACGAATGTGCATTTTATTTATTTAAACCTACTAACTTCAAGTCCTTGATGTGCCAAGTTCCCAAATTCTTGCCAGACATGTCCTCTAATATGTAAACAAGTGGTGACTTTTTCTCAATGATGCGACACTTGATATATTTTTGAGCTAGCTTTTTGCTGAAGTATTTGTCCTTGTCGCTTAATACGTAAGCGCGCTTCATGACCACATCTCCTACATTAAACTCCACATTCTTACGACGTAAATTATAATGCGCAGTATTTTTCTCGTGAGCTTGCCATAGTTTTGCCTGTACACGATCAAAAATTTGAGACATACAACCTAGATTTCCGGCATATATATCACGAGGTAAAAATAGCAAATCAGCACCAAGGTTGATATCAGTGTAATGTGTGCCACAGTTTACGAGTTCTCTGCCGTACACAAGGAACGATGGGGTAAAACCAGTTGCCTCATTTACGGAGTTATTGATCGCAAATTGAACTTTAGGTATAAACACATCCCAGGTTCTATGGTCGTCATTAACGAATGTGGATATGCTCGTGATAATGGTGCGGTTATACCTTTCAACGTTGTTAATATGCGGGCTGTATCTAGGCGTGTAGAAGATATTGGGTACGTTGTACTTCTTAAAAAGATCAACAGTGACACCACTGATAAACTGGCTACCATTGTCAAGATAGATGGTCTGAGGAACGCCATGAACTAAAAAGAGTTGGTCCTCGAGGATCCTTGTTATAATGGTTGACGTGGCATTACGAATAGGAAAAATCAGGCAAAATTTGGAAAAACAACATGTGATTACGAAAATGTATTGGTTTTGTTTTCGAGTGACAGGCAGAGGGCCCATGAGGTCAATCGAAACCATCTGAAAAGGTCGGCAACACTGCTTGGGACGACCCATTTCACCAAGAACCTGATGGTTCTGATGTTTATATTCCAGACACTTGGTACATACACCTACGAATTTAACGACGTCCTGATGCATGCCAGGCCAGTAGTATTTTAACGCTAACCTACGATACGTTTTAAAAACACCTAGATGACCGGCCATGGGTTCTGAATGGTTTTCTTCCAAAACATCGTGACGAAATTCGTTTGGGACAACTTCCTTCCACGAGAACTCAGAAGTTAACTCGTGTTTATTTTTGCACAGCCTGTATAAGGAACCGTTTTTGATGAAGAAATTCGGAAAATTTTGAGGCTTTGTTAAGCAAGAATTATAAATGTTCTTGTACCAGGTGTCTGTCGTATTTAGGTACGAATTTGACAAATCAACGGCGCTGACAGGGATAGCTCTCGAAAGGGCGTCGGGAATTACGTTGTCCACGCCTCGACGATGTTTTAGCTCGAAGTGGAAAGCTGACAAACGCACTCCCCAGCGAGCCAGACGACCAGTGGGGTTATTTAGAGAAAGGAACCACTTTAATGCACTGTGGTCAGTGTACACAGTGAATTGTTTCCCATTCTCTAAATAACACCGCCAGTGTTCAAGAGCTACAACCACTGCTAGCGTCTCGCGTTCAGTAATGCTGTAGTTCCGTTCCGCCGCTGACAACGACTTACTCATGTAGGCTATCGGGTGCTCCTTACCGTCTATGGTCTGGGTCAGCATAGCTCCCACACCGTAGTTGCTGGCATCAGTATGCACCTCGAAAGCCTTGTCGTAATCAGGGCAAGCTAACACGGGTGCTGAAACTAAGCATTCCTTCAGCTTTTGAAACGCAGCATCAGCTTCCGGAATCCACTTAAAGGGCGGGCCGCCCTTCTTGTTTGAAGTTAACTTATTAAGAGGACCTGCTATAGTGCTGAACTGTGGCACAAACCGACGGTACCATGTGGCAGTGCCAAGAAATCGCTTCACATCCTTCCGACAAGTAGGTGTCGGATAATTTAAAATGGCCTCAACTTTCTCGGGGTCCGTCCGTAGTCCGTGGCTGTCCACAACGTACCCTAGATATTTAAGTTGACTCCGAAAGAATTGGCACCTTTCCAGGTTGACCGTGAGATTCGCTTGGCGAAGCTTGTCCAATACCCGCAGGAGAAGTGACACGTGAGAATTAAAGTCCTCAGATATGATGATGATGTCATCTAAGTAGGCAAAGACTTTCAGGTCAAACTCTCTGAAGAGCAGATCAACTAAACGTTGCTGCGTTGCTGGAGCATTAGTCAAGCCGAACGCCGTACGCTTAAAACGGAACGTACCGCGACCTTGGACGTAGAAAGCCGTCTTGTCCCTATCCTCCACAGCAATAGGTATTTGCCAGAAAGCCTTCGAAAGATCGATACTAGAAAGGTAGCGAGCATCGCGGAGGTTATCTAAAATTTCGGACACGTAAGGCAAGTTATACGCATCCTTTCGAGTAACCGAGTTCAGCTTGCGGCTGTCGAGGCAGAAGCGAGGCTGTCCGTTCTTCTTGGTCACTATTAGAACAGGTGAGGACCACGCGCTTTCACAGGGCTCGATAACGTCGAGGCCCAGCATCTCATCAACCTGCTCGACGAGAATCCGCTGTTTTTCCGGTGACATCCGGTAATAACGTTGCCGGATAGGCTGTGCGTCTCCGGTATCCAGATGGTGAGTAATGAGACTGGTCTCACCCAATCCCTTACGTTCGGCAGAGATGTCCTCGAATTGCGCAATAATGTTATCAGCAATAGACTTATCGGAGGCACTTAAGTGTTCGTAACCGTTAATGAAATTAGGACTATCTAATTTAGGCTGTTCCTCAACTATTGCCGCATTAGAGAAGCTAATACAGTTTAAATAGTTGGGGAGAATATCGAATTTACGCCAGAAATCCACACCTAATATAAGATTAGTGTTGATGTCCGGAATAACGTAAGCCCTGATTAAATGGAATTGACTTTGAAAGTGTACAGGCAAATCAATGTAACCCTGGCTCTGCATAGACTGGCCACCTGCCGCAGTCACTGAGATGCAGTGATCTTTCTGAACAATGAGGCCCTGAAGCGCTTTATGAGCACCATTACCGATAATTGTGATGGCAGAACCAGAATCAAGGAGACCTGACACATCAAAACCGTTAATTTGCACTGTAGCATAAGGACGATTGTCGTTGATTGGCTTGGCATGCAGAATTGTGTCGATCTTATACGAGCTGAAATAAACATCAATTGTCTTCAGCCATTTGTTCCAGTCCTCCAAGTCAAAGTTACTTTTAAGGAGATGGCTAGCACAATTCTGCTGTTCTAGTTTTTTGATGTGGAGGGTTTGTTTTTCCTGCAAGTAGGGCAGTCAGGAGACTTAACACCCTTATGTCCACAAACAAAGCAGTAGACCTCATCCTTGTTGGCATTGCACTGACGCAAGTTGTGAGTGTTATTACGACACCTTGGGCAAAATAACGTTTTAGCGGGTGGCGCAACGATTGAATGTACTTGTCTTATATTTGATTCCGATTTATTGTAGTTATTAAAATTATTATTTGCATGCGATTTATTATTAAAATTAATGTTATACTTATTAAAAGGTTTATTATGGCCATTCCTGTAAGTGTCAGATTTGTTAAAATTGAGGCTTCTACTTGCACTAGTACCAGCATACGCAAACTCAGGTGCTAAAGTGTCAGCTGTCCGTCTGGGTGGTTCGCGAAAGTCGACAAGACGTGCCTGAATACTTTCGTAATTACGACAGTGGTTACGTAAAGCTTCTATGTCAGCGATAGCGGAAGCCGACGCTAGTGTGCTGGCATAGCAAGGCCGGATATTGTGTAGGATGATCTCGAGCTTTTCATCCTCTGGTAAGCTCTTGGAAAGACGCGAGAATAAGCCCGACATGATTGATAGGTAGATGGTTATGTTTTCTGATTCCCCTTGCGAACGTGAACGAATCTCAGAGAGTAACCTATAATCATAGTCGCTTTGACCGAAATCTTGCTTAAGCAAGGTGACAAGTTCGACCCAGCTGGACACTTGACTCTTCACACTTCTATACCAGTGTAACGCGTCTCCAACAAAGATCTCCGTAGCATAGGACAGGATCTTAGCATCGGAAATACCCCTAGCCTCAGAAAACTCGGTGACACGCTGTACGAACGCGCGAACGCAGGTCTTGCCATCGAACTTGATCTTGCATAATTCATTAGAGCTACCGCGGTCACAAGTGACATTGACATTAACCGGTGAGGTATTAGCTACAGGCTCTACGTTAGAAGTTGGCAAGACTGTTTCCACAGCGGTATCCTTAACGGAGTTAAATCGAGTTACGAGACCTTGGAACTCTTTGACGCATACGTCGTACATAGGTCTAGTCGAATCATCACAAGCAACGCGATTAATTCGGTGATACAGATGATTTAATAAATTTTGTGTGCGCAACAGAACGTTCCGGTCGAGGCGCGAGTCTAAATTGTCCTGAACCTTAGAAAGGGCGTCACTAATACCTTTCAAATCGGCCGAAACCGAAAAATGGCTCTCTAAAATGTCCTCGGATGGAAACAAGGGTCCCAATTTTGAGATTTGTTTCCGCAAGTCCTGGACTGTTGCTCCCGGAGTTCCACCACGAATACTGACTTCATATTCTAACTCTGGCTTTTGAAGCGACAAAAATTTAACAGGGAAAGCCATTACAAAAAAATACCTTTCAAAAATTTAAAAAAGTAAATAAATAAAAATAAATTATAAAAAATAACTATTCATAATTCGTGTAAACTACAACAGTATAAAGTGTTGAACGGTCCCTAATCAATAACTAAAGCTACTCCGTCTGTTACAAAAAACTACGTAACGTTTTGGTTGGCAAAAATAATTAAAGCGCTAAATAAAATAAAACATTCACAAAAATAAAAACAAAATAAGCATTAAATTATTGCAACTAGTGTGTACACCAAAAGTTTAAACAATGCACAACAAAAATATTTAACTAAGTAAACACTTGTGTGTCACGACTGTACCGGTCTTGGGCCTACACTAGTACAGGTTGTTGCAAAAAAATCACAAATAAAATTGAAACGTAATAAAATTATTTCAAATTAATTATTGTTAAAAAATTGATATAATTATAATTATTGGAGTACACCTTAGTTACTAGCAACCAAATATAAAAACACAAAAAAAACGTTTCACAAAAATAAAAAAACAACAAACACACAAACAAATTGTACGGGGCAAATCTAGACTAAGACCACGTTAAAGGGCGCCAGTGTGACGTTTTTGGTGTGTCGTTCGGTAGAGGGGGTGGCAAATGAGCACTACCAAGTCATCATAAAAAAATATATATTTGGGACACAGGTCCCGTAAAATTAAAAGAAGGGTCGTGGGTGGTCTATGCCCGTCTAGATTGGCCGCCGTAGCTCCGGTACTCTCCTGGCTGGTCGGCGGCGGTCCGAAGCAGGGGTCACGCTCGGCCGGCTGTGATGAGGAGCAGGAACGGCGGCGGGCGAACGTCGAGCGGTTCCAGCCCAGGCCGCCAAGGTGGTGGTTGTGCGTTCAAAAATTTTAAATTAAAACGACGCACCCTGTGGAATATGCACTGGGTTAAAATTTTGTTCATGTTCGCTCTGCTTTGTGAACACCCTTTCTTCAGATACGACCCCTTAAATAAGCCGGTGCACCGTAAGCGTAAGCGTGTTTGTGTTCAAAAAGCAGAGCGGAGTTACAGTAAGCCTAATGCAAAACAACAGAAAAGCAATACTAACATTCTAATGAAGTAGGTAGGTACAAACTCCTAGGTATGAGAACAAAGAAACGCAAAGTCATTTAGCCACTAATAATGCGCTTAGCAACAAATGCAATGGGTAAATAAAATGGATTTAAATTTAACATTAACTCGGAGAAGATCACAAGTAAGCTACTTTACTGGTAAAGCTAAGCTACTTATATTACCTATTACAAAAAAAACGTTCAACACTTTGCACTGCACTTACCAATAACGTGGGTGCTGTATTTCACCAATTTATATTGGTGCCAGGCGAAGAAATGTCGCCTCAATAGGTGTCCGCGACCACCGAATAAAATAAAAATTTTAAATGTTTAAAAGCGCGCCCGAACTGCAAGACGACACCTATTTCTTTGTGTGCAATTCGGCACGGGTCTGTTGTCTAAAGCGGCGGATCGCGGACTGCCGAGCCGCGCCCGCGCAAACTGCATCTAGAAATTTCCATGACGTAGACGCAGCGCGGGACCGAGTACAGTCGCGCAGAATAGAGTGAACGCTTACGAGTTCGTAATATGTTTTAATCTTATTTTACTCAATTAAAATAGATTAAAATTTATATTCGATAAAATTTCATTAATTTGTGTATAAATAAATAATTTGATTGAATAGGTAATAATTTAATAATTCATTAGGTGTATAATTAAAATGTAATAATTTTGTATAAATAGTGTAAACAATTCAGTAAAAATAATAATTTAATGTATATATATCAATTTATTTGTAAATTATAGTAAAAATGAAGGCTATAAAAACGACATGTACGTGCAACGTTACAACTTAAACATTAACTATAATGTATTTGACCAATAGGACGCCGTCATGAGAAAGTCAAAAGGTAAATAGACATCAACGCACAAAAATGAAAAAGCGTTGGTTGCACTTCGTTTTCAATAGGTACCAAGTTTGTTTAATTTGTTCAGTTGACTCGTAGAAAAAGTATTGTTCACAATCGTGTCATAATCAAGCTTTTTAATCTCGTACCTTACTTAGGCCACTCAGCAAGCTTCGTGGCCCAAACACGGTACTCGACTAAAAAGCTCTCTATTATAACACGATTGTGAAAAATAGTATTTCAATTAAGGGATGTGATTACCTGATATTGCGCTGTGTTCGTTCAGTGATGACCCCTGATTTTTAGTCATGTTTCCGGCACTCTGCCGGCTAAATGGTTACTACTAGGTATACGAAAAAATCATGGCAATAATAAGTAGGTACATATAATTAATTAAATAGACAACTTATCACGAATTTACTTGAAGAGGCCAAGTTTTGTATAAATTCGGGCGGTGCAACCGCAACGTTTAGTTGGCTGGCGCAATGTCCACGCATGTCTACTCGTATGTAGTAAAGACAAAGAGGCGATTACGTACGGAACCCTACACTGCGCGTGGTCCGACAAGCACTTGGCCGCTTTTACCTCTTTAAAACATCGCTTATCATATCTTATAGGGCCTAGTTTGTGATAATATTTACAGCTAAACCCACTGAAAAATCGGAATGAACGGCGAAGTCCACGAGCCCAGCCACCGTGACGGCCTGCACATATACCTACTCGTACGCACGGCGTGATTCATAAACACCGTGTTTGTTTTGTGCCTACTCGCTATGACTATTATGTGGTGTAAAATAGAAAGTGACATCACTATTTTAATAAAACGTAAATCATAAACAAACGTGGATGATAACGACCGGTAGAGCGTAACGCATGGTTGAAAATAGTGCTCGGTTAGTGCTGGAAATGTAATTAGCATCTACACTTACTTAATACTATACGTCTTAATTACTTATACGTATAATACTTAAAGTGGCCGTCAAAAGAATTTGCTAACTTTGTAAACATTAAACCGCCATATTGAAATTGTCTACCACTATGGCAGTTTGTTTACCTACCTAGCAAATTCCATATAACGGCGACTTTAACTAAGTGTACTTACGCCTCCGATGGCACCTATACCTGACAAGTCAATGTTAAAGGTACTGTTACATATGCTGTTTAGTAGCATGCATGCTCAATTATTATACATATATGCAAATAGCATGCTACTTACTAGCAACTTTACATTTAAGTACACATGCTATTTGCTCGAAACTATATGCTTTCGTGCTACTAAAGAGCATGTGTAACAATACCTTTATATCAGAACTAATTTATTAATAGACAGGCGCCAACGCCAATACATTGTTGCGGTGCGGGTAAGTACCTAGTACCTAACATAGGCATAGGAAGGTTGGTTAATGGCAAAATAATGAGGGAATATCCGTTTTTCTTGTAAAAGTACAAAGTAAGTAACTAGCAGTTGCGGTCTGCTATGTAACGTAGAGCTCATCAGTTTGGTATTATATCTATCTACTCGTATTTAATTACTTCGTACTTACAGCGTAACTTACGGGTAGAGGGTTGCAATATCCGTCCATTTTTAGTATTCGAACAATATGAATAAGTAGTAAATTTTCCTTTATTCGGATCTTATCGAATAATTTCGGTATTGAACCAAAATAATAAATTAAACTGTGTTAAAATAGAAAACAAACTGAAAAACATTATAAATACACATTTGTTAAATTTTACAATAACAAATGAAGAAGAGAATACGAATGCTATTGGTGGCTGATTTCCTCGCAAACCCCTCATCATCATCAATTTCTGTGAAAAAATACGAGTCCTGAAATCTCGAGTCTTATACATGTTCTGTACAATGTTTTTAAATCATTCAAAGTTTTGAAAAAATATGCATTTTTTACTGTCCAAGAGTAAATTTAAAGCTACCAATATAATTCCTTACACTTTTATAGAAACTGTATGACAACTATGGTCCTAAACGCAGTATTTCGCGACCGAAACAGCAATTTACCTGATTTTCCATACAACGATTAACTACGAATTTGTACCTATAGGTAGGTACAAATTCCAAAGTGTGACGTCATACTATTACGTCAATTATTATTAAAGCATTTCGGCTGCCGCCAGCGAGGTCCATTTTTAACTAATTTTTTTTGGGTATTTATGTTCTTTAATTGTAGTTGTCCCTTGTGCCATACAAACATTTGTTCATCTCCAATAACTGGTTCGCATGGCATCGTAAATAAATCTTAGATCACAAGCCTATTGTAACTAATGGGTATTGATGGACGAGCCTTGATCTCGTCACGCTTAAACCCCTGAACCGATTTGGTGTGAAAGTTTGTATGGGGTCGCGGGGTGGGGAGTCGCGGGCAGAAGGTAGTGAATAATATTGACCTATTAAGTAGGTCCATTAAAGGCATGATTGTGATGTTCCAGGCGCGATGCCGGTGGTGACGTCCGCGACGATGATGCCTCCGATGCTTCCGCCGGTGCTGGACGAGAACATGCGCCACTACCTGGTGCACCAACACCAGCATCCGCACCACCCGCACCACCAGCCCCACCACCAGCCCCACCACCAGCAGCACCATCAGCCGCCACCGCATTACGTTAGTATTCTCACACTCTCTCATATGTACAGAAGGACCTGACAAAGCCGATGTTGGACAGCTAAAAAACTCAAATCATGCCTTCTGCTCTACTGCATAGCACGTGCTCTTTCGACTAGTTAAGGTTGCCGCATCTTGTGTCACAGATCACAGCGACTATGTGCGAACAATGGTGTCATTGTTCGACGGTGTTAGCCTGTTAATGGACGAATTTCGCCCCAGAGGTGTCCGAGAGCCGCGTTTAACAGAAGTGGCAAGAGGCACAGGCCTCGTATTGTTGCTATTTTGCTAACTTTGTACCCCTTATTCTGGAAGTTTCATCTGCGGGCATGCAGTGTATGCGAGCGTGAGCGTGACAAGTTTATAAAGTCTGCAGTACGCCTACCATGAGTTTGATAATGACGGCTTACGCTAACGATTATCGAGCTTTCTATCTGTGCATCCCGCTCGTGCTGTCAAAGTGCAATAGAGATGCACAGATAGAAAACTCGATACTTGTTAGCGTAAGCCGTCATTGTCAAACTCATGGTAAGCGTACAGCAATGTGAAGTTTTGAGATTTTAATTACCTATGTCAACAGCAGGCTAGCACAATGGTGAAAGGTTTATTTGAGGGCAGCTGTCAGAGTACAAGTCCATCAATCAAGTTAACATTATCACAATAATTAAATAACCAAGACAAAGCATTATTAACTAGACTCTGTTAGTCGGAGAGAACAATTTGTATTTGCTTATGGCTTTGGCACGATTTTATACAATTAAACGTAAACCAAATTCCACACAGACTAGAGTTAAAAACGCGCTGGCATTAAAGTTCAGTTCAGACTACTTAATAACACATTGAGATCGAGCTACTTACGAGTTGGTAGAGTACCTACATTGCGTTTTGTTATAAAGCCATCGTCAAAACAGTCAACAACAGAGGATCATTATGCTGTTCGGTTTCGGTCATAAACCCTAATTAAGGGCATTAGAATATACAATTATTGCTTCAGAGGATTCACAGTGAATGAGCCACCTTACACTTGTAAAAACAAATGTCAAAGTAGTTGTCTAATATTTCTTTTATTTATTTATATTTGACCGTTCGCTTAATAGGAACCTCTATACTTGAAATTATTTGAGATGGCCAAGTTGCATCAGTACATTCAGAAAGCAACTCTTTCCTCCGATTTGATGTGATCCAGCAGTGATGATCATGATGATACCTTCCCTGCGGGCAAATATTGAAGAGACCGTATCACGTAATTTCGGACCATTTGCAACAATTACTAATATAGAATGGCACGCGAATTTACTAAATTGTCTAATTTGTATATGCCTTTGAGGATACCCTGCAGTCAGTCAGTGCACCGCGTACATGCATCATTCATTGCCGAAGCTATGTATCTACCGTTCAGTGAATGAATAAGAACCTTTGTAGAATTAACTGTACGTTTGGCAGCATTACAACATTCAATGTAACGGCACAGAAGAAGGAGTAGAAGAACGGCACAGAAGGTAATGCACAGAATAAGTAGATAATAGTACAACACGGAGGCTGATCTCCGAAGGTCTTAAATGCCCCGAGCGAAAATAGTAGATTGTTAAACAAGGGTTGAAAGGCACCCATTTCTGACGAGATATTTTGGCGCTCGAACGAAGTGAGAGCGCCAATGGTTCGAGTCAGAAATGGGTGACTTTCCCCCGAGTTAAACACTCTGCTTTTCATATCGAATACGAGGAAAGTAAAATTCATCCATTATCGTGACGTCATCAGAGCAGAAAGAATACTTAGTACCATCTCACCTGTTCTAAAGAAAGAGGCAAATATCTGTCTCGCTCGCGCTTATGGTTATATTGTGTAATGACGTCACTCACGAGAAAAAAATGGTGGTCGGTGTTTTAGCTCACTGACATATAAGTAGATAATAAAACTACGACTTTTATTTTGAAATTAAAAATATTTATTTATGTTTTTATAACCAAATAGTATTATATTCGTATATCCTAAAGTCAAATCTATACAAATAACATAATTTCATAATTTAATTGTGATAGACGAAAAGAGCCTATTCAAATATTTTCGTACTATTTGTATTTATTATTAGTATTAGTTGAAGAGTGGCTGTATGCGTTTCTGCCTTAGCTCACATGCACAACTATAAGTTTAAAAAAAGGTTTGTGGGTGTATTCCATTTGTCACCACCTCATAGAGCCTAGTGAATATTTTAGCTAAAATAAAAGTAATGAATGTACAATATAAACTTATTTTATATTTAATCAAATAAATTCCATGAACTAGAAAGAACAAAATTATTTCCCGTTGTCATTGGCGGGGTAAGTATTGATATTTATAAGAATTTGTTCTCGCATAATTGTTATAAGGCTAGTAGGACTAATTGGAGTACAATACTTTTCTGCACTAGAGCAGAAACGTATCACTTTCAGCAGGCTTTTTAGAACAACAATGACCCACATTCAGAGCATGAGATATGAAAATAGTTATTTTTTATGCAAGGCTGCAAAGTCGTTGTTTGGCGCAAGTGCTTGTATCGAAAGCCGAGCTAGCGAAGGATTGTAAAATTGAACCATGAGCGAAGCGAATGGTTCAAAAGTACAATCCTGAGCATAGCGAGGCTTTCAAGGCACGAGACGCCAAACAATTTTGCTGCCGAGTGAAACACACAACTTTTCACCTCACCACCGCGAGGAAAATTGTAGGTAAGTAACTGTAATGCAAGAAATTTGGACCTTATACTCATTTTCAATAAAGGAAACATCTCATCGAGATCTAGCATTTTATAATTATTAAATTTAAAATAAATATTTTTGCATCTTGAAATGACCTCACGCTTACCTACACTAAAAAAGTCAAAGTATTGTTGGGTACTCACGGTTTCAACTAAGGCTCAAATACGCTTATTTCACTTTTTCCGCTAACTTAGCAGGCATCAAAATTCATTCATATCTTCTGCACTAAAATCTATAAATAACCACCATTATTTTGGTTTTTACTGTCTGTGACTTTAGAACAAAACAAAATTAAATGTAAGTATATGAGTTTTTTCTTAAATTAACTTTTCAAACGGTGCGTTCCAAATTTGGAAGAAGCGGAATTTTGAAAAAATAAAACGACATTTTAAAATTATTTATTCGTATTTTATCCTTATAAGTCAGTCTAAATGTTAATATTTCGTATGTACCTACTTAATTAAGAGAGAATAAGTATTATTAATTTTATTTTATCAAAATAATAACAATTTATTATTGGCATAACACCATCAGTTTCTGAACGCACCTCTCATTCTGTATAGAAAAAAGTTGGGTCTCGCGATCGACCGTCACGTTCCAAATTCAAAAACTCTTTCCACGCTAGCGGATAAAATGGACTTTTGGGCTCAGATTTTGGGCGATAAAGCAAGCCTTTTCGAGCCGGTGAGGTGAAAATGCTTTTTTGCTGTTTTGAACAATGTATCTAATGATAGGTTGTGGGTTTGGAGCACTCAGAGAGATTTTTAACAGTCGCATCCAATCAGTCCAATCGATATGATATGGCTATCATGCAGGTCGCCATGACAGGTTAAATAATCTCCGGCCGTTACGAAATCGAACGAAACGAATCAAATCCAACTCTGTTCCAATTTAGTATGACAAAAGTTCTAATTATATCTGTGATGCCATGCAACAAACAGCCTTTTCTTTTTCTGTAACTTGTTTTAACCTCGCCTACAAATATATCTTCACGCCGCGATTCGTTGTAATTAAGCGCAGGTACTAGAGGTCTAGTATCGTTAGGTGTGACGGATGAGGAAGGTAGGTAGCTGTAATAACATAATAGACCGCCTTTTAATAGGCCTTTGGGCGGCTAGATGATCACCGTTAAAACTCGCAAAGTACGACATGACTCATAACAAATTATGCAAGTTTTACTCGATCGTTACATCGCCCCCCAGTGCAGTGTTACTTCAGTCTAGATTATCCATAACGAGAAAATAATTGAAATAATTGAATATTTGAATATTTGAATCTTATACTTATAAAAACAATATGGACACAAGTACACATTCATCCTCCTAGCGTTAATCCTGGTTGTGCTCAAAAGGAGCCCGGGGTCCGCTTTGACACCTAATCCCAAGATTTGAGATCGACACAAGTATATAGGTAATTATCTTGATATTCGTCATGCACAATAATTTCGAAAAATGGCATCCTGCAAACTCAGACCAAGAAAATATACTTACAGACGGAGCGTTGCGAACAGTCTAGTGAAGCCAACCGGTTTTCAACCAAGCCCCATAAGTTTAGCACTCGCTAAACAAATTAAATTGCACAAAACTCGAAATAAATGATCTTGACAGCGTGCTGAAGAGTTTTGTACAATTTTGTTTGTACATGTGTGCGTGAGCGTGTGCTAAACTTGATTTAGCTTGGTTTTGTTTGTATGTGGTTTGGCTTCACTTGACTGTTCGTAACGCTCCGTCTGTCTTTTTTTCTTGGTCTGAGCCTGCAAAGTAACGGCAGGTCATCTAAGCTGACCAACGTTCGGAATTCTCATCAAACGGTTTTAATTAGCTTAATGCTCTGCTGGTTTTCAAAAGCAAAGTTGTCCTATATCTACATGGAAAGCCGGAAGAGAGGAATGTCATATTATTGCTAGATTTGCCATGAACTGGATCTGGTTTTGGTTAGAAGTACGTAGGTACCTAATTCTAATATTTAGGCGCCATCTAAAATAATTGCACGGTGATATACCCACAGCTTTAATTATAAATTGCAAGCCATGACCAAGCAGACAAGATAGCGCACCTACAGCATTCTAGATTTACGTGGAGATTGCAATCTCGAATAAATATATGGTTATGCGGTTTGCATTGTAAAACTAGTACCTAGTGGATTTCTCATGCAAAAACCATTTAGCCGGTTTCTCGGCAAAGCTGAGCCCTAAAGCTGTCATTTAGTGCGTCGGTACCTAAGTTGGCAGCGGATATTCCCGTCGGCAGCCATGTTCAAGTTCACCGACCCAGCAAGGTCGGGCTATATTCATATTTTTTATTTTTTACAATCCGTCCACTTTGTACTGATAATAGAGATCAGTTTGTTATATAGATGATAATCACAGGACACTCGCTCCGCGTATCACAGTTCTAATTAACGTAGGCCGATTTATGGTTTTTATGGCATTAGGTATATGGTGCGGGTTAAGTTTTATGTTACGAATAATGACTCCGTCTTTGTCTGGTTTGCTTATTTGTAATTATTTAATCATAAAAGTTATACCGGAATGTGAAAAAATGATGCTTACAGTTCGTGAGCTGCAAAAACTACTTCAAGTTATAAAAAAAACTTCGGCAAATAGGCACCGCACCGATCAAGTTGTCGCCAAGAACGACTATAATCTACGCACCCTATCAAAGCAACATATACATGGGTAATTAATTACTGATAAATTGGGCATATAAGTAGCTGACGTATTAAAATAAACTGTTAAAGTTAGTTACCTGTAGTGCCAGACTGTGACAGGCCTTATGTGGTTAATTACAGAATTAACAGACCAGCACGTGTATCATGGGACGGCCGCGACATACTCTCGATTTTTCTCGCACTATACCTCTTGTTCTAAGTGTTCTAAAAAGAGAGAAACTGATAGTGCGAGAAAAATCGAGAGAGCTCGCGCACCTTCGCGTTATAGCCGTGCAGGTCACTAGCGATGACCCGAATCCGAACCCGAACGTACATATTATCTGTTAACATGTCATAGACTGTACATGTCATTTCCATTTGTAAATATAGCAAGTACCATAAGCTAGGCGTAGACTGCAGCCTGCTCGAAAAATAAAATGCTTCTGATGGATCTGAAAGAATTAAAATTACCTAAGTTATTATTCACTGGCGGACAAGTGTTTACATTTCACAATATATCAATAGCTACCTAAATCGGTTTTAAGAGCTAAGTATGATGCTAATTATATATACCTACATGCTCAAGTGATGTCCTTCAGATCCTATAATTTCAGAATTTTATTTAGCCGGATTTGGTTAAACTGGAATAGGGTATTAATCCGAAGGTACACGTGGAAATAATGTGGACAAATCTGGGAATAAACATTGTTCTTGGTCGAATGCGTGCGGCTTGAAGAATTGAATAAGACTAAATAGTCTTATTCAATTCGTCACAAACAAATAAAAACCGGCCAAGTGCTAGTCGGACTCGTGCACAAAGGGTTCCGTACCATTATCTATAAAAACGGCAAATCACGTTTGGTGTATATGAGCCCCCTTAAACATTTATTTTATATTGTTTTTAGGGTTCCGTAGCCAAATGGCAAAAAACGGAACCCTTTTGGATTCGTCATGTCTGTCTGTCTGTCCGTCCGTATGTCACAGCCACTTTTTTCCGAAACTATAAGAACTATACTGTTGAAACTTGGTAAGTAGATGAATTATGTTATGTGAACCGCATTAAGATTTTCACGCAAAAATAGAAAAAAAAAAACAAAAAAAAATAGGGGTTCCTATACTTAGAACTGAAACCCAATTTTTTTTATCAAATCCTTACGTGTGGGGAATCTATGGATAGGTCTTCAAAAATCATATTGAGGTTTCAAATAATTTTTTTTCTAAACTGAATAGTTTGCGCGAGAGACACTTCCAAAGTGGTAAAATGTGTCCCCCTCCACCCCTGTAACTTCTAAGATAAGAGAATGATAAAACTAAAAAAAATATACGATGTAAGTACACGAGTAGATGCAAACTTCCACCGAAAATTGGTTTGAACGAGATCTAGTAAGTAGTTGTTTTTTATACTTACGTCATAAATCGTTAACCGCAATTTACCTTGCCTTCAACGGATAATGGTACGGAACCCTTTGTGCGCGTGTCCGACTCGCACTTGGCCGGTTTTTTAGTGTTTGTTGTTATAGCGGCAACAGCCCGGCTAGCACTGTGTAACTTTACGATTGTGCCCATTTTTACGTTACTTAGCTAACATGTTAATACACCACCTATGCAAATTTTAACTGTAACTATAATGGTTATTTAGATACAGCCTGGTGACAGACGGATAGACAGACGGACAGACAGACAGACGGACGGACAGCGGAGTGTTAGTAGGAGGGTCCCGTTTTACCCTTTAGGTACGGAACCCTACAACCATAAGTACCTGATACACGTTGAAATGCAAATATTAAATCCGGTAAAACATTTTTCGCCTCCTAACATTGTTTCAAACACACACAGTATAGTAGAAAACATAATTGTCATAATCAAAGTAAAACTTACGCAAGTTAATTAATAGAAAAGTGGCAGCCTCAACTTTGCGTAAGTGTTTACGCAAGAGAAATACACTTCGTCTTTTCTGACATTGGCATTTGCACTTGACAGTGACAGGTTGTCATTTTGACAGGAATCAGGATTTGGTTTGGTTTTTCGTCCTTCTCCTTCGATTTGTTGATAATGATGTTTTGCTTAGCTTCTCGTCTTACCAGAATATTGCCCCGGTTTTCAAATATCGATTTTTGTATTGTGAAGCAGTTCTCGCTGTGCTGGTGATTATTACTTATTATTTTAAAGACATTTTTCATTCAATAATTGTTTTGAAACTGACAAGTAATGATAGTGCAATGATTTGTCGATCCGACTTTCGAGCCGGGACATAGTTGACGTTAAAAATGAATACGTGTTCACCTTCTGTGTAAACAAATTCCATTGATTTGTCATTTCGCGTGTAACTTAAACACAAGGCCTCGGCGTGGCAGTGTTGTGTTAAATTCTGTTCATGCATTTTATGATTACGACGGAATAATCCGAACATTTTTAGTGTATTCTATAGCGCATACTTCCGAACTGTACTTGGTGATAAACTTATCGTGGCTACGTTATATCGGTGGCGGATTGCGATAATAACAAGTAGGGAACTTAAACGTTATCGCCGGCGAACGCCGATCGAGGCGGCGGTACGTGGCACACTGACGTCCACCACTAAATATCAAATACATAAATTCATATAATTTAAGTTAACATGAGTAATCCAGAAGAATTTCAAGATCCCTCTACTAAAACAAAGGTCAGTTTTAACATTGCATTGTTATTGTTTAGGATTGGATTCCATTGTTCAATACCATATGTCAAGGCAAAAAAGGTTTGTTTCATGTTATTGAGTTTGATAAGACTGAAATTTCATGATTTGGAATGTTGGGAAATTCATTTATAAATTCTATCTGTAATTTAATTAAACATTGTATTATGTAACTGTTACAAAATTGTATTAAGTGAATGTATAATTAAAAAACAAAAAGTTTCATGTTATCTACACTAATATTATAAAGAGGAAAGATATGATTGTTTGTTTGGTTGTATCGAATAGGCTCCGAAACTAATGTACTGATTTGAAAAATTCTTTTACCATTAGAAGCGAACATTATCCCATTATAAGACAATTCTGCACTTCCAGGGTCCAGCGAATGGTGCAGGTGGGCCTCAGCACTTCTACGGGCCAGGCTACCCAACACACTTCCACCACGTGCCCCCGCACCACATGCAGCACTCCCCACCTCCGCCTGTCTATCAGAAAGATGAACGGACGCAGCGAATGCACTCCAAGCTCAAACAAAAATTGGAGCGTAAACAGACTAATAGAAATAATGGCATAGGTAAGTTAAAATTTTTGCTATAATTATTTGTAAAATACAGTAAAACCTCAGTAACACGAATCTCAAGGGAAACGCTCAAATGTTCGTGTTAATGAGGTTTCGTCTTAAAGGGGATTTCGAGTTAGGTTTCTATAGGGTCATGTTCGGCTTATTCTGAATATCTGCAAAATTATTTCAAGTTGCAGAGTTATTTTTCTTTTAATTTGTGATTTACTTAGCTGTTGGTAAATTTATATAAGTGTTAGCTATTAAATCAATAGCAGCTCATTAGGGTAGTTGCATCATGTTAAAATTGATAACAGCCCTGTGCAACCCGTACTGAGCCAACTTGGATTGGGGCAGAAATAGAAGAATATTTTTTTTTGTCGCAATGCACCCGGTTGAAATAGTGGTTGCCTGAAAGTGTCTACGTTATTTATATGATGAAATGCTGACCTAAATTGAATACCTGGCGTCATTTAGTTTTCACCTCCCCTCCTGTTTCCGCCCCAGTCCAAGTTGGCTCAGTTTGGGTTGCACAGGGCGTTCCACAACGCTTCAGGAGCTTAAATACTGCAAACCATGCGTTTGCCTCTCTCTGAGCACTGAATTCTGACTCTCTCCTCTAGCACTGCGTTAATTACCCGAGAGGGCTAGCATAGCCTTTAAAAGGGGGTCGCGGCTACTCGTATTTTCAAAATAATAAGTTTCTGTCAAAAATTTCATTTTTGGTACAAGCTTTTATTGCCGACTGTACTTTTCTGTATACAACCATCAACTACTCATTGAGACGATTCTAACGAACCCAAATTTAACGGAGTTACGTCGGTTAACTACTGAATTCCCATGGCCACCTTCTGTCTCCATCATCAGATCAGCTTGATGGTACCATAATATTGAATTGTCATCCAAACTATACTTATACCCAAAATTTCAGCTCAATCGGTCACCGGGAAGTGGATCAAATTTAACAGGCAAGATGTGTCCCATACTAACACGGAGTTCCTATGGCCACCTTCCAGCTCCGTCATCAAATCAGCTCTACGTCATCGTAATATTGCATTGTCACGCGATTTGCATTTTCGTGCAAGATTTCAACTCAATCGGAAACCGGGAAGTGGATCAAATTTAACTTTCAAGATTTGTCCCATGAGTTGTCACAAAAGACACAAAACATACCCCAGCCGATCCACAGCGACAAAACATTCCCTCTAATTAATGGAAGTAATACACAAGGTGAGAAATCCAACACCAGGGCACACAGAAGCTCTGAAAAATGCACATATGCTAGCTGCCTAAAAGACAGAAATGAATGTCATAATGACATCGAGCCAACACAAGTCCTGAGAGACTTCATAATACAACAATCACAAAAGATGGATACATTACTTCAACAAATCAGCTCTCTAATGGGACTGATAATTACACTAATAGAAAAGACGCAAAAATGATTGCTCTGAGAATTGCAACCTGGAACATCAATGGTCTCTCACCAAATAAACATGAAGCAGAAGCATTAATAAACTCACATGATTTGGATATACTTCTCATCTCTGAGTCACACTGCACCACCAGAAGTCTCATACAGATTAAAGACTATTATATATACCACACCAATCACCCAGATGGAACAGCCCATGGAGGTACAGCTATCATTATAAAAAAAACGATCAAGCATTATTAACTTCCGCATTACCAGACAGAGCAACTTCAAGCCACCACCATATGTATCTACACAAAAAACGGAAACCTTAACATATCCTCAGTATACTGTCCTCCAAAGCACAAAATCACAGAAGTACTATTCACGGAGTACATTAAAACTCTAGGACACCGCTTCATAGCAGGTGGTGACTGGAACTCGAAACACACTTATTGGGGATCCAGGCTCACCACCACGAGAGGTAGAGAATTGAAACGCAGCATTGATTCAAACTACATGACCCCAGTTGCACCAAAAGAACCAACACATTGGCCAACGGACATCAACAGGTTACCCAACTTAATAGATTTCTTCCTAACGAAAGGACTAGCTGGATTATATTTGGATGCTGAAACATGCCTAGACGGGTCGTCTAATCATGTACCAGTGATTTTAACGGTCAGTACAGTAGCCCTGAAAGAAGAACAGCAAATGAAGCTGTACAACAAGCTCACAGACTGGAACGCATTTCGCGAACTAGTGGAAGACAATCTGGATTTACGAATCCCGCTTAAATCCCAAGAAGACATCGAAGATGCTGTTAAAACCTTCACCAACACCGTACAAGTCGCCTGCTGGAAAAGCACACCTGAAATGACAACCAGAGCCAACAACAGGTCTATACCGTTAGATGTCAAAAGAGCCCTGAAAGAAAAAAGAAGGCTGCGTCGCGTTTGGCATAGTAGTCGCCTAGAAGATGACAAACGAAAATTCAATAGAATGGCAAGGGAATTAAAATCAATGATCAAAGATGCCGAAAATGAGACCCTGCAAGCGCAGCTGATGACGTTGTCAGCCACAGCGTATTCTAATTACTCCTCCCTCTGGAAAGTAACAAAGAACTACAACCGTCCTCAAAATGTCAAACCTCCCATTAAGCTCACCGGTAACGCCTGGGCCAGGACCAATCAACAAAAAGCAGACATATTTGCCAGACATCTAAGCCAAGTATTTACTCCAAATGAAATGGACTCGTCAGACCTGGATAATGAAATAGATCGCGCACTAAAACATCCATTTCAAATGGACTTGCCACTACAACCAACAAGTCCAAATGAAGTATCCAAACACATAAAGCTACTTAAGGATAAAAAGGCTCCAGGGTTTGATCTAATCACGAAAGAGGTTCTAAAGGAGCTACCAAAGAAGGCGCTAGTTCTTATCGCAACAATCTTCAATAGTATTTTGAGGACAGGGTACTATCCAAGTCTATGGAAGGTCTCACAAATACAAATGATGCAAAAGCCTGGTAAGCCCATTCACGATGTATCATCCTACAGACCGATAAGCCTACTACCACTGCTTTCCAAGCTCTTCGAAAGAATATTCCTGCACCGACTTCTACCACTACTGGCACAAACAAACATAATTCCCGAGCACCAGTTTGGCTTCAGAGCACATCATGCTACAACTGAACAAGTCCACAGAGTCTGCAACACCATTAGAAAATCCTTGGAACAGAAAGAGTATTGTTCATCGGCTTTCCTTGACGTGCAACAGGCGTTTGATAAGGTGTGGCACAAAGGGTTGCTATACAAAATAAAGACGCTCCTCCCTCACACTTGCTACACACTGCTAGAATCTTATCTACACGAAAGAATATTTCAAGTTAAAGAGGGAGACAGCACCTCAACCTTCTTTGATATAAAAGCAGGGGTACCACAGGGATCCGTGTTAGGACCAGTGTTGTACGTACTCTACACATCTGACCTCCCAGAGGTTCCGGGAGTGATCACAGCGACTTTCGCAGATGATACTGCCATCCTTGCTAGCAGCAAAAACATACAGCAAGCGTCTGAAAATCTCCAAAGAGGTCTTGATGAAATTAATAAATGGCAAAAGAAATGGCGCATCAAAGCTAGTGCAACCAAATGAACACATGTGACATTCGCATTAAGACAAGGTGACTGCCCACCGGTTAAACTAGGTGATATTATGCTTCCACACACCAATGAAGTGAAATACCTTGGCATGCACTTAGACCGCAGACTTACATGGAGGAAGCATATACAAGCAAAGAGAAATGAGGCAAACCTTAGATATAAAGGACTGTACTGGCTGCTCAACAGAAACTCAAAACTATCCACCGATAACAAATTACTGATATATAGTGCAGTAATAAAACCTATTTGGACATACGGGATACAACTCTGGGGTTCAGCGAGTATCTCAAATGTGAACATCATCCAGCACCTTCAGAATTGCATACTGAAAAGTTTATCAAATGCACCCTGGTTCATCACAAATGTAGAAGTCCATAAGTATCTGAACATGAACACTGTAAAGGAGGAGTTTGAACAGAGCATCAAAAACTACAAAAATCGCCTACTAAGCCACCCAAACCAACTCGCAGTGAACCTGACCGTCCCAGATTACACCAGAAGACTGAAACGACGCGATATATTCGAACACAGCAGCGTGGAGACACGGCTTTAACAATAGGAGCGTGTCAAAGTAGACTCGCCCCAAACGTCATCAGCAATATTACATCAAACCTGCTTATAGTCAGAATGACTGATTGCAGATACAAGAAAGAGAAAAAAAAAAAAAAAAAAAAAAAGATTTGTCCCATACTAACAGGGCAAGTTAAATAAAAGCTTGTAAAAATGATAGATATTAGTACAAGAAACAATATGAACAAAGAAAAGCGTAAGGTGGGGTGTGGCGCAATATTTTTCCGTACTAATGGGGTCGCGGCTTGAACATTACTGGCGGAACAAAATTCTTAAAGTAAAATAGGCAGAAATAATACCTTATTTTTACACTACTCATGTTGTATGAAAATTTTAAAATGCTAAATTAAAGTATTATTTATTCATGGCTGTTTTACGAGTTATGTTAATTATGCGTGAATCAGTTGGTATGATTGATTAAATAAAATGTAATCCATTAAAGTAGTCCGAAAAGCGTTTGTAGGATAAGTTCACGCTGTTGTACTTCCTTAACATGTTTGCAACCAAGAACACGCCTGGTAGGCACTCGTAATGTTTGCTCAGATAATAATATATAATAAACCTACACGCCTAGCGGGTTCTGTCGGCTTCTGGTGTAATGTTCCATTTTTAGTCCGGTTGCGATAGTGTTAATGCATAGTCGTTATTTCCAGAAGCGAATTCCGGTGGCAGCACGCCGTCTCTGTCCCCGCGCAAGGAGCTGAACGGGCGCGGCGCGGGCAGCGGCGGCAGCGGCGGCGCGTCGTCGGGCGCCTGGTCCGAGGGCGAGGGCTCCTCGGCCGGCGCCTCCGTGCAGGGCGACGACGACAACGACACGCAGGCGGTGCTCGACCTGCTGTCTGCCACGCGCACGCCACAGGTACAATACCATTCCGGTGGCAGCACGCCGTCTCTGTCCCCGCGCAAGGAGCTGAACGGGCGCGGCGCGGGCAGCGGCGGCAGCGGCGGCGCGTCGTCGGGCGCCTGGTCCGAGGGCGAGGGCTCCTCGGCCGGCGCCTCCGTGCAGGGCGACGACGACAACGACACGCAGGCGGTGCTCGACCTGCTGTCTGCCACGCGCACGCCACAGGTACAATACCATTCCGGTGGCAGCACGCCGTCTCTGTCCCCGCGCAAGGAGCTGAACGGGCGCGGCGCGGGCAGCGGCGGCAGCGGCGGCGCGTCGTCGGGCGCCTGGTCCGAGGGCGAGGGCTCCTCGGCCGGCGCCTCCGTGCAGGGCGACGACGACAACGACACGCAGGCGGTGCTCGACCTGCTGTCTGCCACGCGCACGCCACAGGTACAATACCATTCCGGTGGCAGCACGCCGTCTCTGTCCCCGCGCAAGGAGCTGAACGGGCGCGGCGCGGGCAGCGGCGGCAGCGGCGGCGCGTCGTCGGGCGCCTGGTCCGAGGGCGAGGGCTCCTCGGCCGGCGCCTCCGTGCAGGGCGACGACGACAACGACACGCAGGCGGTGCTCGACCTGCTGTCTGCCACGCGCACGCCACAGGTACAATACCATTCCGGTGGCAGCACGCCGTCTCTGTCCCCGCGCAAGGAGCTGAACGGGCGCGGCGCGGGCAGCGGCGGCAGCGGCGGCGCGTCGTCGGGCGCCTGGTCCGAGGGCGAGGGCTCCTCGGCCGGCGCCTCCGTGCAGGGCGACGACGACAACGACACGCAGGCGGTGCTCGACCTGCTGTCTGCCACGCGCACGCCACAGGTACAATACCATTCCGGTGGCAGCACGCCGTCTCTGTCCCCGCGCAAGGAGCTGAACGGGCGCGGCGCGGGCAGCGGCGGCAGCGGCGGCGCGTCGTCGGGCGCCTGGTCCGAGGGCGAGGGCTCCTCGGCCGGCGCCTCCGTGCAGGGCGACGACGACAACGACACGCAGGCGGTGCTCGACCTGCTGTCTGCCACGCGCACGCCACAGGTACAATACCATTCCGGTGGCAGCAAGCCGTCTAAGTATCAATTGTATCAGTTATTATTCCGCGGCCGAAGTTCGCCCGGCCGCATACCTGGCTATTTGAATAGAAATACTTATTCATCATCATCCTGCATTAACCAGTTGCCATTGCCAGTGTACGTTATTTCGTGTATTCAACCCTACTTACTTGTTCATTAAACAGGTGAGCGACATGACCCCAACTAGCGCGCTAGTGCAGTGGAACTCTCCGCTCCCGGAGGGCGTGACGCTCCCGAACGTGGAGCTGACGTACGACCTGCTGCTCGGCGACCGCGGCCGGTACAAGGCCATCTACAGCGGGCCCTCGCTGTCCTGCCGGTGAGTGCCTCTTACGCGAGTTACCATCCTCCTAGCATTTTCCCCTTTTTTTCCCTAAAGGAACCCTCAGGTCTGATTGGCACCCAATCTGAATTTTTGGTGTTGAATACTAGTTTTACGAAAGCGACCGCTATTTGACTTACTAACCCAGAGGGAAAGGGTAACTTGTTTGCGGTTGCACCGGTTTCTCGAAAAGCTACTGTTATTGAATGATATTTCGTGTATATTTTTTCTTTGTTCCGCCTAATGAGACATCTACATTGGCGAAAGCGACGTGTTTTGCGTTTCCGATGAGCGAGACTTTCCGACGAGAGATTCATCTCGAATCTTGCATTGTTCGCTCTCAAAGCGGACGCAAGACTCGTCGCGTCAACCTGCTCGAAACCGTGACCAAGCTCAGAAGTGTTCAAGATTAGATAAGCAAATATGTTGTTGCAGAGTGCGCGACCTGCGGCCGGGCTGCGAGTACTCGGTGTGCCTGCAGATCCGCGCGGGGCAGGCCACGGGCGGCGCCAGCGACGCGGTCACGTTCCGCGCGCCCGCCGCGCCGCCCGAGCGCGCGCCGCCGCCGCGCGCCACGCAGCGCGCGCGCACCTCGCTGCTGCTGCGCTGGCAGCAGGCACAGGTACACGCCCACACTATCTATCACAGGCCACGGGCGGCGCCAGCGACGCGGTCACGTTCCGCGCGCCCGCCGCGCCGCCCGAGCGCGCGCCGCCGCCGCGCGCCACGCAGCGCGCGCGCACCTCGCTGCTGCTGCGCTGGCAGCAGGCACAGGTACACGCCCACACTATCTATCACAGGCCACGGGCGGCGCCAGCGACGCGGTCACGTTCCGCGCGCCCGCCGCGCCGCCCGAGCGCGCGCCGCCGCCGCGCGCCACGCAGCGCGCGCGCACCTCGCTGCTGCTGCGCTGGCAGCAGGCACAGGTACACGCCCACACTATCTATCACAGGCCACGGGCGGCGCCAGCGACGCGGTCACGTTCCGCGCGCCCGCCGCGCCGCCCGAGCGCGCGCCGCCGCCGCGCGCCACGCAGCGCGCGCGCACCTCGCTGCTGCTGCGCTGGCAGCAGGCACAGGTACACGCCCACACTATCTATCACAGGCCACGGGCGGCGCCAGCGACGCGGTCACGTTCCGCGCGCCCGCCGCGCCGCCCGAGCGCGCGCCGCCGCCGCGCGCCACGCAGCGCGCGCGCACCTCGCTGCTGCTGCGCTGGCAGCAGGCACAGGTACACGCCCACACTATCTATCACAGGCCACGGGCGGCGCCAGCGACGCGGTCACGTTCCGCGCGCCCGCCGCGCCGCCCGAGCGCGCGCCGCCGCCGCGCGCCACGCAGCGCGCGCGCACCTCGCTGCTGCTGCGCTGGCAGCAGGCACAGGTACACGCCCACACTATCTATCACAGGCCACGGGCGGCGCCAGCGACGCGGTCACGTTCCGCGCGCCCGCCGCGCCGCCCGAGCGCGCGCCGCCGCCGCGCGCCACGCAGCGCGCGCGCACCTCGCTGCTGCTGCGCTGGCAGCAGGCACAGGTACACGCCCACACTATCTATCACAGGCCACGGGCGGCGCCAGCGACGCGGTCACGTTCCGCGCGCCCGCCGCGCCGCCCGAGCGCGCGCCGCCGCCGCGCGCCACGCAGCGCGCGCGCACCTCGCTGCTGCTGCGCTGGCAGCAGGCACAGGTACACGCCCACACTATCTATCACAGGCCACGGGCGGCGCCAGCGACGCGGTCACGTTCCGCGCGCCCGCCGCGCCGCCCGAGCGCGCGCCGCCGCCGCGCGCCACGCAGCGCGCGCGCACCTCGCTGCTGCTGCGCTGGCAGCAGGCACAGGTACACGCCCACACTATCTATCACAGGCCACGGGCGGCGCCAGCGACGCGGTCACGTTCCGCGCGCCCGCCGCGCCGCCCGAGCGCGCGCCGCCGCCGCGCGCCACGCAGCGCGCGCGCACCTCGCTGCTGCTGAGCTGGCAGCAGGCACAGGTACACGCCCACACTATCTATCACAGGCCACGGGCGGCGCCAGCGACGCGGTCACGTTCCGCGCGCCCGCCGCGCCGCCCGAGCGCGCGCCGCCGCCGCGCGCCACGCAGCGCGCGCGCACCTCGCTGCTGCTGCGCTGGCAGCAGGCACAGGTACACGCCCACACTATCTATCACAGGCCACGGGCGGCGCCAGCGACGCGGTCACGTTCCGCGCGCTCGCCGCGCCGCCCGAGCGCGCGCCGCCGCCGCGCGCCACGCAGCGCGCGCGCACCTCGCTGCTGCTGCGCTGGCAGCAGGCACAGGTACACGCCCACACTATCTATCACAGGCCACGGGCGGCGCCAGCGACGCGGTCACGTTCCGCGCGCCCGCCGCGCCGCCCGAGCGCGCGCCGCCGCCGCGCGCCACGCAGCGCGCGCGCACCTCGCTGCTGCTGCGCTGGCAGCAGGCACAGGTACACGCCCACACTATCTATCACAGGCCACGGGCGGCGCCAGCGACGCGGTCACGTTCCGCGCGCCCGCCGCGCCGCCCGAGCGCGCGCCGCCGCCGCGCGCCACGCAGCGCGCGCGCACCTCGCTGCTGCTGAGCTGGCAGCAGGCACAGGTACACGCCCACACTATCTATCACAGGCCACGGGCGGCGCCAGCGACGCGGTCACGTTCCGCGCGCCCGCCGCGCCGCCCGAGCGCGCGCCGCCGCCGCGCGCCACGCAGCGCGCGCGCACCTCGCTGCTGCTGCGCTGGCAGCAGGCACAGGTACACGCCCACACTATCTATCACAGGCCACGGGCGGCGCCAGCGACGCGGTCACGTTCCGCGCGCCCGCCGCGCCGCCCGAGCGCGCGCCGCCGCCGCGCGCCACGCAGCGCGCGCGCACCTCGCTGCTGCTGCGCTGGCAGCAGGCACAGGTACACGCCCACACTATCTATCACAGGCCACGGGCGGCGCCAGCGACGCGGTCACGTTCCGCGCGCCCGCCGCGCCGCCCGAGCGCGCGCCGCCGCCGCGCGCCACGCAGCGCGCGCGCACCTCGCTGCTGCTGCGCTGGCAGCAGGCACAGGTACACGCCCACACTATCTATCACTGGCCACGGGCGGCGCCAGCGACGCGGTCACGTTCCGCGCGCTCGCCGCGCCGCCCGAGCGCGCGCCGTCGCCGCGCGCCACGCAGCGCGCGCGCACCTCGCTGCTGCTGCGCTGGCAGCAGGCACAGGTACACGCCCACACTATCTATCACAGGCCACGGGCGGCGCCAGCGACGCGGTCACGTTCCGCGCGCCCGCCGCGCCGCCCGAGCGCGCGCCGCCGCCGCGCGCCACGCAGCGCGCGCGCACCTCGCTGCTGCTGCGCTGGCAGCAGGCACAGGTACACGCCCACACTATCTATCACAGGCCACGGGCAGCGCCAGCGACGCGGTCACGTTCCGCGCGCCCGCCGCGCCGCCCGAGCGCGCGCCGCCGCCGCGCGCCACGCAGCGCGCGCGCACCTCGCTGCTGCTGCGCTGGCAGCAGGCACAGGTACACGCCCACACTATCTATCACAGGCCACGGGCGGCGCCAGCGACGCGGTCACGTTCCGCGCGCCCGCCGCGCCGCCCGAGCGCGCGCCGCCGCCGCGCGCCACGCAGCGCGCGCGCACCTCGCTGCTGCTGCGCTGGCAGCAGGCACAGGTACACGCCCACACTATCTATCACAGGCCACGGGCGGCGCCAGCGACGCGGTCACGTTCCGCGCGCCCGCCGCGCCGCCCGAGCGCGCGCCGCCGCCGCGCGCCACGCAGCGCGCGCGCACCTCGCTGCTGCTGCGCTGGCAGCAGGCACAGGTACACGCCCACACTATCTATCACAGGCCACGGGCGGCGCCAGCGACGCGGTCACGTTCCGCGCGCCCGCCGCGCCGCCCGAGCGCGCGCCGCCGCCGCGCGCCACGCAGCGCGCGCGCACCTCGCTGCTGCTGCGCTGGCAGCAGGCACAGGTACACGCCCACACTATCTATCACAGGCCACGGGCGGCGCCGCGGTCACGTTCCGCGCGCCCGCCGCGCCGCCCGAGCGCGCGCCGCCGCCGCGCGCCACGCAGCGCGCGCGCACCTCGCTGCTGCTGCGCTGGCAGCAGGCACAGGTACACGCCCACACTATCTATCACAGGCCACGGGCGGCGCCAGCGACGCGGTCACGTTCCGCGCGCCCGCCGCGCCGCCCGAGCGCGCGCCGCCGCCGCGCGCCCGCAGCGCGCACGCACCTCGCTGCTGCTGCGCTGGCAGCAGGCACAGGTACACGCCCACACTATGTATCTGCACAAATGTAACCATTAATAATGTAGGCAAGCTACTCGGATCTGTGTAAAATTATCGCGTAATCATTATTTATATTCAATCACCTTATCACAGGACAACGGTGCACGACTGACGCACTACATACTGGAGATGGACGACGGGAGCGGGTGGCGCGAGGTGGCGCGGCCGCGCACGCGGCAGCACACGGCCGCCAACCTGCGGCCGCAGACGCGCTACGCGTTCCGCGTCGCCGCCGTCAACGAGTGTGGGCGCGGCGAGGCCAGCGACGAGTGCGTCGCCTGGACCGCCGGCGCGCCCCCGCCCGCGCCCGCCGCCCCCGCCCTCGCCCGCGCCGCCGCCCAAGCTCTCGCTCTCGCCTGGGAACCCCGCAAGGGCGACGAAACATTCACCCTCCAAGTCGACGACCCCGCCCAAGGCTACGGCTTCCGACCCGCCTACGTCGGCGAGAACAACGAGCACGTCTGCGCCGATCTTCGTCGCGCCACCGAGTACCGCTTCCGGCTGTGCGCGCAGACCGACGACGGGCAGGGCCCCTGGTCCGCCGAGGTCGCGTACCGCACGCTCGCGGAGCGGCCTGCGCCGCCCGGCCGGCCGCAGGCGCGCGGCAAGGTGCTCCCGCGCACCTTCCGGCTCCGGTGGGAGCCCCCGGCTGACGACGGCGGCGCGTCCATCGCCTCCTACACGCTCGAGCTCGACGGCGGCGAGGGCTACCGGCGCGCCTACTGCGGTCCCGAGCGCGAGGCGCACTGCGACCGCCTGCAGCCCGGCACGCCGTACCGCGCGCGCGTGTGCTGCGCCAACGAGGCCGGCGAGAGCGAGTGGACCGCGGCCGAGACCGTCACCACCGAGGCCACGACGCCCGGCGCGCCCGCCGCGCCCGAGCCGGCCGGGCCCGCGCGCGCCACGGCGCTGGCCGTGCGGTGGCGCGCGCCCGACTGCACCGGCGGCGCGCCGCTCACCGAGTACCGCGCCGAGCTCACCGCGCCCACAGGCGTGCGCCTCGCCTACTGCGGCGCGCGCGCCGAGTGCGACGTGCGCGACCTGTCGCCCGGCTGCGCCTACCGGCTCACCGTCACCGCCGTCAACCGCGTGGGCGCGGGCCCGCCGTCCGCCCCGCTCGACTTCACCACCGCGGCGGCGCCGCCCGACGCGCCGGACGCGCCCCTCGCCGAGATCCTGTCGGCGCGCTCCGCCCGGCTCGACTGGGCCGCGCCGCGCGACAACGGCGCGCCCGTCCTGGACTACCGGCTCGAGATGAGCGCCGCGAGCGCCGACGAGGCGGCGTACGCGGAGGTGTACCGCGGGCCCGACACGAGCTGCGTGGTGGAGACGCTGGTGCCGTTCTCGCCGTACCTGTTCCGCGTGTGCGCGACGAACGCGGCGGGTCGGGGCGCGTGGTCGGCGCCGCGGGACGCGCTGACGCCGCGCGCGGCGCCGGGCCCGCCGGGCACGCCGCGGCACGAGGCGGGCGCCGACAGCCTGCGGCTGCACTGGCGAGCGGCCGCGGACCACGGCGCGCCGGTGCTGCGCTACCGCGTGCAGGTGGACGAGGCCGCGTTCGAGACGGAGGGGCCGGCGGCGGAGCGGCTGGTGGAGGGGCTGGCGCCGGACACGGTGTACCGCGTGCGCGTGGCCGCGCTCAACGAGCTGGGGCTGGGCGAGTGGAGCGAGGAGGCGCGCGCGGGCACGCGGCCGCCGCCGCCGCCGCCGCCCGCGCTGCGCGTGCTGCAGGCCGCGCACAACTCGCTGCGGCTGGAGTGGACGCCGAGCGGCGGCGAGGGCGCGCACTACTGCGTCGAGATGCGCGCGGCGGACGCGCGCGAGTTCCGCCCGGTGTACCGCGGCTCGGCGCGTGGCTGCAAGGTAAATACATTTTGAATGCTATTTGTTATTGGCTAGGACGATAGAGTATTTGTCAGTAGTATTTTTGCGATTTTGACTGTAACAATAATACACAATGCAACTGTGCCTTTGTTGGATGGTTATCAACTTTATCATCACCATTAGCTCATGGAATTGTTATATTTTGCCTTGCATCAAATCAGGTAGTTCTGTTTTTTGTATATGTTCTATGTGATGGAGTGGTTATGGCAAATCCAAGTTTTCCAATTCGGGAACCCTCCGGATCATTGTCTAATTATTGAAAAACCATAAAATTTTCAGACTTTTTTCAGTTTCTACCATGTTTTACCAACAGGGACCTATTTTATGGCAAATGCCACTATGTACTTTTTAAAGAAGACTAATTTTGCAACAAGGTAGGTCAAAGTGAGAAGGCAATAAACCAAATAGTTTGTAAGATACAGTTGTTAAAAAATTTGCGGAGAGGAAGATAATTATTACTGGCTGTATAAAACATATTTTTACCTGCTGGTATGTTCGCCAAGAGTGAAATTTTGCAGCATCCCGGGTTGGAGGCAACCTGGCGAGATTCATGCTGGTCTTAGCTGCCGCCCTCGTAAACATTTGGTAGCCAAGGTCGTCGAGATTTTGGAATTCACTGTTCACTTCCATACAGTGAAACGAGGAAGCTCTCTCCTGCTTTGGTGACCTGCTGAGATGTGGCATTCGGGCTTAGAGAAACCGCAGCGTTTTGGTTGAGGCGCGGCTGTTTTTTCAGTTTCGAGAGAAATATTTTTCCTTGGCCAAAAAGTGCTGATATTGTATCACAACCACTGAAGGCGTGAATGATCAGTGCCAGTACGGGTTCTGCTTGGTGCGTGAAGGAATCCGTCGAGTAAGTGATATCTGGGATTTTTCCTCTCTCACATTTTTCAAATAAAAGGGTGTGGTGTTATTTGTCACAAGATGGAGGAGTCCATTTTGTGACAAATATCAAAGGATGACCAACGAATCTATGTCCTCACCAGCGATCTTCTCTACGTCACATGGAAATGGCTTTGGTAACTATTAGCCGGTAGTAGTGCTTGTAGTGTAAGAATATTGTTCCTCTCCAGGTTCACCTTCAGCATGTTGATGAGTCTGTCCTTGTTCCTGACATTCGATAGGAACTTATCCTGAGCAACTGGAGAAATAGTTGTCTCGTCGAAGATAACATCAGGTGCGGACTTTAATCCAACTCTACGGAGGTATTTTTGAAGGGTCAGATGGATATCCATTGAAAACAACAGTTATATTGGAGCCGTAGTGACTTTGCAAGTATTGGACATACCTGGCACCAATTGCCTCAAAAGACATTCCAAGGCCACCCAACTTTGTGGAGCAGAGGTCCACCGTCTATAACTACGTACATATAATTCCCCTGCTCCAGAATCACAGGTTTGAAGGCTTTGTAGAATGATGACTTTGTACCCTTCCTGATTCCATCTCCAGTAAAAAGTGCCATGGGAAATGGTGACAATTCGTCTGTGAAAAAGTCCTTATATTCTTCGTTTAACGTTCAACAACTCACATTATGGCCAGGTGTGACGTAAAAAATGTTGGACACACTAAACTCAAAAAATATATATTTTAGGAAATGTTGCTAACATTAGCTGTATTTTAGAAACTATTTGGTCCAACTTACGTTTATTTTGTTTCATATTTAGTCTTCTTTAAAAAGTACAAAGGTTAGTAAAAATTGGTAGAAACTGAAAAAAGTCTGAAAATTTAATGGTTTTGGGAAATTTTAGTAACATTCGAATTGCTTTACTTTAGAAACTGTTGGGTCTAACGTGAACAAATTACTTTTATTTTGTTGCAAAGTTAGCCTTGTTTAAAGCGTTTGCGGCATTTGCCGTAAAACAGGTCCCTGTCGGTCAAATTTGGTAGACACTGAAAAAAGTCTGAAAATTTTATGGCTTTTCAAAAACTTTACAATGATCCGGACGGTTTTCGAATTGGAAAACTCGGCTTTGCCATGACCACTTAATCACATAGAACATATACAAACATCAGAACTACCCTACCTACCTTACCTACCTTTGATGCATGCAAGGCAACCCCTCTTTTAGAGCACGATTTCCATGGACTACATCATCATGTCAGCGAAAGACGTCCACTGCTGGGCCTATGCCTCCCCCAAAGAGTGCCAAAGTGACCGGTCCTGCGCCACCCGCATCCAGCGGACTCCCGAATATACATTCGCGTACAATGTCAAAATTATAAGAAGCTTTATCAGTTATCATTATCATCAATAATCAGAAATAAAAAGAAAATAATAGTCTAAATGTCAATACAGAAAGTAGAAATACTATTTTTGATTACGGATTGTCTTATTTTTTTTACGATTTCATAGTTGTCTTATAAACGTAAAAGTCCAGCCCAAACCGTTGAACCTAGAAGGCAGTTTTTTCGCAATAGGTAGCTTATATAACGAAGTACCTACTGAAAACGGATTTTTGAAATTTCCATCCTCAAGGGGGTAAAAAGAGGGTTGAAAATTTGTATGGAATGGAGTAAAATTTCAAGTAATTGTATTGTGTTCAGGTGAAGAAGCTGCGCGAAGCGAGCGAGTACTGGTTCCGCATCCGCGCCAGCGACGAGCGCGGCGGGCGCGGGGCGTGGGGCGCGGCGCTGGGCGCGCGCACGCCGGCCGCGCCGCCGCCCGCGCCGCGCGCGCCCGCGCTCAGCCTGCCCGCGCCGCGCCAGGCGCTCGCCGTGTGGGACGCGCTCCACGACGCGCAGCCCGCCACCTACGTGCTGCAGTGTGCGAGGGGGAAGGATGCCATATTCAAACAGGTGGGTTTAAGCGAAATGCACAGATATACAGGGTGGAAATAGATTTTGGGCCAGTGAGGGCAGCTACCAGATCCCGTGTTGCTAGGCGAAAATGGTCTTAGGAGACCTTCCTCCGATTTCAAATTAATGAAGATTGGCGTTTACAGATTTTAGAAAAAACATACAGGGTGCGAGGAAATGGTCATTTTTGACAAACTTTTTTTTTATGCCAATCGATCTCATTCCTGTCCAGGATCAAAAGCTAGAAAAGCCATAAATCCGGAAAATATTTCATCATACAATTTTTTTGAAAAAAAAATTTTTTTTATGTCAATCGGTTCCATTTCTATCCAGTATCAATAGTTTCCTTGGGGTCAACTTTCGGTAATGTACAAAAAAGCCAGAAATTAAAGAAAACTTTTTTCATACATATTCCTTTTTTCATTTTCATAAAAATTGTGCATGACTATTATTGTTGTTTGCAGGTTTACTCAGGCTGCGAGCCGCAGTTCCAGCTAGAGTCGTTGGAGTACGGCGGCGAGTACGCGGTGCGCGTGTGCTGCGTGCGCGACGGGCTGGCGAGCGCGTGGTCGCCGGCCGCGCGCCTCGCCGTGCCCGCGCCGCCGCCGCCGCAGCGCGCGCGCCGCGCCCGCCCCGCGCGTGCCTTCTCCTCGCGCCAGGTGAGACACAGTTCCAGCTAGAGTCGTTGGAGTACGGCGGCGAGTACGCGGTGCGCGTGTGCTGCGTGCGCGACGGGCTGGCGAGCGCGTGGTCGCCGGCCGCGCGCCTCGCCGTGCCCGCGCCGCCGCCGTCGCAGCGCGCGCGCCGCGCCCGCCCCGCGCGTGCCTTCTCCTCGCGCCAGGTGAGACACAGTTCCAGCTAGAGTCGTTGGAGTACGGCGGCGAGTACGCGGTGCGCGTGTGCTGCGTGCGCGACGGGCTGGCGAGCGCGTGGTCGCCGGCCGCGCGCCTCGCCGTGCCCGCGCCGCCGCCGCCGCAGCGCGCGCGCTGCGCCCGCCCCGCGCGTGCCTTCTCCTCGCGCCAGGTGAGACACAGTTCCAGCTAGAGTCGTTGGAGTACGGCGGCGAGTACGCGGTGCGCGTGTGCTGCGTGCGCGACGGGCTGGCGAGCGCGTGGTCGCCGGCCGCGCGCCTCGCCGTGCCCGCGCCGCCGCCGCCGCAGCGCGCGCGCCGCGCCCGCCCCGCGCGTGCCGCGCCCGCCCCGCGCGTGCCTTCTCCTCGCGCCAGGTGAGACACAGTTCCAGCTAGAGTCGTTGGAGTACGGCGGCGAGTACGCGGTGCGCGTGTGCTGCGTGCGCGACGGGCTGGCGAGCGCGTGGTCGCCGGCCGCGCGCCTCGCCGTGCCCGCGCCGCCGCCGCCGCAGCGCGCGCGCTGCGCCCGCCCCGCGCGTGCCTTCTCTTCGCGCCAGGTGAGACACAGTTCCAGCTAAAGTCGCTGGAGTACGGCGGCGAGTACGCGGTGCGCGTGTGCTGCGTGCGCGATGGGCTGCATGTCCGAACGACTCGCACAACATTTCACTGCATATTTTTCTGTTTTTTACGCAACCTTTCGCTAAGGCTGGCAGCGTTTCCAAACTTAACAGTTGCCTGGCATCGTTGTGACACCCTGCTTACAAGGGCACCTTGTCTGTGGGTTTGTGTGGTGTTCTCATTTTGTGGCGCAAATTAGGCTTAATTTTATGTTTTTGTCGTTCGCTGGACAGATGCAAATTAGGCACTTCGCTTGTTCATTTTTCAAAAAAAAACCGGCCAACAATTATTATAAATTTATTGTGCATAAAAGCTTTAAGCATGAATATCAATGGCCACAATAGGTTTGCGCATAACATTTGTAAGTCATATAAGACGAACATTTTTAATCCTGTACATTTGATAAAAGTAAATTGTCTCCTTGCAACTTAACCTATTCCAATTTTTTTCAGAAGAATCGCACGGCAATTAAATTTACCTAACCTACCCCCAGCGTGTCGATCAGGGACTGCATAACCGAAAAATACCGGTATTATTCATAACCGATATGACGTCATATCGGTTTTGAAATAGCGGTTTCGGTAGCGGAACCTTTTTCGCTATCGAAATATAACGGTAACCTTTATTTTTTTCGGTACCTTAACCGATTTTTAAAGGTTACCGATATTTAGATTTTGGCGTCGTTGCCAAACCGCCGGCGCTGCCGTTTTGTCTTTCTTTCCGCGACATCGTCGCATCGTCAGTAGGAACATTACATTCAGTACATTGGCACAGCAACATAGCGTGAGGTGCGGGTGTGCGGGCGGGGACTCGGAGAGTGCGGAGCTATGATGACAGATGTACAGCCGGATACCAAACAAAATGATGTTTTCGCTTCATTATCAAAAGAAGAGAAAGCGTATACGGCGTTCTTTCGTTTTCTTACCATTGTAGATTTGAATTTTTATATTGTAATCGAATCGAATAGCTCGCGTTTGCACTGTCGAGTGTCGTTGTCGGTGAGCATCAAAGAAGCGTATGATATGCCGCTGCCGTTTACTACCGCTCGCTCCCCGTTCCTCACTTTGCGCCGCGGCCCGCGCCATTCCGTTTATCATGCCGCGGACCCGCCCCCCCACGCCTCTACTACCGCTCGCTCCCCGTCCCCCGTTCCTCACTGTGCGCCGCGGCCCGCACCGTTCCATTTATCATGCCGCGGAAGATTCTATTATCTTTTTCATTCTTTCATAGTTTAGATACACCTAGTGTTGGAAATTAGTTGGGTAATTAAAAATACCGGCCGACGGACAACATTGATACATTTGATACCTCAATCAAAGTACGAATAATAGTACATTACGCGCGCACACCAGCGCAGCAGAACGGGAATCGAATCCGTAATCAATCAATTAATTTGCCATATGAAATTACGAAGTATAATAATGATTCCATTGGAAATTATCTTTATCACATGACGTGATTATCGTTAACAAAATACCTAACGCAGTACACAAGCACTGTGCAGTGATGCACACGCAATGAATGAACCGGCGCGGCACGGCGTGACCTGACCTGACGGCGGCCGCGGCGGCATCGGCAGGCGATGCCAGCTCGCTTATTTTTTTCGGTAACCGTTATAATACCGGTTTCGAACCGGTATTATAAAGGTTTCGGTTATACCTTTAAATCGAATAGAGGTAACCGATATTTCAAAACGGTTACGGTACCGTTATGTTGGCGCGGCGCGCGTAACTTTTACACCATTACGGTATCGTAATGGAATACAGGTTTCATACCGGTAAAACCGTAACCGAAATCAGTCCCTGGTGTCGATGTCACTCCGCTTCGCGGGGTCCTATTTCCGCTCTAAGGGACACAAGTTAACCTAGGTTTATTGCAACGTAATCTATAAGAAACACCATTGTTTTGTTTATTACACACGTTTGTTTTTTATTGCGGGGGGCTAAGCCTCCGCCGCCCCATTTGTGGTGGGCTTCGCCCTCTGTCCCCCTATTTCTAGATGCCCTAACCTAATTAAACGCCGGTTAACTAATTTAATAACTTAGTCCTAATAATTTGTGCATTGCATTTTTTTTTTACTATTTAGAGATCCAAGAGCTAACAATTCAAAATAATAATATAAGCTAGTTATATAACTTAAGTAAGAGAGCCAATTAAAAGTTCCCACCAGTAGCAACAGGTTAACAAACAATTGGCGATTAGCACTAAATTTTACAACGTGTCACCCACTAGCATACAATGAATACCTATATAAGAAACAAAACTTATTGATAAGTGATATTCATCAACCGTTAGTGACATGCTGTCATGCGACACGCTCACTTAAAAAAACTCGTCTGTTAAAATCCGTCTTATAGTTGTGATGTTGCTATTGAAAACGTCAATATCCCACTCCTTCGTTAGTTCATTTTGGCTTTTACCAGCTCTTAATAAATAGTAAGTGGAAATAGTGGAATATTGCGAACAAGAGTCTATCAGAATTTTGATGACTCGAGTTTGCAATATTTTTACGCCCGTGCTATAGCATATTTTATAGCATGTTTTTCATCACATTTGCGAGGAAAGAAATACATTCTAGATGAAATTAGTTCAAATCGTAAGAAAAACTGCAACATGCCAGTCGTCCATTTTGTTGAATTTGACGTGAGGCGCGCATGGCAAAGACCCTTCGTTATACAGCCACGATTTGAAAACACTTAAAAACATTTTAGATAGACACTAAATAACTACATATTAAATCTGTAAATAGTTATGTGAACCATGTTTAGTAGTTTTATTAAGATTAAATTTACTTATTATAAATACGTTTTCGGACATCGTATCTATATATATAAAACGCAAAGGTGACTGACTGATTGACTGACTGATCTATCAACGCACAGCCCAAACTACTGGACCGATCGGGCTGAAATTTGACATGCTGATAGCCACTATGATGTAGGCATCCGCTAAGAAAGGATTTTTGAAAACTCACCCCCTAAGGGGGTAAAACGGGGGTCCAAAGTTTGTATGGGGGAAGCATTATTTTTTGAACTAGAGACTTAAAACTTTGTAGGAAGATTACTTATTAAAATACAAAAAAGCACTTTCAGCGTTTTACAAAATTCCACCCCTAAGGGGGTTAAATAGGGGTGCAAAGTTTGTATTCAAAACTACTGGGACTATAACTTGAAATTTACACCAGACCTTCCTTTTATGACGTAGGCAAGGCATAAGACGGGATTTTTGGAAATTCTGTCCCTAAGGGTGTTAAATAGGGGTGCAAAGTTTGTATGGGTGAAACATTATTTTTTGTACTAGAGACTTGAAACTTTGTGGGTATATTACTTATTAAGATACAAAAAAAGCTCTTTCAGCGTTTTAGAAAATTCCACCCCTAAAGGGGGTCAAATAGGGGTGCAATGTTTGTATGGGGTAAACATTATTTATTGAACTAGAGAATTGAAACTTTGTAGGAAGATTACTTATAAGGATACAAAAAAAACATCTTCAGCGTTTTATAAAATTCCACCCATAAAGGGATGAAATAGGGGTGCAAATTTTGTATTCAAAACTACTGGGACTAGAAACTTGAAATTTACACCAGAACGTCCTTTTATGACGTAGGCAAGGGATAAGACGGGACTTTTGGAAATCCTATCCCAAAGGGGGTTAAAAAGGGGTGCAAAGTTTGTAAGGGAAAAATATGATTTTTTGTACTAGAGACTTGAAACTTTGTAGGGATATTACTTATAAAGATACAAAAAAAGTTCTTTCAGCGTTTAAGAAAATTCTACCCCTAAGGGGGTTTATTAGGGGTGCAATGTTTGTATAAGGGAAACATTATTTATTGCACTAGAGACTTGAAACTTGGTAGGAATTTTACTTATTAGGATACAAAAAAAAGTATTTTCAGCGTTATATAAAATTCCACCCCTAAGGGGGTAAAATAGGGGTGCAAAGTTCGTATTCAAAGCTACTGGGACTAGAAACTTGAAATTTACACCAGAACTTCATTTTATGACGTAGGCAAGGGATAAGACGGGATTTTTGGAAATTCTATCCCTAAGGGGGTTAAGTAGGGGTGCAAAGTTTGTATGGGAGAAACATATTTTTTTGTACTAGAGACTTGAAACTTTGTAGGAATATTATTATTAAGATACAAAAAAGTACTTTCAGCGTTTTATAAAATTCTTCCTCTAAGGGGGTTAAATAGGTATGCAATGTTTGTGGGGGGGAAACATTATTTATTGAACTAGAGACTTGAGACTTTGTAGGAAGATAACTTAAAAGTAATTTCAGCTTTTTATAAAATTCCACCCCTAAATGAGGGTCCAAATTTTGTATGAGGGAAACTTACTTTTAGCTACTACGTACTTAAAACTTTGTGGACAGATTACTTATTCATTTACAAATAAAGTGCTTTCAGCGTTTTGGAAATGATTACACCTAAAGGGGTTAAAAAGGAGGTCCAAAGTTTGTATGGAGAAAAAAGATTAGTTAGACAATTTTATTCGAGAATTCACAGGATAATTCCTAACGATAAATGAGTAAACAAGTGTTTCCGGTTTTTTGAGAATTCAACCCCTAAAAGGAGACATGTGGTGACAAAATCTGAAAATCAACATCGGCATCTATTGTTTTTATGGTTTATCGGGTCGCTGATTAGGAAAACAACAACGATTTTACATTCCAACGTGGCGTCTAAATATCAATATGGGCGTTGTTATTACGGTTTTTTGGGACGTTAATAACGAAAATCACATAGATTTTGAAATGTCATGTTGTGGACATGAAAATTCATGAAAATGTTTGTGCCAAATTGCAATTCAACCGGTCCAGTTTTTTTCGTAGCAAATCGGTTGTAACAGACGGACTGACAGACAGCCACACGTGATCCTATAAATAAGGGTTCTATTTTTGCTTTTGAGGTATGGAACGAGACCCGCGTTATATAGGGTTATAGGTTTTAAAGTTTGTATTTGGTGCCATCTCGATCGTCAGCAATCGGTACCTAGGCGAGTGCGGGCGGCGCGGCGGGACGGGAGGGTAGGAGACATTGGGAAAGTACCTGCATCCGTAATAAGTACATTCAAGGTGCTGCACGAAGATCTGCTTACTTTTTATAAGTTAAGCATTTTGGCCGCCGTTAAATTAAAACAAATTTTTGGGTATTTATGTTAAATACTGGTTCGAAAAGCATGGAAAAAAAATCTTAGGAAACTAGCCTATAGCAATGTCCAGGCCACAAATTTGACTTGACATTCGTGGAGATATTTTGGTATTTCAACATGTATGTATGTATGTAAGAACTTTATTGTACACAATAACAGGTCAAGGAATATACATGTCACACAATAGATCAAAGTACAAAGGCGAACTTATCCCTATAAGGGATCTCTTCCAGCTAACCTTTGAGCAATTGAGAGGAAGGTAGGTAGAACGAGATAGGCAAACTTATACCGTGTACAAAAACAGAGAAAATAAAGCAAATCCTAATTAGTATTAATTCTAGACAAATAAAAACATGCCAATACATATATAAATATACAATATAAAATATAATACACACTAACATATGTTACATATATATCGCAAATATACAATAAATAAATAAATACTATATTCAACCAATTCACAAGTCATTGGAAAGCCACAACTTCTTCAAATTCATCTTAAGTGACGCAACAGACTGAGACTGTCTCAGCGACAAAGGCAACTCATTCCACAATTTAACAGCGCGCGCAGTAAAAGATCTGGAGTATGTTCGCGTCTTTCTAGACGGTACAGCAAGAGTAAGGTTAGTACTCGACCGCAAGCGGTGGCCACTGCCGTCTGCCATATAACTAAACCGCTCAGAAAGGTAAGGAGGGGAAGTAGGGCTGAACAGTGTATTGAAAAGTAATGACAGGATATGCACATCCCTGCGCCGGCGAATCGGTAACCATCGAAGCTTAGAGCGGAATTCAGAGATATGATCATACTTGCGTAGACCAAATACATATCTGATACATACATTTTGTAGACGCTCCAGCTTATCAAGTAGCTAACATTATCATGAACATAAAGTAGCTTTTATTCCAGAAGACAGATTCTCATTAATCATGACTGTAAATTTAATAACAGAAATACGTACATACATACATACATTCACGCTTTTATTCCCAAAAGGGGCAGGCAGAGCACATGAACTTTATGTTCCAGCGTCACTTTTAGCATAAATGTGTGCATAAAAGATCGACAAAAAGTGATATTGCTTAGGTTGTTAGCCCATCACCCACAACACACTTCAACCCTGCTCTCTTAATCGACTTTTACGACACACACGGGAAGAAAGAGGGTGGTGAAATTCTAACCCGCCACCACACGGGCATAAAAATAATAGTAAATAAAAATTAATTTACCATAGTGGGTTATGACGAAGGGTTATTCGTAGGGGAAGTTAGTAGTAGTAGGTTAGTAGGCGGCGTAGCAATTCAACAATTATTGGAAAATTACTTTTACTACGCGGGCGAAGCCGCGGGCAAAAGCTAGTTTGATATAAAACCTCTTTGCTTTGTAACTGTCGCATGAGTGACAGATACAATTTAAGAAAAAGATCATTACGCCCGTGGGCGTAATATAGGCTATTGTAGCTCTGTATGCCTTTGCATTATGAAGCCCTTTTCGAGCAAGTGTGATAAAAAAAAATGATCTTCAATATAATGATGACTATAAATAGTATGAAGTTGAAAATATATGGTTTTAAAAAAAAGACCGGGTTGCACTCCAGGAGTGCCGGTAGAAGTGAAAACTTGAATATAATCAGTAAAAAAAAACGAGTAGGACACCCTCCCACTCCCAGCATTCCGTGACATGTTTGTTGACCAGCAGTAATGTTAGCAGATGGCGTGGCTGATGGCGGGCGCGTTCCTGCTGCTGGGCGTGCTGGTCGCGGTGCTGGTCCAGCAGCTGGTGGAGCCGCGGCCGTGACGCGCGCTCCAGGCGGCGCCCACGCGCGCGCTCGCCACCATCTGACCGTCCCCCGACTGCGGGCTGCGTCGCTAGGCCTCGGACGACACGTTGTAGCTGAATTCCGAATTGTTTTCTAAATGACTCGACGGGCCGCGGTGACCCCGTGTGTATATTTTATGCGTAAATGTTGCAGTCCCCGACTATAATTTTAATGGCAGCGTATCATGGTATCATAATTGTCTCTGTATGTTGTAATTGTAAACTTTCACAAAATCTTTATCTAGTCTATGCTTTCCGACTTGCTGTATTCGTTTATCGTTCTACCGACGGCGACGGATTCTGTGGAGTGACTATTATCTATTTTACTGAGTTTCAATATATACATGTAGGAAAATATTCTTTTAGATATTGAATGAAATGTACTTCCAATATTTACTGGTCATCTGACTGTAATTATGTTTTCTAAATGTTTAATGATATTTTTATAAAATATAAAATCGGTCTGTTGCATGTTTTATCAGATTTATTATAGCGACCGAGGTGCTCTATTATTATTAACATTCTGTTGAGAGGGGGACATGGCCCCTCGCTCTGCAACGAGTTTCCAGTGTGTGTGCTGTGATCACTTCCTTATGCGAATGAGACTGATTTTAAATAAATGATTTGTTTCAATAGCCACGTGTCGTGTGTGTTGTGCGTCACACGACCACACCGCACGGCGAGCAGCGGCCCTGGCCGCGGCCGCCACCGCGATCGCGCCGGACCGCGGCCAGTGACGTCACAGTCCGACCATGTACTCCGAATGCTTATTTGATAACATTCATGTAATCGTATTGTATCAACGATAGTTAATTTTAACGTTTTATATCATAGGACATGAACTTTTATTAATCATTAATTCATTATATTACGAGTATGTAAACTAGAGTTATTTGTATAATTTTAAATCTAGAGATTACGAATTATTGAGATTGTTACCACCCGGTATAATGAAATAGGGAGTTGTTAAATTCGACCTAATTTGTAAGAATTTAAGTTCCAAATATGACAAAGAAAATAATTATGTATTCATCATTAAATATTGATGTTCTCGCTACTAATTGTTCATTATTCATTACAGTATTAGAGAATTTTTTAAGCTATTTTACTATGATGTCTTTGATCGATGATTTCTTGTAGATAAGCGAAATATATATTTTATTGAATGCAGTCGGTCAGAAAAGTTAGAATAAATTAATAGTGCATTATGAATTTACATGTTTATACTTGGATGTTTCTTAGTATCATTGTTCACTATCGATGTTATCGGAGTGCTCTACGGACTAGACTAGACGATGGCTATTCTTATACATGACAGTTGTTAGTGTGGCGGCGGCGGCCGCCCGCACTCGTTTGTACGATGTTTACCGTGACGCACCAATAGGCTAAAACATAATATTTCGTAAATATATAATATTTACCTCTTCTGTGATTAGCGTATCTTTTCTTGTTAAATCTTCGTTGTTATCCGATACATTCCTATATTTTACTTCAGCTTCATAGACGATGTCGGCGAGGGATATTCACTTGTGCCTGATTTGGTAAGGCGTTGTTGTAAACGTAAGCACAGCTTACGACATAAAAAAATATTAATTTTTGAAATGTTTATCATAATAGTGTGCAATTAACTATTTATTTATTCTGTATCGCTTAATATAATATTTATTTTTTAGAAATTATATAGAGTTTCTACATATAGTGTGGTCTAATTATGAAGGGAAAATTCGATGTTCCTAAATAAGTTAACACTTGCAATACACGGACTCGGCCAAACTGTATAGTACAGCAGACAAGCATTCCAAGTTATTCCACTTGTAAATAGGCCTAATGAACTCTCGTCTTGTATGATTGTACATCGCGCTTTAGTTGTCAAATGTAAATAAATCTGATGTTATCAATCATGAGCTTCGTATAAGGGCATGTTTAGGTACTGAACATGTATGAGCTTCGTATAAGGGCATGTTTAGGTACTGAACATGGACGCCAATGGAAATTACTACACTATATTGAGACTAAACGTTTTAAGATAATGAAATGAAATATATTAAATTAAATTACGGGGATAACATCTCATAATGTATTTGTGTTTGAATTAGTGTAACGTATAACGAAATGTATATGTTTATAATGTAATATTTGATGACGTTATGTATACAATTTATTAAACATGAGTAAATCAATAAAACTATATTTTGTGTATGATGAATGTTTAATTTCATTACCAACTTAACTTTACAACACTACAAAATAGTTATCTCATACTTTTTGAACTTCAAGAACATTCAGTGAAAACCGAGCTAAGGGTACGTTTTAGAAAATCAATATGGGGTCGACCATATGTTTGTTTGCCACCTTCGTGGTATTAAGTAAAATATCTGGTATTGACGTTTCGTTAAACAATTTCCACAGCTATTAGCTCGGTTGTCAGCAGTTATTTTTATTTTTTAATCGTTTGGTCCTATATCCATAAATTAATCACTAACTACAAGAAGTACTTACGATAAGTCAATATATGTTACAAAGCACAGTCAAGGAAAACAAAACACGTGCCTAATTCGGTCGTTTCGCAATGACAATAAGGAATAAAAATACATGGGCTTCAGTTTCCCTTACCGTATACAAACATAACTTGGTAAAAATACAACGAAGGTTAAGACACTCTTTGGTCCTATTCGAAGACTAGAATTTTTGTACTATAATGAGTATTTAATAACTTCTACTCTAAATACTAATCTAACTGCAATCTTGCGACAAACGCGATGAACATGGTTTGGAAGGCGTTGAGTAAAAATATAATTTATTAATTATATATACTCAGATTACATAATGAAGTTTTGGGGGCATTTTTACTTTTAAACTTATATAGTTACTGTGTTCACAAGGTAATTTTACGAAATCCACAGGATCTATCTTAAAAACCAAGTAGTTAGATTAACAAATAATGGGTTCATAATCATTGACATCATGGCTAGAGGTTCAGTCCAGTATAATTGTTTGCAGAGGTATTTGACCCAATATAAATTTAAAAACTACTACTCAATCGTCATCATGAATAGTTTCACAATATAAGTACCTAATAACACTGTAAACATGCTAAGTGGTGTAAGTAAGTATGCTAAAAAGAAGTTAGTATATGTAAACCAGCTTATAAAATTGATGTGTAATAGTTATTTGAGTGAGGACCAAATTCTTGGCCAGTAGTTAGCCTAATTAATTGATAGTAGTTAAAAAGTTCCGTTGTGACACGAAAATTAGCCATACATTTTCTATGGTTAATTTTCGTGTCACAACGGAACTTTTTAACTACTACCAATTAACGACGCTAACAACTGGCCAAGAATTTGGTCCTCACCCATTTACGATACAAGTGCCGAAAATAGGAAATTCGCAACGAGTGGTGATAAATTAAAACACGACCGAAGGGAGTGTTTTAAATCGACACGAGATGCGAATTACCTATCGCACGCGTATCGTACAACGTTTTACTGTACATATGGCTCTTTAAAGTTTCGACATATGCACGAAAAGTGCTTTTTTCCGCACTAGTGCGGGAAAGTTGCACCATATGTACTGTAAATGTTATTAATGTTTAGCTACTTAGCTAGCTAGTTTTGCCACACGTCATAAACAAATTGGTTAATCTTATTATCCTAATTCCTTAGATGCTTTAAAAGTATAAATAAAACTGATTAGCTTACAGGGCTATTTTGGACCCCTTGTCAAAACAAGAATTTGGACTTTGTGTGGGGTAAAAGCGTTGACGTCAGGCCAACTCCATACATAGTCAAAAATCCATTGTTTTCACCCCTTATAACTGGTAAATTTTGGCTAGGAGACAAAAAATAGCCCTGTACAACATGACACCCTTCCTTTCGCTTTATGCGGAGGGAAATAATTGGCACGATTTTATGTTTTCACTATATATTTCATTGTAATCAATCAAACTCGATTCCTCTTTAGTGGCTATGTTGTCTATGCAACCTTTAAAATTGTGCGGGAACACCCGTTTTGCAATTTCACTATCTTCTTCGTTAATACCACCTGTAAAAAGCAACTTTTATTAGTAAGTATCCGGCTCGAAGGACCATTTTACAGTTCGTTCATGAACACTGTAGCTATGGACCTTTACAAAAAATTTATAAAAAAACAATAGTGAAACGTATACTTAAACTTATTTAATAAATATCTAGGTAAATACCTCACTGGGTCTCCCGACGACGTTTCTGATGTAAATAAATAAGTCTAATTATACGCGATTAAGTCCCGTTTAGTATAAACTAATGTGTGGGAGGGAATCGTGAAAGTTTAAATCAATATAATAGCGAGACGGTCTACTTTGAACTATTAAACTTAGCTGAAGACTCGCTATAGTACAAAGGGCACCTACTTATTCTCGCCATTGTCTTTCTCAACCAGTTTAGGGTGTGATAAATTGTATTTAAAATGGCACGTCAAAGAATATGATTTCATAAAGAAAATGCATAATCAAATCTTACCTATAAATAACTCCACGTCATCATAGCTAGACTCGTTCAGGCCCGGTTCATCATTGTACACCAAATTCTGATCCACATGTATCGACATGTTCGTCTTTTCTAACTTAAGCACCAAAAAGTGCCACTCTCCGTCAGCCAGGAATCCGGCTCTTGGTAACAACTTGGACTGCACTTGCAGGGGCTTAGGGAGCCTCCATTCTTCGGTGGCCGACTGCGTGAGATCTTCTCTGGGACTCGACCAGGCCAGTTTGAGGTAACCGTTCTCTATTCCAATGCCTAAGTATTCAGTGTCCTGTTAAAAATAGAAAGGAAATATTTGTCACTTTCGAACTATGCCACAATAGGCATGATGTCAATAATTGAAAATCACTAAAATATGGTAGGTATTTTCTTAGTGAAATTTTAATCATTGAATTAGAAAAATGCTCATATTTTTTTATTAAGTAAGAGATTATTGTTTATTCTGATAAAATTAAACGGAAAAATACGGACGCCCGCCATAATGTTAGGAACACCAATCAGAGCGCATGACGTCACACTTGTATAAACAAATACCCATAACGGCCATTACCACAGATTACAGAGAAAACTTACGTACTGAACGAATAGTAAGACAGGGATAGAACCATGTTATCTGATAGGTCTTCATATGTCATTGTCTCCACTTTCTCGCTCGCACGGCCGCGCAAGACTTGGAGCATCTAGGTAGCAAGTTCCATCCAGGGCTGAATGGGCCGAAGGTCTAGAACCACCGAGGTCTGGTATCGAAGACAGTATATGGTACACGGAGGGATCAAAAATGGGATCCGGTACGGGAGCAGGCATTTATGCGCATAACTACAGTAGTAGTGTAAGCATGGGCAGTTTGGCAACCGTCTTCCAGGCGGAGACATACGCCATAATTGCCTGTGCACAGGAGAATATAGACAGGCAAACCAGAGGGCAGACTATCTATATACTCAGTGACAGTCAAGCGGTCCTTAAAGCACTTACGGCGCCGAAAGTGGAACTAGACTAGTCTATAATGGCGTCCAGGCACTGAACAAGCTTGGAAGGCATAATAAGGTGCAACTAGTTTGGATATACCAGGGCACGAGGGCTTCATCGGCAACGAAAGAGCGGATGAGCTTGCAAGAGGGGGATCTAAAAATCACTTTGTAGGTCCAGAACCATAAACTCGGCCTTTAAAGCCCACGCCAAAACCAAACACCAACACGAGTGGAGGAATGGAGCGGGCACTCTAAGCTCTTTATAGAAGGAGTGGACTCGGGCTGGACTAACAAACTCTGGAAATCCAGTAGAAAGCAGCTCAGAATCATATCTGGGGTGTTCACAGGTCACTTCGGGGTCAAGGATCTCTTGGCCAAGATGGGACTATCGGACAGTTTAGACTGTAGAACGTGTGGCGAGGAGGATGAGACTATGGAACACTTACTGTGTGAATGTCATGCCCTTGCCAGACAAAGAATGAATTACTTTGGTAACGGCTATCCGCAACCAAAGGAATTCAAGGTACTTCCGCTGAGCTGCATCATCCGCTATGTGGAAATGATGGAGCGAAGTTGGGAGTAGACATTAAGGAGAGGGCAAATGCACAAAAGATCCCACTGGGTCGAAGTGCATCCGAAAGGGCCCTCATCTATAAGAACTAGGTAGCAAAAAGGTTTGCGTTCTGTTTATACAAACGTGACGTCACTCGGGACGCCATGACACTGACAAGCGTTTTAGCGCCAATTTGAAATTTAAAAACTAAAATCATTTTTTTTCCTACTTAACTGTTATATTCTCTTGAAAAATCTTATTCGTTGTACATAATAAATGTTTCTAAACATTATAGAACATTTTTTCAAAATGTGTCATCATGCCTATTGTGCACCAAGCAAAAAAACATAAACTCGTAATAGTCCCTGCGAACTTAAGAGGGGATACCTACCTTTGGAATACTACGTACTCGTCCATACAATACATAACTACAGCTTAGAAAAGTGGAAAACCCCCAACATTTTCAGTTCAAAGTCCAATACCTCAAAAACGGCTAAACAGATTTTCGTGAAACATAGCTAAGAACACTCGGGATAAAATTATCTATGACACGAAAGAAATTAAACGAAAATCGGTTCATCCGTTTGGGAGCTACGATACCACAGACAAACACGTTAAACTTATCACATCCCTCCCACCCCTCTTTGCGTCGGGGGTTAAAAAGAGTAAAAGATTTTCCACCTCTAAATATCTTCCAATCTCAATGGTTTTTAGTACGTTATTGACACAATGAAAGAAGGTTTAAATAGGCTTTTTTTTTCAAAATTTCCAAAAAAGGCGATACCTATAAACCTAGATATTATTATACTGAAGCGATCGACATCGCAAAATCAAAGTGATTTACTGGAAACGTTTTCTCCCGAAATCGTCATTTGATATAAAAAAGTACCTATTGTCAGTCGCGAGCTGCTAGCTATTTATACTGCCATCTTAAATATTTTAAAGCAATTAACGATGGTCCTAAACAAAAAATCGTAAATAGCATGTAATCATTATAATTTCTACGCAGTGAGATTGCTGAATAGATTTTGTTTAATGGAGGAATACAGTCAGGGACTTTAATTGACACCATTTCATTTTTTTAAGTAGGCCATTCTATGATTTAGTTCGATTGAAAATAAAATTTTAAGGTATACGTGTTTTTTTATGTCGCCCTAAATGTTTATTTTCATCCATAAATATCACAATTAAAAGTAGTGAATTCCAATAGGTCGTAAGTAAAATATGACGTCATTATTATACGTCTCTGTATGGCACCAGTCCACATCTTTCACTCAACATACGTAAAAATGACGCGGGGTATACCGCGTTTTACAGATTTTAGTGATTTTCTCCGAAACGAGTAAGAATAAAAATGGGAAAACCACTTTATTACGTTCATATAAGATAATTACCGAAATGGTTTTCAATTTAGGCATGATTACGTACATATTTTGAAATGTTGTCAATTGTTGAACCAATTAGGTATCAACTATAGTTTTGGTTTAGTTAAACTTTGAAGTGCTCAGTACAAAGTGAGCTCTAACGGGCGCAGCGGTGCTAGGGGGCGCCGAGCGCCGCCCGCTACCATTCCCTTTTGACAGCGCGCTTGCTAGGGGGCGCTAGAGTAACGTTTGCACACGGGCGCTAGGTACACTACATGGACTAGAGACGCCTGTAAACGCGATCTTACCATGATAATAGAGAGCAGCAGTCCCATGGGTTCGGCGGTGGTAAAGTTGAGCGTTACGTATTGTGGGAGTGTGGTCGCGGTGCCTAGCCTCTGTTGACTAACGCGACGCATGGCCGTCCTCCGACCGAGGGCTAGGAGAGAGTCGCCCGCGAATTGAGGGATCGTCACGTTTACTCCTACGAAAAATAGCATTAACGTGGTTAGTTCCATTATTCACATTCGCAAGGCATTTTTCTTACGTAAAATCTAGTGCCTGAGTCAACTCTTGGGATTAGGTAAAAAGTGGGCCTCAGGCTCCTTCACAGAGAAAGACCGGGCATAGCACAGCTGCTATCGCTTGTCACGCGATAGTGTATATGATCTTTGTCGAACGTGATGTTACGTTAACCAAACCATATAACATGGCCCATCGAAAGTTTGACAGCTTGTCGCTTATCCCACGACTAGTGATAATTTGTCAGGATTCAAAAAGTCAGCCATAGAGCTTATTTCGGTGATATTTGATGAATACCTATACGATTACAGACCGATCAAGGTTTAATAGGGTTCCGGCAGCTATAATTCCATGGTAACTTAAGAAACTTTGATAAACTTTAAAGTCTCAGATCATTAGAGCTACCCGGCACCCGACCCGCACCGCCTCGAGCGGTTAGTAATCTTCATATGGATTTGTATGGACACGCGTTACGCGTTACTATATCAACTCCATAGTTAGTATCAGTTCCGAGGCGAGGCGGTGCGGATCGGTGCCGGATGCCTCTAATGAGCGGTGACCTTTAAGGCTCGAACAGACTGCCAGCGGGACGGTAGCGGGGCTTGATGAGCGCGTGATGCGGGTGGGAGCCCGTCACACAGAGCACGCGCGCATCGCGCTGGCCTCGCGCCATATTGGTCGCATCGCGCAACGCGTCCGCGGCGGTCACGCGGCGCCCGCGCGGCGCGCTGCTGGCGGGACGGCAGCGGGGCGTGAGCCGTGATGAGCGCGTGATGCGGGCGGGACGCCGGGCACACAGACCTCGCGCCCATCGCGCTGGACTCGCGTCATCATGCTACGTACCTACGCACCGAGCGCTGCGCTGTCTGACGTCACACGGACTGGTCGCATCGCGCGGCCCGCGTACGGCGGGCTGCTGTCGGTACGCGTCAGAAGCGGGGCGCGTTGCCGACGGTTGCACAGATTGTTTGACCACGCTAACACATATGGCAGGTAGTCACTTACTGAGCTCACAATCCAGGCCAGCGTGTCCCGCGGAGCACACGCAGTGGTCCTCCCTGCAGGCGCCCCGGGGCGGCGCGCACCGCTCGCGGCAGGCGGCGCGGCGCCGGCAGCGGCCGCCCGCGCAGGCGCAGCGCGCGCGCCCCGCCTCCACCACGCACGCGCCGCCCCCGCACGCCTCGCCGCCGCACGGGGTACCGTCGCAGTCACCTAGGTTCTGACCGACTGCCGAACGAAACAATACGTAAACATAACATAATTTATTGATAAAACATAAGTCACCAGTTTTACTACTTATAAACTAAAAGCTTACAATTAGAGGCGGATAGCACGTGCCTGAACTAGGATACCCTGTGATGTGACAATGCCCAGAGCCTGATTAATTAATTAGTACATTACTATAGAGGCCGGGAAGTAAGGGGTTGCCGGCCGAGTGCATATAGACGGCCGAGCGTAGCGAGGCTGGATAGTTATGAGGCTAGCAACCCTTTTTACGCTGAGGTATGTATAGTCATTTTCTCAAAGATGCAATGAAATAACACAAAAATACTCCAAGAAATCAAACTTTAATGTTGATGGCTGAACGCCGTCATGCTATGCCAGGGTGCTGTGCCACAAATTGTGGAATACTTAGACATTAAAAAAGACCACCTTGCAGGCCCAGGCCTCCAATATTGTATGAAATGCCATAAAGGATCTCTCGTCTCGCTGCACCCGAAACGTGACACTTCAAAGCCCATGAAGAAGGCAACGTCAATATTTCATTGCATGTTTGAGAAAATTTCATTTAAAACCTTAGTCTATCTCTATCAGGTTCTCTAACACGGTTTTGGCGCAGCGAATGTGGTCGATTCTAGGGCTGCCAACGATTTTGACCATAATTATACGCTGACAATACTTAAGCGAAATAATTCCAATAAAAACAATTTAGACAAACTAACTATAATTTAAGAAATCTAGAAAATAAATTCCGATTTGATAATATAAAGTTGACATTGATGCATTTTACCCAGAATGTTTTGACGTTCGAGCGGCAAGATGACATTGTTGACATGAAGATTTCTAATGCAGCCGGTGAATGGCTCTGGAGGCCCGGACATCACATCGAAGGGTAGTGTTGCTAGGTCATCCGCGCCCCCTGTAAATATTATTATATAAGGGAATTTTAAGATTCAATTTGCCCAGACTCTATGGCCACTTGGCCACCCATGAAGTTAGGACTCGCGTTCGCGTTTGTAAATTTCGTTGCTAGCTGCACAGCGCCGACTCTATTTTATACCCCGGAAAAAAAACACTAGGTACCTCAAAAATTTTTTTTTGTAAAAATAATTAAGAATGCACTGCGTTAAATATCTTTTCATTCATGGTATTTAACGGTCACATACTTACAAAAAGAATGTTTCAAACAGACACTGGCGGCAGTTCATTATAAGTAGTTTACAAAATTGGCAGCACCAATCATCCGGTTCAGCGCCACACGCTTTCGAAGCCCCTAAAATGCTTGAAGTGGAATGAAAGTCAGCCAAGATCTAAGAAGTAAGTATGTTAATTTATGCCTAATTGTGAGGCTTTGTTTCCTACTAAGTACGTACTGATTTTCTCATAGATACGTTCGGCCCGGCCGCCACACTGCTTCTCGTTTACTGGACGTGCTTTTCGCACTCCGGTGCAAACAGAAGATGTCCGCTACAGTGTTCTTCGTTCACTACGGTGCCCGTTGTTCACCGGAGGTGTCCGGTACACAGTGCTTCTCTTCTCGGTCACTCCGGGGCAAACGAAAGATGTCTGCTACGCAGTGCTCCTTGTTTACTCCGGTGCAAATCGGAGGAGTCCGCTACACAGTGCTTCTCGTTCACTCCGGTGCAAACAGACCGGTGTAAACAGTGACCTGTTTAAGCCTCTTAAATGTAAGGAATAGGCTGACAGGACAAGACTGACCTAGCAGCACGCTGGCCGGGGCGGCGGTGTGCGGGAAGGCGTGCGCGAGCATGGGCTCGGTGGCGAGCGCACCGTCGGCCCACACGTAGAGGCGGCTGCCGTAGCGACCCGCCTTCACCGCGTGCCACGCGCGCAGCGCCACCACCGCGCCACTGCGCACCAGCGACGTCACGCCAGACAGACGGTCTGCAAGTATCGAAGAGCTCATTCAAATAGGGCCAAATAAAACGCATGGAGGGCTTCCCCTGTTCATCTTGACCCATAAAAAGGTGCACTTTCAGAGCAAGTGCATTGTAATTCCCGGTCAAAACGGAACTTTTGGCGTTAGTTTACCTCGTCGGCCCGTCCTCTCGGGGTGATGACAACTGCGACGTCTCAACGAACACCGTTAGGCTGCGCGTCTACCCGAGACACAGTATAGAAGAATAATACAGAAGGTAATCTGAGGCCGTTTAGGAGCGTTCGTTGCCTCAATAATATTATAGATAGTTAGGTATGTGTTTTTAGTTTCCCAATTTATCGAATATTTTAGCAATAATACTATACCTAAAATATTTCCTTGTGAGTACTCATAATAGTTGCTATGGTAGGTGCTTAGCTACAAGCCTATTCGGCTCCTTTTGATATCGTGGCACTGGCAACTGGCGGCTCGCTGTCTTCATACCAACGAGGCGGCTTCCTTTCACTTGCGGCACGTGCCGCCCGGCGGCATTCGGTAAAATCAAACTTAACAATTGTTTTTACATTTCATTGTGATTGAAATGAATACATTAAGATTTTTTATTTATTTATTTACTTCTCGGGATCCCTTGGTATTTGGAAAAAAGATAGCTCCGGATTTGTCCCAGTGTCATTATTATTAAGGCACCCACAACAACAGTACACACGTTTCCGAAAGGACGACGACGAAGACATGGTAGCGAGTGAGAACGAGCGAACGCGGCAACCAGCGGCAACGGCGCGGCCCCGACTGAAGCATTCTCCATCAATCCATCATTCCCGAAGGCTATGTGTGCGTGCGTAACGAACACGCGCGCGTGTGTGCAGCCGTGCGATGTACCTTTGTTCGAAGTTTAATTACTGTCTTCTATACTGTGCCCGAGATGTGCTTAGTCGTATTTTATCATGTTTTTGATAACTCGTATGCTTGATATCTAATTAAGTGCCGTTTGCATAAACAAAGCTTAGGATATGTCCAGTGGAGTTGCAGCCTTAACCTTCCTACCCTAGTTCAGCTTGATCGCCACCTCCAACGAGAACCTCAAGCTAAACACGGCATGGGGCTCCTCCTACTCCTTTACCAAGATTCGCTTCAGGCTTCTAGTAGCTCAAATCTTACCGCTCTGGTGCACAATAAGCAAATTATTTTACAATTAAGAACCTGTCCACCGGTACTCCAGCAGCCCTCCCTGCAAAGACAGCGCCGTGTAGAAGTGCGGTGTCTCCACAAACGCAATGAGCCCTCGTTCCTTGTTGGGCTTGATTTCTGCCTCGAGCGCCAGGCTGACGCTGGACACGGCTTGGGGCTTCAGTTTCACGAACGACCTGGTCCCCGTGAAGTACACGTCCGTTGGAATCAAATCTGGAAGTCAGTAGGTATGTACAAGTACAAGGAATTATAAACTGCGTCTAAGATCTGTAAGAAACTTTCATAATGTTTCAAAACGGTTTCAAAGCCAAGGCTATAGGTAGTTAAGAAGAAAAGCGAAGAAGGAGTTTTGAACGAAAACAATCAACGTATTCCACATAAGCCTACACTACTTACTTGGTCTTGCCGGCACTTATCCAGACGGGCCAAATCGCGCGGCGAAATTCGCTCGTCTCACGATGGCTATAGAATCTTCCAGGGTTGGCCATGTCGTCACAGCACCCGTGTTTTTTAGGTAAGATTACGAGACCTAGAGAACGAGAGGGAGGCGCTTATTGCAGACACAGTTGAACACAAGCCTGACCTTCATCGCAGTAGGTGCCGGTCTTTCCGTAGGGGCAGTCGCATTGCGCGCGGTCGGTTGTCAGCACGCACTTGCCGCGGCACTGCGTTACGGCGCGGTCACATGGACTGCGGGACGATGCGCATGTGGCACCGAACCAGCCCTCGTTGCAGATGCAGCTGCAGGGATGAGATATAAAGTTATGAATGCTGCACGTTGCTGATTTTAGTAAAATTAGATTAGAAACATAATAGAACATGCGCATGGTTATTTCACGCGGCGAGAAATTTTGCAGGACCACACCCGCGTCTCACCTATTACCTACATCACGCGAACTCAAGGCCTGTCACGTATCGTAGCATAGTGGATTCTCTTATTTCGGTGCATTGCAGGACTTAACATTGCGCTGTGCATGATGACCACGAGGTCGTCCAGCGGCTTACCCACTTCGGCCAGACACTTCCAAGCTGCTAGCCGAAACCTGACGAGGGGTAGAACGTTTCTCACCCATACGTGGCCGGTGAATGTATGCACACGCCTCTCGGCGCGTTGCAAGACTTGGCGGTGCACTGCGCCACGCCGCACTGGCCGACTCCGCGGCCGCCCAGCGGCCTGCCCGCGCCCGCCGCCTGCCCCGACACCTCCCAGATGCAGCCGCGCCAACCGCTGTGCAGGGGCAGGTCGTGCGGCAGTTCGTGGAAACCGGCCGATGGATGCCCACCTGAACAATATTGGAGCAAATGGTAGTGCGACTGCAGTCGAGCCGTCGGGAGGATAACGGAAGGCCGAGGATGGGTGGCCGCCTCAATAGTACCTATTAAACTCAATGAAATTGCTGATGCTGAGGTCGAGTTGCAGCAATAAGTCGTGGGGTTAATTAAAGAAGGGCGAAGACAGGGAATGGATGATTACACGATGGGCTTTAGGATGGGAACGGAATAATAACGTTTCTTAAAGCACGAAGCCATCAAGTCAGCTAGGTGTTGTATGAAGCTTCAATATGTAGGTAACCAAGTCATGTCATGGTTACGTACTAACCTATTTGGCGCTGGAAAGCGACGAACGTAAAAAACGTAGAACACCCTTCAAGCTGAGAATCGCGATTAGAAGCGGTCAGTTACTAAGTGGAGTCATACTTAAACAAGGTATGTAGGTATATTTCATCGCGTTATTCCTAGTTGTGCCCTAAAGGAGCCTCCGGCAGCGTTGCCAGATGGGTACGCAATAGTACGCGCGGCGTACTATTTTATGGTCCTGCGTACTCGCGTACTCATCCGTCGAATTGCGTACTATTTTTATATTTTAGCACCTGACAGCCTAGCTGTTACACCACATTACAAAAAAATATTTTAGGTTTTCCGATTAATATTATTTAGGAACGCACCCAAAAAATGTTAACTACCCTACGGCGCTACCATGAACTTCGAAAGTCGAATTTCGGGTATTTCCATCTCTATCGCACTCCCTTACTCGAGTGAGAGGGATGCATGTATTACGAACTTCGACTTTCGAAGTTCGTGGTAGCGCCGCTGTACTTCTATACATTATCTGTGGCTGTCGCACTGACACTTTAATGCAACGCACTCACAACGCACTATACTTCTTGTTCTAAGTGTTCTAATATGAGAGAGACGGATAGTGCGAGAAAATCGAGGGAGCTCGCGCGCCGTCTTGTGATAGCCGTGCAGCTGCATAAAGCACAGTTTGTTAATAAATGTTGTACTGCGTACTCAAACTTGAATTTCCGTACTATTTTTAAGAGCTGCGCGTAACAGAACGTAAAACCCATCTGGCAACACTGGCCTCCGGTTTAATTAATCCCAACATTTGGCATTGGCACTAGTTTTACAAAAGCGACTGCAATCTGACCTTCCAACCCAAAGAAAAAACTAGACCCTATTGGGATTAGACCGTTTTTATCACAATATTTTCCTTCACCGAAAAGGTAGCGGTAAATATTCCGTACACAAGTGCCGTCCACGGCTTTACCTCCGATAGTTTGCAAAATTCAGTGTACGTTCATAAGTCGCGGCTGTGAGCCGCGTCCGATAATTTGTTCCAAGCTTTATACTGACCAATGTAAAGGTACGGTAGCACGGTCATCTTGGTGTCGTGTGCGGGCGCGTTGCCCGTGGCGTTGTGGCGGCCGTCCACACTGAGGCCAGCCGCGCGCCCGCGCCGCCACACGCGCAGCGCGTGCCCACCGCGCCGCGCGCCCAGCGCGCGCGCCGTGAACACGCGCCGCGGACCTGACACCCGCAACGGTTATGTTAATGCACTATTAGTGCGGGAAAACTCGCATTGTGGCCAGGTGAAGACGTAAAATTTTGTACTCAACACGGGCGGTAATTCGTAAAGCCCCAGAGCGCATATTTATGGACAAACAAACACCTGCGATCTGGGGCATTCACGAATTCACCGCCCTAGTTACGTAATGTACTAATTCTATTCGAAGTGAATAGGCTGGTAGGACTGAGTTGGTCACGACAGTCGTCCCATGCAACGTTGATTATTCGATTCTAAAGAAGCGACGCACTGCACCGGCCAGCTGTAAAGGCAGGCACGCCCGGAACACATTTTAAACTGCTTTCAAAACGTTGTATATTAGATGGAGCTATAGTTGCCATGCAAGCCCCGCACTAGTAAGAGATACTACTTACATACTTTAGTACATATAACGAAAAACACCAATTGACAACATTTCAAAATATGTAATGATGCCTAAATCGAAAACCATTTCGGTAATTATCTTATCTGATACAAATACAAATACAAATTATTTATTCTGCAAATAGGCCACAAGGGCACTTTTACATGTCAAACGGTAGTTTACAATAAAAATAATAATCATACAATAAAAGATTATAATCTAACACAATAATAATTTAAAATTTGCACATTAACGACTGATATAACAACACACTAAATGTCACAAAGTAAATGAAAACAAAACAAAATACGACCATTACATTCGATTAGAATAAGGTCTGTGCATTAACAGAAAGTTAATGATATTAATTCAGTATTCCAGAGATGTATAAGGTCTCTGAGCGTCCAAATACAATCAATAATTATTCAATGTTCGTAGAGATGTATACGGTCTCTAAGCGTCAAAAAAAAACAATAAAAAAAAGGAATATTAATGTAATATTGTCAGTGATGTACATGGTCAATAACAATAAAACGTGTCAAGATCGGAATGATGTCTCTCGTCAATACGATAATAATAAAATAACACTAAGTAGTATTTAAGAAGTTGGGTACTATGCCCTTGCAAGCATGAACAGTCCGGACTCCACAAACAGCACCCGATCACGAGTATGACGCATATCTCAGCCATCGCCTCCCTCAACCATATGTTAGGGAAGGTGGCGACCCGATCAACGACGCCACCGTAAGCAAAGCCCTTTAAGCGAGCATGACATATTCAAGCCACCGGACAATGTTAAAAAGCAAAGATTAATAAGCGACTTGCTCGGCGAGAAACAGCATTACGTGCTCTCTTCTTACATAAAATGGAACAATTATTTCAGGTAGATACTTATAATGTGTATTTAGGTATATTCCTAATAGAATTAGCCTACTACTGGCTTAAAGGCATTTTTGTCGTTTAAGAAATCGTTGACAGTATAATACGCCTTGCTTAGCAAATTACTTTTAACATGAGACTTAAATTGACTGAACGGTAAATTAACAATTTCGGTGGGTATTTTATTATGAAAACGTATGCAGTTCCCCACGAACGACGTGCTAACCTTGCGGAGACGACTGGCCTTCACTGCGATCTTGTTTTTACTTCTGGTGTTGTAGTCGTGGATATCGCTGTTGAGTTTGAACTCGTGAAGGTTTTTTCGCACATACATGATATTCTCAAGAATGTATCGGCATGCTACAGTAAGAATGTTTGCCTCCTTAAATTTGTACCTGAGAGATTCTCGAGCTTTTAGTTCGTATATGGAACGTACAGCGCGTTTCTGTAGCACGAATATGGTCTGGATATCAGCTGCTTTCCCCCACAACAGGATTCCGTAGGACATAACACTGTGGAAGTAACTGTAGTACACCAGCCTGGCGGTCTCAACGTTTGTTAACTGTCTTATGCGTCTTACTGCATAGGCTGCCGAACTAAGTTTTCCGGCTAGGGCGGTGATATGTGCCTGCCATTGTAGTTTTGAGTCCAAGGTGATACCTAAAAACACTGTTCTATCTTCAATTTCCAGTTCATCACCCTTTAATTTGATCTTGGTATTGTTTACCTGCTTGACATGTGACTGAACGTAGTAAAGTGGTTTTCGCGTTTTTATTCTCATTCGTTTCTGAAAAAATCACTAAAATCTGTAAAACGCGGTATACCCCGTGCGTGACGTCATTCTTACGTCTGTTGAGTGAAAGACGCGGACAGGTGCCATAGAGAGACATAATAATGACGTCATATTTTACTTACGACCTATTGGAATTCACTACTTTTAATTGTGATATTTTTGGATGAAAATAAACATTTAGGGAATAATAAAAAAACACGTATACCTTAAAATTTCATTTTCTATCGAACTAAATCATAAAATGGACCACTTAAAAATGAAATGTTGTCAATTCCAATGTTCCATGCTTCCATGTCATCATAACGTAGGTATCCCTTCTAAAACGTCAGCGCCGGCTGATGGCTGCGTGCATCTGGACCAACGAACAAGTAAAAAAAATATCCTGTATGTCAGCGGCATGACATGGAAAGCATGGAGACTTCATATAGACCTGAGTAAGAAAAAGTTACAGACCAGCTCCCATGTTCCAGGTCAGCATAACGTAGCCCTTCACAAACGTCAGCGCCAGATGCTGACTGTGTGCGTCGTGCCTCCCGCTCTGCCCCACGAAAGCGAGCAGCGCGATTTGTTCCATGTCGGTGGTTTGGAATCGCAGTCGCAGGTCGAACCGCTCCGAGCTGGCTTGGGACAGCGGGTAGATGAGGTACGAGGAGAATTCGCTGGTGATGGGAGCGAGCGACGGGCGGGTTATTTCCACATCTGTTAAAAGATTTAAAAACAAAAGATGTCAAGTGTTTGATAGTTAATCGACTCGCAGCTACCTTCTATTTTAGAAATCTCTCAGCCAGGCGATAATGCCACAGAACTTCACGCCCTAGCGGAGCGAGGACCCAACTACGAGTATTTAAAGGTTTTCGTGTTATCCCCGTTTCGTGTGATCGGCATCGTTAGCTTATAAGTCGGTTACGTGCAATGCGTATCGTAATAACTAATTTTAAAAACCTATATACCGAAACTAAACTTAATCTCTGAGATTTACTTGGAACTACTAGGTTACGGTATGTTCAAATTGTACCTACCGACTGTAAACTGAATGAATACCGGCAAAATAACTTCCGGATCAGTCTTCAGAGCCCAGTAAGTTCAAAAATCGTCTTTGGTTTCGTTCGTCTTCATCATGCGGTTCGGCCTCATGCTGAACAATTTTCAATGTGAAATGTGAAAACTAAATCAAAAAGTCTAAGTCTGTGTTTCTATGAAAGCTAAGCAACTGCTTTGCAAGTATGTTAGTATATCTACTAAGTATATGTATAAATTCGGTCGACTAGACTAAAAAAAATCTAATTTACTTAAATAATTTGACATTGAACAGTAAATCTAAAATCATTTATTTATTGACTTGCAAAAACTTAAAAAACAAATAATAAAAAAATACAAATATAAACGATAAACCAAATTCACAATGTAAACGCTTGTTTCATTTCAAAATGGATTAGATATAATAATAGACATAGTAATACTGACTGTATTCGCAGAAGATGCCGTGCTTCCCGTAGGGGCACAGGCAGAGGAAGCCGCTGCCGGGATGCGGCACGCAGCTGCCGCCCGAGCGGCAGGGGTTGTGCGAGCATACCGACCGCTCGCAGTGTAACCCCAACCACCTTTAACCATAAAAAGTGTGACCGAAATGCTGAAAAATCATAAAATAATAGCTACTGAAACATTTTTTATCCTAGATTTTTCACAAAGGGTTAAAATTAATAAGATATACGTTTTTATGGTAAAATCGAAGCTGTAACTAAGCTGTGTCATTTATGTCATGATTTGATGATTAGGGGTGTAGACACTACTTAAATAAAATAATCAATAATGTTGTATTTTCTCGAAAAAGGATTAAACATGTCGTCAAATGGAGAAAAAAGCAACGCAAAGTTTTAAGAGGGGGGGTATGTTCTGTCCCTTTTCCGCAAAACGCACCTTCACATATGAAAAGATTTTCATTTACTATGACGCTCGCAGATTATGACGTCACTGTCTGCGAGCGTTTTCTCTCTCTAACAAGCAATATTTAAAACGGTTGTAGCTTCGTAATTCTTTGAGATATATGAATGGGATTTTCGTCTCTAGGCATATTTTTTGCTTTCTTTGTGTACTTTATGGAGTCACAATAAATTTGGACCCGTATGGCTATGTCCCATGACACGATGCACCTCTTTCTATTCAGTTCAGTGTGATAAGAAAGAGGCAAAAATAAGGTAAGCTACAAGTTTGTGGCATGCTCTCTTTTCGCAGGTGCAAATCTTCTCTCAATTTCTAAGCCAAATTGTTAGTTAGTCAGTTATACGTTACCCATTGGAACAGGAGCAGGTGTAATCCTCGCCCTGGTCGCTGCACGTGCCCCCGTTCAGACAAGGCGCTGAAAGACACGCCAGTGACGAACACTCAGTCACATCATTCGCTTCCATTGCTTCGCCGAACACTTCGCGCTTCTCGCCATTCACCTGGTGGTTTGAAAATCAATTAAGATGAACCAATATGTTCATAGGTAACTCCTACTTCAAAAGGACAAAAAGTTCTACTTGCATTCAGAATGCCCAATCTCCCAGAATACACTCCCCAATTTCTCTAGTGAAATATTATTTATTATTTTCAAGACTTAAAAAAAAGGAGGAACTCGTTATATTCTCTATAGGGATACAGGTTTGAATCCTGTTTCCTGAAGTTTTTTTTCCTTCACGTAGAAAAATGCATCTTAACCGTTTATTGTTTTATAAAATAATATTATAAATATGTGTGTGTGTGTTTGTTTGTTTGTCCGTCTTTCACGGCAAAACGGAGCGACGAATTGACGTGATTTTAGTGAAGATAGTTGAAGGGATGGAGAGTGACATAGGATAGGTTTTATCCCCGAAATCATTCCCTAAGGGGGTGAAAATGGGGGGGGGGGGTAAAAGTTTGTATGGACCTGTGTTATAAACGAGTTCCACGCGGACGGAGTCGCGGGAAGAAGCTAGTTGTTTTATAAAACCTACGAATCTAGAATCTACTTCGACGACTACCACATTCTTTTCAACGCACCGTCAAATCCCAAATGCATCCTACAAACGGCATGTTTTCAGTGTCGTTGACATTGGGCATATTGCCGAAGTACAGCATGGTGCTATTGTCGAGAGTCGAGACGCGGGCCACCTGCCCGCCGCTCATGGCGACCGTGTCGTTGAGCCGTAGCGTGGCGTTGCAGTGCTGCTCCGTGGGGAACAAGTCCAACCTGAAGCATGCAAGTGGATTTAGCTTTCAGCTGAAACTGGGAACAAATTATCGCCATTATCGGACGCGACTTCTAGGCATCTAGATAATAAATATATGTACTCTGAATTGTGCAAACTATCGGAGGTAAGCCGTGGACGTAACCTTGACCGTTCGGACGTCCGACAGAAATCTGGCGCCCTGGATCCCGTTCGACTGTGCACATTTATCAGTCCGATAATTTGTTCCCAGCTTGACACCGTTTGGAGGGGGCTTGACCGTTCGCTGAGATTAGATATTGGGAAGGACTCAGTCGTCTCCTGAATCCGCTAGTGGAAGTCATCATTCACTTGCCCATCTCGTTCTTAGTCCCAGGTTAAGCGGGACATTTCTTCTTAATAAATAAATAATAAATAAATAATAAATAAATATAAGGGGACAATCTTACACAAATCGAGCCAGTCCCATAGTAAGCTCAATAAGGCTTGTGTTATGGGTACTAGACGATGATATATATAATAGATAGAAATACTTAAATACGTAGAAAACATCCATGACTCAGAAACAAATATTCATGCTCATCACACAAACATTTGCCCTTACCGGGATTCGAACCCAGGACCTTCAGCTTCGTAGGCAGCGTCACTACCCACAAGGCTAACCGGTCGTCGAAACTCTTCTTTCCATACCTCTCTATCGACCGTCATAAGTCATAACTCACTCGCACCACAATCACTCAAAAGTTACAGCATTAAATAATGGTAGCCCAATTTCTGGCCACCAATGGAGAAGTGGCTCGCGGTTGATAATTTACAGATGTGCGATTATTTACATTGGTACTTAGCGTATAGTATGCTCAAAAGCACCACCATACTTGCTCCAAACACAGAATTAGGCCTCTTCTCCACGAATAACGTAAGTACCTAAATTAGGGAATGACAGACTGTTTCCTTGGAAGTATCCTTACCTAGCTTCAATCTTCATGGGGTATCCCTTATTGACGAACGTCTTCAACTCACTAAGCAGCATCGTCTGATAACCACAGGAAAACTTAAACTTCAGAAGCCCGGAATTCATATACAGCTGAACGTATACCCCCTTTGCCATCCCTACGTGCATAAGTTGCCCGTCCGTAATGAGAGTCTTGGATTTGAACTCTATGCTTATGGACGTAGTATTTCGTAATTTGTGAGCTACGAAGGAGCTTCTACTAAACGCTGCCGAGGATATTGAGACTTTTTCTTCACAAAACCTTCCGGCATAGTTGAACGGACAGTGGCACTGAAAAGTTAGATTTACAAGATTTCGTTAGACCAAAAAATATCTATACAAGGTGTATCAAAAATGTGGTGTCAACCGATCAAGGGTATATTCTGTAGCGTAATGCGATTCCAAAAATGCATTTGCTATTTTTTTATTTCTTTTTGTTTACATTGAAATGTTTGTTTATGTTTACATAACCGTCTTTGTTCTTGTTGACATTGATTGTGTATGGCATCAAAAACGTAAAACCTGCGTGTCAAAAAACCTAGACAAAACATTTTTTTTTCCATAACACAAATGCGCGCGTAGCGGTTGAAAATGAAATAACCCTCCCACCCTTCACCGTCGCGGGGGAGTGTTGTCATACACGAGCAATGTCAACAAAAACAAAGACTGTGATCTAAACAAAAACAAGAAAATCCTGTAAACAAAATAAATAAATAAAACATAAACAAATGCATTTTTGGAATCGCAATGCGCTACCGAATATGCCATTAGTCGGTTCACACCCTATTATTGATGCAACCTGTATATATTTTTAAAGCAATAAAGTATGATAAACTTATCATAATTTCAAAATGTAAGCTCCACAAACAGAAAATGATAAATTAATATTATCTACTTAATTAGAAGTTACCCGAATGCCTTGAGGAGTGTTAACGCAAGTTCCAAGATTGTTGCAGACAGAGTCGGTACACTCAGATTGTACAGGTGTATACGCAAACGAAGTATTATCAAAGGATGTTGTCATTTCCATTGTTTCGGTAGTGGATGGAGCTGACGTAGTTAGCTCTGTCACGGGGTGTTCTGAAGGAGTGTCAGTGAACATCCTTCCAGTAGTCGTATCCATTTCAGGAACCGTAGTTAATTCTATTGCTTCCGTTACTGCAGATTCAGTAATTATGGTTACCGATGAAGTAGCCAGATCTGTTATTCCTTTTGAGGTTTCCTCGGTGTTTGTGACTATTGTAATGGGTTCAGTTGTTTCCCTATCAGCAGTAGTTCTGGCAGTAGGAGCCTCTGTTTTCGAGTCTTCTGACTCTATAGTTTCTTTGATCTCTGTAGCAGATGTAATGTAAACGTCCGTTTCAGTTGGTGTGTATGTGTAGTCAATATCAAGAGTAGTTTCTGTTGTTTCCGCATCAAGGGTCGTATCTTCCTCAATTGCGGTGGACGTGCTTTCGATTGTAGTTATATCTGGTGATACAGTTGCCGTCACTTTATCTTCCCACATTGTTGACAAAGCCATATCAGTAGTCGTGTCAGTAGCCGCATCAGTAGTTGACATGTACGTGGATTGAGGTATTGGAGTTGGACTGACATATTCGCAGTCGTAGGTGTCATTGTCAAGCATAAGACATTCGCAGAAAGATCCAGTTAGGCGAGGAGGGCAGGAGCATGTGAAGTTGTCGACACCATCTATGCAGGTACCTCCGTTCATACACCTGAGAAAGATGACAACACTTTGAATAGTTAAATATTTCAGGAAATATTTTTCCGTGATATATATCCATATCATCCATGGAACAGTGACGACTCAGAAGCAATAAAGAGCAAATATTGGAACCAAAGTGTTAATTCCTTTAACCCATATTTGAGACTAAGCAACGACACGTGTGTGACGCCGTAGCGGATAAAAGCATAAAAGCATTTTTCCGCTTTGTAGTGGAAATCTATTGGCCTTGAATGGGTTTAGTATTTTGGCAAGATGACTATAGCATCATCTCATTGTGGCTGGCTACGATTCTAAGGTATTTTACGAGTGACGAGATCCATGCAAAGGAGATAAAGGAGACAAAGTCAAGTGTTTCCAAACAGTCTAGACTACTGACTGGAACTAGCTTGATTTGTGTAAGATTGTCTCCAAATATTGATTTATTTATTTAATCTCATGGCTATTTACTCAGGCGTCTTTACCTATTGCACACGGGTGCAGCGGTTCTAGGGAGCGCCGAGCGCCGCCCACTGCAATTACATTTTGACCGCGCGCTTACTACGGGGCGCTAGAGTAATGTTTTCACACTGGCGCTACATGGGCTAGAGACGCCTCTGGATTTACTTAAAGCTATTACCTATATTAATTTTGGTATATTTGTACCTTGGGCCGAGCTGGCACTCATCGTACTGCAGTTCGCAGCGCTCGCCGTGGTAGTCCGGCACGCAATAGCACACCCGGTACCCTTCCTCGACGACGCACAGCGCGTCGTTGCTGCACGAGTTCTCCTCGCAGAATTCTATCTGAGTCTCGCAGCTTTTGCCGGTAAATCCTGTATTATCAAATGTATGTAAGTATGTATGACACTTTATTGAAAAAAAAAAAGAAACACGACACCTACATATATATGTGAAGATTCATGAATGCCTTCGTATTTTACTATAGTAAGTTTTGTTGTAAAGGCTGTTAATTTCACCAAAAAGGCTCGATTTTGGTAAACCCTAGGGGAACGGTCCGTATGTGGAATGAAAATGCGATACCTACATTGATTAATATCCTATGCAATGCACCTATTCTCCGATCGTTTCGACAGACTTAAATTTCAGTACCGACAAACCGGAATGGCATGTGGTAATTTACCCTAATTCAAATCAATGTAGCGTCAACAGCGCGCCGATGATTTTTCTGGTGTAGCAAAGCGTCCGTAGGCGACGATGTCTGCTTACCATCAGGCGGGCCGTAGGTTTGTTTGGTACCATCGTAGTACTATAAAATCGCTTAAAACAATAGTGTCCTTACCATAAGCGCAGGCGCACATGTAATCGGCGTGCGCGTCGATGCACACGCCGCCGTTCTGGCACGGGTCCGACTCGCACTCGTCTATTTGTTGCTCACATTTCGGACCCGCCCAACCTGAAAAGTAGGTACCTATATCAACAAAGGTACTTACCTATACAGGATGTAACATAAATAGGGTGTAAAAAATCGCGTCAAAATAAATCTTTTCGTTTTATCTTATCAGAACACGATACCTGTTATGCCCTTCGATCGGTTCACACCCGTTACACCCTGTATAATAAGTGAAAAAAAAACTTATACTAAGTGAAGTAAGTGAAGTCTTGAAAGTTTTAAATTATTCATCGTGCAATCTCTACTACCATCAATAACATCGCCATATAAAACGACTTCCGGTTTATTCTCGATCGTCTAAGTCTTTAAGCTATTGAAAAATCATAGAATGTAGATTTTCATTGTGGATCAATAGTGATTTCTAACCCTCGCCGAAAAAGAGGATTGTAATAACTTTACCATTGGCACAGACAGACACACATATGTTACATGTGCCAGTGTGTCTCTCTGTGTCATCATACTTATGATCGGATTTGGTGCAGTTCATTGTCAATAGTGTAATTTATTTCTTACCGGCTAAGCACTTGCAGTAGAACTTAAACCCAGGCCCCTCAATACAGTAGCCGCCGTTGTAGCACCGCGCCTCCTCCGTGGAGTTGCACACAGCCACGTCCAGCTCGCAGTGCTCGCCCGCGAACCCGGGCACACACGCACACAGGTAACCGTTGTCCATGTCGATGCACGTGCCATTGTTGAGGCACGGGTTGGACTCGCACTCGTTGTAGTTGGTCTCACAGTTGTCGCCTGGATAATCAGCGGGTTAAAAGTATCTACCTAATGGCATTGAAATGTGGTCGCTTACTATGGGCATCATGTAACCCATAGGGCAATGGAGAGGGCTATGCTAGGAGTTTATCTGCGTCATCGCATCAGATATAGCCCTCCGAATCGCTAAACTTAAATGCCAGTGGGCGGGGCACATTGCACGCAGAACCGATGGCCGTTGGGGCGGAAAGATTCTCGAGTTGCAACCACGTACCGGAAGACTATAGACCTCATAAGAAGGCTCAAAGTAACCCAAAGGGCAATAGAGAGGGCTATGCTAGGAGTTTATCTGCGTGATCACATCAAAAATGAGGATATCCGTAGCAGAACTAAGGTAACCGATATAGCCCTCCGAATCGCTAAACTTAAATGCCAGTGGGCGGGGCACATTGCACGCAGAACCGATGGCCATTGAGGCGGAAAGATTCTCGAGTGGCGACCACGTACCGGAAGACAGCGTGAGCAGATCCCCTACAAGTTGGACTGATGACCTGGTGAAGGTCGCGGGAGTCCACTGGATGCAGGTAGCGCAGGGGGGCTAGCACAATTTACGCCAAGCCGCGACGCGAGTCAAGAAGGATCTACAGTCCTCTTTCTAATTTGCACGGTGCGAGTATGACAGTAGGGAACGCTCAGTCGCGCGACAAGTGGCTTGTCAGCAAGTAGTGCTAGACGTACAGGACCGGTCACTTTGGTACTCTTTGGGGAAGGCCTATGACCGGCAGTGGACGTCTTTCGGTTGATATTAGGAGGATTTGAGACACTGTTGGATATTGTCGTTAATGGGTGCAGCAATACAGTCTCTTTTCTTTTATTTTACCGACTACATGTTTCCTGCCTATAGCTAGCATAATCGCGTGGATACCTGGCATAAAGCATTCGTTCTTCTCGCTCCTATATAGGAGTATATACTTGCTAGTAAGCGACGAATGTTTTATATCCGACATAAACGCTACCATTAAAATGAACTTGTGTGTATGTACTACTTACTTAGTACTAGTAAGTATATACTATTCTGCTAACGTAACTCGCGACTCGCATATCAATACCGACTCTTTCAAGCTTGCATGGTCTTAGGGCGCGTGTTGCATATCTTCGAAGACCAAGGTCGTCAGTTTAATTTCCGGACACTAGGTATAGTATTCGAGGTATTTTTTACGCCAAAAATTGTTATTTCTACTACTTATTATCAATTTAACATTTCTTGCTTGCACAGAAAAATTGCATTTGAGAGGGCTAGTTTGCTTATATAATGTGCTAGAGCATTTTTTACGGTAGCCTCAATAGTCCTCAGTGAATATTGAATACCATTTCTCTACAACTGGTACCATTACATGTGTGAGGTCACAGTTCGATTTGTATTTCATTTTGGGTGATTGATTATCTTTTCCTCTAACCAGTGACACGATGTCCCCAATTTAGCCATGACATCGATTAGTTCTAACAATTACGGCAGTAGTTATGTTCTAGTTTACCTTTTACCAAAAAAGCCTTACGCAGCAGTATGTGGTACAGGTCGATTCACGAGAGCTGGCATGAATGATTGAATGAATTGACCGAAAGTAATGTCACTCGTCACTGTGAGTCGCAGTGTGAGTGCCGTTCTTATACAGGGGCCTCCTAATATTTTGTAAACATGTACCTAATACGTTTTCATTATTCAAGAAAAAATAAATTATATTATTATAATCTGCACCAAGTATCATGATGATCCTTTTAGTAATTATTATTAAAGTCCTTTGTAAATAAAACGTATGTATATTTTTCTGACTTATTTTTAGGGTCAAGAATCGAAAGGTGGCTGGCTGGTGGGAATGGCTCGTTCGAATTGTAAAAAATCTAAAAAAAGAACACAGCATTCTCTAAAACACAATTATCATAATCACTTTTTGCATCAACCTGTATTTTATAATTATGTGATGCACACATAGACATTATCATTCACTCGTTCAATTCATTCGTGCCAGCTTTCGTGAATCGAGCTGTACCTAAGTTAATTGATCGTTGAAACTAGATTCTCCATTCTGTCACAGTGCGAGGGATGTTGTGGGTTCCGTAAATGATGATGACGAGACGAGGACATAAATTCACGAGTAACCTGAGTAGCGAGTTGTCACCGTTGTTGAGATGAAGTACGAAAAGTTGTACGAGGCTCCGCTGTCGATACAAATGCCCCATTCGGCATGGGGTCGACCAACAGTAAACGCCGTTGGTGCGACGCTATTCACGAGTACGGCTACGACAACTTACCGATGAACCCGTCAGAGCACGAGCAGTTGTACGAGGCTATACCGTCGAGACACGTGCCGCCGTTCTGGCATAGGGCCGACCAGCACTCGTCCCAGTTGGCCCGACACTTTTGCCGAGTAAGGCTACGACAACTCACCGATGAAACCGTCAGGGCACGAGCAGTTGTAGGAGGCTATACCGTCGAGACACGTGCCGCCGTTCTGGCATGGGTCTGACCAGCACTCGTCCCAGTTGGTCCGACACTTTTCATGAGTAAGGCTACGACAACTCACCGATGAAGTCGTCAGGGCCCTAGCACTTGTACGAGGCTATACCGTCGAGACACGTGCCGCCGTTCTGGCATGGGGCCGACCAGCACTCGTCCCAGTTGGTCCGACACTTTTCATGAGTCAGGCTACGACAACTCACCGATGAAACCGTCAGGGCACGAGCAGTTGTACGAGGCTATACCGTCGAGACACGTGCCGCCGTTCTGGCATGGGGCCGACCAGCACTCGTCCCAGTTGGTTTGACACTGCACGCCCGTGTAACCGTCCACGCAATAGCATGAGTAGGTGCTGGATTCATAAAGTTGAATATTATGAGTATTAAATTTTGTTAACTCATTTTGTATTTCATTGAACTAACACCTCCTCTGCACTTTGTGATTGCTCTGAAGCGAGGTACTTACATATAGATATATATTTTTTAACCCTTTGTGTGCCAGGAACGAGCGGAGCGATAAGAAAGAAACAAACCAATGGTATGTAATGTATATCTGACTACCCGGGCAGATTGCCACCTTTTTTACTTTCTTTTAGTTATTTACACCCTCGTATAAATCATCATTAGGTATATTTCTCATTTGATATTCAATACTTGAAAAGAGAGTGTGAGTATGAACAGATATTGATGAAGGTATTATCTCAGCCCCGGGACCCTTTAGGGAACAACCAGCAATAGCGCTAGGAGGACGATGATGAGAAGTGTATGATCAAATCTAATGCGGAAATATAATAGTTACGGTTGTAACGAAAATGGGTTGTGAACCGATCAAGGCCACGTTCGGAAGCGTAGGTACCTATTGTGATTTCAAAAATGCATTTGTTACTTTTTTATTTGGTTTTATTTTTGTTTAGGTATCTACATTGAACGTTTTGTTTATTTACGACAACGACAACAAAGACGTAAAAGCCGCCCTTGATCGGTTCACACCCCATTTTTTGTGCATCCTGTATACAAGATAAGCGGGGCGTGTAGGTATTAGTATTATTTTGTATACAAACAATTTCTATAATTACATTTTCCACATTTAAACGCATATCATAACTTGTACACGTGATTAAGTTGTAAAATAACAAAGTATATAATACACTTAGCATAATTCATTTAATAAAACATAGTGATAAACTGATAAGTTTTCATAATATGCCGATGCATAAAATCAAGTATCACAATTTTGTATATAAACGTTACAGCAAAAGTTGTTATGTTATATGAATTTGATAAAATTTGAGCAAATTATATAAAGTTTACTAAAGTTATAATAATAGTTTTTATGGTAATAATAGATTATGTGTTTCGAACGTATGTTACATGAAATTATACAAATTACGATTGAGCTGGTCCCATTCAAAACATCTGAGTTCCTGGGTACCTACTATACCACTAACTTTACTAATTTTTTTTTTATATGGGTCATTGAGAAAGTCACGTGGATATATATATGTCGCAGTGAAATGGCCAAAACAGAGATTTGATCAAATCTCTAAGGGATTTGATCAAATCACGCAGGATGTTAAAATGGCCAATTCATTTTATCATTTACCTAATACAAATCAGTAATTTGATCAAATCTCTGAATCTGTTTAGTGAAATGACGAAATCGGACAAACAAGGCAACTCGTTTTTTCATTTCACTAGATTTGTTTAGTGATTTGATAAATCCCTGAAACGCGTCAGTGAATTGACAAAACTAACTCGCAGATATGGGCTCCTAAATCATTAGTAATTTAAACGGTTCTGGGACTTAGACTCGGATGGCGGATAGGTTAGAAGATGGTGGCGGGAGCTCTGCTCCTGCCACCGTCTTCGTGGTTATTTTTTTTATAAAAGAGCGGAAAAATCTTTATCGCGTTAGTTTCGTCAACTCACTGACGCGTTTCAGTGATTTTATCAAATCACTAAACAAGTCTAGTGAAATGAAAAAACGAGTTGCCTTTTTTGTCCGATTTCGTCATTTCACTAAACAGATTCAGAGATTTGATCAAATTACTGATTTGTATTAGGTAGGTAAATGATAAAATGAATTGGCCATTTTAACATCCTGCGTGATTTGATCAAATCCCTTAGAGATTTGATCAAATCTCTGTTTTGACCATTTCCCTGCAACATATATATTACTTCGTAAAGATAGGCCCAACGCGCACGAGTAATTCGTCCAATGCGGTAGCTCGCCACAGGCAATCGCGGGCCACCGTCCCTTAGTTTTCAGCTGTCACAGTGTTTCACAGTATGTCAAGCGAATATTGTTCGGATAGGCGTATCTTTACTTTCGATATCATTGGTCACGTGTCTATAAAAAGAATACATTATTAGCCGAATGACTTTTAAATTGATTGAAAATGAAACCCTCATACCTATTAACATCATCAATGCAAATGCCATGCTGGCACGGATTTTCGAGGCAAGCGATACCACCAGTCACCAAATGAGTAGAACTTAGAACGAGGGACACAGCTAGGAATGCCCTACTTAGAATTCCTAACATAATGCTTCTTTACTTTAACACGACATTGTCCAAAAATTTGCGTTAAACACTCCTTTCACTAATATTGCAGTATTTAATTCAGTACGGTAGCGCTTTTTTGAATTATAGTGAACAATTTAACTAAACAGTAAGAACACCTGTCACTTCGTGCGGGCGTGGTAGAGTTGTAGCCATAGCGACCGATAAACATACAATGGTTGGTGGATTGTTGCCTTCACTCTGTTCAATTATTGACAAAATATCACGTTTTGGTCACGGATGACGAACTGCTGGAAATGGAATAATTTATTCAAAGCCTAGCAATAAATCCACCCCCCTCCTGTCCCACCGACCCACATATCGGTCAGGGTATTTTACACCGAAATGTTCCTTGTTTTGTTTTAATATATAATTTATATATTTGTTAAACAAATAATATATATTTGTTTTAATAATAAAAAATAATATAATTGGGTTTATAATTGGGTACATTTTGTGACAGATATGTATGTCAGCGGGAGCCAACTGAGACGTACTTATACCAGGGAGAGGATGGGGTTGGTGTGTATTTTCAATGCCTGTATAAAAATGCATTTATTAAATACACAATGAATACATAAATATTGTCCATTATAAACGAATTTACTTAATTACCTTCTTTCATTAATATGTAGCATCCTTATGCTACATATTAATGAGCTAAACCAGCTCTGTAAACTATAGTGAAATATTAATAAAGCGAAATAAAACTTAAATTTCGTGGGCTGAATTTTTTGATTGAAGCATAGACGAAACGCTTGATGAAGTTTTGTACCGAGTCTAAACTATCTAACTTAACTGTTTTGGATAAATCGTAAGCCTTCTGCAGCTTATTAAACAAATATTATTTTTTGAGTGTCAATGCATTTATTTGCAACAATAGTTGCCTATAAGTCGGTCATTCTCCAGATTGGTGTTCTCAGTCTCATTAACGAGTCGCTTTTTTTCCACTTGCTTTTTGATAAAATTTATATCAAATGTAGTGACAAATCAACCATTCAAACTTAAATGTTCATGTGGCACTTAATTATTATTAGCGGATAATTAACTATAAAGGTTTTAAAATTTGTGTGCCGCGTTAATGAGAAAGTCGACGCGTTAATGAGAATTTCAGCCGCGTTAATGAGAAAGTCGACGCGTTAATGATAATTTCTGGCTTTCTAGGGTGAATATTTGAGCGTCTTAAACGCCTCCTTCCTATCATCATCACTTGCATAAACTACTATCATATATTAAAAACTGAATATTTTCTAGATATTCTCATTAACGCGTTCACTTTTTACGCGTGAATGAGACGTGTGAATGAGGATATAGTGGTAAAAAAAATATAACTCATTGTAGGTAGATGTAATAAACTGGAAGATCTAGTAGCTGGTAAATACTGAGTTTCTTAATGTATACTCGTACAATAATTCACAGGGCTTTAGAGTTATTGGTTGATTTTTTAAACTTGAACGTGTTAATGAGAATTCTCGAATACCAAAATGCGTGAATGAGATACTTACGTTCGTTGTCTGTGGTCCGCACAACACTCACCCGTCTCTCCACCACGGGGGTCTGGGCACGACTGACGGCTTACGCGAAATGTGTTAGCGACGTAGGTATCTTACTTCAATGGACTCGTATGAACAAGAATTAACGCGCCGCGCGCATGAGGACGGGTCTCGGGACACAGTTCTAGATTTTCATATCTTAATTATATATTATTAAATATATGTAATACTTTTTTTTATAAAGAGGATATCTAATCTATTATTTAATAAAAATACTTTCGCTCAACTTTCCTATGGTATATCATCAGGGAAAATAAGTATGTAAGTGATTTCGGAAGTGGGACACCACGTGTTAATGAGGAGAAGGGGGTATTGGTATTTTTTTTGTCCAAGAAGGTTATTGAATATGTACTTGAAAATTCATGTACACTTCAATACAAGTACCTTCTACGATCCAAAAATATAAAATCTGCCAAATTCAATATATTTATATTTTTTAAGTGCGAGGACATACAAAAATGCCTGTCTGGAGAATGACCGAAGTATATGTTATAACAATAGTCGTGCCTTGCCTTCCATTTTTCTGTCACGGACAGTTCTGTCAGGTGGAATAGGATGGATAAAAATAAATACTACTTATACTAAATCAAAGGAAAAATTTAATGCTACGAGCCGGATTCGAACCGGCGACCACAGGCATTTATGGCCCGTCGCTACTAACCACCGGCACCAAATCCCTCAATCAGTTCCTTCACAGAACGCCGTAGGGAGGCGTGTAGCGACATACTTCAGTCAAGATTGATTAGGTATTTCCTAACTCTTAAGAATTTCTAGGCATTTGTTGAAGAAATACTTTAGTCAAAATTTATTTAACATGAGAAATTATTTTTTTCTAAGTCAATCTTTAAAATCCCTCTTCTTAATTCAAATAAGTTCTCATCGACACTTCAAATAAACTAAGTACAGTAAAATCAGACTTTATAGGCGATTGTTTAAGTCATACTTTACTCAAATTTGATTTGGCATTTCTTAACTCGGTTTTAGAAACGCATCCTCGTACTTATCTAAAGTAGAATTATTATGATAGTCTAAAAAAATATTTTCTGTCCTAATCAAAACTAAGTAAAGGCAGATTACAGAACTTTTATATTTAACCTTATTCTTGATTGCTACTTGGGTTGTGCTATGCGTGGAATCCAACGGGTGTGATGTGCCACAATTTCCAATAAAACTGGTTTAATAACCAAAGTATAAAAAAAATAAAAAAAAACAAAATACAAAAATAAAAAAGTAAGCAAACTAAGTTATTGCAGAGAAATCCTGCTGGCATCTATTGAGAGTTGAGACGGCTTGCCAGTAGGTACGAGTAGGCACGGCCGTGCAGGGCCCGGTCACAATCCGGGCAGTGCCACCACCTTGCGCGACAACCTTCTCGCGCATGGTTGGCACATTAGGTGGCCACACATTGTGACCCCGAACTGTGCCGATAGCTCTCGGCATGCCGGGCAGTTGTAGCCAAATACTGTGCGCTTTCCTTGGTCCGGAAAATATATAGTAGATCGTTAACCAAGGGGTGAAAGGCACCCATGTCTGACGAGATATTTTGGCGATCGAACGAAGTGAAAGCGCCAATGGTTCGAGGCGTTCACCAAAGTACCAATATAATCTATTAAATTGCGGCCACCACCACCATCGATTCTTCGATAGGCGGTGCCCGCAGGGCCGGCACAGCAGATGCCCGCAGTGGGTCACTACCAGGCTGGAAGTTACCTCCTGGCAGCCTGGGCATTTGTAACTAAATGTTTGCGGAACCTGAAAATATAAACAATTTACTATATCGAAGTTCATTGCCGAATAAAACTTTTAACGGTGGAAGAGTTCCGAGACTTGGCCTCTTTTTTACATGGCATGTTTTTATGGGATCTAACTTCTTTCTGTAGGTTATTGTGTTATCAATATGGGTGTTTTTTATATATGGGTGTGATATGTTTATTTTGGATATGTTTATATGGGATTACAAAGTTATTTATGCAGTTGGTGAATCTAGAAAACTGGACTTAAATTGCAATTTTTTTTAGTGTTCCCTTGATTTATGGATCCGTGCCAAGCATTTGAACCTAAAGTTTTCAATCTCAAGGTCATATATTGATTGCCGTGCCGCTGTTTTGCTCGACGTGCCCCCAGGTTATAATATAATGATAATAACCCAGCCTAAATAGGTCCCACTGCAGGGCACATGCCTCCTCCCATGGAGGAAAGGGAACGGGCAGTAGTCGCCACGCTGGCCCAGTGCGGGTTAGGGTCTTCACATACCGTTGAATGTGTGTACGCTAGGTACCTATAGTGGCGTGAAAACTATTTTTATGGGTAGCATGCTACTTGCTTCGCTCGTCGACATCTTAATCTGTAATAGGTAGGTAGGTATAATTAAGTTTTCAAATCCTAATAATACCTTCAACCTTTAATATGAATAAATGAAAAAAATAAGGTTACTTTTAATTTTATGGGAAAAAAATGGTGAATTAAACTGAAATTTTGAAAGGAGACTAAAGGAAATAAAATACGTCAAAGTAAGAACTGCAAAGAGTATAGAGAATAAAAGAGAATAAATTTATTTTAAAACATACAAGACATATAAATACAGAAAAATATCCGGCAGGCCCCGAACTAGGCTGAGTCACTATCAGGGATGAAGGAGAGCTTCCGTGTCATTGTACGACATGGACGCAAACCATGTTTTTATATTTTTCTGTACTCTACCTACTGTGTGCCTGTTGTATGTTACGCAATCGACAATTGTTGTAAACTCGTAGATGCATGTAGGTAAGCTGGGGCGCGCTTTCTTAAGACGCATTTATACGGTGGGAGGGGCACTTTAAAAACTCGTTTTCGCCGCAGCAGGGCATAGTTGGGAAGATTAGCAGCATAACCATGTGCTCGTGTTGTGGCCTTCAATAGTACATTACGTAACTAGGGCGGTGAATTCGTGAATGCCCCAGATCGCAGGTATTTGTGGCCCGAACCGAAGGTGAGGGCCATAAATATGCGCTTTGGGGCTTTACGAATTACCGCCCGTGTTGAGTACAAAATTGTACGTCTTCACCTGGTCACAATGCTAGTTTTTCCGTACGCGCAGCGTTCAGTAAAATTCGCATTATGGCCAAGTGTGACGTAAAATATAAAATTGTCTGACTCTCAGAAATTTTGTTTCTCCATAAAGAGCGTCAGTAGATAATCGGAACGGTTTCCTTAGCATGAACCTCATCACAGCACGCTGGGCCCGCTCTGCAAGGAGCAGGTGACTTTTGGCGGCGCTGCCCCAAACTCCAATACAATATTGTAGGATTGATTGACACAGAGGGCCCTAAGACAAGATATAGTAGTCCTTCGTAGTACAGTCGCGGAGTCGCTTCATTACGTACAAGTACTTATACATTTCCTAACCCTTGTGGAAAGAGTGAAAATTTGCTGTCTGAAGGAGAGGTTGTGGTCAATGATCATATCTCTTATTAGTTTGTGGTCAATGATTAAGCCAAGGTATTTGACCTGTATAATAAGTATATTTATAAGAACTGTTAAATTTAAAATGTTTGACGTACGTAGATAACTTTGCCAAGACTTCTCAGGGCTATTGCCTGCCAGTATTTTATTTAATGGGGTATACAGATTATGTAATTTTACCCCAATTTGTCAGTACAACATGTCGAAGTCATAATTGGGTGTAGCGCGCATAAAGCGTGTCACACACTGGCGCGGCCTGCGATGGCGGCTGGCCGCTGGAAGCCGCGTTAAGAGGAAACACTAAGGGCGAGATAATTGAGAATTATAGCTATAAGTAGTCAAAGTTTCTCTACGAAATATCTCACAACTTTTTACGGTGGAAGAGTTTCGAGACTTGGGGCCTTTTTTACATGGTTTTTTTTTAATGGTAAGACTTACCCAGGCCCCAGTGGAGCTTGTCACTCATTGAAACAAGTGCTTTCTCCCGGCTACGTGCCCCTTCAAAGCACCTTGTCACAGAAATTTATAATCAAAATAAAAAACAACGATAAAGGTCAGTAATGTAGCTGATACCCTGGGAAAGCTTTGGATATTAAATAAACAATTTCCAATTAAGATTAAACTCTTTATTTATTAATTAATTTAACTTACTAGATATAAAGGGACATTGCATTTCAATGTGGCCAGTTAAAATTGTAGTTGCAGTCAAAGAGAATATAACCACTACGTTCTAAGAGACGGGACTTCGAACTAAGTTTTGGATGACAGTGACATTGTCATTTGATTTTGACATGATAACTCAATTGATGTTTAGCTATTTTGCCATACCACATTAAAAATTCCAATACGGAAGTAAGTCGTACCAACATAAGGACACAAAAGGGATTAGGGATGTAGTACTTAACATTATCGATGTCGATAATATTAGTAGGCAACGTTATCGATATCGATAAATTATGATGGTCAGGTCTCAGGTCTATCGCATGAAGAGCAAATTATTGTACATAAATAAAAGGATAATATTATAAATGTTATATTATAAGTCAGTTTATTTCCCACCCATTTAGAAATTATAAAAAATATTTAGGAGTAGGTACCCAGGTATATTTATTTACAAATTTCACCAATTTCTCCATACTGAGCGGCTACCACGAACTTCGAAAGTCGAAGTTCGTAATATATGCATCCCTGTCACTCGAGTTTGGGAGTGCGATAGAGATGGAAATACCCGAAATTCGACTTTCGAAGTTCGTGGTAGCGCCGCTGTATCTATCTCGTTCGCAAGCAGTCACAATTTATTTCTATAATTCATCTTGTTATAAGACAGCTCCCGCTTGTTTTATCCAAGTGCCGTTGATTTTCAAAAGTAAATCATTGTTTACGCTCGTAATTTCGTTATGGGTATCTACGTACATTATAGGATAAACAAACTTGTACGTAGGTAGATACCTAAAGTTCTTGGTATATTTACGCTGGCTTTAAACTGGTTGACGAGAATTTGAAGACATTTGAAAATAATTAAGTACTTGTTTTAAATGTATTCGTCAAAATCAAAAGCATTTGTTGCCTGAAGTTAAATTATCCATGGTATCCATGTAACCATCCAAATGCCACAATGACAAACCGACAGAAAGAGAAAGAGAACGGAAGTAAGAGATAGCGTGGAGATAGCCACAGATTACAGAGAAAAGCAGATAGGTCTTAATAAATTGAACGTTTTCTATACATTCGATCTCTTCTCACTTACGTACTGAACGCCGAGTAAGATTGGTCCGCCATGGTAGAAGCACAGATAGACAAATTGTCACTTGTTCTGACACTTGTCAGATTTGAGCTGAATTTGATTTTTTTTTTTTAAATTCGTCCATTCGGACAGAAAATAACCCGAGCTGAATTTGAGCAAATGGATGTCATTCTTCTTTTTGTTCCTAGTTGCGTGACACTGGTTGCAGTTGTTACAGTCTGTCTAAAAAGAGTAGAAATTAAATGAGGGCGTCACTTTCTACGTAACTGTCACAATTTGACGTAAAATGACATGGCAACAATTTAGTATGGTTTTTTTTTAGTTCCATTTTATTTAATTTCTACTCTTTCCTGTTGCACTGTACGTCTGTACGCTACACCCAATTATGACTTCGACATGTTGTACTGACAAATTGGGGTAAAATCACATAGTGTGGATTTCCCATCACAAAATGATTGAACATTAATGTTTACCTACTTCGATGCTATCGGCGGGAACCTGTAATTGGCTTTTTGTATTTTATCTACATAATCATTGTGTTTCTGTAGCTGTTGGTTCTCCAAATGTAAATAAATAAATAAATAAATAAATTAACGTATCTACGTGTACCCCCTGTCGAGGTTATCCCGGTTCTAAAGGTAAGGGTCCGTAACGCGCCTGTGACACTCCAGACGATAGCAATTAGTCAGCTTCTGATAAATTGGGACTGACAAATCATGACATGTAGACACCCCATAACATTACTAAACGTCAAAAATATTGAAACTATATGTTATCTGCACTGTCCATTGACATTGACGGAAAAGAAAAAGTGCAAAATGTGAATTGTGGAAAGTGTTACACTGAGTATTTTGCTTCCTTGATTATTTAATCAGCTATAATTTGTAGTTTTGTTTTGTCAAAGTGTGCTTCAATTATTCATGATCCACTGGAGATAGCAAATAGTTGAGGTTTAATTGAATATACTTTCACATTTGGTTGTTAAAGATGGATCCGGGGATCCTTTGTTTCCATCATTGTGCCCACAAAGTGTTCTGCACAATAATTCCCGAACAATGCCCGGTCTGTGAACAAAAACTAGACCGATATGATTACAATTTATTACCATTTAGGTAAGTATAGTTGAAAGTCCCGTGACTGATGAAATCGATGACTAATTAGTATATGTTGCTAAGCACCAAGTTTCACTTTCAGGGTGCCGTATCCTTTCGTCAAAGCCTCTCAGCACCCGAGAGCTATAGTTATGAAGCCTACCCATGGAGATTTCCTCAAGTAAGTAGTAGGTTGCATTTTGTGGTGTTCTTTGTTTACTTAAGTGGCAGTCCTCAATTCAAGGGTAGTTAGAAGTGACTCACGAAATTCCGTTTAACGTTGCTCACGTAGCCGTTACTTTTCAGCGATTATTATAACTCCAAAGACTTGCACATAGGGGTCACTAATTCCCAAGGTTCTGTTGTGGAGTTTAGTGAAGGTGGTGTTAATGGTGTGGACACCATGACCAAGAAATGGAGGACTTGTGATGCAAGCCCTGACTGGGACCAGTGCCTCCTGCTGGAGGAGTTTGATGAATTATGGAATGAGATTTGGGACAGCATACTGATGAAGGTAATTACATTGTGAAATATATATAGTTATACTAGCTTCTGCCCGTGACTCTCTCCGCCTGGAACTCGTTTATATCGTAGCTCCATACAAACTTTCACTCCCCATTTCACTCCCTTAGGGGATGATTTTGGGGATATAAACTATCCTATGTCATTCCTGAGACCTTTCTTTCACCTAAATCGGTTCAGCAGTTTAAGCGTGAAGAGGTAACAGACAGACAGACACACTTTCGCATTTTTAATATTAGTGTAGATGTTCTTATATAACCCTGTCTTTGAGATAATTATATGATACAATTAATTTCTATTCTAGGTAAGCCTTAGTCCACTATGGGAAGCAGAAAGATATAATGAGGAGAGACACAATTGCTTCACATTTGTCCTTGCTTTCCTGAGAGCTCTGGACTGTGGAGAACTGTCGGAGAAAGCTCGAGACCCCAAACTCTTCTGCAAGCAGTATGTGGTCCCACGGACTTCCGCAGCAGGGAAGTACATCTCCCTGTACCGACAGCTCAAGCGGCAGGACTACTTTATACAGAGCCAATGATACCATGGCTTTGTCTAAATTATTCATTATTTATGATTTAACTCAGTATTAACTGTGATTTTAAATGTTTAGGTATGAAATATCTGAAATTGTATGCATTTAAGTTAGACCAAATCATAACTTTAATTTCGTAATATTTAAATTGCTTTGTCTTCTTGCCTTTATATGATTTAGACTTATTTTGGAATAATATTTTGCCCATTATTATGTAAAATTTGTTTGGTTTAATATCGGGAATACTGTTTGAATGTGCACAATGAAGTTAATGATTTCCTAGTTAATGTACTTGAAAGAATTGATGTAGGGCAGGTCTCTCACTAAAACCTGTACTGCCCAGGACTTCCAATAATAAGTGACAAAGTTTAAAGGCGACTAGCATCCTGTTAATTTGTTTATATATAATATGGTATTGAATGATTCATTATGGCAGTAGATAACTAAATCATCCATTTTTCACATTCAGACATTTTTTTTAATAAATACATGTTACATAGTATTACCAGGGTGTGGTCAAGTTTAAAATATGTTAACATTATTACACAAAACCTTGTCGTATATGCAATACCTAAATTGTATGGTAAGAACAAATAATTTAATTAATTTATAAAGTAGTGTTCAACTATTGAATAATATTGCTCATAACATGTGTATGCACTATGCTTATTCATATGAATGTATCTGTGTGTAGCATCTTGTATCATCTTCCACTATCATTATGAGTATTATGGCTGGGAAACAACAATACTGACACTTGACACCAGTGTTGATTGCATCCACAAAGTAAAAAATGTTTGTCAACATTAATAGCATACCTAGCTTGAATGACTGCCAAACATGACTTATGAGGAACCCTATATTGAACAGCACAATAATCCGCGCCACATCCGGCGCCGATTTAGCTGTACATAATACGCATCCGACTTGTCATTGTCGAAATATGTCTCATCGTCTACATATACACTGCCTGTCTTGTTAAATATATAAGACGCATGTGTAGTTGTTTGTAAAGGTTGTATTTATGGATATTGGACCAGTCGACTGTACATAGACACTCCTATAAGCAACGGCATTTGTTTATGTTTGGGTGACTTCCGATGCGGGCGTCTAAGGCACTGGTCCCACCGCGAGCTAGTAAGGTATGAGCTATCGGCTATAAACACGAACAAAAGATAAGCACTCCCGTGTAAATAAAAGAGACACGGCGATATTTATAGCTCACCGCTGGGCGAGTAACTATAAATATCGCCGTGTCTCTTTTATTTACACGGGAGTGCTTATATTTTGTTCGTGTTTATAGCCGATAGCTCATAGCTTACTAGCTCGCGGTGGGACCAGTGCCTAAATGCGCCCTTTTTAATACACTTTGTAGCAGCAGTTAACAGACTTAAGACGCGTACGCACACGTGTAACGTTGCTCGACACGACGCGTACGCTTGCCAGGCGTCCATGAATACGCCTAAAAAGCGCGTGGGGTCGTGCAACTGCCTCCTGTTCGTAAGCTCGGCTTTAGATAATAGAGATAGAGTGGCTAGTGTTGTCGTGTTTCTCAGCCACAAGTGTTTCTTACACATAAATATAATATTATATTGCATAAATTTAGTAGTAATGTCGTCCATGTAACGATTGTTGTTCAAGAGTGTTCTTCAAAGAAATAGTAGTTAAAATATCTTATTAGAATCATTTCAAGAATTCAAATGTGCTTGCATTACAAATTAATGTGGAAATACTTGGTTTTGTATCATCGGCCATCATTATTCAACAAAGTGTGTTAGAAGAATAAATGATGCTAAGTACAATTAAGCTTGTCCAAATAATCATTAGGTGTGCCTGTACTGTAGTATGTGAATATCACTGCATATCTTGTCTGACTAGTGGCCATTTATTATGACCATTTATACCTTATTTTCAGTTCCTATCTTCTCTAAAAGACTCGATGTTTGTACGTGGAAAGGATCTCAAAGACAAAAATTCTAGGTGCTACATTTTTGCAATAAAGGATTTGTTAAAATTGCGCGACGCGTTTTATTTGTAAGCAGTATCAATAGTAAAGGCATCATGATTAATAAATAATAATTTGTCACAGCTATAAGAAGAAAAGAGACAGCAATATTTAATTTAATTCCATTAGAAGGTGGTTGCTGTGACAAATTGATACGTGTATAGAGCGCTTAACAGGTGAAAAATAAAGTCACATATATAAAACATTTATTTAATAATAGATAGCAATAAACTGGTAACTCATATTACGGATAACATTTGAACGTTACCGTACCGGAAATATGTTTTAAATAGTGGCAAGTTTCAAATGTAAGATTTTTAAAAACTAGATACAGTAAACTGATTTAGCACAATGGAAAATAATACTTGTAAACTTAAATTAAATAGGTAATACCTATGATTTAAGGAGTTACTTTAACGGGGGCAGATTCGACTCCCACCCAGAATACAGCTCCGTTGGCTGCGATAGTCGCCCTGAAAAAAAAAAAGAAATAATTAAATATATAGCAAGTCTCGATTTAAGTAGGTAGTTAGACTATAGATCTAAACTGCTTCTTAGGCGTGAACCTCACAAAAAACCGGTCAAGTGTGTGTCGGGCGACGCGCGTTGTACGGTTCAGGAGTTGCCAATTTACGCTTCCAAAAGTTTTTTTTAAAGTTGGTTGAACATTACTCGTTGCTGTAATGTCTACGGGTCCCTTGTTGTCTACGGAACCTTAAGAACCCAAGACGAGGAAACTTCGCGGACTCTGATAAAGCGCGCCAAAATATATCAAAAATAAAATATCAAAAACGTAAATAGTACCTAAGTAATACATAAATCTTGTTTTTATGGCTTTTTAAAGGTCGTTGCTAAGCAAGTGTACAATGCACTCAATTCTTTATAGAGAGCTACTAGTCGATCAACCGACAGTTACACAAGGAAAAATAGATTAATCAATTGCGAACACATTCTTTAGTCTTACCAATGAGCAATTTACTAATAATTATTGGCCCTTTTTATAGCATGCTAGCGTACATCACGGACAATAATTATAATTACGCATATACGTTCGTCCTTCTATTCTAAGTAACACGGCTGTTTATTGCGAAAATTGGGATTTGATATGCCTATAAGTAGGTAATCTAAAGACTGAACTGATGAGCTTTGGGTGGTTTGTGCACTGCTTAGTGGAGACTAGGTAAAAAGTTGTGGTTTAATTAATGTTTTTTATATAGATAAGTACCTACACGTAGAAGTTTGTTATTTAAGCATGGATTTTCATTTAACGCTCCCGACATAATTTTGGCCTGTACCAATATAGAGAATATTTTATGGGGAACGGGGAGCGTAAATACAGAAGCGGCTTATTTATATGCCTAGGGGGCGCGATTTTTTTCGTTCTAATTTTTAATCTATGGCCGCTAGAGCTAGTGGTGCGCCGATGAGGGTGCTCTCGACATTTAATCCGCCTTTCCATAGATAGATGTAAGTTATACACAAAATCCGTCTGTGACTCTCAAGGGGCTACCCGAGGTTTTCATCGATTTTTGACAAGTTTTGAATCGTATATCCTACTTTTGCACTACAGATACTTAGAATTATAAGTTAAACATTTCCTTTTGTGTCTACCGAATTTTGAAAGAAATGAATAAGTACTTAATTTGGTATGATTTTTTAAATCATTGTCAAATCAATTGACGTGAAAGATCTAACATACCTATACGAAATGTACATATTTGGGTTCGTCTATGACGTCTCTTAAAACGTGTCTAGGGTTTTCATTTTAAACTAATTAACACAAAAGTTATAGACAGAATACCAGTTTTTGGCCTAGAATTGTTCAACTTTGATGCCAAATAGGTATCTCGAGAACAATGAACTTTAAGTCATCATCATCATCATCATCATATCAGCTGAAAGACGTCCACTGCTGGACATAGGCCTCCCCCAAAGAGTGCCAAAGTGACCGGTCCTGCGCCACCCGCATCTAGCGGACTCCCGCAACCTTTACCAGGTCATCAGTCCACCTTGTCGGGGGCCTACCCACGCTGCGCCTTCCGGTACGTGGTCGCCACTCGAGAACCTTTCCCCCCAACGGCCATCGGTTCTACGTGCTATGTGCCCCGCCTACTGCCACTTAAGTTTAGCGATCCGGAGGGCTATATCGGTTACCTTGGTTCTGCTGCGGATAGCCTCATTTCTGATGCGGTCACGCAGAGAAACTCCCAACATGGCCCTCTCCATTGCCCTTTGGGTGACTTTGAGCCTTCTTATGAGGCCCATAGTAAGCGACCACGTTTCAGTGCCATATGTCATCACTGGCAACACACACTAGTAAAAGGCTTTCGTCTTGAGACACTGCGGAATATTGGACGAAAAGATTTGCCGTAGCTTCCCGAACGCTACCCAGCCGAGTCAGATTCGACGATTGACCTCTTTCTCGAAGTTGGACCTACCAAACTGGATCGTCTGTCCTAGGTATACATAATCGTCTACAACTTCGAGCGTATAGTGTCCGATTGTAATGGGAGTTGGTACTACATGGGCATTTGACATGATCTTCGTCTTATCCATGTTCATTCTTAGACCAACTCGCTCGGATGCTTTACTGAGGTCATCGAGCATCGTACTTAAGTCCTCCATGGTCTCAGCCAAGACTACTATATCGTCAGCAAACCGAAGGTGAGTGATGTACTCGCCGTTGATGCTGATGCCTAGCCTTCTTTAAGTAAATATGGGATACTATATTGCTTAAGCCGTTGTTGTTAATATAATAAGCTACAAACAACATTAGAAATCTAATGGATTCAGACCGTAGGTCATTGGCCTATGGGAGCCCCTTAAGTAAGATTCGGTTGGTTATTCCACATTAGGTGGTGGGTACCTGAATTTGATCTCGTCGTTGAATCCGGCGGGCGGGGTCCACGTGTAGGCGACGGTGTGCTGGTCATCCTTCTCATCGTGTTTCTTGTGGCTCACGGCGTTCTGAAAAGGGGGACATTTCGGTTATTCTACCGGATCACAATCACACTAACCCCAAAGCATCTAGCAGATTGGCATTGTGTACGATTCCCACCGAACAGGCCAGGCCGGGGCTCGTGGCGCCGCATCGCAACGGATGCGCGAGGTTTAATAGAGTGCAGATCGACGGCAGATGCGACGACAGCCGAGCACAGCCGTCCACGTCCGCGAGGAGCCGACCGGCCGCTAATCCAATTAAATATGAAATGTAACCTCTCTATTAAAGCTTCAAATTCCTTTGGCAACTTGTAAAATATGCTCAGGCGCGCTCGGATCCGGTCCGTTCGGTTGGAATCGTACATCTCGCAGGCAGCCGATATAGACATGATGACAATGGCACACCCGACTGCTGAATTCAGCTTTCCACTTTGAATTGCCTTTGCAAAGTCAGCACCGGTAAATGCCGTGTTGTTTTAGGTACCTACGTTTATAAAAAATCTTATTAGCATTCTCATCAAAACACCAAATCATTAACCTGGCGAAAATAAACGCCCTGAAAACGCTGAACTCGTGCCCAAGCCAGCGCAGGCAGCAAGCCCTGATACAACCAAACACACCTAATTATTAGAATGGTTTGGTTTTTATGCAACCATTATCATCATATCAGCCGAAAGCCATCCACTGCTCGACATAGGCCCGTCGCAAAGAGTGCCAAATTGTTCGATCCTGGGCCACCCACATCCAGCGGACTCTCGCGACCTTTCAATAACGTCCCAATAAAAATCAAACGACTATTTAATGTCTAGTGAATGATAGTTCCGAAGACATCCATTTAATAACAGGTAGCTGCCTAAGCAGCCGCGTACCTACTTAAACAACAAATTAGTTAAAGGTAAATTAATGTGCCCCTGACTCGAACTCAGAAGCATTTGCATAAAAAGCAGGTTCTGTGCCAAAAAGTAGAACATTCAATATGAAAGGTGACCTCTTAGTATTTTTTTAACACTGATTGAATTTACGAAGGACTTTTTTGTTCTTAGAAAAAATATATCACAAAAATCGGCCAAGTGCGTGTTTGGCCACGCGCAGTGTAGGGTTCCGTAGTTGCCTGTCCTTCTTAGTTACTTACATCGACACGCGCGCGCCCACTAAATGGTTGTGTCGGCCGAATTTGTACGAAAGTTGGCCTTTCTAAGTACATTTTAAGTTGGTCGACTATATTACCTAACTCGGTAACTAGTTATGCCTGTTTAGCCATTCTAGTTTTCCTTTTAAATTCATTATATATGTACTACTGCCACGATTGTTTTTCACATATTCCAGTAGCAGCCATTTAGCCGGCAGGGGGGGACACATGACTCGATAAATAATTTGGGCTTTAAAGTCCATTATCTCGCAAAAGAATCACTAATTTGAAAAATCGTTTTAAAAACCCCATAATATTTTTGAGCAAGGTATCTGACGATACCCCACACTATTGGTTTAACGCGAAAAAAAATAACATCTCCACTTTATGTGTAAACCAAATAATTTTTTTTCTAGATTTTATTCTTTTGTTTTTTCGGCGTGATTGATTTATATATATAAGTACCCATGTCGAATTACAGTTTTCTAGTAGTAATGGTTACTGAGCTATGGCGTAGACGGACGGACGAACGGACGGACAGACGGACATGGCGAAACTATAAGGGTTCCTTATTGACTACGGAACCCTAAAAAACGTACTTATAATTATAGCAGCGATGTCTATCCGCCTGCTAATCTCTCTCCTAACAAACTATAGGTATAGGTATTACGCATCCGTACGCACCGATATTATACCCCTCATTATGCCGCCGCAACAAAGTGAGTGGTACCAACGGAAGGCTCCGAACTGTGGTCAAGGCTCCTCAACTACGAGTAGCCCTGTCTATGCCACAGTATGGTGTATTAATAATAAACTGTATATAAGCAAGCAGCTTCTCACGAACTATTATTACGGGACCTCGCAGTTACTCTACAGTCGCTACCAAGCGTTCGTTAGTGTGACTTAATTTCTGTTATTACTGGTAATGTTTGTAGGAGCTGTTCGCTATCTTTAATCACCATAATAATAATAATATGACCTGGAGATTTATGAGAAAAATGTGTCACGACTCTGTCCTTTAAATACTACAACTATGAAAATTTGAATAACCCCCGACATTTTCATTTCAACGTTCAATATCTCAAAAACGGCTGAATAGATTTTCATGAAAAATGGCTAAGAACACTCGGGATAAAATTATCTATGACACAAAAGAAACCACATTCAAATCGGTCCGTCCGTTTGGGAGCTACGATACCACAGACAGATACACAGACACGTTAAACTTATTTATAAGTTTTAACACTCTTTGCGTCGGGGGTTAAAAATATTGCAAATCTAAGGTAAACGTCCAAGTACCAGGCACTGTACTAAGGCATACTCATACATAACACTTTCAATCTTTTTGAAGTCTAAACAATAGGTGTCAACTATTAGGCAGTATGGTGTGGAGCATTGGTACGTTTACCTTACCTACTGAATTGTTTTTCTATTTAGCTGTAGCCCATCGCGCTCGTCGATCGGCAACGATCAATGCAATCTTCTTTAATCTCGGTTGTTGTCTATGACTCCAAAGATCGTTAATTCCACGCGGAAGCGCTCTACTTCTCATTGCGGACCTTACGCTGGTTTTGAAAACTCCTAATTGCTGGTCAAGTTGACCACTATCCTCAAAACCTGATAGGTACTTATACGTTACATAGTTTAATCCTGATTAGAACTATAGCTTCTGTGCCTACAAAAAATACCAAACTTTTTATTTAGGTACGCTGGTTTATTCCTCCATTTTTTGTCACTATCACTCAGAATATGCGCATAAAAAGCACCCATGTAAGGGTACTTATGTTGTCATTGGCACCGCAAAAGTTCTGGTATTGAGAGGTAGGTTTATCTAGACACGCGGCAGCGTGTCAAGCCAAGTTCAAGCAAAGGAACTGGCTAGCCAGAGCCAAGTGTAATATTACACGAACCATTTGGTGCCACTTTTGACCCTTCTATAACTCAAAACCCATAAAACATAAAACTACGTGTGTTTAATTATATCCATAAGGACTTCTAGAAGCCCAAATTTCATGAAGCTAGCTCAAACGGTTATAAAGATATGAAGGTCAAAAAGTCGTAAATTTTAGCACTGACTGACTGACATATACCTAGTACCTACATCTAACCTACTTCCAGGTACTAGTAGGATGAAATTTGGAATCCAGCTCGGTAATTGTGTGTAAGCGTAAGAAAAAATCTAAAAATGAAAAAATGTTAAGAAATAGGGGGATCCCCATATAAAAAAAAGTTGTAGCGTTGGAACCGTTACAAGCAGATATTTGATACTATCCCGATATATGTATTATTATATTTGCTATACAACAGAAATATAAAAATAAAGTTAAGTCAAAAAATAAGTGGTGTCCCCATACAAAAAACTTGTAATACGCGCTAAACAACCGGCCAACAATTTAAGCATAAACAGGAAGCGTATTAAAAAGGTAGCAGATAATGAATGGGCAATGCGCACTGTTATCTCTAACATTTAAGAGAATATAGACAATAGCATAAAAAGAAAACCATGCAGCGGAAACGCAAGAAAAAACATGAAATCTATTTAATCATTAAACATTAATCTACGTCTGCCTAGTTTTCTTTACAAAAAGTAATGATATCCCACCAAAAACATAGATGTAAAAAAGGAGAGCCAAGTTCAATACAAATATTATGCTTGGCTGTCGGCTTCGCCGCAAAAAGAATGGAGATCTAAATGAGTGCCAAGTTCTATGCAAAATCCAAATAAGTATTTATAGGAGCAAAATAATATTATGAACAAGTATTTAACTCTATTTCTTTGCTTTATTGGATACCTATAACAATTGCTGATATTTAAAAATGTGAGATCTTAAAGTAGGTTAGATTTGACTTGGCCAGTTTTTATCAGAATTTATATATATATACGAGGGCTGTTTGATATGTAGCCGTTTTCTAAATGAACTAATATCACTAGCCGAATATATGTATACCACCTTTTTAAGCCATTCTTCAGAGGATAATTTTTGTATTATTGAACTTGGCTCCTTTTTTATTTACATTTCCGTTTTTGGTGGGATTAACATTACAAGCGTAGATGACTATGATCATTTGCATGATAAATATATGTGTAAAGAGAATAGCGCTATCATTAATCTCAGACAAGACGATGCGACCTCTTGCACCAATACAAACCAAAGCCTTGAGGGAACTAGCTGGTATTATGAAATCCATCTTACTAGGTATGTTTTCTATGCGCGTATCGCTTCTTGTAAGTATTTTAGTTTCGCATTACGGCTAGCATTGACTGTGTATTTATCTATCAGTTTCTAGGTAATAATGAAACCGGCCATGTGCGTGCCGGGCCACGCGCAATGTAGGGTTCCGTAGTTGCTGTCTGTCTTATAGCCCGACAAGTCCCTATTTAACTCTGACGTAGTGTCGTTGAAAACCGCATAATATATGGCAATAATACGCAAAATAGGCCCTAATATGACGTCGAGTTGCGGAAACCCAGCCCGCGTACACCTATAACCTATATGGCAATAATGTACATATACGTCATGTATAATCGGGATAGTGTGTATTGGTATTGTGTTGTTTGTTGAATGTAAAAATTCTGTGCTTTGTAACAAAATAAAAATAATTATTTAATTTTGATAGACTAGCTCCTGCCCGCGACTCCGTCCGCGTGGAACTCGTTTATATCGCAGCTCCATATAAACTTTCACCCCCTTAGGGGATGATTTCGGTGATAAAAAAAACTATCCTATGTCCTTCCCCGGTACTCAAACTATCTCTATACCAAATTTCACCTAAATCGCTTTCAAGACCGCTGACCTCAATTATAAAAAGTTCGCTCTGGGATTCGACTAAAGCTGCAAACGCACAGAGAGCGGTGGCGGGGCGGCGCGGCGCGATGCGGAGGCGGTACCGGTTGTAATGTTCGAGCTTATACGAAAGGGTCCGCACAGAAAACCGCGCCGCTCTGTGCGGATCATTTCATATTAGCTCGAACATTACAACCGGTACCGCCTCCGCGCCGCTCCGCCACCGCTGTCAGTGCGTTTCGGCCTTTTAGGACCTTTTTCTATATTCGTCTTTAATTTTTATTAAGTACAATATTATCATAAGAAAATAAATTACTCGTTAAATCCAACCAAACTAACGAGTTCAATCAAAACCTACGACCGCACTATAAAATGTCCGGACACTTACCGGACATGTCAACAACCAATTTCAAGACATTGTTTATAGAAATACTAGACAATCCGGCATCCTTTTTTTGCTGTAAATTGGCAAAAAAACATTATATCCATCAGACGACTTGTGTTGCTAAATTTGGTATAGCTTTTTTTACGATATTTTAAGGGTAAAGATCCTTAAAATATCAATGGCCTAGGAAAGTAGGTTCAACATAAAATAACTTGATTAAGTAGTTAGATTTAAAAGGTGATGCTGGGTTGATGCAAAAACACTTGTGTGTTCCGTAAAATTAACATCAAACGAATAATTAATTAATATCATAAATTGTTATGTTGTTTCAAGCCATAGTTATAAACATGTTATAAAGGTACCAAGTAACAAGATAGATCAAGATTATATCGTATGTTTTTTTTTCTTGGGACGTTATAAAAATATGTCTTGTTTGAGGTAGGTACTACCTATGTCCAATGCTACTTCTTGCTTCGCTTCCTAAACACAATTCTTAACAACAATATACCATTTTTTGTTACCTTGCAACATAATGACGCTTTTTAAGGAAGTTCCTGAGTTCGGCACGTTCATATCAAGATAGTTAAATGGGCGCATAGTCACCAAGGTAAATCACTGCCGATAAAATAAATTTAATAATATGCCGGTTTCTTTTATGGGTGTTAGGTAAACTGCTTTAGGCCTTTGAGATTAAGCCTACGTAGGGGAGGTGGGGGCTGCAAGTGCCGATTTTCCAATAACATGGAATTTCATTATGAAAATGTAAGGATGAATTTTTGATATGTGGAAATATCAAAGAGTTGTCTATCGGTTTTTGTAATATTATAGTGATTTGGGCCAAAATCTTAGTAGTTATTTTTTTTACAGATTTATTTTTGACAAATCTCGGAGTGGAACTTTCAGCCCCGCTTTGGGGTGAGTTGTTCCACCCGTGAGGCAAATTGTTCCGCTTAGATTATGAAAACATAATGTGAGAATAAAATGGGTATTTTGTAAATAAAACAATCATTAAATAGATTTATAATATGTTTTATATTATAATTTCTCTCAGATGCATAACTGAACTTCAAAAATAACAAAAAAACCTGAAAACCTCCAAATAACCATTTCTTTTAAATTTTAAGATATATTTGACATTCATCAGGTTATAAATCTTGTAAGATACATAACTAAATTTTAAAAAATAACATAACTGGTAATCTTCTAATATTTTTTTATCAAATTAACTAACAATTGTGATGTCTCAACTTACAGGGACAGATTTATGATATGTTATGTATTATAATTACTGTCAGATTTATAACTGAACTTTAAAAACAACAAAAAAACCACAGAAAACCTCCAAATAACCATTTCTTTTAACTTTTAAGTCATATTTGACATTCATCAAGTTTGAAATCTTATAAAAAAAAGTGTTTAAGTAGAATATCACCCAGCTTAGTGAAAAATTCATTCACGTTATGTTTATTGAATGCCGATGCACGTCTAAGACTGGTCGCTTCTGGGGTTCTTATCGATAATAATGGGTTCTTCTTTATAAATCCAGTGAACCAGTCAGCACCAGCTTCACGATTCTTGTGTCAAAAAGGGGGAATATTGTTCAAATTAAAATTTACAGCACATTCATATGCGAGTTTTCGCACCTCTCCTGGCAGCAAGCCGAAGTATATTGAGGAACACCTTAAAATGTAGTCCACTAGCTGTTTCTCCTATTCCACAGTAAATACTGTCCTGCATTTATATCCTGTATTAGGATCTTCACCGGCTTTCAATTTATTAACAAATCGACGTAGTGTCATGTGGCAAATATCCAGTTCTCTGGCAACTGTTTTTACTTTTTTTTTCCTCATTAATGACAGCATTTGCAGCTCGACGCAGTAATGTTTCGGAGGTTTTCCCTACATCTGACTTTCGTTTGTAGGTCCGCATCCTAAAAAAAAATGGTCTTAAAAATTATAGGTAGGAAACATTAAAGGATCGTTGGGGTAAGTTGTTCCGCGGAACAAGCAGCCCCTCCGGGAGGGAACATCCAACCCCAAATTTAATTTTTTACAAATACTGCCAAACCACCAATTCAATATGATGAATTCAAAAAAACACTTGAACTGCAAGACACCTTACCAATGTCACTACAAAATAGGAAAGCTACATGTAAATCGGGCCATAATTAACTAAAATAGACCAAAAAGTTTAAACACGAAAAAATTTACTCACGTGGTGTTTTACGAGCTCCTTGCACACCGCCACTCAGCCGCCGGCGCTGGAGTAACTAAGATGGCCGCCGGCGCGGCGCGTCACCTGATGCTCAAACGGCACACTTCACACGTATTGCTATCTCTTTTCTTTACAAAGTTATTGCCATCGGAACAACTTACCCCGGGAACTTGCAGCCCCGTCCTCCCCTATATAAGAAATAGAGTCGTGTCCGATATTTATGCGCGCTGTGTTGCCGCATTATTAATGCCCTTATTGTGCCTAGAAATATTGTTATCTCTAATATAAAATCGTTATTAATAGTAAACAGGAATTACATTTTAAACTTCATAAACAAGCTACCGAAACTAGACTTAGAATTTCTTAATATTTACATACATACGTAATTTTGAATGAATAGGTAAACACGTCTTAGTTCTTACCTAATACTTTCAATGAAACTAAACAACTTTCGCAATGACAGCCTAGACCTTTCGTTAAGATGGATAGCAATAGCAAGTTCAAGATTCCTAAGATTGTAAACAGTCAATTTTTGTATTTTCCTTAAACGAAACATCTGACTAGGTATATTTCAGTTTTTGTGGGCTATATATTGGTTTCTAAAACGTATGGTCCCAGTGCTCGACACTGTCTTAATAGTTGAATCTTCCAATCAACAATAAAGGTGACAAGCAGGGTGTCAATCATCCTCCTAGCGTTATCCCGTTGTATCTTAACTTAAGGCTATTCCCAAACTAGAGATACGTCCGGCCCGCCGCGGTTCGCGGAGCGCGAGGCGCCGTCCCGCGTATTGCCGCGTCGGCAGTGTGTTGTAAGTACTAGGCGTGTTTTCTATATAAATTGACATTCCTGCATACAATGGTAAAATCTGCGGCCTCGCGGTACGCGACGGGGCGCGGTGCAGTTGGGTGAATCGCCTAAGTGAGCCCTGGGTAATCCAGAGGCGTCTTACCAATGGTGCAGTGTGTGCGTTGCACACGGGCGCAGCGGTCCTAGGGGGCGCCAAGCGCCGCCCGCTACCATTCCATCCATCCACCGCGTTCCATTTGGACCGCGCGCTTACTACTAGGGGGCGCTAGAGTAATGTTTTCACACGGCGCTACATGGGCTAGAGACGCCTCTGACGTACTCCCAAGATTTGGCGTCACCAGTTTTACGAAAGTTTTAAGAAAAGTAAACAGATTTAAGTGACTTACTCCAGGCTCTCCGCAGTTCATCAACTGCGCGAAGCGGTCGTTCGGCTTGAGGGTGAACTTGCCGACGATCTCGTCTCCCTTGCGCGCCTGCAGCAGCAGCCCGCGCATGGTGTTGCTGGGACCCTTGCCCGTGATCACCACCTCCATGGGAGTGCCGGCCTTCACCACCTGTTTATGGAAATATTACAAATTATGATCTATTTAATTTTACTACAATGATGGCAAACTAGAATACGACCTGACGCTTAGGACACCAGAAGAATCACCAGCGGGCAAGAGGCCTCACAAGGGCTTTTTTACGGGGTCCATTACGTTACAATTAACTCAAAATAGATATACATCGTTTGGAAACGCATTATACGTGGGACAGATTGCAGAATTTTGCACCAATAACTCAGTAGTTATTGGTGAAAAATTCTGCAATCTGTCCGACGCATAACTCAGTAGGTAGCGGCTAGACTGAAGCTGATAGCCTTCCATCAGCTCAAATGTTGACTCATGTCTGACTGATGCTCACATTGCTTCGATTGGTGATGCACTTATGTTAGGTTTGGATTGGGCTCGATTCGCTCTGTGATCGACGACTATTTATTTAACGTAATTATTAAATGGTTTATTGTTTTAGTTCTAGTTCTAGGTAGATCTTTAAAAATATAATCCCCAAGTCTTCGAGCATATTCTAGTCTCTAAATGTGATTGTCATGGTGCAACCAACTCATTGATATTGAGCAATGTTTACAAGCAGGCATTACACTCACAGCGACCACAAGACTATAGGTAAGTAGGTGGTAATTTGCAACGTTTTAAAATACCTACCAAGTATTGTATTGCTAATAAACAATTTAATTACACTCGTTGCTTAACTAGTTAAACGTTGATTATAAAGAAGAAATGCCATCAAATTATCGCATTTTTTATTACCTACTTACATATTTAGGAACTTCCTATAAATAGGTGTAGGTATACCTATATTTTAGTATTACTTTTATGTGTAGTAGGTACTTGTGTAGTACCCTGTAGGCAGGTAGTATCGTATGGGTAGGGTTGATACACTTCGATATTGACCTACCTACCTACCTCTTTTAACCTAGCTACCTGGTATAAAGAACAGACCCCCACGTAATTGATGTGGGTCTGGGTCTATAAGCGTAGTACTATTATTTATTCTGTCCTTTATTTATGTAAAGGTCGTTTTATACATTAGAGTTTTACTTGAGTATACTTTTTTATATATTCGTACTTTAGTGTCTGAACATAATCTTGATTTTGATATAAAAATCGGCGATGTTTAATACTAAATTTCGAGGTTCTACGATCTTCATCATCGATTTGTACCTAATTGCTTTAAGTAACTATTGTTATTGCCCACTTTAATTTTTAGTTAATATACGCTTTCGGGCATATTTATACAACTAGTGCGTTCTCAATTGCAATAATCAGCTTAAATCTTGTATTGAAAGTAAGACTGACAACAATTAAGGCATAAAATATGTAAGATAATATGTATACCGGCAGCAAAGAGTGCGATAGGTATGCACCACTGGGTCTGCAGCTGACCATAATAACTTATACAAAAATGTTTGCCTACAGACTTTGTCCACAATATTTGATTGTTATTGTGTACCTTAGTGCTTGTAGTGATGGTGTAAGGAGCCGGTGACTTTTGAGGAGGAACTGGGTGCCTCGGGATCATGTCCTTGCAAGCGCCTTCGGGCGCGCCGCTCGAGTACGCGTCCGCGAACGCCACCGCCGCGACCGCCAAGAGCAAGTAAGATAACCACATCTTTAATAACCTGAATTAAAAAATATATTACACGACAATCCATACTAAATATTATAAATGGGAAAGTGTATGTGTGTTATTGTTTGTTTGTTTGTTTGTCCGTCTTTCACGGCAAAACGGAGTGACGGCTTGACGTGATTTTTTAAGTGGAGATAGTTGAAGGTATTTTTATCCCCGAAATCATCCTCTAAGAGGCTGAAATGGGGGGGTAAAAGTTTGTATGGAGCTGCGATATAAACGAGTTCCACGCGGACGGAGTCGCTTGCAGAAGCTAGTCTTGCATAAATCGAAAGAACCCATTAGTAAGCTCAATAAGGCATGTGTTATGGGTAGGCACTAATAGACGACGATATATTTAATAGAAATAAATATATATACTTATCAAATACATAGAAAAGATCCAACACTCAGAAACAAATATTCATGCTCTCAGGATCTTCAGCTCCGTAGGCATATATAAAACTAAAAGTAGCAGTACCTAAAACTAAACATTAGCGTTAGCAAAGGGTATCTTAAAGCCCGTGGTAGTCAACCCATCACGCAGCATCTAGCAGACTTCCCGCACCGGATTGGCAATAGATGGCAATCTTCTGCGTAAGAAAAAGCTGCTGCCCGCGCGAGGGACGCCCGTTGCTTAATTCTCATACGTACAAAATTAAAGGTCAGAAATAAATTTAAGATCAGTTCCACTAACAATAACCCTATAAAACAATATTCAATATTTAATCAGTAAAGAACCGGGTCACGGTCATTTCTGTTCTTCAGATCTCAAGTTCTTGCAAATCTACTCGTTTAGGCGACAGGTTCTATATGTGGTGTTGTAATTTCAACTGATTGACAAACCGTTGCATATGGTATTATGTTAAACGGGTAGAAGTAATGAAAGCCATTAAAATTTATAAAAAACAGATTTAATAATGTGATATATGGCATAACTTGTTCGATACGTTTAAGTTATTTTGTTCTAAGGAGAATTACATTTTTATAAGTAAGATATGCTAATTATGTATTTTTGCATGATATTACGATAGGAAGTACCGTTAAGGCACGATTGCCTTAGTAGGAAGCCCACACTAAGATATATATTGCATCAATCAATGCAAGAAATATACCTAGTTAGGATTTTTAATGATATTTTGCAAATCCAGTAATTTGTTCGTGGAGTAGCCATAGCACCAATTTTAAAACGTAGGTTTAGTGTTTATTACATATCGCATTCGTTTTTATTTTTAACTATATAGAATAGGTACAATTTAAATATTTACGAAACAAAACTATAATTATTTTCATTCGATTATGGTAATATTGAAATTAGGAAACAGTTACGGGCGTTATAAACATTATGCGCCAATTAAGTTTTAATTGAGACTGCCCTTTTTTACAAAAAATAAAATAAAAAATATTGTAATACGGTTTTGTTTACCTCGGACTGTCGAAGAAAAACGGCCGTGTGGGCTGGAGGCTTGGAGAAGGAGTGTGGCGACCTCGTCGCCGCGGCGGTATATATCGGCTCGGAACTGGGAGGGCTAAAGGCCACAGATGACTGACGCACAAAAGGCGCAGAGCTTTTTGAATTTCAGGCGGATCCTTTAACATTTTACGGAGAACATACCAAAAACTGATAATCGCAGCTGTCACTGTAATTAATACAAGTCCCTACACATTACACAGACAAATATACTTGAATCAAGAAATACCTAAAATTAGGCAGATCGGCAATGTCTTCAATGAAACAGTGTCATATTGAATTACTTAAGATGATTCTCTAGAAATAATTAATAATTTCGCTTCATTCGAGATAGTTATTTATTTATCTTACGAGTATGGCATTTTGGTCACTGGATTATATTTGAAAGCGCCGTCGGTAATCAGAATCATTTACGTCCGTTAAAATCTGCTAAGGGAAGATCCCGTAGAAAAGTACGGGTCGACAAATCCGGCGCCTTATTCAACCCCAAGGATCGCTACGCGCTACGCTCGTAGCCGATCCCGTGATTTTCCTCGTATGTTGCGGAAAGCGACTACGGCGTAGGCTTCCGCTAGGCTGGTTCCTTATAGTGAAGGGTCGCATGAACGCTCGAGTCTCCATAAAAAAGTAGTGTTGTTCTCATTATAAAACGACATGCTACTCGTAGATTCACTAGAATAACATGAAACCATCTCGTGCAAAAGTCACTAATCGCTTTTTAGGGTTCCGTAGCCAAATGGCAACGGAACCCGACCCCGGAACCCGAACGAACGACGAACCCTTACGGTTTCCCCTTATGGATTCGTCATGTCTGTCTGACTGACTGTCTGTCTGTCTGTCCGTCCGTATGTCACACCACTTTTTAAACTTGGTAAGTAGATGTATTCTGTTCACAGAATTCGGTTGCGGTTCACCGCATTAAGATTTTCATACAAAATAGAAAAAAAACCAATAAATTTTGGGGTTCCCCATACTTAAAACAGAAACTCAATCTTTTTTTAACAAACCCATATTTGTGGATCTATGGATGGATAGGTCTTCAAAACTGAATAGTTTCCGCGATAGACACTACCAAAGTGGCAATATGTGTCCCCCCCCCCCCCACCCCTATAACTTCTAAAATAAGATAATGATAAAACTAAAAAAATACATTACAATGCAAACTTCCACCGACCGTGCTGGCGACTCATATGGTAAAGTAAAATGTGGTTGATGGTATTTAAAGTGGTTTCAAGTATTTCTTCTAATTGAAATAGAACTACTTCGCTTCTTGATTGTTACCGGCAAGATTGACAAGGTATGCACGAGGTTGTGAACGGCGTAGGTACATTATAATGACTGGGCAGTTCCTTTGTTTTCCAGAGAGTAAACACAATGTATTTAGGTGGTAAACGACGATGCTTCGGAGACTGCTGCATGCTTCTGGCTCTGGCGAGGATTGTGGCAGGGCAGAACACCTGCTGCCCTTATTGCCTGCTGAACTGGTAGCTGTAGATGGTCATTGCCAAGGAGAAAATTTTACTGTTAGTATATTGATTAGCCTGCAGAATATTTCAAAATACCTATACTATATTTCACACAAGAGTTTTACTATTTTTTTTAGTTTATGTAACATTCTTGGGTGTTACGGTATGGATCATGCCGAACCAAGGGTACCTACTGAATCCAGAAAATGGACCTTAAAATTGATTGGATTCTTTGATCTTTCTATTATCAACTCGTGCTTCGGTCGGCTGCCTGCTGCCTTATCCTAAGAATGTGCCTAAACACAGATTATATAATAGTTCTACCCTAGGTACTATCATTTGCGGAAGTAACGGAACCTTCCAACCCTGAAGAAAAACTTGTCCTTATCCGGAGCATATTGGCAGATTAGAGTGAAATGAATGGTGAACGGGCAACTTGTCTATTAGAAAAGTTCTCATACTGCCCACTGATCCTCATTCTATGACGAACTAGATGTGCCTATGACTGTATTAACTACCACACTGTACCTACTCGTATCTACTTAGGCATTGTATTCAGGAAAACACTTAATAAGTGAGACACGTAGTATATATAAAATAGTAGATTGTATGACAAGGGTCTAAAGTAAGCCATATTACCACGAGATGGATATTTTCCCGAACGAAGTGAGGGGAAATAGTTCGAGGGGTAATATGGCTTTTAGACCAGAGTTATACACTCTACTTTTCACTTCGACTGCGAGAAAATAGTAAAATCAAAGATTATCCATCCACAATCAACAATTCTGCCAAATCGAAAAGATTGTTCAATTTGGCGCCATTCTTTTTAATGAACTGTTTTGACACAGATACAAAATATTCACAAAACGAATAAACGCCTCTGACCGTCTAATAGCGGTGTTTAGTATGGTATAGACAGTTCAGTTTTCATTTATTTCGCCGCGCGAAAGAGAAAGCATTCGGCCAGGTGAAACAGACGTACGCGCGGCCGTCGTGACTGCCCGCGCGCATTCGGATTGCGAAAGTGGGACAGACCTACGCCGCCAGCGCGAGAGGGAGAGCGACCGGCCGCGTAGGGCAGAGTTGCAATGGCCGCCGAGCTGTACGGTTGTTCGGTATAATAATTTATGTATTTACTCGTACGGAGCGCCCATACGGGACGGCGCCCGAGATTTAGTGATTAGTGATACCTAGTTTACGGTGTACGGGATTTGCTTGGACTACAAGGAGCTGCCTGGACGGGTCCCGGTGAACGGGAGGGCTCCGCCGCCCGAGCTCAAGCGGCAGCCTCATCGAAGACTCGCAGCAAGCACACAAACACACACTTACTCATCCACATAAACACATTCTTGCTGGCGGCAATTCTCGAAGCCTGAAGAACGGGGTGAGTGGGTTTTTAGACATAAGTTAGGTACTTAGGTAGGGTTCAGGTTAGAGGTGCGTATCGCGCCCAATTTGCTCTCGCCAGGAGAAACCGTTGTATGAGGGTCAGCTGATGGGCCCCTGGCTCTCCGGGTAGTCTTGGCGAGAACATATTTTTGGTAACCAGAGCGTGGTTCATATCCACAGTGTAGTGTAGATATTTATTTTAGAACTTATAGATAATTGTAATTTACGGGTAGAACGCGCGCGAGTCGCATTCCATTGCACAGAAAGGCTTCGTAATATTAAAGTTACGTTTTGTATAAGTAGGTATACAATTTTATATTGTAATTAGGATAAGTAAACGGTTGTATTGGTTGAGTGAATAAGTTATTTGTTGCGTTTAGATACGGAGACACGTTGGTAAATTAGGGTTCCGTCGCTAACTTACTCACTAAACATAAAGTATTTATTAAGTAGTTAGGTAATAAGAGTAATTATTAGTGTTGTTAATTGAGATTGGTACAATGGTTCCCTCAGTACTCAGGACGGTCGCTGCGAAAATCGAAGCGGAGTTAAGATGGTTTTCGCTAGTAATTACGATGATTGGTCGAACGGATCGCGAAGACGCATTACTGTCACGCGCGCGACAAGTAGACGACAGACATGACGCGGTGCTCAAATGGCACGCAGAATATTTGGCCCTTGTGGATGACGAGGAATCTGAGGGGGAAAGTGGGCCTCAGATTGCTGTGCAGCGCAGCGTGGACCAATGTGGGGAGATGGTTATGAGCAATCATTCAGGCGGCATCGGAAATTGAACGGGCGCGAAAGGGAGAGATTCGGGGACCATGCAGGTCGGCTGGCGCGGGGATTCTGGCACCGCTGCCGCCCGTGACCGTGCCAGAATTTAGCGGCGAGTATGCGGACTGGCCCAGGTTTCGTGATCTTTTTAACAGCGTAGTGCATTCGCGTACGGATCTTTCACCTGCGTACAAAATGACGCAGTTAATGGGAAGGCTTTACGGGGAGCCCCATGACATTTTAACGCATTTAGAGATTACGGATACCAGTTACGATACGGCATGGGGCCTCTTAACTGACCGATATGACAATCGGCGGTTAATTATTGATGGGCTCATCGACAAATTATTTGATATCCCGAAAGTATCCAATGTGCAGGAGATACGAGTGAAAATCCTAAATCCGGTCATGGTAGGGGTCAACACATTGAACCGCCTTAAGCTGTCGTTAGGAGATAAGTACATAGTAGTTAATAGGGTACTGCGTAAACTACCGAGCGACGTAGTCGCGCGGTTTGAGCAGGCTCATGGCGGTGAGTCTGCGGACTACCTTCCGACGTATGCGAGTTTGAGGGCGTTTTTGGAGGGCGAGTGTCGGCGGGCGGACTGCCAAGGGGCAACCACGTTGCACCCCCCTCTGTCACCCCGACGTTTTAGCGGGCCTAAACCGGCTGAGCCCCGTAGGGGGGGGGGGGGAGTATAACGCCCTCCATTCGGAAGCGTGCCCCTTCTGCCGGGAGGGGGGACATAATATCACCGCGTGTGTGGACTTTGAGGCACAGCGTGTGCAGAGGCGCCGAGGGGTAGTCAAACAGCGCAACTTGTGCTTCCGCTGCCTTGGTGCACACTATGTACGCGAGTGCGGCAAGACCACCAACTGTCAAACATGCGGAGGGGCCCATCATGAGCTCCTCTGCCTGGCCGTGAGGGGGGAGGCTTACGGGACCTCGCCGGGAGGTCGCACCCCACCTCTCAAGCCAGCTTCGGGTGGACAGTCACCCCCCCTCGGGGAGGGGGGTCACCGAGGGATCCGGAATACCGACGGAGGCCGCCATCCCCCCCGCGGGGGGGGGGATCGGCGCCGAGATACGGGTGGGTGCCAGGAGGCAAGGCTTGGCGAGGCCGGTTACGCTACTTACTCGACCGCGCTGGGGGCCACTTTGCCGCCCCCGAGTAATCACTTCACCCCTCCTCTCGCAGAGCGCCCACGTTTAATTACAAACCCGCCGGTGGCAGGACGAATGCCGGTGGGCTACTTCCGGCCAGCCCGCATGGCACAGATGGGCCGAGGAGTATACTACCCGGGTTGGGACCCATACATGGGGCAGGGGCCCCCATCCCCTCCTGCGGGAGGGGGGGGTGGCGGCCCCCGCTAGGAATTAGCAGCCTGTTCCTCAGTAATGGCCCCCCAGCCAAGGACGGTATTATTACCGACGGCTAGAGTTACTGTCTGGGGTACGGATGGCCAGTCAGTGCAAGTGAGGGCACTGTTGGATTCTGGGGCACAAGGTTGTATTGTGTCCAGTCGACTGGTGAACAGGCTAGGTCTTAGGTTAGAGCCATCACGGGATGGCGCAGTAGGTATAGGTGGCAATCGGGTGCCTCACCTCAGGGGTCAGACTACTCTCCTGTTTGAGATGGGTGACTCGGCATCGATCACGCGGGTGAATGCCAGGGCGATTGTTTTAGACGAAGTGGTAGGCGCCCTCCCTCAGATACGGTTACCGGCGGCGGTAAGAGGGTTGACTAAGGGGTTGGAGTTGGCCGATCCCCACTTCGCGATTCCCGGGCGGGTGGACGTCTTGCTTGGGGCTGACGTCCTCGGGAAGCTGCTACGGAGCGGCAAGAGGGAGCTGCAACCGAACGGATTAGTGGCCGTACACACCGCAGGGGGGTACGCATTATTGGGCCCAGTGCGGGAACCACAGGATGCAACGGATTACAGCCCCATGTATTATGGCAGTGTGTTATCAGAGGTCCTGCAAAGGTTCTGGGCATCGGAAGAGCCACCCACAGCTCCTAGGACTAGCCCGTTAGACGAGGAGTGCGAGACGTTTTATCAATGTAACACGATGCGCCTCCCGTCGGGCAGATTTACGACACGGTTGCCATTTCTATCGAACCGACCTCCACTGGGGAGCTCTCGCAGTACAGCGGAGAAACGGATGGTATCGATGGAGAGGCGCATGAAACGGGACTCCAGCTTCCGTCGGAAGTATGTTGAGTTCATGCGTGAGTATTTGGCTTTGGGTCACATGTCGGTGTCCACGGTGGACTGGCGTCGTGAGGAGCATTACCATCTCGCTCACCACGCGGTCCTGAAGACACCAGACTCCAAAATTCGCATTGTATTTGGCGGCTCAGTGGCGACCTCTAGCGGGGTGTCTCTGAATCAATGTCTGCACGCGGGTCCTAAGATGACTAGGGACATTGCAGACATTTTAACGGACTTCAGGAGACACAAGGTTGTCTTCGTTACGGACGTGAGGATGATGTTCCGCCAAACAGAGATCCATCCGGACGACCGTCGGTTCCAGCTGATATTGTGGCGAGAGAGCCCAGAAGAGCCGATGGTCACGTACGAGCTCAACACCAATACCTACGGATTAAAGCCCAGCCCTTATGTAGCGATGCGTACGCTACGAGAACTGGCGGACCAGGAACGGCTGCGCTTTCCTCGCGCGGCTGCAGTCATTGATAGGGACGTCTATGTAGACGACATTTGTACGGGCACGGATAGTGTTGAGCAGGCACTCGTCTTAAGGGATGAATTGGTGGCGCTCATGGCCTCCGGTGGCTATGAACTCAGGAAGTGGTTGTCGAACTGCCCAGAGGTGCTGGCAGGACTGCCAGCTGAGTACCAACAAGACCCTCATTTGTTTGAGTACCCGGATAATCCTCATGTGTTGGCAATTTTGGGGGTCCAGTATCGACCGAGCCAGGATGTATTTACATACAATTGTGAGGCCGAGTTGTTGTCGAGGACTTGGACCAAGCGATCGGTCCTTTCGACCATAGCACGAACGTTCGATCCAACAGGTTGGATCGCACCGGTGACGTTCATGGCAAAGTGCTTCATGCAGAAGCTTTGGTTGGCCCAACTAGGTTGGGATGATCAGCTCACGGAGGAGCTGTTACGGGAGTGGACGGCATTCGTGACTACACTGCCGCATATTACGGACATTGAGATCCCACGCAAGCTGCTCCCGCAGGCGGGAGCCAAGGCGACCCTGCACGGGTTTTGTGATGCATCGGAGAAGGGGTATGCTGCCGCAGTCTACCTGAGAACAGGTGAGACTGCAGGTGCAGGCCTTGTACGATTGGTCATGGCCAAGAGCAAGGTTGCTCCTGTTCGGACTCGCTGGACGATTCCGAAGATGGAATTGGCGGGTGCAGCTCTTCTGACGCGGCTCTTGAACCATGTAGTGCAGAACTTACGTGGTACAGTTGATCTTAGTGAAACGATTTATGCATGGACCGACAGCCGGATCGTGTTATGCTGGCTGCAGACTTCGGTTCATACGCTTGAGGTATTTGTGGCCAACCGAGTGTCACAAATAAATAACTCGGAGACTCCTCTGATCTGGAGACATGTTCCAGGCGAGTTTAACCCAGCAGACTGCGCCTCTCGCGGCTGTCCGGCGCCTGCTCTGGTTGAGCATTCTCTTTGGTGGGGGCCTCAATGGTTGGAACGGCCACATTCGGAGTGGCCATTTAATGAGTGCGGACGGCACTTATTGCCCCCGGACCAGGGTTTGAGGGTCAATGTGACCACGGTGGAGTCTACTACAGCAGACAACACTCTTTTGGAACGTTATAGCTCACTGGGTAAGCTACTTAGAGTCACGGGATGGATAAAGCGGTTTATCCATAATTGTCGCAACCCTGTCGCGCAGCGAAACATGTCGCCTGTACTGGGACCTGAAGAGCAACAGAGGGCTCTTTCACACTGGGTGAAGGTCGTCCAGGCGAATGAGTTTGAGGACGAAATTAGGATCTTGCGGACGGCCGCAGGTAGATTGAAGGGAGGCATTGTCCGCCTCAACCCGTTCATGGATGAGCATGGAATGCTCCGGGTGGGAGGCTGACTACGGAATGCTGCGTTACCTTACTCGGCGCGACATCCTTTAATTCTTCCCAAGAAGGGAGTTTTGGTGGAGTTATTGGTTTGGGATCGCCACACCAGGAATTCACATGCCGGCTGCAACGCCCTTCTGGCCATTTTGCAGCGTGAATTCTGGATTTTGTCGGCACGGAGAGTGATAAGGAGCGTTGTGTTTCGTTGCTTGCCTTGTTACCGACTCAAGGCAGCCACAATGCAACCACAAATGGGGGATCTCCCGCCCGACCGAGTTACGGAAGCTCGGCCGTTTGCTGGCGTAGGTACGGATTTCGCGGGGCCTTTTATGGTCAAGACATCACGCCTTCGAAATGCGAAGTCGGGTAAGGCATATTTGTGCGTCTTCGTGTGTCTGGCGACCAAGGCAGTTCATTTGGAACTGGTAGCTGATCTCTCTACGGAGGCCTTTTTGGCAGCTTTGGATCGATTCGTTTCTCGAAGGGGACTGCCGTCATTGATACGGTCGGGCTGTGGTACCAACTTCAAGGGCGCCGACCGTTGTTTAAGGGAAATTGTTTCGTTTTTGGGCCAAAATGAGCGAGATATCGGCACGGGCCTCGCCAGTCGGGGCATTTCTTGGTATTTCAGCCCCCCTGGATGCCCCCACTGGGGTGGAATATTTGAGGCAGTAGTTAAGTCTTCTAAGACTCATTTGTACCGGGTCATCGGCTCAACGATCCTCACGTTTGAGGAGTTGTCAACGGTCTTTTGTAAAATTGAGGCGGTCTTAAACTCGCGACCCTTGTGCCCGTTGAGCGCTGACCCGAATGATTTGGAGGCCATTACCCCAGGCCATTTCTTAATTTGCCAACCACTTAACGCCTTGCCGGAGTATCCATATACGGAAGTTAAGTTAAATCGGTTGTCACGGTATCAGATGTTGCAGCAAATGACTCAAATTTTTTGGAAGCGATGGTGGCTTGAGTATTTGCACATTCTGCAGCAACGCGTTAAGTGGACGGACAGGACGACCCCACCCTGCGTTGGAGACCTCGTACTGGTTAAGGATGCTAACCTATCACCGTTGTGTTGGCGATGGGGGCGCATCGTTAACTTGATTACGGGCAAGGATGGGTCTCCACGGATCGCAGACGTACAGGTGAAGGACTCGATCCTTAGACGCGCTGTCTCGTCACTATCCCGACTACCGGGAGTTTGAGCGGACCGACATCGGGTCGGTCCGGGGCGGGTGATTGTTTAGTATAGACAGTTCAGTTTTCATTTATTTCGCCGCGCGAAAGAGAAAGCATTCGGCCAGGTGAAACAGACGTACGCGCGGCCGTCGTGACTGCCCGCGCGCATTCGGATTGCGAAAGTGGGACAGACCTACGCCGCCAGCGCTAGAGGGAGAGCGACCGGCCGCGTAGGGCAGAGTTGCAATGGCCGCCGAGCTGTACGGTTGTTCGGTATAATAATTTATGTATTTACTCGTACGGAGCGCCCATACGGGACGGCGCCCGAGATTTAGTGATTAGTGATACCTAGTTTACGGTGTACGGGATTTGCTTGGACTACAAGGAGCTGCCTGGACGGGTCCCGGTGAACGGGAGGGCTCCGCCGCCCGAGCTCAAGCGGCAGCCTCATCGAAGACTCGCAGCAAGCACACAAACACACACTTACTCATCCACATAAACACATTCTTGCTGGCGGCAATTCTCGAAGCCTGAAGAACGGGGTGAGTGGGTTTTTAGACATAAGTTAGGTACTTAGGTAGGGTTCAGGTTAGAGGTGCGTATCGCGCCCAATTTGCTCTCGCCAGGAGAAACCGTTGTATGAGGGTCAGCTGATGGGCCCCTGGCTCTCCGGGTAGTATTGGCGAGAACAAGCGGCGTAGCCTATCCCGCTCAATCTTCATAGCTTATGTCATGTAATTACATCCACCAATCACAACTCTTTAAAATAACATTAGTATTTGCTGTCTACTAACCAGAATACAGTTAGATATTAAAATCGACCAATCAGGAAACAGAATTCAATTCAAACATTAGGAGTTTTTCATTCCCTACTTTACAATAATTACAAAAATAAACGCCTCTGACCGACTATAGCTCCATCCAAACGTTCAAGCGTGGTTAACTGCATACATGACTCATGTGTGCAGTTAACCACGCTTGAAAAACACCCAATGTTTGAATTGAATTCTGTTTCCTGATTGGTCGATTTTAATGTCTAGCTGTATTGTGGTTAGTAGATAGCAAATACTTATGTTTTTTAAAGAGTTGTGATTGGTGGATGTAATATTGAACTGTTGTGAGTGGTCAAATTAAAATGTTTTATAAATCATAAATATGTATACATATTTTCCCTAGGGGCTAAATGTACTACTTTAGCCCCGCTTGCCAAGTCTAATATGATGCACTTTTTGAGCATGAGAAGTGAAAAAAATATGGTGCAATCTTACCGCGGCTCCGCTTTTTGGAACGAGGGATTTATCATATTCAGTGTTCATTATAGGTGCTTATATACAGCTATTTGTTGACTAATACCGCAGAATATGTATATAATCAATAGTTCGATTCTTACATTTCCTGCACGGCTATTACGCGACAGCGCTTGTGCTCTCTCGATTTTTCTCGCACTATCCGCCTCTCTCTTATTAGAATACTTAGAACGAGAGGTAGGTATAACTAATGCGAGAAAAATCGAGAGTATGTCGCGGCCGGCCCATGATAGACGTGCTAGTAGTCATGGAAATGATTAGCTTAGGTACTTATATTTGCAACTCATAGTAGGTACCAATGGGAAGAGTTTTAGCGGTCCCATTCTTTTCAAAAGTCCAATTATGGAATTCATGAGGAGTTGAGGGAACTCCTCAAATGGTGATAGCACTAAATTTATTTCCAACTAAATACACAAAGAAATTACAATACCTTATTATAAAACTTAACACTAACACTTAAATCTACTTAACTACCTAGTAGTATCAATGCACTCTCCGAGGTCGCTGCCCCTCGGAAGGGTGCCCATAAGGCTGACCACATTTCCTCGTTGGATTGCAATTCCTATCCGTTGGCCGAGGAAGTAGCCAGGAATGTAGTAATTTTGGTATTTTATAGTTTTACTCGTGTATCTACACCCGGAAATCACTAATATGGTAAAGTGGAAATGATGATGAAGACCATAGATGTCTCCTGGAACCCCCAATGTTGTACTGAAAACTATAAAAGTATTTGACTACTCAATGGAAACGTACCTGTCAGATTTACTGATTTACCCGGCCAGCGGCGGACCCGCGCTACTGTGCGATAGAGACGCGGCCCTACTGTGCGAAAGAGATAGGGATACCGCCTGACCCGCGCCGCGCACGACCCGCGTTCGGTGTGTGGAGGCCTTAGCGCGTCATTGGGTTAGACCCTACAGTGGCTACAGTTTGAAGGATAGGTAAGTAAATAAAAACCCCCTGTGTAACCACAATACACAATAGAAGTGCTTCATTGAAAGGTCTCAGACTTCTCATAGTTTATTCTCACTAATAAATATTACAGTATTTCCCAAGAAGGGACTCGTGACAAAGCTGCCAACCCACAGAACACCTCCACTAGAAGCCTAATGTTTGTAATTTTGTTCCCAACGCGAGTCACCAAAGCATGAGGAAGAGGTGAGGGGAAGGGCGGGTGCTAACAGCGTTGCGATTGGTCGATGCGCTCGCGCGCGGAATGCGTAGTGATGGGACATGTTCACGTACAAGCATCCTAATTTTTTAGGTACATTTTAAAGTAAAGTAAGTAACTACTTACTATACTTTTATCTTTAAGTTAATGTAAAGTATAGATAGTTTAGTTACCATTTTAATACACAGTAAGTTAGGAATCCTAACTGTTACCGTAATTTTTTGCTGATAAAGTATGGTGGTACTTACTGTACATATTAAAATGGTAATTTAACTATCTATACTTAAAAGTGTGCTAAAAAAATACTGACCATTTAGTATTTTTGGTTCTAAAGATTAAACTACAAATACTTCAGTATTTTTTATGGAAAGTTTCGGAGCAGTTTGATAATAAGTAAAGTCTCATTATTCCTTTAAAAGTTGTATTTATTGTTCTCATTTTAAAATAGAACAAACAAAACACGAAAAAGGCATTCGGCTATTTAGGATGGTGACGTATCTCACACCAACTCCGAGTTCCCTCGCACTTTCTCGAAGTTCATCATCCGGCCCATCTTGTGACATTGGACCCAACTGCTCACTGAGAGGATTCTAAGAAGCCCGCACAACGTATATCTATCTCACACCAACTCCGAGTTCCCTCGCACTTTCTCGAAGTTCATCATCAGGCTCATCTTGTGGCACTGGACCCAACTGCTCACTGAGAGGATTCTAAGAAGCCCGCACAACGTATATCTATCTCACACCAACTCTGAGTTCCCTCGCACTTTCTCGAAGTTCATCATCAGGCCCATCTTGTGACATTGGACCCAACTGCTCACTGAGAGGATTCTAAGAAGCCCGCAAAACGTATATCTATCTCACACCAACTCCGAGTTCCCTCGCACTTTCTCGAAGTTCATCATCAGGCCCATCTTGTGACACTGGACACAACTGCTCACTGAGAGGATTCTAAGAAGCCCGCACAACGTATATCTATCTCACACCAACTCCGAGTTCCCTCGCACTTTCTCGAAGTTCATCATCAGGCCCATCTTGTGACATTGGACCCAACTGCTCACTGAGAGGATTCTAAGAAGCCCGCACAACGTATATCAATCTCACACCAACTCCGAGTTCCCTCGCACTTTCTCGAAGTTCATCATCAGGCTCATTTTGTGGCACTGGACCCAACTGCTCACCGAGACGATTCTAAAAAGCCCGCACAACCTATATCTATCTCAAACCAACTCCTAATTCCCTCACACTTTCTCGAAGTTCATCATCAGGCCCATCTTGTGGCACTAGACCTAACTGCTCAGCGAGAGGATTCTAAAAAGCCCATACAACCTATGTCTGTCTCAAATCAACTCCGAGTTCCCTCGCACTTTCTCGAAGTTCATCATCAGGCCCATCTTGTGGCACTGGACCCAACTGCTCCCCGAGAGGATTCCAAAAAGCCCGCACAACCTATATCTCTCTCAAACCAACTACGAGTACCCTCGCACTTTCCCAAAGTTTATCATCAGGCCCATCCTGAAACCTAGACGCAACTGTTCACCAAGAGCATTCTAAAAAGTTACTAAAACAGTAAAGTAACTACTACTACTACTAATACTTATTATATATTACACTATTTACTTTAGATAACGAACAATACATAAAAGTAAATTTAAGTTCTAATCTACAGAATAACTACTCAAACCAAAATAAACGAGAAATCTGTATTTTTGTAACATTTCTTCGAATCGGTACGAACGAAAGCACGTGGTTTGTCGATTGACCATCATAGCATCATCGGCACATCACTAGTCGTGACGTGTTTTCGTAAGAAAGGAATAGCATATTGCATTTTCAAAGTGATGAAAAGTGACAGACATAGTGTGTCTGTACCTCAGTATTCGCACCGGCCAGTATAAAATGGCCTCCGCTGGCTATAAATATTTTCAATGAAATATTGAATTTGACTCAACTGTGGAATGAAATTCCATCTTTTTTGTAATTAGAAGTCTTTGACGACTTCCCGCACCACCTCACACTACAAAAGCCCATATTTAGCCGCGAAAATCCTATTATTTTGTTTTTTTTGTGAGAGTCATGCACACTCCGCACAGGTCGTTAACATGGACGCAACTGAACGGAAAGGCGGGCGACCGCGGATTAAATAAGCGCAACAACACCAACGCTTGGTGACTCGAGTCGCGAACAAACTGAGAAACATTAGGCTTCTAGTGGAGGTGTTCTATGTGCCAACCTCACTTGCCGCGAATGAGGAAGCCTGACCGTCCTAAGATTGAACACTCATTGATCCGGTGCTAATACTGTTTTATGTTAACTAATTAGGTAGGTACCTAAACGTTACCTATAGAAAATGTTTACAAATATCTTTATATCGGTTTTTCCCACCAACAGGAAAAGTACATCTTTACACACTACATAAATAATGCGGCTAACTTAAATACGGGTGGTGAATGGGAAATTACTGATTAAATAAATGATTGACATCTGTGTGCTAATCTGTAGGTACTTCATGTTTCGTTTATTATCCCCAGAGAGTATCTACTTAAAAACGAGGAATAATAAGTACTTACCTCTACTTTTAGCAGGAAAAGATGCTACGCTAACGAATGCTACGGGCAAACAACTCTCTTTCCCTCTCAGCACGGCTATCACGCGACGGCGCGCGAGCTCTCTCGATTTTTCTCGCAGTATCCGTCCCTCTCTTATTAGAACACTTAGAACAAGAGGTATAGTGCGACAAAAATCGAGAGTATGTCGCGGCCGTCCCATGATAGACGTGCAGGTATATGTACTTATGCGACCACTTTTTGTTTTGGTTAATAACTAATGTAATTGTACACAATAACAGTTTAAGAATAGCATTTCACACATGCAAGATAAAGACACACAAGAGGAGAAAGTAAAAAGGCGAACTTATCCCTATAATCTCCTCCAGCTAACGCTTTGAGCAATCGAGAGGAAGGATAGACACACAACTTACAGCGTTTACAAAAACGCACAGAAAAGTAAAAATATATTTGTATTTATATACACTAGCGGCCGCCCGCGACTTCGTCCGCGTAGATTTTTGATGATGACAAAGATATTAAAATAGGTAAGACAATTTTATTCTTAGTTAAAATGGTCTCTAGACATATTACAATTCAAAAAGTGGCAGACACTGATACGCAATTGTTAAACAATTTTTGAAGATTTTTCCAATTAGATTACGGGAATTGTTTGCAGGATGCTTAATACGTATTCCGTCAGATGCTTTTAATCTTTGGCAAGATATAGAGCGACGCATGGTTTTGGAGTTATAAAATGGGAATCTTAGTTATTATGAGTGAGAATGAAAAAAAAGTTAACTATAGTGAGGCTGTTAAAACAATCTTAAACTCAGCACTGGAAATCGAGAGATGGAGACAGGTTAATGAAGACAATCTCTTTCAATAATAATCAACAACTTTGTATGGAAGACCTGGCCGCAAACCTTAGAACGCGTCCAGTGTGGCAAATCCCTTAAGGAATAACTAAATTAATTTGCTGCACTAACGCCACCTGCTGACGAATAGCGTAAAGTATAATAAACCCTTATGTTGCTTGCTTAAGAGCGTAGTCGGTCTGCGACAAAATTGAGAAATAGGTATTTGTACAAACTATTGCCGTCGCGTTGCACCCTTGATCTTTCCCCGTAATGTGCGATAGGGACAACTGCAGCTCAGACCGATTTTCACTACAAAATCTTGACCAGATCGATGCTTTGTATTCCCCTGTTTTCTCCGCCAAACCTGCGCCGATTCAATTATGTTTGGTGTCGAAATTTAGAGGAAGAGCAGATCTATGTTTCTATTATTTTATTTTAACGTAAAATCTTTTCATATTTGTCTGGTAGTCATCTAAATATGACAGTAAAAATGGGGTATTTTTTAGGTTTTCGAAAATTCGTATCTGTTTTGGTAATTATTTTTTGGGAAAAAGTAAATGACAGGGGCATACATACAGTAGACCTAGATTTTATAAAAAAAAACGAGTCCTCTAGAGGGATAAACCAGGAAGGAAATAGGGGAATACGTTTGTATGGAAAAATGCTGCTAGGATACCCTCTTAAGGGATGACAATTTAACCCTGTTAGGCGTATAAGAATTTTCTAAGTAGGGGTAGTATTTTCTAAATCACTGTTATTTTTTTAATTTTAATAAGTAATCTTTCTACAAAGTTTCAAGTCTTTAGTTAAAAAAAAAGTTTCCTCCATACAAACCTTGCAACCCTTTTTACCCCCTTAGGAGTTTTTTTAAATAAGTAATCTTTCTACAAAGTTTTAAGTCTCTATCTAAGAAAATAAAGTTTCTCTCATACAAACTTTGCACCCCTATTTAACCCTCTTAGGGGTCGAGTTTTCTAAAGCGCAGATAATTGTTTTTTGGTATTTTAATAAGTAATCTCTATGCAAAGTTTCAAGTTTCTAGCTCAAAAAATAAAGTTCCTTCCATACAAATTTTGCACCCTTATTTAACTCCTTCAGGGGTGGAATTTGCTAAAACGTCGAAAGTGCTTTTTTTGTTTTATAATAAGTAATCTTTCTATAAAGTTTCAAGTCTCTAGTTTAGTAAATAATGGTTCCCCTGTACACCCCTATGGTAGAACAGGATACAAAAAGTGGTAGAAAGTGGTAGAATGTAAAATGAATTGTAGGTAGATCTACCACTCAAATTTATAACCCCGAGAACCCCGCGCGGCGGCACGTGGTCGCTGTGACTTCTGCCATCTCCATACAAAATATAACCTTAAATCGAAAAAATGTACTGGAATGACAGCTGTTATCCCTTCCATTGGCAGCTGCCATATTGCTATAATCCGTTAGATAGCGGTCGCCGGGGACCCGGCGATGTCAAAAAACCGTCTAGTGGCAAGCGCCGGGGACCCGGCAATAGCATAGTTTCGTATTTATTCCGCAAAATGAGCTGCTAAATCTACACCCGTCTTGTTCTTTCTTGCAAGACGCGTTCGTGAATGGATAAGGATGGCGTATAATAACGGTCGCGACAACGCTTTCATAGAAATTCCTCAGAGAAATTTTTGACCGCGCGTGTGTGTTTTTGAAAACCTCGTAGTGTAAAAATATTCTAAGGCGAGAGACAATAAAACTATATAAACGTGTAAATAAATATATGTACTTGTAGTTTCTACAATTAACTGTTTTATTCCATGATTAAAGTTAATTTATAAATACAAGAAATTGGAAAAAATTGGATATACAAAAACCCTTCAAGTGGCAATCGCCGGCTACCCGGCGGTTTGGCGAACTACCGTCAAGTGGCAGGGGCCATATGGGTGGTCATCGCGAAATCGGTGCACGTTAGAAAAATTACCATTATTCAAAAAACATTATGAGTGGTTTATTATAAGCTTTATATCCTTGGATTCAGCATAAAATAGCCTATAACCATAATATAATAACGAAGCCGTTACATGTATGTGAATTTGGCTAGCTTTGATCAATTTTTGGATATCCAAATTTTTCCAATTTCTTGTATAAATTAAAGGGGGAAAATTCCACTTTTCATCCCTTTTTAACCACCTTGGGGGTGGGTTTTTCCAAAACGCAGAAATAATTTTTTTTGTATTTTAATCAGTAATCTTTCTACAGAGTTTCAAGTCTCTAGTTCAAAAATATTGTTTCCCCCATACACCCCTATTTAACCCCTTTAGGGGTGGAATTTTCTCAAACGCTGAAATTACTTTATTTGTATCTTAATAAGTAATCTTTCTACAAAGTTTCAAGTCTTTTGTTCATACAATTAAGTTTCCTCCATACAAACTTTGCACCCCCATTTAACCCTCTTAGGGGTGGAATTTCCAAAAATCCCGTCTTATCCCTAGCCCACGTTGTAAAAGTAACCTACTGTGCAAAAATCAACTCTCTAACATTAGTAGTTTCGGCTGTGCGTTGATGAGTCAGTCAGTCAGTCAGGACTTCTTTTATATACCTATATACTCGTTATTATTAAGAGATCACGGTCAACAAAAAGTTTTTGGCGGACAATATGTAAGACAGATGGTGATAAATATTTGGATAAGGACAACTTTTTGTGAATTTTGATTATACTAGATGTTAATTTGCTAATAATCTTTTGTTTATTGGTCTAATTTCCTGTACCTAGCAGGTGAACCAATGCTCTAGGGGTCATCCGCCACCTGCTAGTAAGTGTTATAAGTAATCCTACCTCCGGCTTTATAAAGATCCGTTAGACCTAGCTTATGTCGAAACAAAGTTTTAACCGACTTCAAATCGCTTAAAGTATGCCTACACAATTTGAAGAGTTCCCACGTTCTTTCCAGGATCCAGATAATCAGATCCTGGACTATGGGACCACCTGGGAAGGTATTACCCTTTCAATTAAAAAAAAGAATTGTCCAAACACAAAACCGGTCCAGTAGGCTTCTTCGAGTAATCGGGGAAAATACATAAAAAGACTCCGACGAATTGTGAACCTCCTTTTTGAGGCCGGTAAAAAAAATACTGAGCTACTAAAATTGAGTTTAACGCATCTTCATAAACCTGGGGCTTAAATGAATAATAAATTCTTACCATAATAAAATACTGTCTGTTTGTGTCATAGATTTGTATCTCCTACACTTGTAGGGCACTTGTAGGAAGAATCTAGGGTGAAAATAAAAACAATATATAATTAAGGGCCTTAATCTAATCTACGGTTTAACTTTTCTCATTTGAGTTTTTCTCATTAACCCTTCAAGTGGCAATCGCCACTAGCCGGCGGTTGTCACTATCCGGCGGTTGTCACTATCTGTCTAGTGGCGCGGCCATTTTTGGCGAACTACCGTCAAGTGGCAGGGGCCACATGGGTGGTCATCGCGAAATGAAAAAAAAAGCGCCTGAACTATGTACAATTTTTTTGATTTTCACCCACTATCAGTAGTTTTTTATATGAGGTAAAATGGTCAATCTCTGTGGTCAATCTTTGTGGACGCACTACAACGCCGCACAGTGTGGTATTTTACGGGCCATCCACATTATGTGATTATACCCCAATTTGTCAGTACAACATATCGAAGTCAGAATTGGGTGTAGCTTACAGACGTAACAACTGCAACTACAATGTCATTCAGTGTGGCCAGTTAACAGAAGGAAAGCGAAAATTGGCGCATTCAAACGGTCCTGCGAAGCGGACTGCAAGAGTGTTACTAACCGATGAGATAGGGCAAGACAGCACGTCTAACACACAGCCGCGACATACTCTCGATTTCTCTCGCATGTCTTAATAAGAGAGAGACGGATAGTGCGAGAAAAATTGAGAGCTCGCGCGCCGTCGCGTAATAGCCGTGCAGCACACAAAAATCGAGAGTATGTCACGGCCACCTCATGATCGACGTGCTGTCTCGGCCTATTTCATCGGTTAGTAACAATCTTGCAGTCCGCTTCGCAGGATCGTTTGAATGCGGCAATTTTCGCTTTCTTACTGTTAACTGGCCACACTGAATGAAATTGTAGTTGCAAAACACCGGTTTAAAAAAAATACAAAATTATAGTGTAAAATATTAATACAATGTTCTTCAGCATATATTTTTTAATTATCATTAAAATTTATTTGTAATTAATTTGTGAGAAATAAAATTGGCAGATCATGCGAATTCCATGGTCCAAATTGTGATTTTCATGCAATTAGTCCGTACAACTCGTTTGACGATTGGAACATGCATCCACACTATAGCAATTAGTCAGATTCTGATGAATTGGGGCTGACAAATCACTTAATGTGGATGGCCCATTACTGATCTGGGCGGCCAATATTATTTTTGATGTTATATTGGTAGTTACAGTAATATAAAGCTAAAATTTCATTTTTGATCTATACGGTAAGAAAATTATGGTGAAATATTAAAAAATAAGGGTTTTTCAATATTAGCTCAAAGTAGGTATGTAAAATAATATATGTACAAAGTATATACAAAAGTAACAAAAATCAGTCAAATCGTGTCACTTTGATCAGACTTAGACGGCTCTGTCAATATTTCATCAGACAGCCATATGTACGACCTCCGTGATTCCTAACGAACGCTGAGAAGAGGACGGGGGAGAGAGAAAAATCTGAGCAGAGAATCTGAGATCTGAAGAGATGACGACCGCCGCCGCCGCGGCTATAGCCTAGTTGGCAGTGGTCCTGCCTACGAATTAGGCCGGGGATCTGTTATGGAATTCTGAGATGGAATCCTGTATCTACGATCACAGAATAGCTAATGGGATCTCCGTACAAACAATCCCGTTATGTTTACAGTGAGAAATCCTGCTACACATAGGCTCCGTTCAAAATATGGTTCTGATACTATATGTCCAAATTCCAAAACCGCACTTATTACAAAAAGAGCTATTTGTATGACCAGAACACATTTTAATAAACTTCCAGTTGAGCTAAAGAAATTGCCACCAAACCAAAGTTGTTAGACTGGCTGGTGAAACAGGATAAGAGATTTTTTACAAAGCTAATAAAGTGTATGATAAGGTATAATAATGTAAGTAAGTAGAATATTTCGTTAATGAATGATTGACATTTGACATATTATAATGTAGAGTCTGGCAAACGAAAGCGTGACCTGAGAAAACGCGGCAAATTCAAAAAAAAATATGTGGTATTACCTACTATTGTTTTTTACGGATTCCTTGAATATTTTCAAGATTATCTGTAAACATAAGAAACGTATCATCATTATCAGCCGACAAGGATTAAGATTACAAAATCATACTAACCTAAAAAATCCGACAGCGCATCTAACCATTGTTGTTTCTCTTGGAAAACAACTTCTTTCTCCTCTTGTTTTTGCTTGAACTTACTCATCATAGTATGTAGCAGCTTTCGCACATTACTTTTTATTGTTTGACCCATATTACGGCAATTATTAATGCAAAATAATTGTGTAAACAAAATTCGGAAAACTCTAACCAAAGAATTTGACGTGCCTTTGACAGATTATAATGTTACCACTTTTAAAAAAGACCAGGTCACGCTTTCGTTTGCCAGACTCTAATTGTAAAATTAGCATAATAGACCTAAGATTATGATAGTACGCCTCTGTGAGGCACGATGTGGAGAACATAAATCATCTATATAATATCTCTGTAAACCTTACAATTTTTTTTTTAGAATAGTAGGTACCGCCTGCAAACCGCCTGTAGGTACGCTTGAACAAGATCCCTTTTCGTAAAACTATGAAATACTACCAGCGATTAGTATGAGAAAGTGGTTTTTATGCGGAATACTACGGTTAATGGCCCATAACTGGCCACCCTTCAGTAACTGGCACCCTCATACTGCACAATACCTACTACAATGCTACAATGCTATACTGCTACAATGTTCCCTGCACAAACATAATTCAATTTAGTATAACGTGGCCAGTTATTGAAGGGTGGGCGCTAACGGGACGGTGGGTGCTAATTAACACCTTATACTAAAAATCAATTATATTATAGGTGAATGAATAGAGTTCATTTTAGTAATTGGCGATTTACCCTACTTACAGCTATTAAAAGATTGACGTTAATAATGAAAACGAATTAAAAAATACTCTTATTTACTTATTTCGTCTAATTTCACATCTCCCCCTAACCAGCATCTGCGCCTCGCCGACATTGACTAACACTCTGTTTGTATTTGTACAGAGTTCAATAACTCACATTGGCGCGCCAATTGTAAAATTGACATTAGCTGTCAAATTTACTATTGATCGCCACCACAGGCCGCTGCAGTCTGTGAGATGCTTTATTATTACTCTTCTACTCGCTAGCTGCATCAAAAAAATAAGGGGAACTCCATGAACCTAGAATACTATGGACGGACTGTACATGTTGCCACAGTGAGGGACGGAAAAGCTCTTATGCAGCTAAATTAAGAACCGATCCTAAAATGGCTAATGACTTGCCATAAACAACCTACTAAATTTGAACGGGTAATGGTTTGTTGGGCACAACTTCATACTAAATCAGTTGTGCCCAACAAAAAAAAGTGGAACTATGAACAAGGACAATGAATGATATTTCCCTTTCTGTCACCTTATCGAGATTTGTGTGCTGCCAGCTCGCTCGCACGTGGTATTATTATTACCATAGCCTGTCCAGATTATTCTACGTTCATGGGGGAACTCCCGTCACTTTTTGACAGTACGTTGGGAAAAAAGCATCACGGGGAATCCACATTGTGTGATTTTACCCCAATTTGTCAGTACAACATGTCGAAGTCATAATTGGGTGTAGCGCTTAGAGCATTAAACCAACCGGAGTGGCCATGAGTTATTTACTATACATAAAAACGGTAGCCCCTCTGGAGGCATGTTGCGCTGCTGATCCGACTGTCATGTGCAATCCACATTATGTGATTTTACCCCAATTTGTCAGTACAACATGTCGAAGTCAGAATTGGATGTAGCGTACAGACGTAACAACTGCAACTACAATTTCATTCAGTGTGGCCATACAGTTAACAATAGGAAAGCCAAAATTGTCACATTCAAACGGTCCTGCGGCGCTACCACGAACTTCGAAAGTCGAAGTTCGGGTATTTCCATCTCTATCGCACTCCCTTACTCGAGTGACAGGGATGCATGTATTACGAACTTCGACTTTCGAAGTTCGTGGTAGCCGCTCTGCGAAGCGGACTGCAAGATTGTTACTAACCGATAAGATAGGGCGAGACAGCACGTCGATCATGAGGCGGCCGTGACATACTCTCGATTTTTGTGTGCTGCACGGCTATAACGCGACGGCGCGCGAGCTTTCTCAATTTTTCTCGCACGATCCGTCTCTCTCCTATTAGAACACTTAGAACAAGAGGTATGTTGCGAGAAAATCGAGATTATGTCGCGGCCGTCCCATTTTAGACGTGCTGTCTTGCCCTATCTCATCAGTTAGTAACAATCTTGCAGTCCGCTTTGCAGGACCGTTTGAATGCGGCAATTTTCGCTTTCCTATTGTTAACTGTATGGCCACACTGAATGAAATTGTAGTTGCAGTTGTTACGTCTGTACGCTACATCCAATTCTGACTTCGACATGTTGTACTGACAAACTGGGGTAAAATCACATAATGTGGATTGCACATGACAGTCGGATCAGCAGCGCAACATGCCTCCAGAGGGGCTACCGCGAAGTGAAAACGAACTTCGTTCGAATATCTCCCTCACTGTCGCTCGAACTAAGTGCGACAGAGACGGGGATACACAAACGAAGTTCGTTTTCGTTTCCCGGTAGCACAGCAGACAATAGTAAATAATCAGCTTCTGATAAATTGGGGCTGACTAATTGCGACATGTATATACCCCTTAAGACGGCTTAAGGCCTGCATAGGCCTCTTACAGACTGGAGCGGCCTGCGGTGGCGGTCAATATAAAATTTGACAGCTAATGTCAATGCCCATGTCGTACCAACTCCGATTACAATCTGACACTGTACGCTCGAAGTTGTAGACACAAACTATATAGAGATACTTGTAGACGATTATGTATACCTAGGACAGACTATCCAGTTAGGTAGGTCCAACTTCGAGAAAGAGGTCAATCGTCGAATCCGACTCGGCTGGGCAGCGTTCGGGAAGCTACGGCACATCTTTTCGTCCAATATGCCACAGTGTCTCAAGACGAGAGTCTTTGACCAGTGTGTGTTGCCAGTCATGACATATGGCACTGAAACGTGGTCGCTTAATATGGGCCTGATAATGGGCCATCCACATTAAGTGATTTGTCAGCCCCAATTCATCAGAATCTGACTAATTGCTATAGTGTGGATGCATGTTGTGTCACAAATTTCATACAAATAAATTCAAACGATATTTAAAAAATATATGCTAAAGAACATTGTATTAATATTTTACCCTGTAATTTTGTATTTTTTTTAAACCGGTGTTTTGCAACTACAATTTCATTCAGTGTGGCCAGTTACGGTAAGAAAGCGAAAATTGCCGCATTCAAACGGTCCTGCGAAGCGGACTGCAAGATTGTTACTAACCGATGAGATAGGGCAAGACAGCACGTCTAACACACAGCCGCGACATACTCTCGATTTCTCTCGCATGTCCTAATAAGAGAGAGACGGATAGTGCGAGAAAAATTGAGAGAGCACGCGCGCCGTCGTGTAATAGCCGTGCAGCACACAAAAATCGAGAGTATGTCACGGCCACCTCATGATCGACGTGCTGTCTCGCCCTATCTCATCTCTCTCATGCAGTCCGTTTCGCAGGACCGTTTGAATGCGGCAATTTTCGCTTTCTAACAGTTAACTGGCCACACTGAATGAAATTGTAGTTGCAGTTGTTAGGTGTGTACGCTACACCCAATTCTGACTTCGACATGTTGTACTGACAAATTGGGGTAAAATCACTTAATGTGGATGGTCCATAAGAAAGCTCAAAGTCACCCAAAGGGCAATGGAGAGGGCCATGTTGGGAGTTTCTCTGCGTGATCGCATCAGAAATGAGGCTATCCGCAGCTGAACCAAGGTAACCGATATAGCCCTCCGAATCGCTAAACTAAAGTGGCAGTGGGCAGGGCACATAGCACGTAGAACCGATGGCCATTGGGGCGGAAAGGTTCTCGAGTGGCGACCGCGTACCGGAAGGCGCGGCGTAGGTAGGCCCCCCCACAAGGTGGACTGATGACCTGGTAAATATTGCGGGAGTCCACTGGATGCGGGTGGCGCAGGACCGGTTACTTTGGCGTCTTTCGGCTGATATGATGAATGTCAATTGTACTATTGACCTCGCGGTCAGGCCGCGCCAGTGTGATGCAGGCTTAACACTGGCGCGGCCTGGCCGCGGCGGACAATAGTACACATATCCGCCGATGTCAAATTTACTATTGTCCGCCACCGCAGGCCGCGCCAGTGTGTGGCAGGCCTAACTACATTTAAATATTTATTTTAAGTCCTAATCAAGTAGCTGTCCATACCTCACGTAGGTAGTTGTGTCTCTAAAACAGGACTTACGTAGTTAAGTTAAGGTACCTATGATTTTGATTTTTATTGTGGTAAATGCCATTTTGTATACGTGTATTTGTATGGCGATACATTTTATTTACTAATGGTGCAGATGACGAAAATATGAAAAGTAAATATCGATGTCGATAACTTGTAACAAAATATCTGTCGCTGCACTAAATCTGGAGAGAGCACAGACAATGGCGTATGAAGCCCTGGCAGATAACATGGTTCTATCCCTTTCTTATTCGTTGTGTATTACAATAGTAAGAAGAGATCGGGTATATAGAATACGTTCAATTAATTAGAGCCTACCTGCATTTTTCCGTAATCTGTGGCCTATTGACAGCATCTTATGTAATCTGTGGGTCAACCATAAACTAAAATTAAAGTAAATAATATCTACAAATATCTTGCAAATATCTATGGCTCAGTCCTGAAGTCGGTGTGGTGGTCGATTTATCAATATTTTCCTAATAATTGCGTGCTGAATAAAGGCGGGAACGACTATTTCTTAATTAAAAGGCGCAAAAATGAGCGTAGAAGAAGATGTCATGAAAATACAAAAGAAATTGACCAAAATGACGTCGGATGATGGCACGGTTAGTTTTATAGACAAACATTAATGGATATAGATTTCCGTACTACAACGCTTGTCTCAAAACCTCGAACGCCGCTGGCCTATAACTTTTCTGCATTTCTGAAATGAAATGCCTTGTCAAGACTATTGTTTATAGGATTATTATAATCGACCGATCAAAATAGCAAGCGGTGGTTGCAGCTAGTGTCTTATTAGCATTACAATAAAAATATATTTCGGTTTGTTTATAGGGTCAAGAAGAAGCGTTGGAGTTACTCAAAACTCTTCAAACCATGGCTATCAACTTGGACGTGCTGACCAAGACAAGGATAGGCATGACAGTAAACGCGCTACGCAAGTCAAGCAAGGATGAGGAGGTAATATCTCTTTGTAAAACACTAATCAAAAATTGGAAAAAGTTCTTGTCTGCGCCAAATACTCCGGGTAAGGAGTCGGGAGGGTCATCTAAGTCTAAGAAAGATTCTGGTAGAGATAAGGACAGGAAAGATGACAAGGAAAAAGACAAAAAACTTCAACAATCATTCCCGCCCCAGTCAAACACAACTGATGCTGTACGACTCAAGTGTAGGGAACTGCTCACTGCTGCACTTAAAGTAGATGGAGAGAACCCCAATTCCTGTGGAACCCCAGAGGAACTTGCAGAAGAACTGGAAGAATGCATTTTTGCCGAATTTAAGAACACAGATATGAGATACAAAAACAGGGTTAGATCAAGAGTAGCTAATCTGAAGGATCCGAAGAACCCTACTCTGCGCACCAACTTTCTCAATGGTGTTATCTCTGCTTCTCGGTTGACAAAGATGACACCTGAGGAAATGGCAAGTGACGAAATGAAGAAACTAAGAGAGAAATTCGTCAAGGAAGCCATTGATGATGCTCAATTAACCACTGTACAAGGTACCAAAACTGAATTGCTCAAGTGCGGCAAGTGCAAAAAGAAGAATTGCACTTACAACCAGCTGCAGACCAGGAGCTCAGATGAACCCATGACTACCTTTGTACTCTGTAATGAGTGTGGTAACCGTTGGAAATTCTGCTAAGACTGCTTTTAAATCTGTAGAAGAATATTGTGTCTGTCAATGTATGATGTACCTTGTCATACCATGTTTTACTATGAATTATGAATTTGTTTATTTTACTTGTGACCTTACTGCTAAGTTTGACAAAGGAATCACATTGAGTAGATAAGGCATTCTTAGTCTTAATACTAATAAATTAATGTGCTTATGTAAGTGAAATTCTAGTTTCATTCTACCTGCTGAATATCAGAGTCACCTGCAACTGTCACCAGCCACAGATGCCATGAAGTAGATTTAAGTTCACAATTGAAAATTTGACCAGGAGTAAAAGCATTGTATGATAAGAGAAGACTTTATATTGTAAGTTGTATCTGGGTGTTTTCTCAAAAAAGTGTATATTCAGAATAATGAGTACTATTTGATAAAGGTAAAAAAATCCCATCTTTTATTAAAGTTCAAAGGTTAAGACACCCATTTCTGCGTTTCATATGCTAAGTAATGAAAAGTTCAAAACTGAAAATTTTACCTTGATAGGTAAATGATTAATTTAAGATTAATCTCTGGCAGGGAAACCAGTGATTTATGCATTTTGCATTGGTAAAACACCAAATTTTCTGTAGGGTTTCTTCAATGTAATATATTCATGATCAATAAATATGGGTATAGATAGTATGTATGAGATTTCTATTCAAATAGAAGTTACCTGTTTTCTTTGCTCTTGAATGTATTTGTTGTGTTTGTTTCAGAAGCAATGAACCATCAATGTATGCAATAAGTAGGTTTTATATTACTGTGAATGAATTAAACCAATTTTGTAATTATACCATGCATTTTTTATTAATTCAAATCATATTTGTGGGATTTTTGCTCCCAGGATGATGTTACAGTGAACAGAAGAAGCATCTATACACAAGCTCTTTATTTTTTACAGTAGTTAACTAGTCGTTATTAGCTCCATTTGATTGTGTGTAGAATTACTGACTGTATAGAGTATATTATTACCTGAACAGATAAAATTAACATGATTTTAAGCAATTATAATGTGGTAATCAGTGTTTTTTGTTGTTACACCTAACTTACAAAATCTCACTGTATCTAATACTTGGCACAATATCGTTTTTAATAACGTATTATACGTATTATGGATCAACCATGTTTAGATAAAATTATGAGGCAGCTCTATAAGTGTATTTCCTATTTTTCTGCATAAAAATGTCCAAAAGAGTCAGGATATTCCAGTTTCACTGGTTATTCACATATAAATTATTCTTAATTAGATGATTCCTTATCTATATTGCTACAATATCTAATACCTAACACCCTCTTGGATATAAAAGTTATATATATTCGGCAAAACAGAACCCCACCACGGAACGAATCAAGTAACGTTATGTAATAAATCTCCTGCAATTTGATTCGGTTCCATACCGGGTCAGGGTTAATTTTGCCGGAAGTAGGTACATGAATAATTCTAAGTATGTATTTAGAACTGATATTAGAAATCCTATAGCACAGTCAGATGTGCACGGCTGTAGCAAAAAAAAGCGACAATCGCAGTAAAGTATGTGCAGCATTTCTATACTTGTAATATACAAAAGCTACCTTGTCTAGTGAAGTTAAAGTTAAGTTTTATCTGAGTGGTATGAACAGAACCTTTAGAAGGATGTATATTTATATACGTCATTCGATTTCGAGATGGAATATGTTGTCTTTTAGCATTACCTACTTATAAACAACTATTACGATACTTTTTTTAAAATTAAGTACCAACCATCGTAATATGTAACGCGTAACTCTAGTCCACACCTACTGTATTTTAGTGAATGATAAGGATCCATAAAGAGCATTATAACCTAATATGGCAAGCTACACTTTGGTGAACATATCAACAATTCCTATTTTGGCCTTCTTATACTTAAAAGCTATTACTACAACATAACTGCCTGTTATCTGAATATGCTCATGACCTTTCTTACTTAATATAGTAATTTAAAAATAAGCAAGTTATCCTTACTCTACCATAAGCTCCCCTGTTTTGAGTTTTACGTAAATCCTATTATCATTTGAATCGAAAGTAATTTTTTCATCCAACCTGATTATTAAGTCATTAGAGGTGTCATCTTTCATTGCAATTTTTAGATTTAATTTTGCTCCATTTTTGAATTCTATTTCATGGTTTTCTTCTGGCTCATTGCTTTTATTTTCACATTTGTCGTCATTCTTCTCAGGTTTCACTTTATCAGTGCTATCTTCACTTTTGATGACACCCTTGTCTTCATTGACGTCATCATCATCCAGTTCTTTGATAATAAATGTCACGCCTTCGCTAGCTGAATAACATTCAGGGATCAAGTGCTTTTGATAATTGAAATGAGTCTTCAAATGGTCCCGCAGGAAGTGTGACTGTACGACGACGAGGTCACAATGGGGACATTTGTGAGTTGACCCATTGTTGGAATGGAGGTTATCATCGTGCCGCTTGTAGTGATTGGTTAAAGCATCTTGGCGCTGGTTCGTGTACGGGCATAACAAACAGATGTGTAGCTTGCGTTCCTTTGTGGGAGTGGACTCCGGTTGCTTTTCTTTTTCAGCACTATTTATACACCGTCTCATCTGTAGGAGGCGGAGTGTCTGTTGGTCGCTGACAGAAAACTGCTGGAAATCGCTTTTTGGCCTTGTTGGCCCCTTTGGCATAGTTTTAATCGCTAGTTTAATATTTCCTTTAGTTGTTTTATCTTCTTGCGTCTCATTTTCAGCTTCATTAGCGTCTTCGTTAGTTTTGTTTCTCTCTGCCAGAGCTTCGTCATTCATTTGGTGTTTCCTCATATGCTGCACATAGTTGGCGTAATATTTTACAGAGTAATCACAGACTTCGCATTTGTACCTCTGTTTGGACCCGTGCAGTGATAAATGTATTTTGTATTGTTCCCTTTTCTCAAATGCCGATGGGCACTTGTGGCACTTGTACCGTTTCTCTTTTTGTCGACCATTCTTTAAATATGTAGGGTAGATAAACTCTGGATTGCCGTGCATTAGATAACCGAATTGAGGATCTGCTTGTAGTACTGGTGGGAAATGATCGTTGGGCTTCACTAGTTTATTTTTGTCTGTTACAACTCTTTTTTGTGCTTCGGTTTTCCTTTGAAAGAGATCTGTACCAGATAATGGAATGTTTTTGTAGTCGTTGTCTTCTCCGGATTCATAGTCGCATGTGTTGGCTTTACCTTCGTTCTCGTGCAACGATTCGTGCTTGGCCAAATTCCCTAAGTTTTTAACAGTGTAACTACAGTTTTTACACTTGTGGTCGCCATCTCCGCCATGTAATCCCGCATGATAACTTAACGCTGAAGTTTTAAAGAATTTGGCTGGACATTCCTTGCAAAAGTACTGTTTAGGCACTCTATTTTCATTGCATTTCTTTGAGGTGTCCACTATTTCATAATTGGTAACTGGGCGACAAACTATCCAATTAACATCTGAAGTGACTGGGCAGTGTACGAGTTCCAACCTTGGCTCCTTGTGCGCTGGGTGAGAGCGATGCTTAAACTTGAACATTTTAGTTTCCGTCGCATACTGGTCGGAATGGCATACTAAATGAGCACTCAAATCAGTTTCTTGGGGAACCGAAAACTCACAAAATTTGCATTTATTTTCAAAAAGCAGATCGTGAAATTTGTCATGGATCCTCAAATCACTATCAATGAAAAATCTAGATGGACATTTGTGACAGAAGTACAGTATTTTAATTTCTTCTGTGTCTTTTGCAACCATCTCATCTCTTGGGCATTCAGAGTTGTTAAGTTTCTCGGCCTCTATGACTTTCCGTAATTTGGCAATTTGTTCCTCATCGGGAACATCAGATTCGACCGGACAGTAAATACGTCCATAAATTTCTCCGTGTGTCCTCGAATGTTCGGCCAACCTTCCAGCATTATCGCATGTAAACTTGCATTCCAAGCATTTATAAATAGTGATCTCACTGTTTTCAAAGACAACAGAGTGAATTTTCTCGTGATTTGGTATTTTACACTTCTGGGAATTGACATAGGAACAGTAACGGCATTTGTACATTTTGTGGAATTCGTTTTTAGCTGAAACCCAGACGAAAGGGATTTCATTTAAATCTATAGGGATGTCCATTTTGTTGAGGTTACAAGACGACGATGACGCTTCCATTTCTAATTCCATTTCAGTTTTCTTTGTCATGATCCCATGAACTCTCATATGCTGATGGAGCAGGTGTCTCTTGGAAACGCTGTAGTTGCATTCTTGACACTTGTATGGCGTGTCGGCTGGGAGTCGGTGGAATTGCTCGTGATACATGAACTGGGACTTGCTGTTCGTCTCGTACGGACACTCTGTGCATTTGTGTCGTTTCGTAGAAGTGGAGCCGCCCGAATGTCCTTGATGTTCCGGCAGCGGGGACTTGCATCCCATGGCCTTCGAGATGTAGTCTTCGGGGTCAGTGACCCCGTGTAAAGCGAGATGTTGCATTAAGTCGTTTTCGGTTCTGACGAAGTAAGGGCAGAAATAACATTTGAATATAGACTGAGGCGAGGGCTGGTGCTGCTGCATGTGGTGTTGGAACTGTTTTCTGTCCGTTGCTTTGAACGGACATTTATTGCATGTGTCGTTCAATTCATTTAATAATGACGCGGCGTCAGCTTTCGGTCTGACCGTAGTGATGACTTTGATGACCCCATCATGTTTCAGGCGACAGTGTCTCTGAAAATAATAAATGGAGAGAGGTCAGTTTGTTTTCATCACAGACGATTATTGTGATATATGATGAAAGAAAATCCAGTGTAGGTACTATTCATAGTTTATTAATAATTTTATATTTCAATGTCGTAGGTACGTTAAGTAGATTTAAATATCAATTTTTATATTGATAAAACTGGCCAAGTGCGTTATCGGGCCACGCGCAAGTGTAGGGTTCCGTAGTTGCCTATCTGTCAATTTTCAGGCCCGAACGAAAATTAGGGCTTTAAAGCCAAATATCTAGCAAACGAATCACTGAGTTGCAAAATTCCTTGATGAGTTTGATGACTACGGAACCCTAAAAAATTACAGTTGGATCTACCTAACGCGCGTCCAAAACGTTACGCGATTACCCCTCTATATGTGGTATGGAGCTCTAAATGTGACTTTTTGGGTGAGAAAATAACAGTTGAGTTGTCTTAACGTGCGTTCGAAAAGTTACGTGATCATACAATAGCACCAGGGGTGCTGCATTCTTCCCACGGGTGTGGTAAAGGTCGACTATACTTGGGTTGAAGTGTCTTGTGGGCGATAGGCTAGAAACATCTCACTGCAATATCACATTATTGCTAGAAGTACCTAGCACGGAACATAAAATTTAATGTACTGTCCTGCCCCTTGGCGTGGAGAGTAGGAAAGTAGTACAATATGAACCAACCTCTGCAGGTCCCGGTAAATAACTTGCGCAACCTGGGACGAAGTGGGGGGACAGCTCGCACGTACAATTCGCCTTGCGAACTGCCCCTTCGTCCCGCGTTGCGCAAGTTATTTGTCGGCAACTGTACTAGGGATAGGATACATCATGTCGGCTAACCTGTATAACGTGCTTCCAGTTAGAGAGCTGGTTGCAGTGGCCGCAGCGGTAGGCCAGATCGGCGGGGTCCGGCGTATTCTCCGGTTTCTTGTTGAAGGACTTGTCTTCCTGCCCGTCTTCGGGCTTGGAGTGCTCGCGGACGTGGATCAGCAGGGCTTCCTTCGACGGGTCCCTGAAACAGATTAGTATATATTGTTATAACTGTCAGATTCCAATTCCGGCACATTAGCATTTGCTATGGACTTTAAATATAAAGTCCGTTTCCTAGCGTTTGTCCCGGTAGTGCTCAACGAGCTCGGGGTCCCCTTTGGCACCTATTTGGCACTAGTTTTACGAAAGCGGCTGCCTTCTGACCTTCGAAACTTCGAACACAGGAAAAACTAGACCTTATAGGGATTAGAGTTTCTAGTAAAAAAATATCGATACTAATAGTACAAGAAAATTAATAAAATCAGGGGAAATAATTCCTGTAGTTTTGTAAATTAGTACAGTTATACCTTGTCGCGTCCAGATGAACATACTAAAAGTCCTTGAGGGTGGGGGCTGTGCTGAGGGTGTAGGGGGGGGGGGGGGGTTGAAGGTACCTTTTTTCAGATTTTCGTACCTATCTCGAATATCTGTACAGTCACCGGCATCAATATCTGCCGAAACAAAGCCGGTAAAAATATCTGACACGTCCTTATGGCATTAGACATAGAGTCGTGTCAGATATTTATGCGTGCTATGTTGTGGCAGATCTTATTGCTGGTGACTGTACGAATAGCGTTATAGTAACTTCAGACAAAAGTTTTTACATAAAATTTCCTACAAAATTGGTCATAAAGATTTTTACTCTACGATCAATACTTTGGGAGCTACAGGATGTTAAAGTAAACAAAGGGATAAAAAATTGTTGATTTAAGAAAACGTCGTTATTTCATAGTTGTTCATCATAACTCTTATAATTACTTTAGATAAAAGTTTGTCCATAAAATTTCCTACAAAATTGGTCATATTTATTTTCACTCTACGATCGATACTTTAGGAGCTACAGGATGTTCAAGTTAAAAAAATAGTCGATATAAGAAGACGTCGTTTTTTCGTAGTTGTTAATCATAATTCATTTTGCGTTTAGAATAAGCAAGCTCAGTCACCTGCTTATCGAACATACAATTCCCATGTCGATCCATTGAGAATTTCTAAACAAAACAAACAAATAAAGCTGCAAGACCACTGATTTCTCACTGACATAGTTGTTTCTTCGGGAAAGAGTGCAACTATGACCTGGTAATGTATGAAACAAGTGTAGGGTCTCTCCGTGTAACCCCAAAAAAAAAATTGCCATTTCAAGATTTGCCTCGGGGAAAAAGTTGGAGTACAGCCTGGCTAAACGGTCGGACCTAGGTCAGGGGTGCTCGACCAAATTTCATAGGTAACCGCGTGCAGTTTATGATGACCAAAAAAAAAATTAAAAAAAGTTTTAGAACTTCAGTAAAATCAGGGGAAATAATTCGTGTAGCTTTGTAAATTGGTACAGTTATACCTTGTCATGTCCAGATAAACGAAAAGTCCTCGAGGGTGGGGGCTGTGCTGAGGGTGTGAGGGGGGGGGGGGGGGGGTGTTGAAGGTACCTTTTTTCAGATTTACTACTACTATACTACTATTTACTTTCAACTATGAAATAACGACGTTTTCTTAAATCAACAATTTTTTATCTCTTTGTTTACTTTAACACCCTGTAGCTCCCAAAGTATTGATCGTATAGTAAAAATAAATATGACCAGTTTTGTAGGAAATTCTATGCAGAAACTTTTATCTTAAGTTACTATAACGCTATTCGTACAGTCACCAGCAATAAGATCTGCCACAACATAGCACGCATAAATATCTGACACGACTCTATGTCTAATGCCATAAGGACGTGTCAGATATTTTTACCGGCTTTGTTTCGGCAGATATTGATGCCGGTGACTGTACAGATATTCGAGATAGGTACGAAAATCTGAAAGAAAGTACCTTCAATCCCCCCCTACACCCTCAGCACAGCCCCCACCCTCGAGGTCTTTTAGTATGTTTATCTGGACACCACAAGGTGTAATTGTACCAATTTACGAAAATACAGGAATTATTTCCCCTGATTTTACTAAAGTCCAAAAACTTTTTTTTTATTTTTTTTTTGGTCATCAAAAACTGCATGCGGTTTCCTATGACATTTGGTCGAGCACCCCTGACCTAGGTCTGACCGTTTAGCCAGGCTGTACTCCAACTTTCTCCCCGAGGCAAACCTTGAAATGGCAATTTTTTTTTTGGGGTCACACGGAGAGACCCTACACTTGTTTCATACATTACCAGGTCATAGTTGCACTCTTTCCCGAAGAAACAACTATGTCAGTGAGAAATCAGTGGTCTTGCAGCTTTATTTGTTTGTTTTGTTTAGAAATTCTCAATGGATCGACAAGGGAATTGTATGTTTGATAAGCAGGTAACTGAGCTTGCTTATCCTAAACGCAAAATGAATTATGATGAACAACTACGAAATAACGACGTTTTCTTAAATCAACAATTTTTTATCTCTTTGTTTACTTTAACATCCTGTAGCTCCCAAAGCATTGATCGTAGAGTAAAAATCTTTATGACCAATTTTGTAGGAAATTTTATGTAGAAACTTTTGTCTGAAGTTATCATAACGCTTTTCGTACAGATATTCGAGATATGTACGAAAATCTGAAAAAAGGTACCTTCAACCCCCCCTACACCCTCAGCACAGCCCCCACCCTCGAGGACTTTTAGTATGTTTATCTGGACATCGGTAGGTATAATTGTACCAATTTACAAAACTACAGGAATTATTTCCCCTAATTGCCCATATTCGGCTTAATTTTCTTGGATTATAATAGAAGTTTACACTTACTTGTAATTGCATTTTTTACATTTCCACAATGTCTTTTTAGGTTTCTTGTCTTCGTTTTTGTCATCCGTTGAATCAAATCTGTGTTCGCCGTGTAGAGTTTGCAAGTTAAGAGGTTGGATTTCAAGTGTAGAATTCATGTTTTCATTCGTGTCGTTGAATGATTCATCGAGATCCATGTTACCGTTGGCCAGTGCATTTGGATCTAAGTAGTCAAATTCGGTTTCACCGTATTCGTTTAAGATCGGTACTGCCAGGAACTTATTGTATTTACTGTAGTTCCTTCTTCCAGTTTCATCTGTCATCAAAACCTTTGCATCATTATGTTCCGGGTCTCTCGCTGATTTTAATTTAATATGTTTGGTAATATCCCATCTCCAGTTAGATTTGTATTTGCAAAGGGAGCATTCAAACGGTTTTTTATTCAAATGCCCTACAATGTGAACGTGGAACCGTGACGCAGTCGACGCCCAGAACGTGCAGTGCGGGCATTTGAAGACCTTTTTCCCGGCAGCTTGGCTCGGCGACAGGTTCATGACTTCATTTTCATCAGCAACTTCGGAGTCATAGCTTTTACTTGCTTCCGGCATAGTAGAATCATCATTGATATTTATATCCAGAGGTGTTTCAAATTTAGTTGCTTCGGTATTTATATTATTCCAAACGAAAACTACATTTTCCATGGGATGTGGTTCATCTTTGACGACGTCGGTTTCATGGTTTGATGTAGTAGTTTCGTTTTTGTTTTCGTTTGATTGATCATTTTCTACTTTCTCTTGTTTACCGCATGTTTGCATGTGGACATATAAATCGGCACTTGACTTGCATCTATGCCGACAGTTCTGGCAACGCGTAGAGCCAAGGCTTGTGTGTGTATTATTTGCCAAAACCCTGTTAGCGGCAACTGTACAATTCTTTTCGTGAACGGAATGTTCTGATAAGCATTTGCTTTCGAAGCCGCAGTTCTTACATGTCAAAGTTCCTTCTCCTGTCGCTGTCAGTAACCTTTCTTTCAATTTGTCGAAAAAGGATTCATTTTTCTTTTTCGCGGCGGGTTCTTTTGTTGTGATTGGTGTACTGTTATTCACAGGTATAAGTGTGATATCAGCTGGTAAATTATCAATATTATCAAGTGCGTCTGAAATTTCTTTGCTTGGACTTTCTTTAAACCTTTTGAGCGGTGGTTCCCCTGGTGGTGATTTATTAGGCGTTGAAGTGTTCAAGGGTATCAACTGTGGTATCGGCCTGGGTATTTTCCGGCTTTGCTTATTTGTTTTCCCTTCTCCCGATGTGCTGTTGGGTGATAGTTCATTACGTGATTCTTGTCCCAATTCGGAATCTTTTCTGGCAACGGTATCCATGCTCGTTTCGGTGTCACTGGTATAGCTGACCATTTCTATATCTGCGTATTGGAGAACCATGTCCTGAAATTAAAGAAAACAAATTGATATAATACATTTTATGGGATATTTGATTAGGTACTTGGACTAAAGGGCTTCAACTGCAAATGCACAGACAGCGCATGTAGTGAGGACCGTGGACAAATGGTAACGTATGTAGTACCTACTCCAAGTTGTAAGAACGAAGTCGCATAGAGCACGCGCTTGGAATGTGCCCTATTTCATGTAATTTCTTATTTTACGAGTAGGTAGGTACAATACGCTACCAGCAACACGCTATCTCTACCTGTGCGTTTGCGGCTTTATTACTGACTAGCTAAGTAAGGATCTTTATTGTTAAGTAATTAAGTACATTGCGTGTGATTTTAATAGACTATTATTTCTCAAGTCGAGTTGTAATCTTTTTCTCAAACATGCAACGAAATATTGACGTTGTGTCCTTTATAATAGGCTTCGAAGTATCACGTTTTGGGCGCGGCGAAACGAGTAATACGTAGGTAACGGAATGTCATACAAAATTGGAGGACTGTGCCTGCAAAGCGACCTTCTTTTGTTTCAGTATCAATTCGTGATCCAACATCGTTGCGTTCAACTATTAAAAAACTTGGATATTTTAATTTTATTTCATTCCACGTTTGATAAAAGCTCTATATTTGCCAGCCTCGTATCCCTATCCGGCCCCGCTACACTCGTCCGTACTTCGTCAGCAATCCCCATTTTCCCGGCCTCTCTGCAGTAATGTCCTATTATTACCAAGTACGATTAGATACACAATGATACTTTTCCTTAATATTTCAAAGAACCAACTGGTCTGCTCCCCATAACAAGCAGACAAGATTCAATACCGCGCAGGTACAAAAACTTTTTCAACGACCGTAGAGTTCCTTCGACCGTACTGTATTGCGGTTTTTTGTAGCGTACAAACTTTACAGTGATGGGAATGCGTGCAAATTAGATGGATTTGTTAATTTTCTGACAAAGACTGCCTATAGGATAGACATCTAGTTGATGTTAGAAAAGAAATAGGTATCTACACCTTTACCAAATTGCTCTGAACAAGGTTCTTTCCCGTATTTACGTGTTTAGAAAAAGTGTTCTTTGCAAATGCGAGTATATTTTGTGCGAGCTTTGGCCCATTACACGCAAGCGGGGGGCACAGCGCCGGCGGGGAACATTGCACGATGGGGTAACTGGGGTAACATTATTACGACGGCTCGCAGCGGTGGCAAGCAGTTCTTTTACCCGACTATATTTGTCAATATTTAATGATGCTCTGCACAATTTGTGATGTAAAACTAATGTTTGCGTGTTGTTACATTTCACAAAGATAAGGTGACATCGCACGTAACAATGATTATTTGCTTATACCTACGTCATCACCCTATCATGGGATAGGTACACCTCTATCTATCGACCAAGACTATAGAACCTACGAACCTACGTAAACCATCAAGGACAGAAACTGCTAATAAACAAATGCGCATCGTTCAGTTTCTTCATTCATTTGTCTCTAAATCATCACAAACCTTGCTACTAACATCTGCGAGCGAACGTCTCGGTATTATAAATCGTCGCGATAGCGAAGACAGTGGTCGGGCGACGGTCGACCTTGAGTCGATGGAGAGGAGCGGACGTACACTTTGTAGAATACAACTCTATGTAGGTATAGAAGATCTGTATGGGTGACCACCGGCGACCCTTGTGCGGGTTTAGGTGTCTACAGACATCGATGTAATATAGATCTACCTAGTATAAATAAAGTTCATAGACTTCTTTCGACACTGCCTTGAACTTGAATAAGTTAGCTGTAGAGTAATGTAAACACGCTCTGCCTGACAACAGTGACAACCATAGTACTTAATTAATAGGCTTTGTTAAACTATTAAATATTACTTTTCTAGGACGATGACTGTAACCTACCTGCCTAGGTATATAATATAGTACAACCACAGATTATATAATACTTAGTTGTTTCAGGAGGCAAATCGGCCTAGTGGTTTTTTTACGAACATTGTTTGTTGATGAACAAAAACGCTTACCTAGTGTAAAATTACAAAAGTGAATTAATTAAAATAACTACGCTAGGGACTGTTTAATGCCATTACTTTTCAATGTACGATGCTGATATGGTGATGATATGAGCCTTTTACTAGTAACTTTAATTTTTTATACCTACAACTAGCTGGCGTTCCGCCGTTAAAATATAGCCTAGGTCCCTCCCGAAAGTCCATTCTATTTATATACCGTTGAAAAAATCGGATTAGAAGTTCCGGAGATTACCCTCTACATAATTACAAAGCACACAAACTTCACCTCTCGGTGCTTAACAACTTAAAACGACGTAAGTGTTCGTTTATTAAACAATGTCTTATTGGATTTGAATTAGAAAAAAAATAGTAATTGAAATACTTCGATACCAAATTACTTACGTTTTTTAAACTTTTGGAAGAGAAATAGACTAATCGAACTACCCAACCCAAGTACCTAACTATTCAGAGAACGAAGTAATTTTTAAAATGTTAACCGCATTTAAAATAAATTCACACGCAGCGCAAGCGATATGACTCTACCTACGTTTTTTTAAACATTTGTAAGAGAGATAGTCTAATCGAAGTAACTAAGTACCTATTCAGAGAGCGAGGTAACTTTTTAAACGTTAACTGCATTTCATAGGGCATAGCATATGAAAACCACACGCAGCGCGAGCGATATGAGGACAACATCCACACGTAAGTAGGTATATAATAGGTATACGGTGTAGGTAGGTATATGAAAGCGTGATGCAAGAGCGCCAGGCGAGGGGTCGAGAGCCGAGTGCAATGCAATCGCACACCAGCGGTGGCATGATAACAGCGGGCGAGCGTGACGTCACCAGCGCCCAGGGCGCGGCCCCTCGGCCTCCAGCAACACGCTACAGGGGAACACTCACCGATGCGTGCGAGGAGCGTGAGTCCCCGCTCCCCTCCTCCTCCTTGATGATGAGCGCCCGCGCCGCGTCGGCGAGCGCGATGTCGCTGGCACCCACCCGGTTGCGTCGGCGACTGGCGACCGATTGCCCCACGGGCGGCGTGTGGTGATTCATCTCGTGCACCGTAAGACTCTGCTTGATGTCGGCGGTGAAGTTGCACATGGAACAATTGAAACTCCCAGTCCCTCCGTGATTCTTCATATGCCGGTCCAAATTCCATTTATAAGGAGTACGGAAATCGCACATCGTACACTTTATCATTGGCATCGAATGGTATTTCACGTGCTTGGTGAATCTTGCACGAATGTGAGTGACGTAGTTACATTTGGTGCAAGAGAAAAATTTTGTCTTGTCCTTTGGTAACTCCGAAGGTTCTTCAGCGACAGTTCTTTCGACGTCAACCTCCATGTCTGCGGAGTGATCCATTGACTCTTCAATACAATCTTCCAAGTCTAATTGAACTTCGTCTGTGTCCTCAACTTCTTCGAGCAAATCTTCAATTCGTTCCTCCGGCTCCGCTGTGGTCGAAGGCACGGGCGCCGGCGGAGGTTCCAAATCCGTTTTGACCACCGGCGACGGCGCCGCGTGAACCATCTTTATATGTCTTACAAGTTTTTGATGGTGTCTCGACGCGTAGACGCAGTGGGGGCAGTCGAATATTTTAAACTTTTCAAAGTGTACGTCTCTCGTATGCACTAAATAAATTCGCGGGTTCTGCGTGTAGAACGTGCACTTGGTGCAGTTATAGTTTCTTCTTATCTTGCACTGCGGCAATTCCAAATCTTCAGCGGCGTCCGAGGAGGCCTCAGAGGAGGCGTCGCCGTACACGCGGCCCTCGAGCCGCACTAGGGATGCAACCTCGCCGACGTGAACGCTCGGCGGCGAGGACATTTGCTGGAGCATAGTCCGCTGAAACATAATAATCGTGTGTCGGTTAACGTACGGGGGAAGGCGCGCGGTAAGGGGCGGTGGTGCGCGCGGAGCGACACGTGTGCGGACCGCGAGAGCGTCGCCGGCAGAGTGAGGTGGCGGTCGCTGCGGCGCGGGCCGCGGCAGGCGGGCAGGCGGCAGGCGCGCCGGCAGGCGGCAGGCGGCCGCCAGCGCCCCGGCGGCGGCGGCCGGGCCGAGGGCGCGTGGGCGCGGGACGGGCGGAGGGTCGGACGGATGCGATGCTCCTATGTTTTTCATCCTCCTCGACAGCTAGGGGAGCCGGCGGGGACGCGCCACGCAACACTCGACAACCGGCCTAATGAGATCAGGAGCACACCGCTCTTGACGCTCCAATGCCTTTCATTCCGTTTCAACTTTCAACATAACCATATGGAATTGTAAAGTTCAAAAAAAAAGGATTGTTAAAGAACCACAGTAGTCATGCGACGCAAGCCGCTGATCATTAGTGACAGCTAGGTATTTGAAATTCGCTCCGCAACCAACATAATGCACTATTCAAGGACAACGATATAGTAATCTTAACACTATGTTAAATTAGTTATCTGATAAAGAATTGTAAAGTTTGAACTAAGTAGGTATTGATTGTATAATGCATTGCCCAATGATACGCCAGTCATGCACTTTTTGCAATAGGTAACTAAATATGTGCACATGTGTACGACATATTTCATACGACCAGGAGAATTTTCCTTGACACGATAACTACTTTCCTACGGAAAGATAGACCGGCGTAACGAACCCATTCACGTGATGTATTTTCATACATCAAGTTCATAGCAGACGACATGAACCACATTAGATAACAGTACACTAGGCTATTTGAAGCAATTTCTTTTTGAGAGTTTGAACCAGAACGTTGATGTCTTTTCTTAATCAATATTGAATTCTGGCCAAATATTGGATAGTCATTACCGAAATGACCATATCTAGAAAACTGTGTACCTACATAGTTACCACGTCAATTAAGTTAGCTTTCATTATTCCTTTTTTGTTCCCCATTTTTTTAATAACTTTGCAATATTTTTCAAGACAATATATAGTTTGAGATTCTTTACAATTAAGAACGTATAAATGTAACAGAACCTTAATTACCAAGAATAGTAATAAAGTTAATTTAAATAGTTCCCAGACTTGGTAAAAAAATGGTTATAATGAAACCTAACTTAATTGACCAGGTAACTATGTAGGTACTATATAAGTTTTCTATTCTATTGAATACTTATAAGTAGTTCAGTTCAGTATTGCCAAAAATACTTAGTATTTATTGAAATAAGGACATGAAATAAACATTACTTAAAGCCAATTATTTACATTTATACTGACACATATCTTCACTACAGCTATGTAATTCACAAGCACTTGGCTCGCCTCAGCACTTCTCCCTCGCAAAACTTTGCCGAGATACGTAACAAACAGATAAGCATTAATCGTCAGTGTTATTCTCGGGTGCCAGTAGAGTCGCGTGTGTAAGCTTCGTGAACACCATTCCAGCCCGATGCCTACCCCTCCTCCATAGACCCAGAGGCACAGGTAGGCATCTTGTACACCTAATTGCACGTATTAATAATAATAACGCAACTAATCACCGCTACGTGATGTGCTACGCGTCCGCTACGCCGGTGATAGTTTGCTACGAACTATATAATATCGCTGTGTATATAACGCAACCTATTGTTTTTTTTAGAAAGTATTTTTTCAATACTTGCGTCTATTTCTTATAATGCCATTAACTTATTTGCGTTATTTGCTGTTATAGACTGATGGAGTATCGTGTATCCCATGTGTGAACTTTCTCGTTTAACGAGCGAGCGAAGCGAACGAAGTTTTTCGTTTCAGCTTAGGTCTAAACTCGTTCGTATGTCCAGATGTCCCGCTGTCCGAGTGTTCTCCTTTGCGGGCCGCATTTCTTAACCGATTGTCGTGAAATTTTGAGCAGGTTCAATAATTATTTAGAATTTTTCTGTCGGTAAATTTTTTAGTTTTTGTTTTGGGTATATCTGTAAGTAGTGCTTCGCAAAACTGAACTTGGTCTTAAATATTCGATCGCACTATGCACCCAAAGGTTACCCCTGATTACTAAAAGTATGCGCGTGAATATTCGTTTGGTGTGGTTATTGTTACAAATGCTGGTCTGTTATTCGCTACGCGCTAAAGCGGCTCACCCCGCCGGTCACCCGTCACGAAACTAGACGTCTACCTACGCTTAGTTACTACGCATCGCGGTGTCAAGATATATTTGTGGGTGAGCGTTTTAATCATTCCCTAAAGTTGCGGGAGTTTGATTAATGAGTTACAGCCCCCCTATTCTGTAACTAGTTTTAAGCTCACCTCAACCACCGTCAACGCTCACCCACAAATATATCGTGACACCTCGATGCGTATTAACTAAGCGTAGGTAGAGGTTTACAAATAATAATGCGTAAAATGTTACATCTGCATATCCTCAGTGCAAGAATAGTCACGGTCATTTTAAGTTCCGCGGATCGGATTGCAATTATTTATTTTTATTTTATTTATTTATTAAGCTTACTACAAAAGTTACATTTAAAAACAAAAGCCATGCAAAACTGTTTTATACAGTTTGTCTGCAGGAAGACTTTTAACACTTTATTTAATTTAACATTATAGTTCGACAATTGTACTATTCATAAGTCTATGGTAGTGTGTCTAATTAATAGTTTTTTAATTTTCTTTTAAAAATACGTAGATTAGGTTCGAGTCGGATGTCCTCGGGGATGCTGTTTAGAGTGTATGGCAGGCGTTTTTTAAAAGTTCTATCTCCAAAATAGTTTTTAATTCTTGATTTTTTAATTGATGAAATACGTTTAATGACGTGGCATTTTTATGTGCCACCAATGAAAACACTAGGGCCTAAGTATGTGCACTATCAATAATTCAATACGTAAGTATCTATTAAGTATTTAATATGTTATAATATAAGATTTGCAAATCTACGATTAATAAGGAGATATATGTATGAAGTTATGTTTGGAGATGTGCCTATAGCTTAGAGCATTAAACCAACCGGAGTGGTCATGAGTCATTTTCTATACATAAAAAGTCTGCCGATTTTTGCGGGGGAGGGGAACGTCAAATGTATGCGTAACGTGAAAATAGCTACGTCAGATAAACGTCAGTCCATACAATGTGTATGACCACTGGTCATATACTTTTGGCAGAGGGGAACGCCTGTCAATGGCCACTCGGCCACCACGGTTGGTTTAATGCTCTAAGGCCTATAGCGTAGCATAGGTAAAGGTAAGTAATAAGTGCCCTCACAGGGTTCATGTTGAGACTTTCTGTAACACATGTCAACTATGTACCATACTGTAACTACATGATTGCAATAAATACTTGAAAGTTTCTGACCACTTTAGACTATTTGGTAGTGACCTTGCCTAGCGAAGCAGGAGGCCCTGGGTTCGAATCCCGGTAAGAGCATTTATTTGTGTGATGAGCACGTATATTTGTTCCGGAGGATGTTTTCTATGTATTTAAGTATATATTTATCGATATAAGTATGTTTATCGTTGTCTAGTACCGAAAAATGGGGTACTAAGGATTGAAGGGGCAGATTGGACGCGAATATTTTCAGTTGCTACTTTGATTTCCTGGCTGAGGTTGCTCTAAAAGTAATTTTATTATACTTTTAGACATATTTTCTTATCTTGCGCCAGTAAAAGTGAGAGCGACTATTTTTGTGTTTATCGTTAAAATTATGAAATTAAACGACAGACAAATCATTATAAAGCTAATATTCATACGGCCGAAACATTTTAGATAAAAATCAACGTGCCACATGTAAAAATACAATGTTATCGTGGTTTGATTGTCTATTTTGACCCACCTCACCCCATTTTACGGTACCCATAGTACAAGCTTTGCTTAGTTAGGGACTAGGTCAATTTGTGTACAATATTGTCCGCAAATATTTATTTATTTATATCACTATGTAATACCCGTCGGTTCCATTTACACGTTCCTCTGATAAGGAATAGTAGCTACGAATTCAAGGAATAGTATCATCATTTAGAAGCTAGATTTTAGCCAAAGAACTTCGATTCGCTACTTAAAAAATAGGTGTATTGGACTGATTTTGATGGCATCAAATTGATGCGCAGTCCAAGAGTAACCTGTTTCAATGCTTAACGTGTAGGATACGTATTATAATCCGTATAAGGTAAGGGACGGGACTCAGTGTTTGATAGTAGGTACGGTAGTATTATAATGTTGAATTTTAAACTTTATGCAACGATTTAGATGAGTTCAAAACATATCAGATATCGAACAACAGTTGAGCGATAATAAGTATCTTGTATTTTAAAGAATGTAAACGAAATTCTAAGCAGTGTTATCACAACGGAGCATCGAGTGAGTCGGCGCGCTGAACAATATTAGGTGGGTACTGACTAAACTTATGGCAAACGATACTGATTGACTCATCTGATTGGATGCCGACGAAGTGGATGAATTACGTATTGTATTGTGTGATGTTTTTAGGAATATGTATCACCGTGTATGCGATGGCATGGTGCATTTATTGGTGTCGTTTTAGGTACCTACCTGTGTATATACTATACTTGATGAATGTTTCACAACTATGTACCAACTACTTAGGTTTAATTGGACAATAATGTTAGATCGATGACAGCACAGCTAATCTAAATCGGTTTTCAACGCTCAACGGCTCAAGAGAGAACAATTTAAAAGCACGAACGTCGGGCCGCGTGCATGTGGTTGTCGTCGGCAGCTGTCGGACGTGTCCTGGTGGGACAGGGGCGGGGCGCGGGGCGCGGGGCACGGACAGGCAACTCACGGTCGAGGCAGGAAGCGGCCGGAGAAGGCATCCCAACCGGAGCACAATGGAGGCGCCGCGCCGCAGGGGGAGCCCTCGCAATCGATATGGCGTCGCTAAGGTCCGTTGGCCGCTGCGAGCAGTTTGGAGCGCTCTGCAGAGGCGGATGCCCTCTCCCCGCGCGTCCTGCCCCGCTCGCCGACCACACCTGCTGTGTATTTATAGAGCCACACAGCCGGCGTCCGGGGATGCAGGGATGTCGACAACCACGGCCCTCTACCTATCTGCTAAGTACGCACAGCACAATGTTTGCACGCGCCGAGCTCCGGCCGACGTGGGTGACGCTCGCCGGTTTATTTGTCACAATGAATGTAAAAATACCGCGCGTTTGCTAAGCAGCCGGCGCGTGTTCCGTCTTGCACGTGGTGGTATAGCAACATGATAACTGTTCGTAGGTACGGATCAAGATCGCTAACCCGGTATTATATTATGCCGCAATAGCAACAACACACCACATGGATTCGACTAACAGTTCAACATGCTATTTTTACTTGGTATGGCGTGGAAGGCACTCGATGTCGTCAGATAGGTATGCGCTCTATCTGAGTGTATGCATTTATTTGAGATTGCCGCAGTTCAATCAGAGTGAAACGTGGCCGAGCCCCGAGTAGTCGCGTTTTTTTCTTTTTATTGGCCCGGGGAATATTCCTTGGGTAGGTAGTTACCTAATACATCTTTCTTACAGTTAACGTAAACACTAAGATCTTCATCACAAAAGTGATACTTACGACGCGACGTTAGCAATTTTTGTCTTAAAAATATTTTTGAGATGTATAGCGAACAACCAATTGTAAATTCAGGATTGTCACATGCTCGAAGCCAAGGAGGCAAAACTATTGAAGTACCTAGTCTACATTTCAAAGCCATTCCTTGAAGTCCTCCTAATGGAGAACCCCTACTAATTAGTCCTAATGTGCGGTTTTACGATTCACGGGTTAACTAATAGGTAAGTTACAGTTATTCACATTTGTCATAAAAGTGAGTAAAATAACTCGGTGCTCCCTTTCACTTTCGTTGCCCGAGTCCGATTCCCGAGACGCGAGTCATTTAGAGATATCGAGGACGCATACTAAAACTCTTGCTTTCAACCGACCATCGCTCTATTACCGATTCTCGGCCGTTGCGTTAATAATCGACTCTACGTAATGTTGTTAGGGCCGGCGTGGTTTGCATGATCTCATTGACCTTCCGTAATCTTTTTCTAGCTATAAAGGACATCAAATCTTTATTACTATAGCAATATACAGAGGTAGGTGCCTTAATTAGACTTCCAGACTTTAAACAGGCAGCAACTTACGGAAAGTATCCAAGGGCACAAATTGAAGACAAATCACGTTTTGTGTCGTTGTGTACGAATTGGCATTGTGTTCACAATTACATACAATACCTTGAATAGCACAGCATAGTGTAATCCACAATTTTTTCTTCAATTGTTTTACGCGCGTACAGTAGGCACTGTTGATTGCACTATATACCGAGCGCTTAATTTGGTGCAATGAACCCCCTTTGACCAGGTGTACCTCGCTTCGGTACGCTCCATTGTCACCGACTACGCCTCCGTGTGATGCGAATAAAAGTATTCACCAAGCGATATTCATTTACTCGTCACAAGCAGAGTAGATGTCTGCCGCTTGCCCTTTGGGAAATGTGCCCCATTGTAAAGACGCAATGTATCTCATTCAAGGAAAACATTCTAACTATTTTTAATACAATTGTGTTCCAAGACTAGACTTCTACATTGTCGTTAATTGCATTGTTAATTGGTTGGTATGTAACAAATGGTGAAATTAGGTAGAACTATGTTAAGATCTGTCCGATTAAATATGTATGTCTGTATTATCATATTATATGTAGTTAAGGTCTGGGAGAGGTTTCGCAAGACATTATCTACAGAGTCGGCGATTCAGCACGTGCGGCACATGTAAGGTTTAACGCCGACAGTAAAGTGTGTACATAGTGTATTATTTATAACAATCGTGGCTGTCCGTCTCGTCACATGCCTACTTAGTTGATACATATAAGTACTCTTTGGCGTAGTTAAAGTCCATCGGGCAAGCCAATACTCGGTAAAGCGTAGTGGTAACGTACTGAAAGATAGTAGAACGTCGTAATGAGGATTAGTAGACGTAGTCACATGTGCCCTTGTTCTCGTGAAGGGTTCTCTGGTCCTCAGTTGGCGTGGGCTAGTGGGCATTCCGCGCGTGACTAACCACGCAAATGCGGTGGTACTGTTAATGGTGCTGCGCTCACCTCGCCGCGGCCTCCGCTCCGCAGAACACTTCTTGCATTCGAAACTCGTTCTTGCATCGGCAGATATTCTCGAAGGCCTAATACCTAGTCTAAGTACGATCTGTGTTAAGTTTACTTTGCTCATCATATTACTTACCTAACAACCCTTAAACAAGAATGAATCGATTACTCGGGCGTAAAAGATGTTTACGATACCGGCTACCAGCCTTGATTAATGTTTTTCATCTTTATAGTGCATTGGGATCAAAGTATTACCATGAAATTAGTGGACCCTTTTAGACCCTTTTTGCGCAACTTAATTTGATAAAGACTTAATTGGAAGGTAATTAATATAAATAGGTACGTAGGTACTTTATAATTTAAGGTACATACCTACTCGTAGTAGGCAACTACTGCTGCGGTAGTGTACTATATATTATATAGCTAACAGCGACAAATATTACATATGCCACTCAGCCTATGAGCTGTCAACTGATAAGTCGTGAGTTGGTTCTTTGATACGCACGCCCTAATTAACACTTGACGTGACGTTGACACCGAGTAGTCGGACCATTTTCCGCACATAACACTATCGGTGAGTTCGACGATTAATATCGCATCTCACATAGGTACATCAACAAATGCATCGCTGTTGTTTTGATAGCAACGGAGCGGTTATAACGCATTGAATGTTGAGTGTTAGCTGGATGGTGCACCGTCGGTCGCCACGGTACGGATTTTGCGACGCAAATAATTTGCGCGCCAATTGACCTTTCATCGGACGTCGTCGGCGCGGCGCGGCGGGTGCGGTCTCGCCGGCTCCAACACGCGCTATATATAGCTGCGGCAACACGCCACGCCGAGCGAACACCCGCCTGGGGACGACTACGTAGGCAGTTTTCCTTTATCACCCGCCCGACAGCCTCTAGCCTGGATTTACGGAAGCGTCGCTTCTGCCGCTATGGAGACGCAGGCGATGGGATGCCGACCCACGCCTCCCTCCGGGATCGATACAGATGGTCGCCGCAAGAACACCCTAATGTGGAGATGTAGGTATACACCGCAGGCGAGCGCCGTCAAGCCCAAGCGAAGGGAACTTTATTCGATATGACAACTACCGCGCGGCCGGCCCATTGTGTTGCTCATAATGAAATGCACGCCAAAGACAACATTGCGTCTTCGAGTTGTAGGTAAGTATCAATGCCTGCATCGCAATGAAAGAGTAAATAACTTTAACAATGCCAATAGAATTGGTCATATCTCATCGACGTTAAAGCAAATCGCTGTAGTAGTCAGTAAGTAAGCACGTGTGTTATTTTAACAAGTATGGTCGGTCTACAGATTCCAGTAAGCGAGCATTTCTCCTAGCTCGTCCAACTGGCCATTAACAACCATTAACATTATTAGCATAACCTTGGAGGAGCAAAGAGGTCGGCGGCGGCGTGACGGGCGGACGCTTGCAGAGCGCATTATGAAAGGACTGCAACGGCAGATGATGGCCGTCGCATTAACAACGTGATCTAGAATGGAATTCGTACCGAGCAGCGCGGGCGGGTAGCGTGCTCTGTGCTCGTTTAAAGATGGCTGCGATAAGGCGCAGTTGTGACGCTCCTCGGGCATCGGGCGCGGACGCCGTGTTGTCGTGTTGGCGGCGCGGATGTGTGCGTGCCGGTGAGCTGACGCCAGCCGTCCCTGGCGCTCCCGCCCCTCGCCGCGGCGCCCTCGCCCCTCGGCCCGCTGCACGTTCCGCAACATGTGTGAGAGCCGCCGCCGCCGGCTCTGCGCGGCCGCGGCCGCCCGAGTGCGACCAACACCCGACCGCAGCCGCTCGGCCGCTGAGCCGAGGCTCGCTGATAATGCCCCCTTATCGAACCACCAGATAGCAGAGGTGCTGCTCGCTCGTGTAGGTGTCACGGACGACGACGTCGCGCACTATCACAAACAACCGCTCTTGGTTTGTTTGTGCCACACGAGCCGTTTATTCATCGTGAGTCAGATGCAAAACAACAGCCAATAATACCTACGCATTAACATAACACAACGACTTGTCTTTGATTTTATTAACAACTCGTAGTTAGCTAGGTACAATGTACCTAAACTAAACAGGTTGTATAGAGTCGTTGAGATTATTCTGCTGCTAAACGTGCAATTGCCAACACACTTTGCTATTATAGCGATTTAGTGTGGCTACCCGTAGGTAATAAGAAGGTAGAGTTACCGACAGCGACAGTAGGTATATCCATAGCGTATAGCGCTGCGCGCTGGTGGTTCACAACGCGACCGGCGACGCGGCGACGTTCCTTATTCGTGCGTGCCTTCAATACAACAAGCCTACAACATGAATGCCTCGGACAATTCCAGATTCGAATCGTACAGCTGAAAATACGGCTAAACTATTAACTAATACACAAATCTATGACACGTTTACCTAAACTTGATTCATTCCTATGGCGGTATATATTAACTTATGTAAAAAAAACTTCCAGAATTTCTGAACCCAAGATATGAACAAACAAAATATGAAACTAACGGCGACACACAAATTCACAATCATTTATTCCCTAAAGTACCATATATTCAACCAGTAAAATGTTCGTGTGAGTGTGACCAATCCTGTAATAGTTGAACATTACGTAATAACGAAACCTATATACTTATCTACTTATATATACAATTTCATGACTGCAGTTCGAAATTGATAGAATATTCTACCTAACTGGTAACTATTCTAGGGTTTGGATACTGGTGGCAATTTAGCACAAGTAATGCAGTGGAGTCGCCATTGTATATTTTTTAGTTGAATAAATGAATAACTGAATGATAAATCTATATTAATAATTATAGTACCTGCTAATAATATATCACCTTTGCTTTTTATTGTATGAACGTGAATAGAGTAAACAATGTAGGTTTGTTGATTCATCGCATATTTTACATGTTTTACATAATTTTTTGACGACTGCAATACTGTAAATTACAAATACGATTTTATAATATATCATTTTAATAAATTTTACTGTTTTGCTAAAATGTTTATGTATTCAAGAGCTTGAACAACTTGCAACTGGAATTAAAGTTTCGAAATCTTGCATATTATCTTATTTCTGATGTTAAACGGTGGTCAAGATTACGCATAATTGCATATACTATGGCAATTTGTTTCATATTAGCTGGCGTTATACGGTTTTTCAACTTGGGAAAAATCCGTTTATAAATCAATTTACTGAATAAATTTAATTATACATTATTCGTTTATCAATCATTTATTCATTCAATCAAAAATATATTACGACTCCATTGCTCTTTTTTCATCCCAATGCCACCAAACGTCCAAACTCTAACTAGGTATTAGGTACAATACTTGCTGTCGTGTCGCCGATAAATGTTAGTCGTAATGTTGAACTGTCGCGGTGTGGTTGGTTCTCGTGATATATGGAAAGTGCGAGGTATAAATAATATAAAGTGGGTATATTACACTTCATGGAAGTGCTTCGCTTGATTCGCTTCGAATCAAACCTAAGATACTCGTATGTAGGTATATGTATACAAGTAAAAGCAAAGAACTGAAATAAGATTCCTCATCATGTGCAGCGCTATAAAGTGGTACTCACCTACACAGGCGTGTGGTGTAGGGAGTAGAAACCCAGGAAAGCGGTCGCAGCGTGTCGCAAGAAGCCGTTGAAGTAACATAAGCGCAGCAAATTATCAGGGTCGTGCGACGACGCCGCCGCGGGCTCACGACGGTCCCTGCCTACGCGCCAGCCGCCTATGTACCCACATAACTAGCTGTACACGTACTATCTATGTATTCTAGCGACTCGAGTAAACAACTCTGCGAAGGCGCGCTCGCAACACCGTCGGAAAAATACGATCACGGACGCGGCAAAGGACAACCGCTCGACAATGCGCACGGACAACAAAGAGACCCAACAAACCCGCGCGGCCGCTTCTCAGTAACCGAGTGTAGGGCTGAAGAGTAGGTATCTATTGTTCTACGTTAACGATGAGGACACGGACGCATCTGCAGGTAGCCGCGGATTAAGGTCATGATAACGTGGGCGGTTACTGTTGTCTTGCGATGCGATATTGTTGAATCTTTGGGTGTTAGTCCGCCATATTGCGGCGTCTGCCTGGAAACAAGTTTTGTTCGCCGGCGCAGGCAGCCGGCCGCCAGCTGCTCTCGTGTCAGGTGGTGCGTGGCCTCGCTATCCATATAATGTATGTACGCTATCCATTTTATAGCACTAGTGCTTCTATAACAGTCCGCGGCGATCGCAGACAAACACTAATTAAGGTGCAGAGTGGAGTCAATTAGGTGACGCCGCTCTTGGTAGCGTGCTACGCGCCGCGCCGGCCAAGCCAACCAATGAAGGCGCGCCAACTCTATCATACTACATCATACATTTACCTAAAATACGAATCAGGGACTTATAGTCAACTCGGGAATAACGCGAAGAAGTCGAGATAACCAATGCAAAACAATAGACAGTCGAACAACGAAAAATAATTGTGACAACTTAAAACGTACCCGCTTTGATATATTTTTTTGTGTAGGTAAATGCGGTATGTAAGAGTAGAGACCCGTAATAGGAATTTCCGAGTTATATTTAGGAGTTGTTTAGGCTTTGCGCCTGCGTGGAATTGGTGAGGTCACTCGGGAGACCCTCCGGCTCCGAGGGACAAATGTCTCTTTGCGGAGAATTTAGTAATTATGTGAGTCTGTAACTGATATACGCATGTACAGGTACACTATAGACGTATGGTAGAATGAAAGATCTAACAAGGAATCTTTTAAAAACAAAAAAAGGTAAGTACTTACATAGGTTATTGGGACTAGTGTTTACATTCTTCTATTTTTCTACTAGAAGTTATTTACATATCAAGCTATTTCAGAGTAACTTAAACATCTCTTCTCTACCATCAATCACACACACATTTATTTAAGATATCTTCCAGGCTAAGCTACCTATTGCTATTCCCTTCCTTGTGTGTCAGTCAGTGTTAGAGCAACGACACGAACCACATATATGAATTATTCTTGATGCTTATATTTGTCAATAGCTGTCATCCCGCGAGTCATCGTCATTCTCTAACTAATAAAAACATATCCCTCCTTCCGAGGCAGTCGGATAAAAAGGCTTCGTAACGCAATTCGATCCTTAGAATCGTAGGCTATGTTTGCTAGCGGGTAATTCCGCTGGTTTGAGCAAGAAGGTTGGCATATTCTGTGACCCAAATATAACTCAAAAGTCACAAATGGACTAATGATGACAATGATGATGGAAACTTTACAACAATTACTCCAATAAAAGCCATTTTGTGCTATAAAGAAGTAATACGTTGGTCCTTAGACAAGTTAGTAAAAATGATAATCAAGTAATCCGCATCAAGAAGAGCTGTTTTTTGAATACACTGGCCGCGAATCACAAAATGAGCAAACTTGTAGGTAAACTCTTATCACACTGCACATGGAACGAAACGAACGCTGAAAATCTTGCCCTATCGGGCTTATCGCTGAATTTCCTAGGACATGACAGCGAATCGACAGGCTGAAACATACTTGGCACATAAAATAAATAAACAAATAAACATAAATAATAAATAAACATAAGGGGACAATCTTACACAAATCGAGCCAGTCCCATAGTAAGCTCAATAAGGCTTGTGTTATGGGTACTAGACGATGATATATATAATAGATAGAAATACTTAAATACGTAGAAAACATCCATGACTCAGAAACAAATATTCATGCTCATCACACAAACATTTGCCCTTACCGGGATTCGAACCCAGGACCTTCAGCTTCGTAGGCAGCGTCACTACCCACTAGGCTAACCGGTCGTCAAACCACAACAGACCAACAACCACAAAGAAAAAAAATACTTTTTGAAAAATACTGTTCAGGTTGCAAATGCGACACCAAATTGCTCTGAATAAACAAAAATAATCTTGAAATGTACGAGTGCCTTTTCGTATAGCATATAAAACCGCGTTCGCTATGTTGCTCGACTCTCAACAGCAAGGGTACGTCCGCTGCGCATTCTTACTACATTCTGGGACGAAAATGCCACAAATGCCGCAAAGAAATTTTCGTTCACTTTACCAAAGTGCTACCTACATAAGTACACAAAGTACCAAACGTGTGTTTATACATATAATATAATTATTACTGAGCGCTACCACCGCACTGATCACACGAAGATAGTGATGGGACGATGGCTTTAAGGCTTATAGTAGTCATTAAGACTTATGTAAAGTATGTACTTACAGTCAAGGGCACCAATATGTATTCACTCAAAATTTCATAAATATGTACCTTATTGTTGCAGAAATAAGGTCTGCCTACATTTTTATGGGACTTTGTGGTGTATACATATTGGTGCCCTTGACATTACCTATTTGTCTTTTCACCATAAGCTCTTCTACCAACAACTCACCAGAATAGCTTGATCCCAAAATTCGCAACAACCGTGCATAATCGCAGGTCGTACCCGCTGGTTCGCGCGCGGCGATACGGTTGGTAGATGTGAATGTGCCCGAGAGGAATGGCGGTGCGGTGTCGCACGAGTGCGTTAGATTACACGCGGCACTGTGTGCGCCCTGCGAGGATGTATGCGTGGTTATACTCGATATAGAGACGCTGGCTCGGCGGTTGGCGAGAGGCCGACCTCTTTTCGTTTCAGTGACAGCGAGCATGACACTCCAGTGAGGGGGCGCATTGAAAGCATCCTGCCATGCCAGTGCGATTCCCATAATACGATGTGACGATGAACTGAGGGACTGCCGTTCGACGGTTATGACTGCTTTCGATAACATGGCTGGGCGACACGCCAAACGAGTGGTCTTCGTTTTAATGTTTTACTCCAATCAAATAGGAAATTTGTATAAAATACCAGGTATACACGATTATCAATTAAATTGCGGAGCTGTTATATGTTTTCCTTACCGGATTATGACCAGTAGGTAGCAATTAATGTTAATAAAGTAAGTGATTAACTAAATTAAATAAATCGTTTAGACTCATGGGTCGTTTATTTAACTACCCGATTAAGTTACTAATGTAAGCGTGGAGTCTGGTCTGAATCATTGACCGATGTAAATAAACTATCATTGTATAATTTTTCACGGCCCTCATTCTAGAGGTGGTATACAATACATGTTATAATTAAGTGCAATACATGGAGTGGACAGCGTCGCTCGGTGCAGCCAAGCCGCCTCGCAAAGAGAAAGGCGCGGCGAGCGCAGAGCACACACGGTCGCAGAATACTCGGCAAGGCTATCGCTGATAACATTATCTCGTAGCGGCCGGCGTGACAGCTCCACCCGCTGAGGAAAATGGTGGATGTATTTTCAGTTTTCGTCGAGCAGAGATATGAGCCGAAGTTTTTTGTTGGTTAAATAGTCAGTTGTAGACATTACGTAAGATTCCCAAGATTTTTTTACGATGCTTTTCGTACGATTAACAGTTTTTGAATAGGAGCAAACGTTTGGGAGAGGAAATGAAAGGATAAAATATTGTCAAAGACAAAGACGGACCTCGCAGGCAGCAGCCGAATCGGTTCATACTAATTGACATTAGAAGTACTTATATGACGTCACAGTTTAATATTTGTACTAACCGTTGTATGGAAAATCAAGTAAATTTCTGTTTTTGCTTTGGGCGTGAAATACTGCGTTTAGGTGCAGCGTAAGGATCCTGGAATTCGTATTGGCACAGAATAGAAGAATAATAGTTGGTATTGATTCTAATGTGATTTCGCCCGAGCAACCCATAACACGACGCTTTTTTATGAAAAATCCCGTATTTATCGATAATGCAGCGTTCATTTTGTCTACTGTTCTGTGATACTTAGCAAAGGTAGAGGGTTTCGTTTTATGTTTGAAAAATATTGCACAGCTTTTAACTTCTTTATTAAATATAAATTTTAAGTTTCCACAGAAGTATTTTTATAATTATAATTTTATTTTGTAATTTACGCGGTTATTGCAATATTTTTGTACACGCAGCAACACTACGTTCCCAATTTTAACATATGAGGAAACTGGGTAGTTTCCTCAATAGGGATATTTATAACATGATAAAAGAGTAGAGTAGAAAGAGAGGGTATGTTCTGTCCCTTTTCCGCAAAACGCACCTTCAGAGTTTACTTTCGATAAACTATTACCTAGTTATCTGATCAATAGGGTATAATAATTGATGACCCTGTTGTTTTCCTGTTAAAGTTAAATGGTACATAATAACGTCACGCTCAACTTGAAACCGTGTCAAAGATACAGTAAGTACAAAACGTTTGTTAGCCGACTTCGTAACGTCAGGACTCAGGAGAAGATTTTTCGAGTGCTTGAATGTATTGTATGCATGTCTATTTCATCGGCACGCTTTGAAGCTTAAACGGGTTGAATTTGTGTGATGTGTCGATGGATGACTAACAAGCGTGGAGTGATATAAGCTACAATATTTGTAAAGAAACCGTCGAGTTGCAATAAAAACATGGATTTCACTTGATAAACAGTAATAATTAAGACTAGGTAACCAGCAGCTAACGTTAGGAGCACGCGTTATGTACCTATAACTTTGTTTGATCTACGACCGTCCAAGAAGATAGCACGTTTGAGACCATTTAACGCTCGCATGTATCAAATCCTAATCAAGTGCATTATCAGTTCGAGTAATTTTGACCTAATTGCTCGTGAGGCACGCCGCGGTGCCTCCGCGGCGTGCCAAGGACGAGACGAGACGCGCCTACCTCGCCATGGCGGGTAAGGCTGGCTGGCTACAGTTACGACCCGACACGGGCAACATGCCCTCGGCCACGTCCCCCTCCCGACCCCCGACAGCTCTTGGCTGCGGAAAGCGACGGGAGGCCACCCAACCTCCTTGGGAATACTCCAATCTACCTATCCTAACGCGACGCGTCTTCCAGTCGAGCAACTTTTTTTCAGATTACTTATTCTGTATGAAGCAGTCCGTGTTAATGTTTAACGTGGTCTGTTGCCGCTTATATTCGAGTTGAACTGTTCTCGAACTAATTTTATTAGCTTAACGCAATTAGACATAAAAGCGTAAATACGAGACGTTTGCCTACCTAGATATACTTAAGTTGAAAATAGATTCATGATATGTATGGTTTGGGACAGGTTTATTGCAGAAACATGATAGATAACACTTCCCCATCTTTGTAAAAGTCATCGACGACGAGAATGTTTATAAAAACTAGGTGTATGATTTTCTTGCGTTAAGAAAGGAGTAGTGTATACAAAATTATCTCCTTCGTAAGTAGGTATGTGAAAAAAGCATTGTAGATTTGGCATCCACATGTTTGAGGAGTCTCAGGGGCCGAGGTTACAATCGACAATCGCTAACGCCAATAGAAAATAATAAAATGTATGGGAATGACAGATGCCGACGAAACACTTTTCGTTGACATCTGTCATTCCCATACATTTTATTAGTTTTCTATTGGCGTTAGCGCTTGTCGATTGATACCTTGTCTACGGCACCAGATCTCCAAAACAGGTTATCTGTGTTTGAAACGCATCCTGCACGTCTAAAATGCAGCGACGCGTTAATTCGCCGAGACAGCCAACGTCAACGTGTCCGTAATAGGGTAATAGAGGTTGGAAGCTCGTGATGCGCACGGGGCGTCGGTGCAGCCAACGGCAAAACGAGTAAGCCGTGCATCGTGCCAGCTGCATTGCAGCTGCCGACGCCGGCCGCCCGACCTACCAATCTCGACGCACGCGAATTATTCAACCATCTAATGCAGGTGCTTCCATCTGACTTCTAACCAATATGACATATTTTAAATGGTCATGGCACTCGTGGTTCATGGGTTCAGGTGCTATTGTGCCTCTCAATGTTCCATAGTTAAGGAGCAATAGAAACTTTTGGTATAGGGCCTCTATTTTGGTCATCTGTTTCGCATAACAATATGTGCTGTTATTGACATGTTAGCATGGCGCGCGTGATATACGTCAAATGCGAAACACATAAGAAGCGACGAACAAGAATAGACCTCCCGCCAATAGAGGAGACATTTAATGCCGATATACAAATAAATCGTTTATTTCGGATTACCTATATACCGCCGAGTTCAGAATAGAAGTTCTTCCATTTTAATAAGGACTATATAAGTGTGTAACGGAGTATTTAAAGGACTAAACTCCATTGCCGTTTCTTAGCTCTAAACGATAAACATTGGTTAGAGACCAACCGGTGGTTGGTGGTAGGGGTGTAGACACTAAACGAAATAATCAATAATGATGTATTTTCTTCAAAAAGGAGTTCTTGTAGTCCAATGGAGAAAAAGCAACGGGTTAAATAATCACAAAGTCATAATTAAGTGTCCATAGTATGTTCTGTCCTTTTTCCGCAAGACGCATCTTCATATGAAACGATTGTCATTTACTATATCGCTCGATGATCGTGACGTCACTATCTGCTAGCGTTTTCTCTCTCAAGCAGCATTAAAACGGTTGTAGCTATTTGAATGGGTCTCGCCATCAGTACCCATATGAAAAAATAACGCAAACTCTACTTAGTCCTAGTTGTGACCTCTGGCCTGACATAAAAATATAGGTACCTAAAACTAAGAAATAATTATTATACTTAGGTACATTTTGAGAAATATTTTTTTCTTGGCAACAACATTTTGTCGGACATAACACTAACAATTTTTCCAAGATGCTACTCTAGAACTGTCTAAATAATATTTGGGAGAAGGCAAGAGTTTCAGTTCATACTCACTCAATCAATGTTTCCTCCAAGTATTATATTCATAATCGTAACGCAATGAAAAATATAAAAAATACTTCAAAAAATCAAACTTTAATTTTCATGGCTGAAAGCCGTGATCCTGTGCCACAAATTGTGGAATGAAAAATACCATCTTGCAGGCCTAGGCCTTCAATTTTGCATGAAATGCCATTACGGATCTCTCGTCTCGCTGCGCCCGAAACGTGGCACTTAGAAGCCCATTATGAAGACATCAATATTTCATTGCATGTTTGAGAAATAGTACATTACTACAGAGGAGAAGTAAGGGGTTGCAGGCCGAGTCGGTCGGAGGGGTTGCCGGTCGGATAGTTATGAACCTGGCAACCCCTTTTGACGCCGAGGTATGTATAGTGCTTTTCTCAAACATGCAATTAAATAAATTAAAAAATACTCCAAGAAATCCAGCTTTAATTTTCATGGTTGAACGCGTTGATCCTGTGCCACAAATTTTGGAATGGCATTAATTAAAAAAGACCATCTTGCAGGCCTAGGCCTCCAATTTTGTATGTAATGCCATTACGACTCTCTCGTCTCGCTGCGCCCGAAACGTGACACTTCGAAGTCCGAAGCCCATTATGAAGAACACATGTTTGTTGGCCAATTTCTGTCTCTCTATATTGACTGAATGTCAACTTGAAGGTGCGAAGTACGAAGTTATAATATCGCCTTAATACTGACGTGATTGACTGATTGATATTTAATTAATTAATGTTTATAAAAGGCCCTTATACTGGTTTAATACATACTGTGTATTGCTGATAAATATACATACTGACAAACCAGTATCGTGACAAGTACACACCGTGTAAACTTTTTGGCAAAACGCATGAAAAGCGCCACACCAACACACCATGCATGCCATTAAAAAAAAACCGGTCAAGTGCGAGTCCGACTCGCGCACCGAGGGTTCCGTACAAACTAGCAATTTAACTCAAGGTAAAGGTAAATGTCCCAATATTTGTTAAATTATTTACTTAATTTAACCCAACACAACAGAATTCAATTTCAAACAACGAGTAACTTTTACACCAACACCATCAAACTACCAAGACAATTGAATCGCGATTTTTTTGACCTGCTATTGAAATATACCCGTCCCAACTCCATTCATTCTAGAAAAATCTTAACAACGCGAATGGGGTCAGCGCCGTCTATCGGCCCCATTTGGTACTAACGTGCAAGGGCAATCAGCTTAGTATTTATGTTGGTGTTTTAGCGATTATTGTTTATCACGTGTACCGATCTCGATTTTTATTTTTTAATTTGAAATTAGGGTATTTCTATTATAGTCTTATAGGAATTTCAAAACAAAAAAATACTTATAAAGTTGATTAAATTGCAAACTTAACTAGGAAATGATTTTTGTAAATAAAACAAAAAACATGCTAGATACAGAAAAAAAAACAGTTCCCGTAATATTTATGTTTATCTTAATCACAAGTAATTATTTCAAATTTTTCGCTTGAATAACTTCGGTGATAAGGGGGGGGGGGGGGGGGGGGAATGGTAGTTTTTTTTTAATTTTCCTTCATAGATCAAAATTTTCCCCGTGTAGAAAAAAAAAGAAAACGTGCACGTGGATGACTCTCATTTAAAACCATTCCAAATTTCAAATTGATACCTTAAGTAGTTCGAGAGATATTTCACTTTGTGACAGACAGACAGACGGACGGAGTCGCACCATAAGGGTTCCTTTAGTACCTTTTTTGGTACGGAACTCTAAAAACAGAAGGAGAAGAGTCAGTCTTTTGACGTTTGACGTTTTTTTGCTCAAGTTTGTTGATACATTTATTTAAATTATACCTTTACACGAACTAAGCGCATATGAGTTCCCATATCCGAATCGATTATTTTTTTATGCTCTATCGTTTATAGTATGCGTTTCGTAAACGATAGGTATCATTTGCCATTCTGACTAGACGTCACTGACAGTTGACAGATATAGCATGTAGAATTTCGACAAGAAGAAATTAAACAATTTATGAGGTCAAATGTTTCGGAAAATTAATTAATCGTCACAGTCGGATAAAAAACTAAACGGAAGGTTGAATAATAATGTACGTATAAAAAAAGTTTCATGTTTATCCGTTCATGGGAAGCTGAGATCATTCGTGAAGGAACAATGCTTAGTTTGATACTGGCTGATTCTTTTTTAATTCAGAGATTTATTTTAAGTGAGAGATGAGAGATAATAATACTACATCTACTCGTATAGTAGCGGTAAAGATCGGACCAGTCCGCGTACGAAGTTCTGCTTCCATAAATTGTTTATATAGTAGTAGGTATCCCGTTTTAAATCGGAAAATGACGTACAACGAATAAGTATATGTTTATCTGTGCTTCTTAAGTTCTTCTCCAATAAAAAACTCGGGTTAGGAAGAAGTAGAGATTTATTGCCCGCATCTATCAGCTAACCTAAAAGGGCTGACGGGGTTTCGCTTTTCTCGGCATACTGCATCGCACGTTTTATTCGGAAAAGCTTGAAGTTTTTATAAGAAGTTAATTCTATAAGGTGCCTATCATACATAAGTAATTTCCGGTGTGGTAAACCTGCCGATTATTTTGCCTGCTGCCCAGCGGACACCATAACATATAGTTGCACTACCCACGTTTTAAATGGCACGACAGGCGACATCTTTCGAACTCTTCGGTAGTTCTTAAAATTCTTCATAATTCCTCCAAAAATTGTGACCGTGACGTTTGGCTTTAGATGAGGGCCCTTTCGGATGCACTTCGACCCAGTGGGATCTTTTGTGCATGACGTTTGGCTTTACTACCTACAGCAAAATACGAAAAAGCGGTTGAATTGATTTGTTTCAATACTGCCTCAAAAGTATCAAGAGAGTAAGTATATTTTGTGTAAGGGTCCAACCTACGAAAAATATCTGAACATGCACTTTATAATGCCTCGACAACAGGGTGTGACTCGTTTGAGATGGTTTCGAATTCCAACATGGATTAATAAATGACATGCCTTTTATGCGGACTAATATCTTATGCATCTTATCGGATTGAAATTGGGGGTGGAAATTGATATATGAATTCACGCGGCCGAAGACCGCACGCCGAAGAAAGTTTCTTATAATGTTGCGTTTTCATTATGAGGACTCTGTCCAATGATACATTGAAGATCGATCATAGCTAAGAATACCTGTGTCTACTGTATAAATAAAAGCCATACTACGCCGTTAAGTCAAGGCTGACGCGTTCGGGAAATAATTGAAGCGCGGATAGTGGAAGAGCACCCTTGACGCCTATATCCGGCTAGAAGTTATTAGGTATGTACTTGGAAATCACTTCATTGCGGTACATACTTAACTTACCTACTCGGGGGATAGATATCTGCGTTGGGATCTCGAGTGCCGTATCATGATCGGCCTTATCACGCGATAAGTGACAAGATAGAGCGTCCGTCACTGACTGTCATCGTTCGATAGAACGAGACTGACGCTCTATCTTGTCACATATCGCGTGCTAAGGTCAACCATGATACGGGGCCAGACCAGAAACAATTAATCCGCAAATCATCCAAGATGTAGGGTGGTGTGAATTATGTTTTTTTCCGTAATATTTTACTCTCTAAGTGGTGGTTAATTACCACTGGTTATATTATTGAACCTTTGTCTCGAAATAACTGATCTAAATCGAACATAAAATATACTGGTACACTTGACGCGAACAAAAATTTGCACGCTACGCTAACTGATCGAACAATTTTAAAAGTTTTTAGAAACCCATAATATTTTATAACAAGCTAACCAACAATACGCCACGTCATGGGTTTACAGAGAAAAAAAAACATCCCCACTTTATGTAGGGGAGTAAAAAAACGAGATAGTATTCTACCGTTGGTTCGGCGTGATTGATTTTTAGGGTTCCGTAGTCAACAAGGAACCGTCCGTCTGTCTGTCGGTCTGTCTGTCTGTCTGTCTGTCCGTCTTCGGCTTAGCTCAGTCACCCTTACAACTAGAAAACTGCAATTCGGCGTGGTTATATAAACGAATCACGCCGACAACACAGTAGGATAAAATCCTGAAATTTTTTTTTTAGGTTTCCGCCCCTACATGTAAATTGGTGATGTATTTTTTTTTCTCGTTAAACCTATAGTGTGGGGTATCGTTGGATAGCTTGTTCAAAAATATTTTTATTTATTTTTCAACTCAGTTATGCGTTTGCGAGATAATGGGATTTAAAGCTCTAATTTTTGTTCGAGTCATGTGTCCCCTCCCCTGCCGGCTAAATGACTACTACTGGGGACGTGAAAAAATTCGTGGCAGTAGTACATATAATTAATCTAAAAGGAAAACTATCACAGTTAAGTAGACATAACTAGTTAACGAGTAGTAGACATAACTAGTTAACTGGTAAGAAATGCACTTAATTCCGGGTGCATATACATTGTCATTGGAACCCTTTACCGTGGACGGTAGAGTTGTTTTTTCACGGCACGTTATCTTCAATAGAAAAAACCTTGTCCTTCAGTTGGTCGCTAACCGAAAGTGGTCGCGTAACCGGCGAAACGACCCTATACATTAGTATGTTATAAAAATAATCATATTTACGATTATTTACGAGGGTAATAATCTATAATAAAAACTTTTAAGTCCGCATTCTGTGACATCCGGGCACTATGGAACCCTACCCTGCGCGTGGCCCGACACGCACTTGGCCGCTTTTATTACATTACCCATGCCGAATCACAGCTTTCTAGTAGTAAAAGGGTCACTGAGCTAAGCCGCATTATAAGGTTCCGTGTTGCCTACGGAACCCTAAAAACTGACGCCGATTCCAGCCCCCCTATTCTGTAACTTGTTTTAAGCTCACATCACGCTCACCCACAAATGTATCATGACACCGCGATGCGTAGTAACTAAGCGTAGGTAGAGGTCTATGTGCTAGTTGGGTAGTTTCGTTTCGGGACGGGTGACCGGCGGGGTGAGGTGAGCCGCATAATAGCGCGTAGCGAATAACAGCACATGACCACCTCTGTTGTCTTTTACAATAAATATTTATTATTATTAATGCAAAGGTCGCCGTTTAAATCATACATAAATAGAGTTGTTTGGACTTGGGTACCATCTTGCTCTTCTCTTTTTTTCTAGGAACACATCGCAGGTAAGTTGGCATGACGCATGACTGCACGACTTGCTTTTGTCCCTTGAACCCGGTGAACGAAGAAAAGAAATCGAGGTCGTCCTTGCATACGACGATACGACTCGCTTGGTAGACACTGCCAACCGATGGAATCGGGCGTTGCTAGTCAAACAGCGGCACATGCTTGTTCCCAAGACTTTAATGGTAGGTATACACATTATTAACACATTCAGTGCCAAAGATTTCGTTGCGCTACGCTGGTAGCCTATAACATGGGGAACTCCTTATGTAGAGAAAAGCAGAGTGCCCAGGACCTAGCAGAGGTTTCTGGCACTGGAAGTGTTAAGATTTGCTGTGTTGACCACCGAGTATTATTTTCAGTGGTGTCGACAGTTTTAAGGAGAACGGGTCATTCAGAGATTTAGGTTTACTTCTCTTCTGTGGACGTTGCCAAAGTTAAGGGCTGTGAAGCCAAATTTTTGGTTGCATGCGCATAAACAGCGTCCCCTCTTACATGATTGCATGCAATCAAAATGTTTTTATATTTATACGCACACTACTGTACACACTAGCAGATACTAGCGTAGTGCGTCTGCGTAGCGTGTAGCACGCTTAACTTACTTAACGCGATCACAGGCAAACGTTTGTATTAATCAATCTGTATGACCCACATATGTCCTTTGTTATCAACTCAGCGCTTGCCTGAACTTCCAGTTTCTAGGTGCCAAACTACGAAAGTCAAAGATCTAGTCCTCAGTACGCTTACCATGAGTTTGACAATGACGGCTTACGCTAACGAGGATCGAGTTTTCTATCTGTGCATCCCGCTCGTACTGTCAAAGTGCAATAGAGAGGCACAGATAGAAAACTCGATACTCGTTAGCGTAAGCCGTCATTGTTAAACTCATGGTAAGCGTACTGGAGTTGCAGGCATCTACAGGTTACGGTTACGTCTTGCCATCAGGCGGGGTGTACGCTTGTTATCCAAGTTCGTATAGCGCTATATCCGTCTTATCCAGTATATAGGTAAGTGCGATAGGAATGGAGATAAAGAACTCCTATTTTCCTTTTACCCTCAGGATCGTGAATACGGCGAGCTAGTGAACCTGCAGTCTTGATGGTTGTGCTGACGCCGTGTGTAATTGCGTTTGCGATACGTCAGTGTTAACTCAGTTAGCGGGCAATTTAGCGGACTCGTGTCGTGTCGTGATCACGGGTGCGGCCACGCTGCGTGTTCCGGAGGGCACATCGCGGGACCTGCCCCGACATTAACCAACATTTATGTAGGTAACTAATATACCTCTGGACAATATTACAAAGCTACGAGTTACAAATTGGGCTGTTTTTATGCTATGACGGTGGAAATCATGCATACGGTCTGACTGATCTTAAGCAGACAACGCAGCCTATGAACGCATGCGATTCCAGAAAATTTCAAGCGCTTCGCCGTCTCTTTATGATTTAAGGACTTGTTATGTTGATAGATAGAGACGAACGCGGGTCCGTCACTCTCAAGTCTCAACACAACACATCCTGAGAGCTCTGGCGACCTAACCCACCACCAACACATACCTACTAACCTTGTGGCGTTATGGGACTTCTAAACGGGCAACATTTTTACGGCAATGTGTGGCCGGCAAGCATATGCATCTTTCTCTGGCGTACAAATACAAAGTTAGCGTAAGACAGCAATAGTTGTTGGCCAGAAATTGCAGGAAAATGTGGCCCGTTTAGAAGCCCCATTAAGTATTATAGTCGCGGTTTTCTGTAATTTCACTGTGCCCTATCGGTCTATATGCGTAAACCATGTATGAAAACTGATAAAATTAAGCTAATTTCGTCGCCAATGTATTTTCCCATTCCTATTTTTACTCGACGGCCCCAGAAGTAGGTATGTATGTATGTATTATGAATGTATGTGGACAAGAAAACACAATTTCACGGTCTACAGTCCAAATTGCTTGATGTATTTTGGCATATGAGGTGAGGTGTCGTCGGATTTCTCATAGTCGTGAGATATAATATTACAAAAACGATGGGTTTTTTTTTAAATCTTTTGATTTCGATTGTATATATCAATCGACTATGTGCTCATTGCAAGAGGAAGCGCGTTATAAAAAGACGATTCACATAATGATTTCAACGCGACAAGAATGCTTTACGAAATTGGATCCAAGCCCAAGTTTTAGCTCATATTTTGGTGACATTGTTCAGTCAGATACAGAAGTGGTGTCTACATTTTAGCATTGTCATTTGTCGTGGATTGGTTACACTGAGTGCTTTCTGCGGTCTGGGCAACAGTAGCGATGCGCAGAATGCATCCAGCCAGCGTGACCAATGCTTAAAAATACCACGCCGTCGTGGCGGCACTTTTAATTATTGATGGGATTATAGATTAAAAAGCAAAATTGATAATTTGTAGACCGCATTCTAAATTCACCCTTTATTGAACATTTCTCACACAAAGTAAAATAAAAAAATAAAAATTAAACCGATTGCTTTTTACAAATATTACAGCCCAGGGCACTCTTACGAGTAGGTACGACTAAGAGGATCTATCGACATCTCACACGTTAAAATAGCAGCATAACTACGTCCCCATATATACACTTGGAAAACATAACGCTCCTGCTCCCGCTGTCGTACCCGACAAAAGAGGTACCTACTCAACCTTTGTTTTTGAGGTAACAGTGGGATATATGTTATATACCGACGAATACTGGGTGCCAATTGGGATTTTGGTTGCCAATTGATGTTTAACCCTACCCGTAATGAGTTTTGCGTGAGTTGTTTACAGAATATTCTGATTAGGTACCTACCTACATACTACATACATGATGAAGTGCTTATGCACGCGAATATTTCGTTTCACGTCAAAGGGTGTCGTTATCTGCCTTAGATAGTATGGAGTAAGATTACTACAAGTAATACGGAGCATGCTAATGTCGGCCTGTTTTTTTTAACCGACTCCAAAAAAAAGGAGGAGGTTCTCAATTCGGTTGTATTTTTTTATCAATGTTTGTTACCTCAGAACTCCGTCATTTATGAGTCTATTCGAAAAATGTTTTTTTTTTTGGTAAGTTTATGCTTCCAGGTTGGTCCCATTTTTTGGGATTCATGAGCAATCGAGGGAACTCCTCAATTATTTTGGTCAGGCGTGTAGTGATTTTGGTATTTTGTATTATAAATCGTGTATATTTACACCCGGAAATCATACATTTGGTGGAGTGGAATTGATGATTGAAGACCACAGATGAGTTATGGAATTCCTCAATCACTTATGTACTTAAAAGTACTAAAGTACGTCACAGATCCTGATAAGATTCCGTGGAAATAGCAAGTAATTAAGTGCCAAAGGTGAACCTTGTGGAATCGACGGAAGTCCTCAAATATTATCGGGCCACATACAGCGATTGGGTTTTTTCTCTAATAATCAACGCGAAAAAGTTATCAAGTTGCATCCACGACAATAACGACACGGACATACTCGTAACAGTTACCTACAGATCCATTACTTTCGTTGCTAAAGACTCCTTATAGTGGTAGCCCTACGCTTAAAAAACCGCAAATCGATGTACAGTTTAGCCGTTTGGCACACACATACTATAGGGCAAAACAATTTTTTTGACCCGCAGTTCCTAAAAAAATTTCCCTTAGGGGGGGAGTGCCGAAACATTTTTCTTATTGTATGGGAATTTTTTTTTTTTCAGAAACCTATCGTGTGTAATATCACATGAAAGGGCTTTTTGAGGCGGTTCTAAAAATATACCACATCATTACATTTTAGCCATATTTTTTTAATTGAAACAAAAATAATTTTCGAAACATACCAAGTTTGGGCTCCTCCAGACACGATATGGCTGGTTTTTTTTTAATTCAATATACCACAAATGATATGTGATATCCTCATATCTAACCTCAAAAAAGCAATTTTGAAAAGGATTGCATTAAGTTTTTTTTTTAATTTTTCAATATCACCAAGGGACACAGTTCTACTTGAATACCTATTTTACGTGACTTATGGAACTGTACTGCAGATACGTTACTTATTAATCATAAAATGATACGTAGTATCCATATATCCAACGGGAAATACCTCTTTAACCCTTTAACTGCGCTTTTTCATCAGTTGGTATATTATCATATAGTTTGGTTGGTTGGTATCATATAGTTTTTTTTTCTGAATTTTTTAATTTGATTGTTTCACTTGGTAATATTGAAAAATTAAAAAAAAATACTTAATGCAATTATTGAGGTTAGATATGAGGATATCACGTATCATTTGTGGTATACTGAATTTAAAAAAAAAAAAATATATGGCTAAAATGTAATGATGTGGCATATTTTTAGAATCGCCTCAAAAAGCCCTTTCATATGATACTACACACGATAGGTTCCTGAAAAAAAAATTTTTTTTTCCATCCAAAAAGAAAAATGTTTCGGCACTCCGGTAAGGGAATTTTTTTTAGGAACTGCGGGTCAAAAAAATTGTTTTGACCTCTAGTATGCGTGTGCCAAACGGCTAAACTGTACATCGATTTGCGGTTTTCTTATGAAATTGGGCTTGTGGGGCTTCCACTTAGGCCTGCCACACACTGTCGCGGCGTGCGGTGGCGGACAATAGTAAATTTGACAGCGGCGGACAAGTTTACTGTCCGCCGCGGTCAGAGCGCGCCAGTGTGATGCAGGCTTAAATGTTTCTGTAACATAAGAGATTGATCTGTACGCTTACCATGAGTTTGACAATGACGGCTTACGCTAACGAGTATCGAGTTTTCTATCTGTGCATCCCGCTCGTACTGTCAGAGTGCAATAGAGACGCACAGATAGAAAACTCGATACTCGTTAGCGTAAGCCGTCATTGTCAAACTCATGGTAAGCGTACAGATTGATTAGGCCTGTATCTGCCACATACTCTACTACCTACTTGTGTTGTCTTAAGTATGGAATTTGTTGTTACAGTTTTGTTTTTATTTGGATGGCACTAGTAAGTGTAATTATCGTCTGTTTATTAGTCTGACTGACTGAAGAAATAGCTATAATTTTATCAGATCGCGATTGTTAGTAATTATTAAACCCCGACGAAAAAAGAGGGGTGTTATAAGTTTAACGTGTCTATCTGTGTATCTGTCTGTGATATCGTAGCTCCCAAACAGATGGACCGATTTGAATGCGGTTTCTTTTGTGTCATAGATATTTTTATCCCGAGTGTTCTTAGCTATGTTTCATCAAAATCTGTTCAGCCGTGTTTGAGAAATTGGACTTTGAAATGAAAATGTCGGGGTTTTCAACTTTTTTAAGTTGTAGTTACTACTCGTATATAAAAAAAAATAACCACGTGATACGGAAGTCTTGGACCGAGTCTGGCGCGAACTTGACCTGCTTTTCATCACAATACCAATGCCACGGGCATAGCTAACTCGTGCGCCGATATGAAACATAACTAATGTTGGCGCGAATCTCGATCCTAGGTAGGTTAGTGCACTAATAGGTTTTTGAACTCGTGCGTTGCGTTATTTTTCTTTAAAGCTGTGTCGATCAAAGCGGTGATTATATAGAAGATTAAAAAGGCGTGTGTTATCCAATTTTTCTTCGACGTCGAGTAAAGGTAAAGCAGCAGATTTCGCAAATCCTAGTTGAAAGTCCCGGGTCGAGCACTCCTGAGGGGAGACACCCGGACCCACCCACCCCCGACTTTCACTCTCGCGCGTCGGGGCTTCGGCCAACTCCGAAACACCGCCTGTGCCCAACCGGGCCGCAGGCGGTTATGCCCCTTACCCACGCGGCGGTAAGTGCGAGTTTGGCGTGAACTCAAATGGTGCGAGGCCGGAATCATTTTAAGAGATGCGTCTAGGGCATAATAAGAGTCGACACGTCTCACGCGGTTCTACGGGCTGTAGCGTTGTCTTTAAGGCCGAGATTGGCGTGCGCAGTTCTATGGCGCGCAAAGTACTCTGCTTCCGAAGAGACGCCTTGTATCAGATCTCTCGTCACCCGGCAACGCACACAACTTACAAATATATCATATATGATATATTTGTAAGGTAGGTAGGTGTCTAAGAGAACTGGAAGTCAGTTCATGAACGTAACCGGACCAGTGACTTGGTGTCCATAGAACTAGATTTCCACCGGCTTGCTAATTTGAAGACTTAATTATTCCGCAAGTAAGCCAAATTAGCTGCGGCCTGCCTTGTTTGATGGGTCACCACACCAATGCCGGACACATTAAAGTTATCAAGGGATCTGTAAAGTTAGATAAGACTGGTAGGTACCTACTTGTTCGCAACACTGTGCCAAGAACGCGAACGCACATAACGTTGCTTGAGAATGAAAATTAAAGTGTCTGTAAACGGTGCCTCCTACTTCCTGGCTTTGCAGCCTTATCGGATGTGGATATTACTTGCAGAAACAGCTCGTAATTTGGTGGTGGACTAAGATTCAGATAGGCACCTACTCTCGACAGATTGCTAGGACCAAAAGAAAATACGTAGTTACTAAGTAGGTAGGTACTTATTAATATATTATATGTATATCACGGATTAATCTCAGCGGGGTGGGTCACGACTTGGTGACTACTTAACTGTGAACACATTTGAAGTTATTGTGTCAATCAGAAAACATATATTAAGTATAAACATGGACATTATTGCAATTTATTATCAATTGCACGCTTACGTAATGCGATCCGATAGATACCTAGGTTACTCCGTTCAGTGGCTTGCACATTCAGCGTCAATTATTTATTGCTTCAAGTAGGTACTTAAGTTACCAACTCTATTTGAAACTATTCGTGGTGTAGTGTAGAAGAACAACAACTACCTCACATAGTAATGTTACCATACGTAACGAGTATGTATATAGGTACCTATACTAAGTATGGTACTATCTATCTACTACTTTTTCAGGAATTAAACCATTTACGGTAGTTTCACCTTCCAACAACAATTTATGGGTAGGTGACAGTAAGTATACTTAATATAACCCACAGTGGCGGAAGAGAATTCAGCTGACGCCTTTGTATTGTTCGGGTTATTGTTTAGTTGTGCGAGTGTTGCGCTTTAGCTAACCGCAGGGCATACGGGTACATGCTTTGCGTGCGATATGTACCTACTTATAAGAAACGACGCAAGAGCGAAGACAGAGGAGCAGGCCTCGCCGGGCGTCGCCAGTCGCCGGCAGCGCGCGCGGCTACCCTACGGCCCACGCGTTATGGCCCACAACGCCGCGCGCGCCCGCTGACCTCACCGCACCGCACCGACCGTCCGTCGGCAAGTAATAAATATGTAACACTGATAAACCCGCAGAAGCGATGACCGGCGTATTTAGGGATTCTCGGCAAACAAACAGCGGGTCATCGCGCCCCGCTCGAGGCCGTCGGGATAGGCCGACGCCGGCGTCAACACCGGCTATTTCTGGTCGCTAGGCAACAGGATCGCGGAAATAGCGCGGCGTGCAGATATAACGACTATAACTAATGTCACGTGTGGTACGTACCTGCAGCAGGCGGATGTTGGTCGGGCGCGGGGGACGGCACTCGTATCGGAGGCGCGCGGCGGACTGACGAGGCGAGCCGGCAGCACGGCGCGGCGACAGCAGCGACCGCCCGCGCCCCGCGTCTGCATTCCGTGCGTCGCCGCCGTCGGGAGCGCCTCCGCTGACATCAGCTCGTATCTCACGCACTCGCCTGTCACCTCTGCGTGACCCTCCCGGGCCCGACCCGGCCTGCCGAGCAATCGCTGCGGCCGAGGTCGTCGTTCCTGCCGCAACATACCTACCTACATACGCATAATACTTTTCTTTAGAGTCCTGATATAATTCGTTCTCTTTTATGCTAGGTAGGTACATATTATACTGGGCCAATAACTCTACCTTAACAAAACAAATTGAACCACTAGGCAAAGATTTCAACTTTACATTAACATTTAAGATTTGCGATACAAATGATTAGGTTTGGAAACAGACAGACCATTTTGTATGCGAGCCAATACTCGTGTTTTATGGAGGATCGTGTTAATATACCTAGTTCATTAGTAATTAGCGTAAGTAACGTTACTCACCAAGGGCGGTAAAACAAAGAATGTTTCAGAGCTCTGTTATATGATGCAGGAGCTGAGGCCAAAGGCGATAAATACGCTATCGGAGGCTTTCTTTATTACCGCCCATGGTGAGCACACAATTCTAGCTCTCCGCTTTCATAAAATTGAGTTTTGGGGAATTGTGGGCGCGCGTTGCTTTTGGGAACCCATAAGAACACGAAATATATGTGATGGATGTATTTTTTTTGGTGGGTTTTATCGACGCCGCAAGGCACATTCATACGCACAAATATATTTTTAAAAAGAACCGTTTATAATCTGAAAGTATGAGGATTTGTAAACCAGCCATTCCTAAACTAGTTAATGTTGTTAGGTACCTAACTAAAGCGAAGGGAAGTAGGTTTACCTATAACTATCAAATAATATGCAAAAAATAAATTGCAGTTTCTAATCATTAATTGACTCTTAGTTCAAGATTTGATTACTACTTATCGCGTTCAGTATCTGATATCGAACATTTATTGCGATTAGAACGCCATCTACAAATATGCGCTGCAACTATTAAGAATCCCGGGCCAGTAAAACAGTGTATGATTATGATGAGTGAGATACAGTTGAAATGAAGTGGGTGGCAAAATTCAATAATTAGTGCGGCCAATGCACTGGTTAAAACGAGAACTAACTCGGTGTATTTAACCATATTAACTTTATCAATTTGCTTCTTGTGGCAAAACCAGAGGCCCTACCGCGAAACGCAGCGAAACGAAAACGAATTTCGTTCTTGTATCTCCCTCTCGGTTGCGCTTGCTAGTTCGAGCGACAGATAGAGATATACTCTACATGATTTATGAGAGATACTCGAACGAAAATCGTTTTCACTTCGCGGTAGCCCCTCAGGTCGAGGGAAACACAATGGGAAACCGTCAAACTGCGCCACCTAGTTCGTTAAAAGCGAACTAGGTGAATATTTATATTTGTCTATGCTCTTCTAGCTCACTTACGTTGTTTGTGTTGTTATTTGTTTTTCATAGATGAAGCTGTTTTGCTCACAATTCAAAGTTTTAGTTTTACCGCCAATGCAAAACGTGGCGCGAAACAAGCGCGAAATCTCACATATTTGTTTTGTTTGTGACCAAGTGTTGTGTTTGTGTTTGTGACAGAATTGACAGATCAAGTTACAGAACAGACAGAGGTGCACTATTGCATATTGCATGTATGCAATACAACACAATATACTTACATCTTTGGGTGCAGCTGCAGCAATTTTACAAGTTCTATAAAAAAAAAACATGAATATTAGTGTTACACACTTTTCAAATCCCTTTTCTTTCTTTTTGAAAGAAAAGGCACACACCGCTCAAGATCAGGAGCTCGCGTACGTGCAGAATGTCTACACGAAAAAACATTGGTCGGACGTGAACCACGGCAAAGTGAGTATCTACTAATACCCCCTTTCCTGCCTATGGAGTTTGATTGTGTATTGAAAAGTCCTACACCTGCCTTCTAGATAGGTTAAGTGGCAACTGCGATTTATCTTTCATTCATTTTAATTTGCTCTAGATCCTTTTATATTACGCATTATATGCATGCAGTATGTTTTATACAATACCACTATTAGGTACTAGCGTACTAGTGTAGTAGGAGACTTCTTTTTAACCCCTCACGCAAACAACTTATAAATTTAACATGTGTGTCTGTCTGGAGTCTGTAACATTCTAGCTCCCTTTAAGTCTTGTCTGTCAAGATGGTTTTTACCCATGTTTGTTGTTGGGGAATTAAAAGTTTTATGATATATACAATATAAAACGTTTGGTTATCTTATTTCTCATTGTAATTGACAGTAAGGTAGCATGTTAATAAGCTGTAACAAAGTATTTTTCTGCTTTTTTACTAGTATGTGGCGGTGTGGCACCATGGTCAATGGACCCGAGGGATTGTCCATATGGAGTCTCAGGTCCTCATATGGCTGGTTGACTGTGGGCGTTATGTACGGCCAGATGACAGCATGGTTTATGTGGATTTGCCTGCAGAATGTAAAAAATTACCTACAAAGGTATTTGAAGCCAGCATCCATGGAGTGATGCCAATTGACAAGGTAGGAAATTGGTTTATTTCTTGGCGGATGGTGTTTGCATTTGAATTTAAATTTGTACACGTAACTGTATCATAACATCCCTGAAGGTTATTCAAATCTAATCAAAATCTGCAGATGGCAGCAACTTATCACATAAAATGCTTTCAGCTACAGAATCAAAAGGAATATAGAAAGAAAGAAAGAAAGAAAGAAGACATTTATTCACTACACAAAAGACACACAGAGACAAAAATACATTATAATTGACACATAATGTGCGTGTCTTCGCGGAGTGAATCGGTCCCTGTCTCAGCATTATGCCGAGGTGTCAGACAGACACCTACAGCGCTGATTTTAGACAGCGCCATACGTGACCCACGGAACGCAACACAACATACTACCTATACAAACATATATATATACCTACACATAATAAATAAATAATTAATATACTAAATTTCTTAAATATGTAACACAAGCCCAATGGGATGAGGGACACAAATTGAAAAACGCGAAACGGAAAAATAAAAATAAAATAAAGTGCTGGATGGGTAGTCTACTCAGCAAATATGCTGGGACCCCAGATCGCACTATGCCAAAGAGAAGAGTGGCGAGGTGAAGCCGTCTCCGTGCAGGCATGTTCAGCAGGCCAGCGGCGTTCAAGTAGGGAGTGATATGGGAGCGGGGTGGGACTCGGAAACAGAAACGAATGCATGCGTTTTGCACTCGTTGTATGAGCTTCTTTGTACGACCAGTAATGCAGCCAGCATAGACAACATCACAATAGTTTAATCTTGACAATATCAGCGATTCACAAAGGTTAACACGCAAATCAACACTTAAGTAATCGCGAACATTGTAAAGAACTTTTAGGCGGTAGAAGCAGTTACTCACAACTTTTAGTACGTGGTTCTCAAAGCGCAGCTTGCCGTCCATGAGGAGGCCAAGGTTAGTTGCTTCTACCACCCTCTCTATTGGTTCGCCCATGATAGCAACCTTACTGGTAGTCAAAGTCTCGAGGTTAGTGATGGTATTACGGATTTGATGTTCTGATCCAAAAACAACATATTTGGACTTGTTCGGATTAAGGACTAGGCAGTATATATAGCCTGAAGATGCTCTTAAATGGTCTTCTCACTCTTACTAGACCCTGATACTGTAATACTTAGGCAATTATCATTTACCGCTCAGTAAGAAAACAATAATACTTTCAGGCTATGTCTGAAGAGTGTGAAATAAAAGACATTCTTGCAACAACCTGGAACCATGGCTCTATTGAGAAGGGCCAGATGATAATCAATAGCAGTCGAGCCCTTTATTTTGTGCCAGTAGCTTTGATCAGTACAAAGGGAAATGATGTAGTAAGTAACACATACATATACTTAACTTTACAGTGAAATTGAAAGTCTGGAAGAGAAAGTTTGTACTTTAAATGTAATTACTTACATTCAGTGATTTTCAAAAATATTGCCTGGAAATTATATAATTGTTGCCTGGTATTATAAACAAATTTTATTTCTTTATAATATTCATTTTAATACCACTTTGTATGTTAATGCCACTTCATAGAACAGAGCAATATTTTATTTAACTTCTCAATGTTTCATAACAAAAAGAACTAAGTATTCAATTGTTAATAGAAAGCATACAACAAGACCCAGTCAAAACTTGTGCGGATTCAGCAATAAAAGCCATTAGCCGAGTCCACACCTGACGCATGCCACGGTCGAGCATGCCTCAACGCAGTGTGGACCCGGGTATTTGGTGCTTCTCAAGCACATTGGTGTGCGCCATGTTAATTATGTTCCGTGTTTCTGATCAGGTGCTTGGAGACCTGTACGTCGATATTCCCGGCCAAGGCGTCGACAACTTTATTGACATCATGGAGCTGTGGCCAGTGTTCCTGAAGAAAGAACCAGTAAAATACATTGAAAGTAAATAGAATTAATGTTTTAGTAAAAAAAATCCTATGCAAGGATCTTGCTAGAAGTCATCATCATCATCATCATATCAGCTGAAAGACGTCCACTGCTGGACATAGGCCTCCCCCAAAGAGTGCCAAAGTGACTGGTCCTGCGCCACCCGCATCTAGCGGACTCCCGGAACCTTTACCAGGTCATCAGTCTACCTTGTCTGGGGCCTACCCACACCGCGCCTTTCGGTACGTGGTCGCCACTCGAGAACCTTTCCGCCCCAACGGCCATCGGTTCTACGTGCTATGGGCCCCGCCCACTGCCACTTAAGTTTAGCGATCCGGAGGGCTATATCGGTTACCTAGGTTCTGCTGCGGATAGCCTCATTTCTGATGCGATCACGCAGAGAAAGAGAAACTCCCAACATGGCCCTCTCCATTGCCCTTTGGGTGACTTTGAGCCTTCTTATGAGGCCCATAGTAAGCGACCACGTTTCAGTGCCATATGTCATCACTGGCAACAGACACTGGTCAAAGACTCTCGTCTTGAGACACTGCGGAATATTGGACGAAAAGATGTGCCGTAGCTTCCCGAACGCTGCACAGCCGAGTCTGATTCGACGATTGACCTCTTTCTCGCAGTTGGACCTACCTAACTGGATAGTCTGTCCTAGGTATACATAATCGTCTACAACTTCGAGCGTAAAGTGTCCGATTGTAATGGGAGTTGGTACGACATGGGCATTTGACATGATCTTCGTCTTATCCATGTTCATTCTTAGACCAACTCGCTCGGAAGCTTTACTGAGGTCATCGAGCATCGTACTTAAGTCTTAAGTCCTGCATGGTCTCAGCCAAGACTACTATATCGTCAGCAAACCGAAGGTGAGTGATGTACTCGCCGTGGATGTTGATGCCTAGCCTTCTCCAGTCTAGAGTCTTGAAAACGTCCTCCAGTGCAGGGGTGAACAGTTTTGGAGAAATTACATCTCCTTGCCTGACTCCCTGCTGCAGCGGAGTAGGTTTCGAGTTCTGGTCCTGGAGAAGCTAGAAGGCTAGCAGTGATACTCAAGATTACATTGAATATACCCCTTGAAGGAAAACAGAAGTTTTAGGTATATGTATGTGTATATAAGATCAAGAACAGACAGTTCTGACAAGAGGGCACAACCATATTAGAAATATAAGTAAGATTCGAAGTCCGCGCCCTATATTTTAACGAACACCGCTTACGATTACAGACGGTTTGGTGCAACTCACCCTAAGAAACAATAGGGTCTGATTTTCAGATATATTATTCTTGATTATATTATAGAAATAAATCCAAAGTTGGATCTGTATATTCCCTTTTTTACTCAGCCTAATCAAACGATACATTATTTTACGATACAATCAAGTTAATACTATAATATATTATCTCATCTAAAATCTCATTTTATGAAATTTAAATATAACTTCACAATGTTAAGTATTTAATATTTATCGAAATTTGTCCAAAAAAGCCATTCCTGAAAAGTGTTACGTCTCTTTCTCGTGCGCGGAAGGCATCAGCGTGTCTCTGTCTAGGCGGCGTGTTCGACTCAAATCAAAGCATCCCCTTAAAACGAAATTATATTATACCATCGTACCTATATCTATCACAATCATGTTTATTTTTTCAGATATTAATACATTTTATTCAAGCCGTCGTAAACATCACGCGTGTGCGCTTAAGCCAGTCTTGCAGAACCAGGAGCTACCGGTAATGTCTGTATCCACCTGCAATTATGCAGAGTACGAAGCCATTGCAAAAAGCGCCCCCAAACTAGATGTGGCAGAAGAAACGTGCTCTGACGATGGCACAGTCATCACAAAGTCGTACAATAATCGCCTAACTGCTGATGAGATAGAGGAGTTCTCGCAGACATACATCAAGTTCAACGGCATTCAGCATAACGTTTTAAATATAATACTGAACAAGTGCCATGATCTGAGCATGTGTGAGAGGTATAAAGATAAAAAATCTGCGGGCAGGGCGACCACACGTCGGTCGGATTTCTGTGGAGTTCGCTCGTCGGCTCTTGAAGATTTCGATTAGCGATTTGCTTACGCAGTTGTGTTAGGCGCTTTGATTTTCTGCTATACAGTCGCAGCGGCCGTAAATGCCCGCTTTTACTTAATTATAAAATTGATTTTTAGAACATATAAAAACGAGATTATGTACCGGGTGCAGTTTATTTAATTACAGTTTAGTGATTTATGGCTTACTTTCTACGACTAGAAACGTATTATGTTCGTACAAAAGTGTATTCATACCATTAGGTAGGTATTTTTATAGGGTAATCTAGGTAAATAATACCTGCACGGGTATCACAGGACGGCGCGCGAGCTCTCGATTTTTCGCGCACTATACGTCTCTTTCTGAGTTTTATAGTAAGAGAGAGACGGATAGTGCGAGAAGAAACGAGAGCTGGCGCGCCGTCTTGTGATAGCAGTGCTGGGTATGGTAAAATTAAGGTGATGGTTGACACCGTGAATGTCTAAAGTCTAGACTAGTGTCGAAGGCACCATGTTATTTTTGGTATAACCTTTGCACTGATTTAAATGTCCTTGATAACGTCTTCCTATTTTCAAATTTCATGTGCTACTTAAGTTTTTTGTACAACGAAGTGAAGTTGACCTTTACGTTTTTATACTCTTTGAATGATTCTCTCAGCACAATTGGAAAATTGACAACTCGAAATTATTGGTCGTATTTGGATAATGTCAATTTGAAAATGCTCGACATGGAAATTGACCAAACCGAATGCCTAATGCTAAAATTTAATTACTTACGTGAAAGTAGAATTGACATACTTGATATAGCTAGGTCGAAAGAAATACGTCCATATGGAATTACGTACACTTCCAAAAATATGACCAATCGGAAACACGATATATGTGCATTTTGTATAAAATAGTCTATTAAATAGTAAATAGACTATTTTATACAAAATTCGTATATGACGGACCGAAATTCCATTTGGGCTAGATTATTTTTGAACAAGGAAAGATTATTCATTTTGGTCCAACTTCAAAATGGTCATTTCGTTTTGACGATTTTCTGTTTGTGCCGAAAGACAGTAATTTTTGAAAATCAAGTATTTTGCATGGCGTGCCTATTAAGTATGCAGACATTTCAAATTAAGATTGTCAGGTCTATACTAAATGAAAAATATAGATTTTTTTCTTTGTTAGGTCATACAACCTATCAAACGACCTCTGATGAAAATCCGACTGAAATAAACTGGATATTACTAATACAAATTATACGGCACGGCTATCACAGGACTTCCCGCAAGCCGTGTCGCGGGACATAAACTACCCGTCTGTTTCTAAGTGTTCTAATTAGAAAGAGGCGGATAGTCTATCTCGCCGCGACACAGCTTCATGTGATAGCCGTGCTTTGGTATATTTTATAGTTCAGCGCACTAGTGGTGTTGCCAATTGGTTTTTGTATTTAATAGTGCCGCGCACTAGTGGTGTTGCCAATTAGTTTTTTTTAAATAGTTACGCGCACTAGTGGTGTTGCCAATTAGTTTTTGTATTTAATAGTTACGCGCACCAGTGGTGTTGGAAATTAGTTCTTGTATTTAATAGTTACGCGCACTAGTGGTGTTGCCAATTTGTTTTTATATTTAATAGTTACGCGCACTAGTGGTGTTGCCAATTAGTTTTTGTATTTAATAGTTACGCGCACTAGTGGTGTTGCCAATTGGTTTTTGTATTTAATAGTTACGCGCACTAGTGGTGTTGCCAATTAGTTTTTGTATTTAATAGTTACGCGCACTAGTGGTGTTGCCAATTGGTTTTTGTATTTAATAGTTACGCGCACTAGTGGTGATGCCAATTTGTTTTTTGTATTTTATAGATACGCGCACTAGCGGCGTCGCCGATTTTTTTTAGTTTTTAATAGTTACGCGCACTAGTGGTGTCGCCGATTTGTTTTTGCATTTGAATAATAGTTAAGTACACTAGTGGTGTTGTCAATTTTTTTTTAAGAAGTGTTTTTTTGGGAGAATGGTGTGCATTTTTGCATCATTAGGTGTAATATTCGAATGTGATAAAAGGGATCAAACCTAGAACCTATTTTGAGACTGGTTAAATGAGTAGCTTGTAAGATACGAAAATACTCGTACACATAAAGTAGTATTATTTTGTAAGATCTGTGTTGTTAAGTAACTATTTTTGTTTATTCAAAGTTTACTGGAATGCTGTTTTTAATTTAGAGAATAATATGTTTTTTTTATACGACATGGTCTTAAAGAGTCCGCAGTAAGCTCGATTCTCCATACAATCGTAGTTACGCTCTCATTTTAAAAATACGTGTTGGATTCTAACGAAACTTTGCGTATACAATGACATGAGGCATGAGGTATATCTATGTCCGAAATTAGTTTATGTAGCTTCAGATACCATAGTAAAAAAAATACAACGAATTTAAGTTTTTCATACAAAACTTGTTTTTTGCTATATGTCGTTTGGTTTAAAAACTGGAACCATATAAACTAATTACAGACATAGATATACCTCATGCCATTGTATATGCAAAGTTTCGTCACAATCGAACTCGTAGTTTTAAAATGAGAGCGTAACTACTTTTGTACTCGTATGGGAAGATGGAATTTGGCCGAGCTTACTGCGGCCTCTTAATTACTTATGTTTATTTGGAATAGTAATTTTCGTTACTACATAGGTAGCTGAAGGAGAGATATTATAAATTGTTAAGATGGAAATATAAAACCAAATGTTGAACAATAATGACGCTAGGGATAGAGGAATAAAACAGTTGATTATGTTTCTTATTTTTATTCTATATACAAATAAAAATTCGTCCCTCAGGTGACAAACCTAAATTCTTCCTATTAAGAACTTAAATTAAGTTTACTGTACAAAACAGTATGCTGTAAGGCAGTGTTGCTGGGAGTTGCGATGTCACCAAATATGGCAAGTGGAGACTGTCTTTAAAATAGTTATTTTATCGCAACATGCATTTCAAAATGAGTAATCACCATAAAAATATTACAATTTATGGTTTCGACTTTAAAACGAGTTTGTGTTCACACATATAGTATATATTATTACTTTTTGCATATTTTTAAATGTCAATCGTGCTTTATTGCTCTATGACCACACCTTTTCGTCACAACATTGGCAACTGTGGACATATTTCTGAGCCCGAGAAACGTCTCTTCAATCGCAACTGAACAATGGTACGGTATTGACGGAACGGAATGGAACGGCTTGATCACAGATTAGCGATTTTATTACACATTTCTCTGATTCAAAGAATCCCTTAGCTTTAAAGTTCTATTGTTTGATCAGTGATCACATATAAGATACTGATTAGGTCAGTTACTAAAATTGCTTTCTATCCTGATTTAAATAGTCCCTAAAAGTTACGTTACGGCTAGTGGTGATCACAGACGGAGGCCGGGGTTGGTGCTCGCGACATAGTTGAGGAGCTCTTCGGAGTCCTCGCAGACGACGGGCTTCTCGTGGTAGCAGGCCACGTCGTGCCAGGCGATGCCGTCGTTGTAGACGTTGTTGAGGACGCTGAGGCAGGACTCCGCGGTCTGGTTGATGTCGAACTCGGCGTTGTCCGGCTGGCGTTGCTTCTTGTGTCCGGTCTGCGACCACGGGTTGTAGCCCCAGCCGTTGGGGATCTGTAATATAACACAATCGTCTTGTAAACTTGATTTATTGATAAACGATATGATACAAAGAGAAAGAATATAATGGAAAAATAAACCGTCTTCGTTTGTAGCCCCCGACAGGATCGAACCTGCGATCCCTCTATTGCCGGTAGAGTGCTTTAACCACTAAGCTACGAGGACAGTGACTGAAATCGCGTATCTTTCAACTTTATTCCTGCTACGAATAGCAACCTCTCTGTATACTCTTGAAAGGCTGATAGCCACTTTAATGGCAAGCTATGCGCTCGCTCCATTCTAAACGAACCACATCAGGTAATTTCTGATTAACGAGAGAGATGGCGCTGATGTACATTATACTTTCTTAACGAAACAAATTATTTATTTAAATATTTTTGTTTCCTGTTATTTTTAACGCAGAAGTTACTCCGATCATATTTTAAACGAAATGATACAGAGAGAAATAATATTTATAATGGAAACATAAACCATCTTCGTCTGTATGATCTGGGTAACTTCCTCGTTAAAAATAACACGCAACAAAAATATTTAAATAAATAAAGTATTGATTTATTGATGTTTATGGGCAGGTCCGTTTCACTAGGTATAAGTTTCAATTGCAACTTATAGTGTAAGGGAGCACTGCCCGTATTTAACAACACTCGTGTAGTCTGGCAAACGAAAGTTGAAACAACTAAACTCGTTTACGCGGTAACACTGTTGATCAAAATGTATGCGTATGACGTTTAGTGTTGCCGCGTAAGTAATTGAGTTTAGTGAGTTCAACTTTAGTTATGCAAGTGTAAACTGGCAACCCTAGGCGCTTGACCAATAACGACTTGCCATTTCACCTGTGTTGCCCGTGGTCCGCTTTGACAACGAATCCCAAGATTTGATATAGTTTTACGAAAGCGACTGCCATCTGACCTTCCAACCCAGAAGGAAAACTAGACCTTATTGGGATTAGAACGGTTTCCTCACGATGTTTTCCTTCACGGAATAGCTAACGGTAAATAATTCGTAGGTACATAAGTTCCGAAAATCTATTATGAATCTCTAGGATGCTAGAATAATTAAGTTAAGTATTTAAGGATTATGAATATTATGATGGGTTGAGTACTCGCCTGGTTGGTCGGCGAGATCTTTTCGCGGTTAGCGGACCAGAACCAGCCGAAGATATTCTTGGGTTCCAGGTCCTTGCGCGACTCGCAACCCTTGAAGTCGCAGAGGCGACCAGACGTCCAGATGTAAGGCACATCATCTGTAAAGAGCAACCATGGACATAGTGCTTTATAAACACAACGAAAATTATTTTGATCAAGATCGATTCAAAGGTCTTTGAGTTATTGCTGAAAAACTGCCTTACTTAACGAAAAGGCCGTAAGTGTAAGTTTCTGATGAAGATATAACTTTTTTTAAGTTACGGTATAGGATAGTGATTCCTAATGTGGGTTAGCCGGTAAAAGGTACGCAACCCTTCACGGTGCGTATAATTTCTACCACAAAAATCACAATAATATATAGGTAGTAAATAAATTATATAGGTGTCCCAATAACTATCTCTAGTGTGGACACTGTTATCACCTTGGTAGACACTCATTTCAGGCTCGACAAAATTGTACAATTTTCCATAAATTTTTTTTTGTCAAATTGTACGCTTGTAAAGTTTTGTGGTATAGGCCCCAGGCCGTAATTCTATTGTGCTTGGTTTAGTGCCCATGCGGGGCTATTATAGGGCGGTATGCCGCTCGCCATAAATTGTGTTAAGGGAGTCTATCAGCTGCAGAGATAATTAACCCTATTCAAATCTCTATGCATGGGGCATACCTCCATGGCAAGAGTGGGACATAATATAATAATATCAATAATCATCATCATACCAGATGAAAGACTCCCACTCCTGGCCATAGGCGTCCCCCAGAGAGTTGCGTAATGACCGGTCTAGCTCTAGGTTATGTAGCTCAAGTCTTGTCCACCAGCAGCCATCCGTTACAATGATGTCGGCGGGGTATTAACCTGCTCAAAGTGCGCCGTACCTTTATAAGATCGGGTACACAAGCCACCTGAGAGCGGACCAGAGAGGGCAGAGAGTAGAACAGCAACACTCCAGTAATCATAAGTCGCAGTCGCTGAGGTCCGAAACGGACAGGATGCCATCATCATAAATATAGGCAGATGATGAGGGTCAATCGTCGAATCCGACTCGGTTGGGCAGCGTTCGGGAAGCTACGGCACATCTTTTCGTCCAATATTCCGCAGTGTCTCAAGACGAGAGTCTTTGATCAGTGTGTGTTGCCAGTGATGACATATGGCACTGAAACGTGGTCGCTTACTATGGGCCTCATAAGAAGGCTCAAAGTCACCTAAAGGGCAATGGAGGGGGCCATATTGGGAGTTTCTCTGCGTGATCCGCAGCAGAACGGTAACCGATATAGCCGTCTGAATCGCTAAACTTAAGTGGCAGTGGGCAGGGCACATATCATGGTAGCACAGGAAAAGGTTTTCGACTGGCGAACACGTACCGGAAGGCGCGGCGTGGGTAGGCCCCCCAAAAGATGGACTGATGACCTGGTAAAGGTTGCGGGAGTCCGCTGGATGCGCGTGGCGCGGGACCGGTCACTTTGGCACTCTTTGGGGGAGGCCTATGTCCAGCAGTGGACGTCTTTCGGCTGATATGATGATGATGAGGAATCAAGGGAGGTAAACACCTAAAGTATGAAGACCCGACAAATCTCTAAGGATCTGCTTTTTAGCGCAAAGTTGATCATTACTCACTTTGCTGGATAAGCTTGAAGATCAGATTGTTCTCCTCCTGCGTCTCCATAGAGACGAGGTCCATGCAATACTCGCGGCAGATGTTGCGGCCGTCCAGCCAGTCCACCTTCCTGTTGGCCAGCGCGGGGACGTGCCCGCTGTAGAAGTAGTTGTGCCCCCGGTAGAAGAATTCCTTTGGTCCTGGGGAACAATGGGATGGTTTGTCAGTTTTTATGGGTCACTTATTTATTAATGGATGGGCATCGCGCTATATCAGCCACTGGCTGTCCTCGCCTTTACTAAAATATACTATACTTTACTAGATAATCCGCCATGAGTGTTCATTCTGAATAACGATACATTGAAATCGTATTTAAGTCTGTAGAATTACTTTCCCCCTCCAAACTTTGTTTCTTTTTCTGAGCCACTGCTGGGCAAAGCCCCCCCCCCCTTAAGGTAAGTGTGGTGTATTGCTATCCTTATCTCGTGCGCATACGTCACGTCATGATGACCGGAGTGGGGGGCAGTAGTTGTCCGACCGTTGCCGGGAGTGGTGGTGTGCTGTCGAGCCAACGAACGTGTAAATAGCAACACTGGTATACCTATAGAACGTGCAAATAAGTGAATACTACATGTGGCGACGAGGATAAAAATACGTACTTTTACTAAAAAGAAAAAGGGTATGGAGATAATATTATTATTTTGCTGTTGCTTTGACATACACTCCTACAGCAAAAGGGAAATTGAAATAACCCATTAAAGCCATAAGTACTTTAAATAAAGGGGACACGCATAATAATGCATAATGTCAAGAAACTCCAGACTCGTCATGCAGTTTAGTACATTATACGCGGTTAGTTTATTTAAAATGCAATGTACAGTGATTTACAAAACTGATAATGAATATTTAAACCGGTACACTTAACGGTCATATATTTCTCCTTTCCCAAGTCGTTCAGTTTAGACTAACATCGGCAATGATTGGGTTACTAAGTGAATGTGTTAAATAGTGATAATAATATAAATCGTTTAACCGTCTTAAAGTACATAGGAACACTATTGTTTCATCCTTTCTCAGCTGTTGCAACATACATCTGTGATAAACATAATATGTTTATTACGGTGGTTGATGATTATGTTCAATTACATTTACTGTTTTAAAATTCTAACATTTTATTATAACGAACTTCAAATAAAGTCTGATAAACATGAAAAGGGAATAACAGACTAAGTACCTACATATATACTTTGGCGTGTATATAACGCCTTATGTAACTTATTTGTTCATCTGCATCTCAATTGACGTGATTAATCCATACTGTTTATAGTAATATAATTCGTGAGTTGTAGGATGGTCACAAATTGGAACGAGGAAGTTTTGTATGCTACTCGTATATTAAATAAGGTAAAGACAAAGATTGATGGGTACCTTGTTTGTAATTATAAAATAAAAGGAGACGAAATATATATAACTTAATGCCTATTTTATCTAAGCGTATGCTAGACCGGTATGTCACTAAACTGTATGACTACATCAGGAATGGCTACAGCAGGAACATTACCTGTAGGAAAACATTATAATTGAGCAGATTACCGAATCTGGACATTAAATTGTCACGTGTGTGTATATTAATGGTACAACAAAAACCTGATTACTAAATCATTATAAACAGATAAACTTATCTGGACATTAAATTGAAAGCAGCAGATTACCGAATCTGGACATTAAATTGTCACTTGTTAATTACTTTTGGAATAACAAAACCTGATTACTAAATCAGTTAAAGCAGATAAACTTATCTGGTCATTGAGTTGACATAACAGACTAATTTTGAAAGTAGCAGATTACCGAATCTGGACGTTAAATTGTCACGTGTTAATATAAATTTGGAATAACAGAATCTGATGACTTATTCAGCAAAAGCAGATAAAATTATCTGGTCATTCAATTGACATAACGGACTTGTTTTGAAAATAGCAGATTACCGAATCTGGACATTAAATGGTCCCATTTGAGCAGAATACATTTATCTGCTTAAATGCACATCGAATTGCACAATGTGCAAGTGAGTACAAATAGCTTAAATGCACATCAAATTGCACAATGTGCAAGTGAGCACAAATATGGTGCGTGCTTAAATGCACACCAATTGGCCTAATTGGACAATGTGCCAGGGAGCACAAGTGTGTCCAATATGCCATGGAGCATATATTATACAGTTTTAAGGAGCGCACGGCGAGATGTAAAATATGCCAACGAGCATTAAGTACCTAATAAATTGTATGACTACACGAATAATTTCCTGTTCCGTGTCTGTGGGGAATACGGGGAACATAAATATAGAATATAGTTGTTACATTAACGTGACCTGCGTACTACCTATAAAGAAAACATTAATTTGCAATAGTAATTGTTATTTATAGCTTTATGGATTTAACTCAACCCAGAAGAATGATAATTGAATTTGAATATTTAATCATATGATAATTTAAATGTTTCTTATTTAATTACCTTAAAAACCTGATCACAATATAGACCTAAAAATACTATATGTGTGATTTTAAGTAAATTGGTATACTTAATGTGAATAAATGACACAAATAATAAATAAAAATCACCAGAATTCGAATGAGTAATAAGTCTAATAATGCATATGGTTGTTACAAATGTATTATTTCTTAACTATTGAGCATAAATTATTCGTGTACGATACAAATAAAAAGTAAAAATCAGGATTCACTAAGAGTGAATGCGCCAGACGCGACACAGAGATCACATTAGTTGTGCCAGCTACTCGATTGTGTAACTAAGCGACTTTCTGTATGGGAGATGACAGTTGAGTTGTCCTGAACATAAGTTTGAAAAGCGACGGTGATGACCTGTTGGGTCACGAAGTGCGGTCGTGGAACTACTTAGGTACATTATTGAACTGGAGTGCGATTTTTGAATCTCACTGGTGATATCAAAGTCACCGGTGACTAAAATTATCACCGATGACTTTTATGTCACCATTTTCCTAAAGCCGTATTTTTGAAAGTCACACGCTGTTTACCAACATGCAGAAATTTTACAATATCAGTCAGAGACAATCTTCCCGTTACGTTCCTTTGTACGCAGATGTTGTCCTTGATACCGGTTTTTATTTTCTCATAATATAACTTAAAACAGATTCAAACGTAAAACGTAGCGTATCTGTCAGTGTCATGTAACGAAAATTAAAGTTTTGAAAAATTCTTGGCAGATGTCACATACGATAACTGTCAAAAACAATCGCATGGTGATTTCAATTACGAGTGGGTAGGGGCACTCGTAAATCGATATCATAGGTGTGACAAATGTAAGTCACCGATGAGTTTCAAAAATACGAACTTTCGGAAATCACTCACATCGGTGAGAATTTGTCACTTGGTGAGATTCAAAAATCGATCCCCTGGAGTGCGATTTTTGAATCTCACTGGTGATATCAAAGTCACCGGTGACTAAAATTATCACCGATGACTTTTATGTCACCATTTTCCTAAAGCCGTATTTTTGAAAGTCACACGCTGTTTACCAACATGCAGAAATTTTACAATATCAGTCAGAGACAATCTTCCCGTTACGTTCCTTTGTACGCAGATGTTGTCCTTGATACCGGTTTTTATTTTCTCATAATATAACTTAAAACAGATTCAAACGTAAAACGTAGCGTATCTGTCAGTGTCATGTAACGAAAATTAAAGTTTTGAAAAATTCTTGGCAGATGTCACATACGATAACTGTCAAAAACAATCGCATGGTGATTTCAATTACGAGTGGGTAGGGGCACTCGTAAATCGATATCATAGGTGTGACAAATGTAAGTCACCGATGAGTTTCAAAAATACGAACTTTCGGAAATCACTCACATCGGTGAGAATTTGTCACTTGGTGAGATTCAAAAATCGATCCCCTGGTCGCTACGTATAGGGTTAAACATAATGTAACATTATGTATCGTGACACTTTACAAAAGGAACACTGTCAAGTGCAAGAAATAATAATTATAACTAATTATTTAACAACTTGGTGGTATGGTATGTACCTACAAAACTTACCTTCCACGTCATTATGGAATTGACATAAATTTACGAGGAAGAGTAGTCCTGTGCTGTGCAGGTGTCGTCCGAGTAATGAAGGGATGCTAACACTAAGTACAGATGTTCATTCGGAAAGTATTAATATTACAAACAAGTTATAAGATTAGGCAGTTACGGGTACACCTGGACTAAGCGACGCCATGACGAAAGTTTCTGACTCTGCAAATGCACTGATCATATCAAACCTTATAATCATTGCCTTCCCATGTAGGGCTGTAAATAAACATAATATGTTTCAGAGTAATTCGATCATGTAGGTCGATCTTCCACGTTTGCTGTACCGATTTGGAACTATGAAATTATCTATTCATGTATAAATTGGACGGTAGTAAAATGATTAAGTAAGTAAGTACAGAGTACAGGTAAAACATAAAAACTTGAAGGCGGGCAGTGAAATAAGTAGGTAAAGTATGTGTATGACGTACAACATATAGTGAAACGAATGTTCCGCTAGTCGGCGGACAAGTGACATAAAGTTTTAAAAAAAAGGTACAAGCATGGAAAATAGTAAGAAAATAGTTAAATTACACTTCCTAACTGATACCTACTCGTTTCCACAAGCGGAAAAACGGGTAACTGATGTAATGGATACTTAAATAAGAACCTGATGCGTATTTGATGTAACATGGACTTTAAACAATATTTTACAAATAAATCTGCACAATGGCAAAATAGAATTGCAAGGACAGTATTAATGGTTTTACTTTATTGAGATAAAGATAATTTATTTACCAGCGGTCAACATAATTAATATTGCTTTCCAATTGCACATACTGATGCCATTTATTTTGGCTATTAAACAATAACGAACATGCAAAAGTTAAGCATGTGCCTTTATACATATTTTAGTTGTATATCTGAGCACTTTATCGCATCATCGTTAATTGCCAACTAATGGTAGGAATAATTTATAGAGAATACTTTACTAAATACAGAGTCCACAAATTATTATATTATTTGCTAACATTTATAATCAATATTGCCTTACCATTCTAGCGGGTAGTTAACTGACACACCGTCCCCAGTTTAAAATATGGCTACCTTTATTTTACAAGCAAAGTAATATTTTAAAGAATATAGGCACTTAGGACAGTTTGATATCTTTCGAAAATTAAAGGAAGAATTACCATCTGCCAACGTAAAATTGGAAGAAGCATGCTTACTTTAAAAGTAACTGATAGGTGAAGGACAAATCCAAACCTGGAAAATAATAACAGACTGGCGTCTCATTTCATCAAGTACTACAAGTACTATATTCGTCGTGCGTTCATTCGAATCGCTACCGGAATTTACCTATGTGTAACTGTGAAAAAAAGGGGTGAAGGGTACGGCAATGTTCAATAAATACAGACTGCTAAAGAAAAGAATATATACCTACATCAAATAATACAGGTAACACTCTGGCGGTGTGGTACAACTGAAATTATTATAACGATTTAAGAACTCCACTGGAACCGCTACAGTTTATCAATTTAAATCATGATCATGAATTCAATAATGGATTTAGTTTTAGCCTGTCAATATTATGCAACCAAGTCTAAGTATACGCCTAAAGACGAATACCAAACCGAAATACTTCGTTGTACAAGTAAAGCAAATAAAAGCAAGTATGGGGTATCCCTAATGATGTTTCAAATTTTAATTTCATTTCTTGCATTTCTCTAAGGAGCTGTACTCAACAGGTAAACCTAACCTAACCTAACCTAACCTAACTAAAATGGACAAAGTTGTGTGACACTTACTGGAACGGGTTTTATTTTGGTGGATCGAGGTAACACTTCCTCTAATTAAAACTCACCATTTCTCAGCATACGATTGTAGGGGTAATATTCAATCGGATTAAATTAAATATTAATATAGAACATGTTATAATTATTGGTGTGTTTTATGAGTTACCTTACATGTATGTTCATTAGAATATTTACAATACTGTCGTGACATTTAATAATACGTGAGTTTCACCATGGACTTATAAATAGTATTTTGGACAGTAAGACCTGACCCGAAGGGTTAAATTCGATTACATTACAATACATAAACATGTATTTATAAACAGTATTTTAGACATGTCTCACGAAAGTTTAAATCCGATTACAAATAAATGATGAATAAAACATGTGTGATCTAGCGGGAAAAGTAAATAAATTGGTTTTCCTCAGCATTGTAATTTTATAATAAATCGTAATATTGTCATGTGATAAAACGTGTACCTACACTACAGTTTCTTACGCCGGGTTTTCTTGGGTTGGTTGGCTGAGGTTCATTTTCTGGAACAATCGTAGTTACAGGTATTCATTCATAGGTGCATAATATTATTATGCCTGGGTTGGAAAAGAAAACATGAACAAACAAAAGACGCTTAGTTTGGACTACGAGGTAGGTACTCACACATTTGAAAAGAGGAAAGGTGGTGATGTCGAAGTCCGAAATGATAAATACTGGACAAACATATCGGAAATGTCACGCCTTGGTAAAAACGTTAAAGGTTAATGGAAAGTTAATAATGAAGAGGGTAGAGAGTAAAGTATTAAATATGGAGGTTCATACTCCTAGCGTTATTCCCGGTAATGGCCCTAAAGGAGCCGGGGTCCGCTTTGACACGTCATCCCAAGATTTGGCATAAGCACTAGTCTTACGAAAGCGACTGCCATCTGACCTTCCAACCGAGAGGGAAAACAAGACCTTATTGGGATTAAAATGTGGAGGAATAAAATAAAATTCATACATGAGCAAAAATCATAAATACGTAATAAATAAACATGATTCTATTACTACGTAAGTTCATTTACATAAATAGATGACCATGAATAGTCACGATTAATTTTAATTAAAACAAAGAAGGGATGTAGTGTATTGCTATCCTTATCTCGTGCGCATACGTCACGTCATGATGACCGGAGTGGGGGGCAGTAGTTGTCCGACCGTTGCCGGGAGTGGTGGTGTGCTGTCGAGCCAAGGAACGTGTAAATAGCAACACTGGTATACCTATAGAACGTGCAAATAAGTGAATACTACAGTAAGTAATGGGATATCACCATAAATTAGCTCCTTCACTTTAGTGCTAAGTATATAAATTAAGTAAACTAAAATTAGATAAGTAAGTTGTGGCCTGCGAGGAGTATTTTCGAACATGAACACATGTTCATGTTCGAAAAGCGGACCCCTGGCTCCTTTAGGGGCTCTACCGGGAATAACGCGTGGAGGAGGAGGATGATGAACACATGTTCATGTTCGAAATTACCGTACCTCTGTCACGCGCATTATATTTTCGTCAAACTGTTGTGAGAGTGGTATTTTACTGGACAGTTGAAAATTGGCAACACCAATTAATGGATATTCCTATAAATTGATCAACAGTGTTGACCAGAATAGCTAAAATACTATTAATATTAGGTATAGTACAGTCAAGTGCAAAAATATGTATCGATAACATCCTCTCATAAATAAGTAGGTACCTACCAAAACCTTAATCTGCTGACATAAGAATTATGGGACATATTTTATGAGTATAAAGTTGTATGCACCCATATTTTTACACTTGTCTGTACTAAGGACAGTAAGTTAATATTTATAATACGTTTACGATGAGTTGTTTAAATGTCCCAACCCTGACACTAATAATAAGAAAATTAAATAAGTACCCATCTGCATATGTCTCTATTTACCATTCACTTCTGCATTTACAGGTTTAACAAGGTACCTACATAGAAGAAGTGTAGGTACAGTTATAAACAAGTAGAGAACGTATATTTCAATAAGGTCTTGAAATGTAAAGAATCGAATATTGTTTAACTAGTTACTTAGCTCAATTTCTTTAAGAAGGTACGATTATTTAAACTTACTGCCGATAGCCATTATAATATAAGTGACTGCGGCCTTACGAGTACGTCCCGTACTTATAAATAAATAATAAATAAACACTGTCACGAGGTCGCATGTTCTAACCTCACGTAATACGCCGGCATGAATGAATAAATAGTGAATAATAATTTACATTTCCGCGGAGCTAATATGCGACCCTCGACATGGCGGGTCGTGTGTCGTGTACCCAAATTGCGACACCAGATCTTACGATCACGGTCGTGACATTGGTCCTAGCTTGGAACATGCTAAATGCAACTCGAATGTCGGTTCGGGTGCAGATCAACATACTCGTATATAAGTATACTACTTTACGCGCAATTTTTTATTTAACATCAAGAAGTCATATTAATTTTGTACTCATAGTTGGGCACGGATATATTTTGTCGCAAAGCGCAACTCGTTCGACTTTCGCTCAGAGGCTCTAGTATAAGTTTTACCGAAACAAAACTTTACGATCGCGTTTGCGTTTTACCCTCAATTTGTATGGGATTTGACAGCATCACGCGAACGCGGTCGTAACGCATTGTTTCGGTAAAACTTATACTAGAGCCTCTGTACTCTGTAGGTACTTACTCGTATGGTCAATAAAGAACTATAAGAATCGTACCGATGTGATGGTCCAATTTTTAAAGACTGTTTCGATCTCCACCCGTTGACCATAGTCACCCATGGTTAAGTATCTAGCTGTTGTAGGAGTTGTAACACCTACACAAACTCGACTATTCACTTCCGATTTTTAAAACATCCCAAAGTTTCAATTTCAATCCATAAATGCACTTTATTTTTCTGCTTAGTGTATTAGTTATTAAATGTATCACTGGCCTTTATCATAATGTGCATTAGTTTAACTGACATTTGTTCAAATTGGTCATTGTTAGAGTAGGTGGGTAAGTAATTTACAAAATACCTTGTATTTAGACTCTCAGGAGCCCTCATTCCAGTTTGCATTAAAAGCTTTATTTCAGGACGTAATTAGAACTTTATCGCTAATTCTTTTTAATACATTTTTTTAATGAACTGAACATAACATGAGCTGTACCGTGAATTGGAAATTTTTCGCACGAAGATACTTTAAAGCCTTGATTCAAATATAGGATAGTTTTTATCTAGGGTCCTCTCAGACGAAATCGCGGGTGGAAGCTAGTAAATAAATACATAGAAGTTCATATTTGTGACCCGATGACATCTGGGTCTCGAAACTTGATACCCGTTGAAAGAATGATTGATTTGCCTCTTGGTTATTTCTTAAGTGAGGTTGTATACGTGTGGCACAGGCAGATGCGCCGGTCACGAGGTGCCAAGTAGGCCAAGGAGCGTCGGGCGATAATGTACGTCAAATTGTTATTTACTAACAATACAATGCCCCCGAGGCGGTCGTCGTCAATACGATAATTTGCCGAAATGTCGGCGAATAGTGGTGCCCTGGGCTGTTATTACATATTGGTACATACCCCACCAGTCACCCGTCACGAAAAAGATTTCTACCTACGCTTAGTCACTACGCATCGCGGCGACAAGGTAGTTTAAAACTAGTTCCAGAATAGGGGGGCTCATAGCAATGCAAATTCTATAGATACTTTCTTAGGTATAGTAGGTATGGTGTATAGTTTAGGCATGAAGGGTTCGCCACTATAAGGACCAAAAGTGGCGAACTTTTTCATTCTGCGACTGTACAAAAGTATTTCGGTTCCGAGACCTACAACATATACCTAACCCCCTAACCACTATTTAATCGTAGTTAATCCATTCAAGGTTAATGATATTGAGCCATGCCTCTACTTGGGATTTCACTACAAAGCGGAAAAATGCTGCTACGCGCTACGGCGTAGCACACGTAGCGTTACGTGGCCTCGAATGTATTGTAAATTAATTTACGTCACACCTGGCCACAATGCAAGTTTTCCAGTACGTGAAGACGTAAAATTTTGTACTCAACACGGGCGGTAATTCGTAAAGCCCCAGAGAGCATATTTATGGCCCTCACCTTCGGTTGGGGCACAAACACCTGCGATCCGGGGCATTCACTAATTCACCGCCCTAGTTACGTAATGTACTATTGTCCTAACACGGGTCTTCGCTATGAAGGGTCGTAGCCAATAACATCCTTCTAGCTTGTTACCATGCACTGCTGCTAAGGGCCTGTATTCACTTTGATTAGTGATTAGTGCGAGTTCATACATTTGCTTTACTGCGAGTGCGAGTGCGAGTTGCTTATGTATGGACTCGCACTAATCACTAATCAATGTGTATCCAGGCCAAAAGACTAGGTAGGGACCTACGACCACGAGGGTGATGCTTTTCAGAATCCTCGCTCGCAGCGATATGGCAGGTAAGCCCAAAGATGCCCCTCTTTTGTGAATGCCTCTACTCTTTCGACTGCGCAATACTGATACAATAGAACGCACTATGCATAATTACTTACATTGAATTGCACAAATATTAGTAAGTAATGAGTAGTGATTGCAGCGGGAATGTGCTAAGTCGCACGGCAGACAATTATAGCGGCGGGCGGGACCTTGCGCAGTGACAGACAGATGTGCGATTGTTCGCTGATCGGGCACGCGGCACGCAACTTCAGCGCTACAAAGCTATCTTACCGTTTTCACACACAAGTACGTCGCTAATAATGCGTGCTATTATTCAAGTAGCCCGGTATAAAAACGCGTATCTGAATCCTAGACGTCTATGAGACCGCATTTACATTCATGTTTACGTTTCAACCCGTCGTAAAACATTAGCATTTAGCAATGATCTCGCCGCTTATTATAGGTTTTAGCACAGACAGGCTGCATAAAGATGTAATAAGTTGCGCGTTAGCAATATTGAGAGGCTGAGGTATTTGGACGAAGGCTAGATGACGAAACAGAGGGTCTGGTGACTATTGTGCGGTTCAGTTTCTGTATCGATTGTCGAGATAAGTTGCGCTTGCATCAACAGACGTTCTGTGTGCTCATCAATAGACAAGTCCCAAGTCACGCCCTAGGGTGGTAAACATTTTTAGATAATAAGTCGTAAACAATCAACAACTAGGTACAGCGAATTGAGAATGGCTTGATATATATTTAAATTAAAGTAAAAACTGAAAAAATTAATGCTCCGAGCCGGATTCTAACCGGCAACCACAGGCATTCCTGGCCCGTCGCTACTAAACATCTGAGCTATCGGAATAATCTGTCTGGGCCACTAAATCTTTTAATCAGTTCCTTCTTAGAACGCCTTAGGGAGGCGTGTAAGTAATTAAAATGTATAATTTCGTTAGCAGCGTTTAACACAAAATTAGGCTTGATATATCTATGATTTTTTGTAATTTTTCCAATTGGAAACGTTATGATATCAACAAGGGGAGCGGTTCAATCTTTTTGTATATTTTTTTGTAACATACGTCCGATACACATAATAAACGATTACCTACCATAAAGACTTTTATCATAATTTTAGTAGGCGTACCTAATGCTGAAACTTTGTGAAACTCATTTAACATAACAACTCTTTTTATGCTGTATGAACATTATAACATTCATACAGCATAAAAACAAATATCATAATTTCATGCAAAATTATGATATGCAATTTGTTTATATTGAGATTTGAGTATTATGACAACTGATCATTATGTTTTATGAAATTGTGATAAGTGTAAGTATATCGCAATTAATTGCAACTTAATGACTTATATAAGTTGCAATTATGATATTCGTTCATATGGAAAATTAAAGTATAGAAATTGTTTATATATACAAATCATTACACACCCAGCCACAAGGAAAGTACAAAATAGCCTGATATATGTGATGTTGAAAGCTTTGATCGTTCGTTGACCGATTGATTGCCACCGAACCTTTAATCAGTGACGAAATGATCCCTAAATCGATATCACCTCAGCAATAATAGCGAGTTCGAAGGCTGCCAAAGCAATAAAAAAATCATCTTCATTTGATAATCCGAATACCTGCGGATTTCAACACGGTAGAAACTTATCAACGGCTGGGAAAGACGACAATTTCAAAAGGCGCTAGCTGGTAAGCGTAATTACAAGTAGACAATTAATTAGGTACCTACCTACGCTGAAATCGTGGATTAGGGTTACCCTTGTAGTGTGTTGTTGTTGGTGTTTGTATTGCTAAATTGTCTTGAGAGCGTCATCGTGTAACGAGGAGGCGAGTGGCTAATAAAATGAGACGGCTTTATGAATATTGAGGTATCGAGGACGTCGCAGTCATGTGTCCCGCACTGGCCGGCCCTGAGCCAAAACTCAACCGCGCTTACTTATCAGAATTAATTCCAACTTAATGACCCCTCATTAAACAAACAGAAGCCAAATAATGACGCTCCGCCGTCATGGCGGAATTGCAAAACATTCAGTCTTCACTCTGTTTTCGTAATGCTAAAATATTAGATACGAACAGGCCGATTAAGATTCGAATTAGTATTTCCTGTTACTGACAGTTGAGGACATAGTACTAAAACCCACGAGTTTGTAGCTTACAGGTCATCCAAACCAAAAAAGAGGCTTCAGTGTCCAAAACTTTTGACAGCTAAAGGGATACTTCATGGACTTTGAGGCAGGTACAGTCAGCGTCATACATATATTACAAAGAATACTAACTTAGCTAGGTACTTGTAATTTTTTCATAATAGAGTTTTTCATGAAAAGTTTGTAGTACATAGTTACCACGTCAATTATTAGTTAGTTAGGGTTCATAATTCCTTTTGTATATTTTTTTTTCATAATAGCAATGAAAATATTTTGATATAAGTACTTTAACTTCTTTACAAAGCACAAGGACAACAGTACTTTAATTAAGTACCAAAAATAGCTATAAAATTCATATAAAATCGATCATAAACTTGGTAACGAAAGACAAATAAGGTAATGAAGAGCTCTACTTACTACCTACTCTACCTATCGCTAATAGTACCTACCTATTCGTATCGGTATCGTAGAAACAAGTCTATAAAAGTTTTACGATTAGAATAAAAAGACCGTTTAATTAATGAATTAGACTGCGTGTGTGCCGAAGAAGCCAGTAGGTTAGTAACATAAAGTGTGTTTAACTTATCGAAGGACATGTCGAGTATACATGAGAGCCTCCGACCTGGGAGCTGCGCCTCGCTGACATTGGGTCAAGAATACATAATGCGAGGATAGCTGTCGCTGTGTGGGTATGTTATAGGCAAATATTATTAGTTTAATTCACAGACGCGTTTCGTACTTATTGTTATGCTGGTAAGGTCTAATTTGGTCAAATTCACGCGTCTTCGTGAATTGAACTAACTATATGCACAATGTATAATGTGTATCTACATACAAACACAATATGTACGCTATGCGTGTGTCTACAAAAGTTATATCATAATTATGTTGTGTACACATCTGCATCTTGTAAGCTTGCGTACAAAGTTGCTCAAATTTACTAAAATGAAAGCGATTAATGAATGCGTTAATATTGGTGTACTTTGTGTAATTGACGAAATATGATGTAGTCTTTTGCACATATCCGAAGGCTACTTTAAATTTATACATTATAATTATTACCGAGATAACTAAATGTATTCTTTATCAATCAATCAATCATTTATTTCTTAGAATATGGTACAATGTTGGTTAGTAGAGGGTGTTAGTGTCATGCATGGGTGTAGAAATATTTAGGTACTTATAGTCTATACAAATATACAATACAATTATTTATTTTTTAACGTCTGAAACTTAATAATAAAATTTGTCAAGCAACCATATGAACACTTTCTTCTGGAATTGGCATGTAGGCAGGATTAAACCATACAATTTTATTAATTCTCACCCTTTAAGAAAATACTTCACAGCTCATAGATAACTATCGGAACAGAACAAATATAAATTATTTATTCAAAAATTCAGGGCCCACTTCGTGCCATGCTGCCATATAACAGAGTGGTCCATGTTAATTTTTCCCTGTCTCTATGTTTACTGAATTATTTTGTATTAGTGGATATATAAGCCTATTATATACAAGTCACGTGATTGTAGGTCAGTCACTTAATTAAGATATGCTAAACGCACTAAATCCAGTAATTAGAACCGGCCCCGTAACTCTAAACTTAATAGCTCTTAATAGTGATAACATCAGTTACGTTGGATAATTGTATTATGCGTTTCGTATGTATAATTAATCTTATTAAAGTAAGAGTAATAATAGTTAGATTCGTGAACTTCACTGACTTGTATATAATAATAAAATTTATTTACGTAGTCAAAAGTCAAGCCCTACATTCATATTAAATACTTCACTCATAACACTTCGAACAACTTATTGTTGAGAATTACCTACGTCTTTTTAACTTGAAAAACTTAAGTAATGCGATTCATTTTAGTGAAAGGGCATTTGTTCAAATGTTATTTCAGTCTGAGTTGTTACAATAAAATAAAAAAAGCGGCCAAGTGCGTGTCGGGCCACGCGCAGGGTAGGGTTCCGTAGTTGCCCGTCTGTCACAGAATGCGGACTTAAAAGGGGCTGTTGGGGTTTTTATTAAAGCTTACCCTCGTAAATAATCGTAAATATGATTATTGTTATAACACACCAATGTATAGATAGGGTCGTTTCGCCGTTTACGCGACCACCTTCGGTTAGCGACCACCTGAAGGACAAGGTTTTGTCTATTGAAGATAACGTGCCGTGAAAAAGCAACTCTACCGTCCACGGTAAAAGGTTCAAATTCCAATGACAATGTATATGCACCCGAAATTAAGTGCACTACTTACCAGTTAACTAGTTATGTCTACTACTCGTTAACTAGTTATGTCTACTTAACTGTGATAGTTTTCCTTTAAAATTCATTATATGTACTACTGCCACGAATTTTTTCACGTCCCCAGTAGTCGCCATTTAGCCGGCAGGGGGGGGGGGGGGGGGACCCATGACTCGAACAAAAATTAGGGCTTTAAATCACATTATCTCGCAAACGCATAACTGAGTTGAAAACTAGTTTTAGAAAATCCATAATATTTTTGAACAAGCTATCCAACGATTACCCCACACTATAGATATAACGAGAAAAAAAATACATCACCAATTTACATGTAGGGGAGGGTACCCTAAAAAAATTTTTTTTTCAGGATTTTATTCTACTGTTTTGTCGGCGTGATTGGTTTATATACCCACGCCGAATTTCATTTTTCTATTTGTAAGGATTACTGAGCTAAGCCGAAGACGGACAGACAGACAGACAGACGGACGGACGGACATGGCGAAACTATAAGGGTTCCTTGTTGACTACGGAACCCTAAAAAACGAACTAAGTAGCTTAGTGCAAATGAGGTCTGCATGGCAATATGGAGGTGCAATAATTAATATTGACATCACTATTACCCGTATTTAAAGGCCTATCAGTGTAAAGTAAATCTGACCTCCAATTACGCGTAGTTTTTTGGAATCTCATGATCCAGATTTACTAGTGGTGCCTTAGACGGTAGACCCAGACAACTGTATGATCTTAAATTAAACTTTAGATGACCCTTTTTCATAAAATGTATTTTAATTAGTAGGTTAAGTATATTATAAAAAGTGTTGTGAAAAACAGCCTCACAAAAATAAAATCTCGAAGTTCGTCTATCTTTATCTCTGTCGCTCGAATACCTTAAGTGCGATTTGTTACTTAACCCCAGGGAGTTAAGAATATTCACGGACGGGTCCAAGACAAGGTCAGGCGCCGGATCAGGAGTGTTCTCGGAGGACCTAAACATACGAATCTCGACACCATTAGGAATCCATAACTCAGTCTTCCAGGCAGAGTGCATGGGTATTATAATGGCCGCTCACGCAATCGTTTCCAGGGAGGTAAGAGGATATCCCATCCGACAGTCGATCTGTACTACAAGCCCTGCAAAGTCACACAACAACGTCTGGGCTGATACACGAGTGCCACAAAATTCTATCAGAGGTATGTACCAACTGCGACATAACCTTGCAATGGATCAAAGGGCACAGCAATTCACGCGGTAACGACGCAGCGGATGCACTGGCTAGAGAAGGCTCAGAATCGGAAGCCATAGGACCGGAACCCACGATCCCTCTACCCCCTGCATGGCTGCGGAGTACACTGCGAAAAAACACCAAGGTAGAACACCAAAAAATTTGGAACACCCTAGGCACCTGCAGGCAAACCAGGGAGGCCCTCCCGACAATCAATCCCGGATTGTCAAGGAAGCTAAAACAGCTAAAGAGGCCGGCACTCCGTCTCTTGACAGGCGCCATAACTGGTCATGCACTATTAAACAAACACCTTTTCACCTTAGGTATTACAGACAGTCCTCTCTGCAGAGCCTGCATGGAAGAGGAAGAGACAGCCACCCACGTCATCCTGACGTGCCCTGGGGTGGCAGTACACCGGGCAAAACACCTCGGAACACCGGGGTCACTACCGGAAGCCGTCGGCAACATAAAGGGTCTGCTAGGCTTCCTGGTGGAACTGGGTTGGCACGAATAGCAGTAGTGCCAACAACCCACACGCAAAATAGGCGCTAATATGACGTCGAGTTGCGGAAACCCAGCCCGCGTACACCTATAACCTATAACCTATATACCTAAAGTGCGATGGAGACGAAAACATCAGAACTTCGAAATTCGCCTTTGTAAGAGCGACGTCCCCGGGACACGCGAGGCTCGGGGTCGTCCTCGGTCGAGACGCGACCTTCCCGGGCAACGACCGTCGAAAGCGAGGAGCTTTTACTTTCGTCGCGCGCAAAGTCTGCGGTACCGACACGCGCCGCTAGTTTTTCCTGTATTTGCGTTTCATTTCCCATATTTTACGTTTTATTTATAGTTAGTAGTCGTTGTTTTGGCTAACCTCAAGCCTAGATAGGCATTAATGAAATAATTATAGATATGAATGTTTTTGTATTTAGACCCTTAAGCAGGGTAGAAAAAAATATGGAAACTATATGCCTAAAGTTAAGGTGGTTCGATGACCATACAAAACGTCTTTTCACATTCGCACAGGCTAACGGCGTGATATTTTAAGAAACTTTGTAACAAAATGTTTACTTATGTTTCTCATAAATTGGCTTTCCACTTGCGCGAAATTCCTCATTTCTCAGAATAAACTTTTGAGAATAATAGTTTTACCAAAGTATCACGTGACAAACTCATTTCTCAAATTATTCTAGGAAAGGGGGAATTTCGCACAAATGGAAAGCGAATTTATGAAAGTGTGTTACATAAGTTTAAAATATCACGCCGTTAGCCTGCGAATGTCATAAAACGTTTTGTATGGTCTTCGAACCACCTTAAAAAAGAAAATTGTAACAATGCTTTGTGTATGTCCGTTTGTTTTATATGTAGGTACATAAATAAAATAAAGTAAGCAGTCAAAGACATTTTCGATGATTTTCGTTCTCTAATATAATGGTCTACTAATGGTATGATATATATATTATGTAAGCCTTGCTCAATTTATGATGGGTGACTGAGACACGGCACGGCAGTAGATTCTCCAGTAATAAAATCCTTATAAACCTACTTATATATAACGTCACATGGAATGGGCTCAAACGGGTTAGTAAAGTAGTTGATCACTTTTGTAGGTCTCTCGCAAACTATCCGTGACACACGTATCGTAAATTTACCAAGGTATTTATGCCTATTCAAATAGCAATAACACGTGAATGTTCATAAAAACAAAATAAAACGATACATATGAATATAAGCAGGACGCTCATTATGTTAATGCAATGATCTAATAAAATATCGTCGCATCGCCGAACTACGTAGAGGTTAATATTATAAGTGAAGTTCAAGATCAGTTCATGCTATAAGTAGTTCCTGCATCAACATTTCCTTATAGGCTCACATATGTAGCCATCGATTATCGTAAAATTAATACGCTATGCTATGTCGAATAAAGGTGAAATTGCGAAAGACGACTTGTATCGAAAACGGCAAGTAATAAGTAAATCATAAAGTTATTTATTATTGTATCGACGTATCGATTTAAATATTAAACGCCAAAATATATTAAAACGTACAGTCGAGGTACTTGGGCAGAGTACACTATGCATTTATATATGTATGTAAATACTTTATTGTACACAAGACACAGGTAAAATAGAGACAAAAAAGTTTAATCAGTACAAAGGCGAACTTATCCCTGTAAGGGATCCCTTCCAGTTAACCTTTGAGCAATTGAGTTGAGATCAGGAACAGAAAGATAGACAAACTAACACGTGTACAGACGTATGTAATACATATATATATATATATAATATACTACATGCAAGTACAAATAAAAATAAATAAATAGTATATACCTACATACCTTAATAATATACTATACAAGTCGTTGGAAAGCCACAACTTTTTAAACTTTTCTATGTTAACGAGTATCCATAAATATCTAGGCCAATTAGTCTCTTTCAACCATAGACAGAATATAGAAGTCGAAAGGCGGATCCAAAACGCTTGGAAGAACTATTGGTCTACTCAAACGGAGGCTCGTTGACATGTGTATACTGCCTATCCTAACTTACGGTGCCCAAACCTGGTCGCTGACAGAGTTACAAAAGACCAAACTTAAGGTTTGCCAGAGGACCAGAGAGCGCAGCATACGTGGAGTGAAAAGGAGAGATCGGATCCGAAACAGTACTCTGCGCTCGAAAACGGGCATTTTTGACGTTGGAGTTAAGACGGGTAGGCTCAAATGGGACTGGGCTGGTCACGTTTACCGTATGAACCTACAGAGGTGGGCTAATATAGCTACAGAGTGGGCGCCACAGGATGGGCAACGGCACTGTGGTCGGCCGAAGAGGAGATGGCGGGATGAACCGGATATGTTTCAAAGTGACTGGCTCTAATTGGCAATGAGTCAGGATAGTTGGAAGACTAGGGGGTAGGGAGGCCTTTGCCCAGCAGTACGACACAACATAGCCATATATAAATATATACATATGTGTTATATGAATATCTGTCTACTTGATACAGTTAGTTAGAGAATACATGGCGAGTTATTTATAATTTTGCTACCTAATATCTAATGTGAATAAACCCACAATTTATAAAACAGGCTTTAATAAATGAAAATGTGTGAAGCGGTGTCATAAATCCTTATTTGTATATGAACCTGTTACACAACTTAAATAGATGTGACGTGTTTTAACTAATTTCATATTTTTTGCTTATTTAATCTTACTAGTTTGTTTTTATTAAAGTCTGCCACATCCGTTTACATAACTTAAGAACCCAGCAACAGTCGTTCGTGGACACGGGGTTTTAACTTTTAACCATCTCTGTTTTATAGGCAATAAGAATTAATTTCTTGGTTCTTAAAATTAAATAATAGTAGCTATTGTATAACATTACTGGGTTCAACAAGTCAGTCTCAATCAGGTTACGATGAACTGAAAGCGTAAAAATTGGTCAATACCAGATTTACCAAAGGGTCGCAGAATTGGAATAGGTACATCGAGATATTAATTAGCGATATTATGACTCTCACATCACATGGCATGAAGAGATTCATTGGTCACTAAAGTCTGTCAGAACTATGGTGTCACTTAACCGTTCAATGTTGCGAAGCAGATATATAATGGGTTATAAATTGATTAGGTCATAGACGTTGCTGGTTTCAATGCCAAATACCTAGTAAAAAGAAAACATTACAGTCAACGTATGTTGGCATTACCTATACAATTTTGCACGTACTCGTACCAGGCGAACAGTGTTTAATATCTTTGTCATCGACTACGCGGCGTGATTGCGATACACAGCTTATGGGATCAAGGGCAGATCGTTAGAAGTTCTTAAGCCGCCCGAAGGCCTCTAACTAGGCTTAACGACTACTCTCATATACAGCAGCTGTGATCACCTGCTTAGCGTGCCTTCCAAAGATTGACCGCTGCCATCTTTGCTTAACCTGCGTTATCGTTTCCGACTCGCAGGCGCCGCTAGGCTAGGAGCACTTCAATGAGAACTCAAGTACAGTACAAGTACGATGTGTTGTGTTGAGACTTGAGAGTGTGGGACCCGCGTTTGTTTCTAGCTGTCAACACAACGAATCCTCATATCGAATCGACTACACACTTGGGATTCTTCAGGAATCGCAAGCGTCCATAAACTTCGGTGTCTGTTTACCATAGGGCAGGCCGTATGCTCGTCTTCCACCGTCGTAGTATAAAGAAGTACTCACTGTTAGCGCACTTCTCCGGCACGGGCAGGGAGAGGAAGCGGCCGGGCTTCTGCGCGTGCGCGAGGCACACCAGCGCCGCCGCGAGCGCGACCACCAACCACGCTTGCATCTGTCGACAAAACAAACAAACAAACTTATTAACTTGTACAGGTACTAAACAAAACTTATAAGTTAACGATATTATTGTTTTACCATAGAGATGAAAATGCTTGAAATCGAGTTGTATGTACGCTTTGTCACTATCGAATAGTCATTCCACCGAAGGAATTGCCGTTCTTCAGGAAACTACGTTTCGTTTAGCACTCTCGTGGCTCATCAATGCCCAAATTTTCAGCAGAAAAGTCATTATAGTAGAATAATCTTAGAACAATGAGAATTCTGGACGACATTCTGTTCGGAAATTTTGGAAGACAATACTCACGCCGCAAAGTGCCTACAATCTGTCTTAATCAAGCTCTACCATTTTTATATACCGTCGACACCGATGTCGTGTTTTCACTATTGAATCTTATTCCATCTTGACATCGACTGTACACACGGAATACTAGGAGTTACAATCATGCTCAACAGTCGGAATTACATCGCGGTAAATTCGCTGTACCATCATAAGACGCTCTCCCTTGTCTATTTATAAGTACTGATATCGCCATTGCGCCATTAGGTATATTTACCGATTTCATATTCAATTGTGTAGGTATGTATGACACAATAAATGAGATCAGAAACGATTTGCATAAAATGACCCCTGAATTAGGCTATAAAGTACACCTGGCGACTGCTTGTGACACTCATTGCTGCACTGTAATAAAACTCGTGTATAATTTCGAACGGCACAATATTAGCAAATTAATATGGTAATGTGTTATGAAGCTATCTAAATGCCAGCAGGACTAATAGTTATTTAATAGTGTCGGTGGTGGATGGAGGCAAGGCGGTCTCACGACACGACGACGTTGCGACGTGTCGCAAGTCAATGTAACCTGTGAGTCATGTGAATGTGATGTGAATTAACGATGCCGCTATACTTAACAAATTCTCCGCAATCTCATATAAATAATAAGCCACCTACGTAGAACAATATTTAGTGAACGTAAGTGTAATGTAACTCTCTACATAAAAGCTTGATGGAAACCATCATTCATGAATTCGGTGATGATATTTTTTTGGTTCGTGCCGACAGCGAGCGGAAAAGTCAAACGTAAGAATTTCATTGGAGATTAATGAAAACAGGGGCACCATGAAATGTGTGAATTTTCTACAGTTGTGTTCACAACACAAACAAAATACAGGGTGTAGCGATTATCCAATTCACGTGCAAAGCAATATGACGGCATTGTTTGACGTTAGAGGTGGCTTTTACACACAAGTAGCTACTAAAAAAAACCTGCAGTAGCAGTGCATTCAGTTATACAGTGGCATACTTGAGTAGGTGCATATTAAATTGACTTAGCAGTATTTACGTTGACTAATCTATCAATTGACTTTACGTAACAAAAAAAGTGGTAAGCCCAGGTGCTTGCGATGCAAAAAATTGCGCCACCAAAAGCCTGAATTATTTCCAAAAGTCTTGTGACTTGCTGCTGGAAAGTGGTAAGAATGTGGGTGGATGACGGACTGGGGCGAGCCAGTCATGTTGGGTAACATCACCTTTTCGGGAAGGGATTGACTTAATCGAAAACTCGTATCGATCGCAAGGTGGAAGCTTAAATCGAGCAATGTTTGTCAATTTATTTTATTTTTATAGCAAATTATGACATCTTCCTGGATGTTTAAAACTTAGTTTAAAAAAATTGCTATCATCGACAGAGCTTATGTTTGAATTGAACCTATCTTTAATACCTTTTGTACAACATGAAATACAATAAAGGATATTGAATTGAATTGAATTTCACCAGTAAATAGACTTAGCTTGCAAATATCACACGAAACAACGATCAAACATTGGAATATAGGTTTGGTTTGGGGAACTCGACGTGATCAAATATTAGCGGTGTTATGCAAAATTGGCAGTTGATAGTACCTAGTGAGTAAACTCGATTTGACCTTCCTCTTGTTCTAGCCTCAGAACTAATCTAAGACTTGTTCTTTCGAACCTTTTTAGGATCGTGCAATTAAATGCACACGTAATACACGTAATATTTTTACTGCGTTACCAGACATTTATTTGTATAGCGCTCGGTGTTTATGTTCTAAACTAAAGATGCATTTAACTTTCTCACGCTTCGACCTTATAAATTATAATTATATAACGTTTTATAGGCAGGTTATTTAATTATCGTAATTGTGAGATGTCAAGTTTACACTCGTGTACGACTTCGGGACTAGCGCCTCGATTGTTTTACGATTGCGGGTCACACAGGCTGTTGGTCAACTGTTCTGTTACGTAAAGTAGCCCGAGGCGACACGTGACACGACGCCCAAACTCTCGACCTGATAACCGTTAACTGTGCCACACCAGGCTGTACGTAATAACCTAGCTTGCACCAGTACCTTATTTCTTACTTTGGAGATCATTGTGGTGTTGCTATGCTATCTTTCTTTTTCAAACTATCATGGATTGCGTTACCGGCGGGTCAGTGCCTTAAAAAAATACGAGGCTTTCTTATAGAACGATCATCTTTTGTTTATGCGGCACACTTCTTAACACAAGTAAAAGAATTTACAACTTACTTGTACACCTAATTTTGTAGTAGGCTGGCAAGTATGAATAACAAAAGAGGTACCGCTCTCGTATTTTTTGTAAACAATTTTTGCAGCGCCAAATCGCCAATCATTAAAGCAATGACTCAGTCATGTAGGTATGTAATTGAATGGTCCAAAAAACTCGTGCGATGATGCAGATCCTAATATGTGATGTATGGAATATCTCTTAGTTACTAATTATAACAAGTCTTGACTAACGACCAGTGAAGTAGCACCAAACATATAAGTTCCATTTTCACGAGGATAAAGTATAAAACTAGAGACGCAAAGTAATGTAACGTAACCACTTTGTAGTATAGTAATAACAAGTTCAATAATATACATGCCACACAATAGATCGAAGTTCAAAGGCGAACTTATCCATATGGGGGATCTCTTCCAGCTAACCTTTGAGCAATTTGAGTTTTATAAAAGCAGTGATGAGGACTGCTTACCAGTTAACCTTGGGTAATGAAAATACACGCTCTATTTGCGAATTCAAATACCAAAGCGTTGTTCACTTGGCTTATTGTGCGTGCGCATGATGACACAGAAAAAAAGTCACGACAAGAGGATCTACAATACGCTATAACTTACAAAAACCAGATTAGCGATGTCGTGTTTATGGTATACGGACCCGGAAGCCCAGGCAACCTTGACACCGATACACAGATGCGACGATAATTGCGAGCTGGTCTCATCAGTAATCTCATCAATAAATATCGGATCGTCGTGCACGCTCAGGGTTACTGATAATTGACTTCCGATCCCCAATACGGGCATAAACGGCTCGATCGCTCAGTTCCGAGTTTGAATGGCAGACTCATCCATAATTTAACACGCTTGATGATAAAATGAAAATTATTGCCGCGGTGAGGTTGTTCGGATTATAAAAGTTAAGTTAATTTGTTTTTTAATGTTTTCCATTATTGTAACTGCGGTCTTCGATTACTGCCCATCTATATAACTAAAGGTATATCCTCCTAGCGTTATTCCTGGTTTATTATTTATTCATTTAATAAAGAGAATATATAAAATTAATAAATAACAGGGTCCCACTAAACTAAAGCAGCCTGGGGTCAGCTTTGGCACCTAAGTCCAAGTTTTGGCGTGTGCACTAGGTTTACGAAAGCGACTGTCACCTGCCTTCCAACCCAGAGAGAAAACTAGCCCTTTTTGGAATAGCACCGGTTTCCTCACGATGTTTTCCTCCACCAAGAAGATATATTCAATATCAAATGATATTTCGTTCATAAGTTTTTGAAAGAAACCCAGTGGTACGAGCCGCGGTTCTAACCAACTACCTTTTACCACTCGACTCGGCAATGTTGGCTATTCGGTTTAAATGATGTTTGAAAAAGAGCTTGAAGATGACTTTAATGAAGATTTTTAACATAAAATTAGACCAACCAACGCACAGCAGTTCAAAGGTTAATTTTTAAGCAAATAGTTAGCAAAGTTACTTTGCTGAAGGATTTTAAAATATGACTAGCCAAGTCATAAATAACAGTTTTAGGTAGACCTAAACCAGGGGTTCCCAAACTTTTTTTTCTCATAGATCACTTTAAAAAATTTGCTGGTTCTGGTGGACCCCCTACTCTACAGCCTACACCATATTCCCAAAAAATTACAAAAATGTGACTATTTCCTAACTCTGGTGACGATATAACTATGAAATAGTATAGTATATTATATGTACACCTAGGGAGATAATATAAAGAAAGGCCGAGATCGCAGATATTTACGGCCCGAGCTGCAAGCGAAGGACGCAAATGTGCGATCAAGGCTTTCTTTATTATCTCCCGTGTTGTATACATCATTTTATGTCAACATTTGGCGAAAAAGCGGCTATTTCCGCACATGTATCGGGCGAAAAAATCCACTTTTAGCCAGGTGTGACATAAATGTTCTTTACAGGTTTAGAAAAAAAAGTGAAAAATGATTGGTTAATATGCTGTCAATAATAAATACTTTACTTTTTTGACATCTACTCACAACCTATCTATTCCAGCATCAAATAAAATAAAATCAATCAAATCTAAATCTCGGAGTGGTGAAATAAAATTAAATATAGTATATTTTGCTTGTGTTGTGTTTATTCGAGTACTTTATAATATTTATGATGATAATAACAGTCGTAAAATAATTAAAATTAAACATTTTTACGTAACTTCTAAGTACAATGACACTCAAAATTAATGGGAGGGATGAGCTTGATGAATTGACAACAAATTGTCAATATTTGGGTTCAGTTTTGTCAGGAATAATCGCAAATCTCCTCGTTCTGTGATATTCAGTCTGTTCCTATTTTTCGTTAAAAGGTTTGTAACGGTGCTGAAACTTTTTTCCACAAGATATGACGAGGGAAATGATATCAAAAGCTCTCTCGCAATTTTCCACAGTCCAGGATATTTTTCGGGTATTTCTGCTTGCAGCCAAAAAGTTTGATACCCTTTTTTATATTTCACCTTCAGCTCCTCATTAGTGCTAAGCTCAAGTAGCTCCTCTTGCAATATCACGTTCTCCACTTCCATTTCATCAAATGGATTTATAATCCATGGTGGTATTTCCATCGTGAGAATGTCTTCAAATCTGGTTTTGAAATCATCATGCAGGGCAATCAAATGTTGGACATATGTCTGAATATCATCATCCTCGCATTCTACCTGTGACAAGCTTGAGAATTGGGAAAATTCGCGTCGACTAATGTTTTGCTTCATTAACTTCAATTTTCCAAGAAAAGCGGAAATCACACTCTTTGTTTTAATTAAATTGAGGTTGTCCCCTTGCAGTTGTAAGTTAATATCATTAAACTTTTTGAACAAATCTGTCAAATACGCGATATCTGCTTTGAACTTGATCAGGTTTTCTTTTAAATCTGGAGCTTTACTATCCAGAAACTCCAAGACAGACTCAAAAAGTGAGTAAAATCTTGTTAAACATGCACCTTTCGACAACCAGCGTACTTCAGTGTGTAAGAGCAATCGTCGGAAGTCTTCATCATTTTCATCGCACAATTGGGCAAATAAACGCGTATTCAAAGCATTGCTTTTTATTTTATTAACCGCGTTAATCACAAATTGGAGCGATTGGTGCAGTCTAGCACTCAAATTTTTTGCTACTAAGTGTTGTCGGTGACACAGTGAATTGCAGTTAAATTCTGGTATCATTTTTTTTAGATGGCTTATGAACCCACGATATTTCCCGACCATTGCAGGAGCTCCATCTGTTGCCGCCGATGTAACGTTTGTGAACGGAATTGATTTTTCTTTTAAAAAATCGCTCAGGATGTTAAATATCGATTCACCTTTAGTGTCAGTCTTCAAAGTTTTGGCGAATAATAGCTCTTCATGAATTTCTTCGTCCATAACAAATCGCACAAATGCTAATAATAATGCCTCATTATCAGGTAAAGTTGACTCGTCCAGTTGAATAGAAAAATGAGTTGTTTGCAGATAATTACACAAGAAACTTTCAATATCAGAGCTCATTTCGTCAATACGTCTTTGTACAGTGTTGTTACTCAAAGGAATTTTTTTGAGTATGTCAAATGGAGGTTTGTGCAGAACAGTTTTTAAAACTTCTTCAACAGCGGGTAAAATTAACTGTTCACCAATGGTGTGGGGTTTTCCAGATTTCGCTATGAGTAATGAGATGTTGTAAGATGCCCGCAAGCCATCATCGTTACTTTCAGATGTTGAAGCGAACATACCTTGCAGGGTAGGTCTCTTTTCATATTTTTCTTTCAATGATTGAAAATATTTCAAATCTTTACCTGTTTTATCAGGGTGGCACCTTTTTAGATGATCTTCGAGCTTCGATGGTTTCATAGAGTCATTGCTCAAAACTTTATTGCATAAAAGGCACATGGGCAATCGCTTGTCCGCGTTTGATGGAAGAAAGCCAAATTTTAAATATTGCACACTGTACTGTCGACACTTAATTTTCTTCTTTGGCTCCGCCATGTTTCAAATTAGCTACCTGTAAGTATAAAAAAGTTTTTGTGATCTTAACATTCTTACTTAACTTCTTCTTTGTCTTACTTAACAGGATATGGCTATTTTATAGAACAGAATTTATAATTTTTCGCTATGAATCAAAAAAAGAATACTAATAAACTTTTTTCGGCTGTCTGTTGTTTTATGGAAGTAGGTAGGTAATAATCGTAATGTTCATTATTTCATATTTCATACATGTCTATCATACACAAAGAAGACAAATATATTAACTACAAAAAGAGATACCTATAAGTTGTATAGCAAATAAACAAATAATGTACTTACTTTTCCGACACGATTCTGGCAACCAGGAACAGCAATTCACTTTACTTTTGTAGTCGAAATCCGGAAACAAATGAGTAACGTTTGTTCTTAGCATTCGTATTTATTGGTGAAGAATCAAACAAGTGCATACAAGCACAGCACATTACCGTAAGTCATAGGTATTTCGTCCCTTTGCACGTCCGAACAAGCGTTTTGGTCGGCGCCGGCGATAGCGACGCGACGGTGCTTCGCAAGCCTAGACTTGTTCGTTTGTCCAACAGCTCGTTCGCGATATGTTGCAGACTTGCAGTCGACAAGTTTTGGAGCCGAAAGTTGTAATTTTAATAATATAGTATTATAGTATAGGTAGTTTGATTCACCGAAATATTTATCACGGAGGAACGCAATATTTTTATTATATATTTATCAGTCGTCCAGGCTATAAAAATAATACAAAAATCATTATCTGTTTCGTTATTTACCATCGAAACCAGATAAATTTTCGTGGACCCCCACGTACAAACTGTGAACCCCTATTTTTTTGCCACTCCAGCGTAGACCCCTGTCACATCGTTCGTGGACCCCTGGGGGTCCACCTGGACCACTTTGGGAACCCCTGACCTAAACAAAAGAGACCCTGTAAGAGTATGTTACTTTACTGGTGGTTTTTAAAATCTTTTTTGACCAACCAGTTTATTCCTATAGAGAGATATATTTTCCTAGCCTATGTGGGTGTCCCACAGCTGGGCAAAAGCCACTCGTCTCTGTTGCCAAGTCAACGGCAGTTGAAAAGTCAAACGTAAGTAAAAGTGACCCTGTAGTAGCAGTCGCCCTTTGGTAACGCGCCGCTTCCCACGTTCCCTCGATCGAAAACAATGCTGCGAAGGCAATCGGTTCGCGAATGGGCTAATCGCAAATTCAGTGCGAGGTTCCCTCTAATTCAAACAATGTGTTTCCACGGTGCGTTTCGCAACGTCGAGGTCGGTCGTTCGTCCGTCAGATTCGGTCACGATGCACGATCCTGCACCGGCCAAATGCTACGGTTGCCAGCTTGGTAGACAGAATGGTTGCTTTAATTATATATTTTTTTCGCCTAAAGCATTGGTAGAAAAATGAGAGCTAATAAAGTCCACGACCTTTAAGTGCATCTTATAGAGTTTTTACATCTTAACATATTCGAAATGACTCTTTGTAATAAGTATGTTAAAACGACATTGAAAGTTACAAGTTAATGTTAGATATCCCTGACCCGAGTTAACTCCTTTTGATGAAGTCGACCTGCGGTAATTAAATGTGAATAAAATCTTCAGTATAGTAGTCCAGCTTAGGCATCAAATACTGTCTATGTGAGGTATCAGTCGTAAAATGACTTCGGCTTTACAAAATGCCTGTGACAGGCAGATGTACAAACTTACGACGATACGTTGTGTTCCGTTTTGCCACTTTTGGTCCGAAAGGAGACAGACGTTCAAATCTACGTCATAATCTTCATAATTCCGTAATTATCAACGGTCTCTACAACCAGTACGTATCCGCTAATTGCTGGCCAAGGCCGACAAAGAACGATTATCGCAAATTTTTGAATGAACATCCGCAGGTAGTGGTGTGGCGAATGTGTGTCAGTAATTACCAGTCACTGTCATAACTGCTGTAACCAGGTACTTCAAGTTCAATGCTACGGTAGATTGGAGGCGAGCAAGACATCTATTAGGTACCTTACTCTCTTACTATGTACAGACAGCAACAGAAATAGCATCGCTTTTTATAAATTCATATTCGACTACTTTATTGATTGTTTGTCTAAAGTATCCGCGATGATTAAATTCATTACATAAAAAGGTCTAAACGTTGAACCGTTTACTACGAGGGCTGAAATGGGCTCGAAATGTCTGGATGTATTTAATACAAGCTTCCGCTCGCGACTTCGTCTGCGTGGACCCGGGCTAAAAAGTATGCTATATTTTAATCCAGGCTATAAACTATCTTCGTGCAAAATTTCATCCAAATCGGTAGAGCCGTTAAAGCGTGATTGAGTAAGAACATCCAAACATCCAAAGTTTCGCACTTATAATATTATAAATGCGTATAGAGCACCACTCCAGCGCCACATCCCTATACAGTATACAGTGTGTTACCGGCATGCGGGCATTTATTAAAACTGATAATAATATGTTCCATTAGCAATTGTTTGCATGTATTTGCAAATCATAATTATGTAAATTAACTGCGCAATTAATTTTACAAAATACAAACCTTCAATGGACTAGGTGTATGACGCTGTACTAAACAAAGTATGAAGAGCTGTCATTTACACTTACTTGTCAATTTACTTTGCTGTACATTGCTGGCAATTTAAATTTTGGTAGAAAATTTATGAAGTCGGAATTATAGTTAATTATCTGTATTAAGGTCATGATTAAGTTAAAGAACTCCGTTAATTTACCCTTCTTAAAAAAAGCCCGCATGCCGGTAACACACAGTATAAGCTTCAACGCTTGGCTTTGCGTTTAATTATTTGGACTATATGTGTATACTTTGCGTGAAAAAAAAACCTACACACGAAATCCAGCGACAAACTTCGAAGTTAATAATATCATTTTTTTTTTTTTTTTTTTTTTTTTTTTAATAAATATAAGGGGACAATCTTACACAAATCGACCTAGTCCCATAGTAAGCTCAGTAAGGCTTGTGTTATGGGTACTAGACGACGATATATATAATAGATATAAATACTTAAATACATAGAAAATATCCATGACTCAGAAACAAACATTCATGCTCATCACACAAATTTTTGCCCTTACCGGGATTCGAACCCAGGACCTCTTGCTTCGTAGGCAGGGTCACTACCAACTAGGCTAAAGCGGTCGTCAAATTATTATTAGGTATATCAGTAGCAGGCTAGCATGGTTGCATGAAGCGTTTGCATAGATGGGTATCAATCAATCAATCACTCGGGATTTAGGCCCAAGGTGCGTTATTAATCCCTCATTATGTTATGTAAGTGTAAACAATAGACCTAATGGAGGCTTTTATCGATGAGGAAAGCGCGGCTCGACCGCTATTGCAAAAGCTTAATGAGTAAATTGATTAGCAGACCTATAACATGCGTAGATCGCTTGAAATAAGCCTGATAATGTTACTCAATATTCTATCTAGGAATCTAAGGCTTCACTTTTACAGCAGCAAATCATTATTTTTGTTAAAACTGGGTTTAGTGACCGCTCTCAATAATATCACAAAATTGATCAATTTTCGCGCGTCGTTCAAATGAAATATTGACATTTTAAAATAATTTTACAGTACATATGGTGCTACTTTCCCGCACTAGTGCGGAAAAGAGGACTTTCCGTGCATATGTCGAAACTTTAAAGAGCCATATGTACAGTAAAACGTTGTACGATACATGTGCGAATAGGTAATTCGCAACTCGTGTCGATTTAAAACACTCCCTACGGTCGTGTTTTAATTTATCACCACTCGTTGCGAATTTCCTATTTTCGGCACTTGTATCGTAAATAACTAATTTAGAATAAGGACCTGCTCTGAGTATTCAGTGTACTGTCATGATTTCTGTATATTGAAGTAAGATTAAAGCCGATATTTACCGCCGAATGCAGCCGAAAGCTGATAATAATAACAGTAAAATAACAACATTAGTCGATTATTGTCATATTTTTTTATCGATACCAAGTTAGATATTATTCTAGCAACACTAGACCTTCCTAATATTAAATTTTCCAATAGGAGGGTTGCTCTGTTCTGATTGGTGCTGAGTTTTGACAGTTCGCCCCAGCCAATCAGCAATAGACAGCTTCCCGCCATTTTCAACATGGCGGGTGGAAGAGAGTTTTCGGTTAAACGGGCATTCTGAGGAGAACCACGGAACAGAGCAGACAGAACCAGTAAATCCGTCACAGTACCTAATGTTGATCATTTTAGAAGCATTCCCGTGGTAGGGTGTGGTGCTGACCATATGGCTTTCCGGCGTAAAGCGTTTTTCCCGCTTGTACGCTAAAGAAGTCCGTGGTCTGTTTTGGCACTTTATTCCAAGATTTGTCGTAGAGAAAGCATCTGCCATCTGACCTTCCAACCCAGGTGGGAAAACTAAACCGCTCATCTACAGTGGCTTTGCATAAAATATTATGTCTGAAATAATTATTTCTAACAACTCAAAGCTACTCATACAAAAGACATCAACGCAGCTCCATTTGAGCAAAATTGTTATAAAACCCATAATTCATTGGATGTACACTAATTTAATAATTTACCGGACATCAGCTGTTACGTTAAGGTCAAAAGTGTACTTCCATGACTACCTAAAATTTAACGACAGTTCGTAGAGGCTGTGTAGCCTTGAAAGGTTGCGTAACACTTTGACATTTGTCCTGAGACGTAAACATCTTGCGGGTAGTTGCCTTTCGAAACGGCCCGCCGCCTCCAGCCTAATGACCTGCCATCAAATAAGTGCATTCGCTGATTTGCAACGCCACTTTGCACTCGATCATTGCTGGCTGTATGAGTTGGCGCAAGAAAAATACCCAGGTTTGTGGGATTTTGCTATGGCTTGTCTGTAGGTAACTGCAGTGCTAACGTAAGTTACGTTGCTTTTTTATAATAACCGATACCTTAGTAATGTCCCCGTGTGGTGTAGGGTTGGATTAGCAACACCCCCTTTAGTGTCTGTGTCGTAAGAGTCTATTACGCGAACAAGGTTGAAGAACACATTTATGCAAAATGTGGCACTGGAACATACGTTTCATGTGCTTTGTCTACCCCTTTTGGGAATGAAGGTGTGAATAAAATGTATGTATAATAAATCAGGCTATAAACGCCCGACCTCCTCTCATGGATGAGAGGGAACGGGCAGTAGTCCCCACACTGGCCCAGTGCGGGTTGGGGACTTCACATACACCTTTGAACTTCTTCGTGGATCGAAAAGCTAACGGTAAATATCAAATGATATTCCGTACATAAGTGCCGAAAAACTCATTGGTATGAGCTGGGATTCGAACCCACGACCGCCGTTTGACAGCCGCATGCCTGAACCGCTAGGCTATGTATGTATGTACTTTAGTAATGTACAAGTAAGCAATTCTAATTAGAGCTGCAAAACCAATGATGACGGTAGCAGAGCATCATTGCCGCGATTACGTTTTTAATAAGCACACTACTAACGATGCAATATGCCCCGCCAACTTGCTATAAGTACTAAGAATGAAAGGAAATTGCAGTCTCATTCAAAGTATAGCAAGTTGTTGTGACAAATTACCTGTGTTATGGCATACCTATATTCAAACTTACATGAAAGAACTTGCGCTTTTAATTAATAGCTACAGTGGATGTATGAATCCTTTAGTAACTTATGGAAACCGCGAATGTGTCACTGCCAAAAATCGCTACGCGCTACGCTCGTAGCCGATCCCGTGGTTTTTATCGTATGTAGCGGAAAGCAACTACGGCGTAGGCGCCCGCTAGGCGGGTTCCTGGCAGTGAGTGTTAAGAAATACTTGTCATCACATTTTTTCTATTTAAATGCAAGTACCTATACGGCAGAACTAATATTTACCATGATTAACTTCTCGTCTCCCGCCGACTAAAGCATACGAGTATTATATTATTCTTACTTTAACTAACATATTAAATCACATTAAGCTTCGAACAAGACTTTAAAAACAGACCAACTATTAATGTAAAGCAGTATTTATAAAAACCGACCGAACATAAGTAACACATGCTAATGACAATTGGTCGTGAACAAGTAGTGTTATCTGGTTTCATAATCGCTTGATCTTGTAAGCTGATCGCGATCTCGGTTCACGATACGATCAGTTGTCGAACTAATTCGCACCGTGGTTGCCCAATGTACTCCGGATTCATTAGGCAGTTATTATTGCCGTGGGACCACCTTTTTGTCTTATGCGAGCAATTCTGGTAATGTACCATTGTTGACATTGTAGTCCAATCTCGAGCAAGTTGTACCTACCTGTCAATTTCTATGTTAGTATGTCAAGTAGTATTGGACGACTGAAAATTGCTAACACAATAAAAAGCCTTAGTATTACTAAGCCTATCTACCACAATTGATCGGCCTTCACACATCAATAAAGGAAACTCAACTTCGTCAATACAATTTAATACAAAGTTTCGTTTACTTGAAGCTTCAGAACCAGCCTCTATATGCTGTTTTTTGTGTTTATTACTAAACGTGTGTCAATTAAAAAAAAACATTTTTTGGGACATACTTTCGCATGAATTTCAATTCAAAGAAAGCTCATTTTATCACCCTGTTCTGATTACATCAGTAATATTTTGGTAAAAACATAAAACGACTACAGTGAAGTGACTCATAAGCTCAGAGATAATTAATTAAAGTTTTTGGGCGTTTAAAGTGATTAATATAATAGAGGAGGAAAGACCGAGCAGACAGGTAAGGTGGAATTCAACTGTCATCGTTGTATTAAAAATAACGAATAGGTCCGCAACACATCATGTGCGTGACGGTTGGTACTACTAGCTCTCATTTCATAAATGTCTGATTAAAATGTATCTTTTGGAACTTGGAACAATTGAAGTATTTACATATACTTAATATCCATGACACATTGTTCCACAGTGTTTATTAGTTTTTAGTGTAACGCTCCAAAATTGGCCACACGGATTTTTTTTAGTAGAAAACCCTGGGTAAGCCTCGATAACGCTGGTTAGAAGGTGGAGAAGGACATTAATATTATTCCCAATTAAGTAAAGACGTAAATATGTTGCATATAATTAAAATTGTCAGTGTTTCTTTTGACAGTTTGTGCTAAAATTCCATGTAGCTACTAACTAAACCATTACCTCAGCCAAGCCTCGTAACAAAGACACAGTAATGAGTATCGAACAATGATCGGCATGCCCAGTAGCTGACACAGATCCATGCGAGATGCGTCGGCGCCTGTTGCAAGCTGACGGCTGTCAGCGCCGCCGTCACGCATGCGTAACAAGTGACAGTCGACGAAAGGTACAATATGCATTTGGACGTATTCCTTAAAAGTGAAATTTGTGTATTTATTTTTCGAAAATTCGAATTATCTCAAGTGCTTTATAGTTACACATAGGAACGTTACAATTACCTATTAATGAATAGCTTTGATTTCTTTCAAACACGGTTTTTTTCTTTTAAACCCTTGACGTGCATTGTAAAACTGAACTATTGCTTTATTTTCTTTTTTGGGTAGTGTTTTAGGTTATATAATATAAGTATATGACACCCAAAATGTTTATAATTACTGGCGCGTTTATATGTGAATTTTTCATCGCATTAATTATACAAACAAACAACACATCACCTTGTCTCGTTACAGAATAAACAGACGAAATTGACGTTATAATTTTATAGCTGCTGTGGAGACCACAACCTAAAATTTAGCAATTTGAGGCTATCGGAAATACTTATCTGAATTTATGCAATTAATAAACTTTACTGATTATGACCAGTTTATAAAATAAATTGACTAGATTTTAGATAAACGGCAAAGGCAAATAATTTACGTCTATTGGTGACATATCAACATATAACAAAGCGATCTTTTATCAGAGCCGATTATCTATTCCAATCGTAAACGATGGACCACCTCGGACAGTTTAAATAATATGTTAATTTCTAATCCAGTGTTAAAACTACGAGTATTTACAATCTAAAAATATTTTAACGTAGGTCCACATATTCTTAGGCATGCCAAGAGTCAAGCAGTTGGTATGTTGGCCTGGTACAGTCGCCATAGTCAGTAGAGCGAACAAAGTTGTCAAAAACATCGGAACACATCGTCTATTGTCAATGTGTCAAATATTGTCGAGCACTCTGGAGAGTCTGAGATATTTTGATGACGACTGTACACTTCCGTAAGATGCCTACGCTAATGCTTCGTGTTTAGGTATTTATGCGCAGCTTGTGCCCTACGAACTACTAGCCTACTTAGTCCGTGTGACTTTAATGAAATTACATTTGATATCCAAAGAATTGACGTTCAGTGTGAATTTACGTTAATTGTTGACTCTACGCAGCTGATAACAGGGTTTGAACATACGTTCAGAAAAATGTATTGGCCAAGGGGTGCGTCAGGATCTGAGCGAATTATTTCTTTGACGGTTGAAAATTATGCAGCGTATTATACATACGAGTATAGATAGTGGTGGTAGTGGTGGTTTTTAGAGTTCCGTACCCAAAGGGTAAAAACGGGACCCTATTACTAAGGCTCCGCTGTCTGTCTGTGTCCGTCTGTCACCACGCTGTATCTCATGAACCGTGATAGTTTGACAGTTGTCATTTTCAGAGATGATGTATTACTATGTTGCCGCTATAACAACACATACAAAAGAAACCGGTAAATTGCGAGTCGGAGTGGGGCTCCCATATACAACAGATATGATTTTTTTGCCGTTTTAATAGATAATGGTACGGAACCAGTCGTGCGCGAGTCCGACTCGCGTGTGGCTGGTTTTTTTTAGGATAGCGATAGCGTAGTGACGAAAATAACAAGAATTTCCGTCGACAACGACCTCGTACACGTGCCTCTATATTTTATTATAATTATTCGTTTCGATATCTATTTAAATGTCAAATGTATGTGAACGAATGTGTCTCAGAAAACCGGTAACATTAAGCTACTTGAGAGAGATGATATAATAATAACATCACAATACGAATTTATTCTATCACTAGGCCGAGTTAATTTAAGTGTTGGTACCTACTTAAACCAAGTAAAACATTATTTAAGCTTTCCAAATATAGAGATAACTTTTTAATTAAATTGAACGATTACCAGATATTTACATAGTTTTAAATTATAAGACCAAGTAATTTATTCTGACCGCAGTCTAAAACACCTTAGGGACGTATCTGCAGCTTTTGTATCTTGCACTATTTAATTGCTATTTAATATATATAGCTAAATTAATTAATAAATTATTTCATCTTGCAAATAAGCTCTATGGAGAGTTTACTTATACGATTGCATTTACGTATTAGTTGTCAGTTACGATTTGATCACCATAGTGGCTTAATTGGCTGGATGCCATTTACAGTCGAGTTCTCCAATATCACAGACAACCTTTATACAGACACTTTATTGCTACTGACATAAGACACATGTAGAGAACTCGACTGCACCAAGTCGTGATATAGCAACTGGTTCTCATACGATATATATCAATCATATAAACCATAGTCTAACTTCTCACATTTTTACGTTACGAGAATCATTCGAAAGTCTAGATGTCTTAACAGTCCACTTAGAACATAGTTATGAAATCCAAAGTTATTTAATAATGGAAAAAAACGTCACCATTAAATTTTATTCAAGCACAAGTCGTCCATATTTGAATATTAGTTCCTGTTTGCATAACATTTTCCTAGGTGTCTACATAAAGTAGATGCCGCCACAATTGGCGCCCTTCGGCGTCTATTCTGCAAGTGTCGAAATGACCCTATAGAAAAGGGCTCTTAGGCATAATCTCAGAATCGTCGGTCTGTGTTGCAATTGTGGCTTGACATACATACGAGATGTTCGCTGTAATTCGCAGGCGGTACTTGGCTCGGCGTCCGCACAAATCTTTAAGTGCGCTGATAAGCGCCGGCACGGATTAGCAATTTTTGTGTCAGCCCTGTCAGGAGTGGCGACCCCTGAAGCGTTTGACGCAACATCTAATACCAACATGACAGGTCAGTGGTGTGCCCCTCATTTATTTTTTGATTAACCTTCAACAATGAATGACACTAAGCAATTAACCGGGAAAAGTAAAATTAAAAAATAGATTCATAATTAAGCTGAACCTATATTTTATGCGATCCCGGATGATCCCAATTTATTCCTTAATTTCAAGTTCACTTACCTTTTTTGTTGTATTAAAAATATATGACGGCGGGAAAAATCACAGAGGCACTGTCGTAATAGCGCGCGGCTGGTTTGGGCGAAGTCTTATATAGTCGTCGTAGCGGGGATGCGCGGCGCGGCGCCTGCGCACGTATGGGGGGCACGCGCGCGCCGACCCGCGCCGCGAGTTCATGGGAGTCGGGACCCTATCATATGTCACACTCATTTGCCTATAAATTAAAATCATAATGCATTTATCGAACTGATACATTAGATACTTACTTTACGGAATTCTGCATTATAGATTAGTTAGATTCTCATGCAAGTACCGGAATAAAGTAAAGAAATGTTTAAACTATTAAACTTTCAACATATAGTTATAAATATGATTCGAAGATGGCACCGACATTGACCTCTGAGGCATCAAGCGACCAGCCATATTTACAGTGTTTTGAAGTAAACCAATTAATTGATTGACCCTCGTGCGTTTTATTACTTCCACGGGGCGGAAATACGTATTTTCTAAGGTCTAGAGATACATGTTTGTCTGTTTGATTGAAAAGACGGGGTCACGAGCTTTGCTCCAGATCACGCGCCATGCCCGGTTATGAATTTGTGCCTCTTTGTCTTTTAACTGTGATCAATTAAGAAAAAAAACTTGGAGACCATTATCCAGCAAATTCCTAATGCCCAATAGAGTTGAAAGTTTGTACACTTATATGTCAGATGACAATGCAATATTTATGGTACGGTATCAAATCAAGCTGGTCTGACGATGAAGATAAAAGATGGTTATATAAAGCAACTTTTATACTATATAACCTTAACGCATCGTGTATTGGCAATAAATTGGCATCATTGGAAATTGTAACCAGCTCAACAAAAACTTGTACCAAAAATTTAATTTTGGACATGTAACTCATAATTCGTTTGATTCTATTAAATTGGACCACCATACTTGTCGCAGGCTTAGATAAAACTATACCTACCCACTCTACGTAAAATAGTTAGACTAAAGGTACCGTCGTCGCCTAATAAGGCCCCACCTTAAATATCGTCTAAAACAACTAATCGTATAATACGCTTTTTAATTCAAATATTGAAAATATCCCAAAATTATGTCCGTGGGCATTCTTAGGGGTATGAAAATTAAAAATTGATATAAAACGAGAAAAAGGATTGAAATTAGAAAAAATAAACACATGTGAGATTCTATAAATCAGCTTGTATATTTATAAATCAGTTATTATTCAATCATTCCTTTTTGACGTACCTACCTACTTTTAGCTAGGGGTAGCAGGGTAGGGATACATTCAATGCTTCAACACAAACTTAAATTTTACTTCAGTTCAACACACACAAAGTCTCGTAAAAATCCTACTAATACAGTAAAACCTGGATAATTAGGGCCAGCAATTTTGTGAAATTAAAGAGGTACTTCATTCAACCAGGTTCAAAAAAAGTTGAAAGGTCCTCAATAACAGAGGTCGTAATGAATGAATGTGAACGTGAATGTTTCCAACAAAAACACTAATTTTATAAGTACCTAAATCATATGTTTTTATGATATACTAGCTTTTGCCCGCGGCTTCGCTCGCGTTAAATTCGGGGTAACACGGTTCCCCTTTCGTGATTTAGAACACAGAAGAGGACTCGGAACAGAATATTATTTTAATACGCTAATTTGTAGACGATATTATATGTCTTTCCATTGGGGGATAGAATGTAAAGATTCTGGGCATTGGACACACGCGAACATGCTACATACAATTGTCCATGGGAAAAGCACGGCCTTTCTAAGTTCATCCCAGCCACCTTTAATGTTTTTCCTTGAGCTTTGTTTCATAGCGAAAGTAAGCTTATGAAGAAATTTTAGACTGGAACGGGAGATCTGTGGGAATTATTGGGATTCGTGGGATCATTACATTTTCACCCTTCACGCAGGTTAAGATAGTGGTGCTAATGATATTGCGGCCAAGTTGTGTGACACGAAGTCTCGTCCCATTACATAATCTCGGGGCATCCAAATTTCGCATAAGCATGAGTGGGACGCCTAGTTTTAATTGAAGCTTGTGTGAGGGTCTGAGGGTACACCTGACAGCTCAAGCGACTTTAGAAACTCTACGGGATATGATGTGCTCTATTATGTATCCACTAGCGGCCGCCCGCGACTTCGTCCGCGTAGATTTTTGATGATGATAAAGATATAAAATAGGTCAGTTTGTGAATTTTATTCTTAGTTAAAATGGTCTAGACATATTACATTTCAAACAGTGGCAGACACTGATATGCGACTGTTTAAGAATTTTTAAGGATTTCCCAATCAGATTACGGGAATTGTTTGCAGAATGCTTAATACTTATTCCGTCAGTTACCTGATGCTTTAATCTAATATTAATCTTTGGCAAAAATGACTATGCAAGATATAGAGCGACGCATGGATTTGGAGCTAGAAAATGGGGATCTTAGTTATTATGAGCGAGATTAAAAAAAAAGTTAAATATCGTTAGGCTTTTAAAACAATCTTAAACTCAGCACTGGAAATCGAGAAATGGAGACAGGTTAATGAAGAGTACATCTTTTTAAAAAATCCAGTGTTCCCTGTACAAAACCTTCAACCTTTTTTAACCCTATTTTTTTTCTATTTAATTCTATTGGGATGGAATTTTCTTAAACGATGAAATTACTTTTTTTGTATTTTAATAAGTTAACTTTCTACAAAGTTTCAAGTCTCTAGTTCAAAAATAATGTTTCCCCCATACAAACATTGCACCCCTATTTAACCCCTTAGGGGTATAATTTTTTAAAACGCTGAAATTACCTTTTTGTATTCTAATAAGTAATATTTCTACAGAGTTTCAAGTCTCTAGTTCAAAAAATAATGTTTCCCCCATACTAACATTGCACCCCCATTTAAGCCCCTTAGGGGCGGATTTTTCTAAAACGCAGAAATAACTTTTTTGTATTATAATAAGGAAGGTTTCTACAAAGTTTCAAGTTTCTAGCTCAAAAAATAAAGTTCCCTCCATACAAACTTTGCACCCATATTTAACCCTCTCAAGGGTGGAATTTTCTTAAACGCGGAAATTACTTTTTTTGTATTCTAATAAGTAATCTTTCCACAAAGTTTCAAGTCTCTAACTCAAAAAAAAAGATTCCCCCATACAAACTTTGCAGCCCTATTTTACCCCCTTAGGGGAGGTATTTCAAAAAATCCCTTCTTGTCCCTAGCCCACGTTATAAAAATAACCTAAAGTTACAAAACTCTAGTTTAAAAAATAATGTTTCCCCATACAAATATTGCACCCCTATTTAACCCCCCTAGGGGTGGAATTTTCTTAAATACAGAAATCACTTGTTTTGTATTCTAATGAGTAATCTTTCTACAAAGTTTCAAGTCTCTAGTTAAAAAAAAATGATTCCCCCATAAAAACTTTGCACCCCCATTTAACCCCCTTAGGGATGGAACTTCCAAAAATCCCGTCTTATCCGTTGCCTACGTCATAAAAATAAGTCCTGGTGTACATTTCAAGTTTCTAGTCCAAGTAGTTTCGGCTGTGCGTTGATGAGTGAGTCAGTCAGGACATAGGCATTTATATATATAGATAAACTTTAAATTATCTTGCCTATTATTAATTAATTTCTAAAAAATCAGTTTTGTGGTCTTTTAACATAAAGGCTAAGACCGAAGTTACAAATCTCTTACTATAATATTTTCTTGGTCTCCATCCCTTGAATGCCGTTTTAAACCCTTTACGGGAGGATTTTTTCCAACACGCTGAAAGATCTTTTTTAGTCTGATAATAACTGTTTATACAATGTTTTAAGTCTCCAGCTCAATAAAGAGTTTTGCTAATCCAAATCTTGCACCCCCTTAGGGATAGAATATTCTAAAACGCTGGAAGTACTTTATTATTTGATAAGTAATCTTTCTACAACGTTTCAAGTATCTTACTAAAAAAAAGCGTTTCCCATACAACCCTTGCACCCCCTTTTAACCCCCTTTGGGGTGGAATAGTCTAAAACGCAAAAAGTCCTTTTTTTGTTATCTAATAAGTAATATTTCTACAAAGTTTTAAGTCCCTACCCAAAAACTAAGTTTCCCCCATATTCACTCTAAACCCCAATGTCACTCCCTTAGGGGTGGAGTTTTCTAAGTCACTGAAACGACTTTTTCTATATTTTAATAAGTAATTTTTCTACAAAATTTTTACTCTACCTAAAAAACAAAGTTTCCCCCATTCAAACATGTCACCCTTTTTAAAACCCCTTAGGGGTGGATTTTTCCAAAACGCTAAAATTCTTTTTTTGTATACAAATAAGTAATCTGTCTACAAAGTTTTAAGTTTCTCTTTCAAAAGGGAAAGTTTCCCTCATACAAACTTTGCACCCTTATTTAACCCCCTTAGGGGTGGAGTTAAACGCAGAAATTACTTTTACTGTATTTTAATGAGTAATCTTTCTACAAAGTTTCAAGTTCATAGTTCAAAAATTAATGTTTCTCCCATACAAACATTGCACCCCTATTTAACCCCCTTAGGGGTAGAATTTTCTAAAACGCTAAAAGTACTTTTTTGTATTTTAATAAGTAATCTGTCTACATAGTTTCAAGTTTCTCTTTCAAAAGGGAAAGTTTCCCTCATACAAACTTTGCACCCTTATTTAACCCCCTTAGGGGTGGAGTTAAACGCAGAAATTACTTTTACTGTATTTTAATGAGTAATCTTTCTACAAAGTTTCAAGTTCATAGTTCAAAAATTAATGTTTCCCCCATTCAAACATTGCACCCCTATTTAACCCCCTTAGGGGTGGAATTTTCTTAAACGCTGAAATTACTTTTTTTGTATCTTAATAAGTAATCTTTCTACAAAGGTTTAAGTCTCTAGTTCATAATATAAAGTTTCCCCCATACAAACTTTGCACCCCCATTTAACCCCCTTAGGGATGGAATTTCCAAAAATCCCGTCTTATTGGTTGCCTACGTCATAAAAGGAAGTCCTGGTGTAAATTTCAAGTTTCTAGTCCCAGTAGTTTCGGCTGTGCGTTGATGAGTGAGTCCACAGTGAGTCAGTCAGGACAAAGGCATTTATACTCGTATTTATAGATAAAAAAACTAGGTACAGTCGAGGAAATTGAATCTTTTCACTTTTGGACCTTAACGTCATTCAAATAGAGTTGACATGTGCCAAATCTTCATTTCTGTTTAGATTTTAATTTTATAAATACAGGGTGGCCCAGAAAAACGTTGACATAGAATTATAAGAATATTATTTTATTACTTACACCAAATTCATAAAATAACATTAAATAGTAAAATTCAATATCTTGAAATAAAATAAAAAATTACTGTCTTCAAAATATCCTCCTTTTGCACTGATACACAGACGCAAACGTTTGGTAAAATTATCGACGATATGCCGCAGCTCTTCCGAGGTAATTTTTTCCCACTCCTTCGTAAGTGTTGCTTTTAGAGCATCTATATTTTTGTGCTTGGACGCACAGGCTCTTGACTCTAGGATTGACCATAAACTATAATCCATTGGGTTTAGGTCAGGCGAGTAGGGTGGCCATTCTTTGGAGCTTATAAATCCGGGAAAATAGTCCCTACACCACTGCTGCACACTACGAGCCCTATGGGATGGGGCAGAGTCTTGCTGGAATATCCACGGTTGGTTACCAAAATGTTGTTGACTCCAAGGAAGAACTACGGCTTCAAGAATATCTCTTTTATATATTTCTTGATTTATTTTGACACCTTTTTCTATAAAAATAAGGGGTGTTTTGCCTGTAGAGCAAATCCCACCCCAAACCATAACGGATTCCGGCTTTTGTCGGTGAGGAATCACTGCAATTGCTCCAGGACGACTAGGATAATACATTCTATCATTTTGGTGATTATGAGCCTGTTCAATAGAAAACAGTTTTTCATTTGAAAAAAAGATGTGATTCCATTTCTCAGCCGCGGCACGCCTCTTAATTAGACGACATCTCTCGAGGCGAACTTTTTTATCTTTATCTTCAAGAAGTTGTGCCTTACGCAGTTTGTACGCCTTCAAATTGAGGTCATGTGCGACAATACGTTGCACCGTCGAACGGCTTATACCCAGGTCTCGAGCCATTTTTCGGACTTTGGTCCGTGGATTACGATCAAGTCGTTTTTTGATAACATTTCGGAGCCTGGGAGTCCTCACAGTCCTCTTTTTTCCTCTTCCTGGGTGGTCTCCAATATGGCCGAGCTCATTAAATCGCTTAATAGTCTTAGACACAAGTTGACGACTGACACCGAGTGATCTAACTATCTCACACTGTCGTTTTCCAGCCTCGTGTAGGGAAATTATTGCTCCACGTTGTGAAGACATGGCAAAAATATTTAATAACCAATAGTTTTAATCACGCTGTCTATTTTAAATGGCGGCAAAAACGTGTCAAATCGCAATATAAAAACAAATGAATTCGAACCGCGTTCCATTTGAATTTTTTTTACCGTTTAATTTTGTCAACGTTTTATTGGGCCACGGTGTAAAACAGATAGAGTTTAAAATACCGCATATCATTTTTAAACGATTGTACTTTAAATATTGTAGGTTTGGGGAGTGATTTCATGAAAATCGCTCTGATAACACAATTTTGAAAAACAGAGAATATAAGTGACATTAAATTTGAACCTTAATACTATGATGATACCGTTTGTTTTACAATATTAATGTTGTTGTGGCACGTGCTTACAGTAGCTAGCGGCTACGCGATAATAGAGACAAATGGCCTTTGTTTGAAAGATTAAGGCATGAAGCGAAAAATTCACCTGGGAAGAGCCGTACTATAATCATATGTGTACAACACATTAAAACTAACTTCCAAAAGGCAAAAATATCAGTGTGATTAGCCTTTCAATTATAGATCCCTTCGATGCCTCGTGTAACAATTACAGAGGTCATTTTGATTTCATTTAAAGAAAAAAGAAAATAATTTTACGGCGTTCCAATATAGAGGTCTTCGATGCCTCGTGTGTCAATTACAGAGGGCTTTTTATTAGAAAAAATCGAAGTGAATTTACGGCGTTTCAATTATACAGGTCTTCGATGCCTCGTGTGTCAATTACAGAGGCCTTTTTATTACAAAAAATCGAAGTGAATTTACGGCGTTTCAATTATACAGGTCTTCGATACCTCGTGTGTCGTTTATACAGAGGACATATTACGAAAAAAGGCAATAATCAAAATTTCAATGATAGAGGTCCAGAAATTTCAATTGTAGAGGTATTTTGGTTCCAAGGGACCGGGACCCGCCATTTGGTTGCAATTACAGAGGTTACCTATTTATAATACAGTAATATAATATAGGATTATAAAATAAATGCCAAAATTTGGATGTTTGATACTCAATCATGCTTAGACGTCTTAACCGATTCGGATGAAATTTTGCTGGAAGATTTATAGCCTACATTAAAATATAGGATACTTCTTATCCCGGGTCCACGCAGATAAGGTCGCGGGCGGAAGCTAGCTCGTAAATCAAATTAAAATAACAGTATTTACCTATAATTGGATGTTGCGGATTACACACTTAACTTTACTAAAAATACTGACATTTAATTTAATTTTCATAAGTTTTAATAATATGTAAACGTTGGTCATTTAAAAAATGTGCCATATTTTAACACGTCACGGCAACTGATTTTTTTGTCAAATGGCAGCGTGTTTGAACTTTTGCTTGTATAGGGAACCGTACCGTAATGGTAATAAAGGTGGGGCCTTATTAGGAGCCAACCTTGGTTCACCTAAACTCACATAGCAATAACGTATGGTCATTAAAACGAATTAAGTATTTCTAGAGCTACATGTGGGATCCTTGAGGAGCAAGCATTACATATGACAAAAACTTATAAGACGTAGAGTTCATGACTGCCCTTGTTCGGTCATTTACATGTGATCCTTTTTTAGGGTTCCGTAGACAAGAAGGAAACTTTATTGTTTCGCCATGTCCGTCTGTCCGTCTGCGGCTTAGGTCATTGACCCTTACTCCAAGAAAACTGTAATTCGGCATAGCTATATTTAAATCAATCACGCTAACTATTTAAATGGTTGAATTAAATATTATTTAAAAAAAATAGGGTACCTTTCCTACCGTAAAATGGGGAATGTATTTTTTTCTCATTAAACCCATGGGTTCCCACGGTATCGTTGGATAGCTGGTTAAAACTTAAAACATATTATAGGTTTCAAAAATATCATTTTTCAACTCAGTGGGATTACCCGAAACGGATTACGTTTGCATGACGGCCTTACAAAACGTCTTTTGACATTCGCAGGCTAACGGCGTGATATTTAAAGTTACTACTGGGCATGTGAAAAAAATCATGGCAGTAGTACATACAATGAAATTAAAAGGAAAACTATCACGGCTAAGTAGGCATAACTAGAGTACCAACCAGAGATAGTTAGTAGTCGACCAACGCAACTTACAAATCCGGCCGACGGATGGGACGGCCGTGTCGATGTAAAAAAGACAGACAGGCAACTCTACGTAACCCTGCACGTGGCGTGGCCCGACACGCACTTGGCCGATTTCACTAATGGTCTACATTAAAATGGTCATTTAATGGTCACTCATTGTGACTACACAAAGTAATTACGTATTAAATACAAATAACGAACAGAGAGGATGGAGCTCGCGTAATATTACTCTATACTAATGAGTCGCGCCATAAAAAAGGTTGAAAACCACTGCATTACCTACATATGACATTGATCGTACTTTTGTACCATCGGTATTTAGCGGTCAAAAATTAAGGCAAATGTGGCTGCCAATCCTTTGTCTCGCCCGCTCGTTAAGGTTCAACGTCACTGGTTCCTGTCGAGCTGTTGCTAACAGATGTCGCGATATATAATTTCGATGGTTGCTCATCGTTTTACGCAAAACCGTGACGAGTACCAACATGTGTTTCAAACTGCGGAAGCCGAAGAGCTTGTTACGTATGAATCGCAATCAATCTGCACTAAACAGTGTTTATTTTTAAAATGTAGTCCGAAAATATGCATAAAAGTGCTTTTCCGTGAATTTACGCAGACTAACGTAGCTAAATGTCACTTCGAAGTCAGTCATTGTCAAACATCTTACATAAATCAAACTAGAGGGCGCAAAACTAAATCTATAGTAGCGCCGCTATTAGGAAATAGTGAAACTAAATGTACTTGTGGCAGGCACTCAAGAATGCAATATGAATGCAGCTGACTTTTTTACTCATTACTTAATGTCATGCGGTAGCGCAGTGCGCGTCTCTTTTGCTTAAATCTGTCTGTAATGCCATCCTTGAACCGGGTTCAAATCCCGACGGACATACTTCTTTTTTGTTTTTCTATTTGGATTTCTAAACCAATATGGCCGTCTCAACTAACTTAGATTTACTTATAATGTGCAAAAATATTTTTTTTTAACTTAAACATGTTTATAATTTCTTGATAAGCATGATTGTATCTAGATGATCCACAAAAAACCCTACTATATTTATGGCAGACCTATTCTTACATGTTACATACTACATAAATACTATTTTGGATAGGTATATCATTTAAAAAGATGTTACGCCTTTCATTTAATTAGAAAATCATGATTCATGAGTATCCGTAGGTTTACTGTTGAAAAATCAAAGTACGACCTTTATCTATTCTATACCCTATTCCATATGAGATTAGACAAATCGTGCGTAAATCTTCAAGTCATACGCGTCATGAAAACCATTTTGATAAACAAAAACATTTACATTGTTCTATTTGAAACACATTAAATAATCGAAATAACACTAGTAAGTACAATATTTATAAAGGAAGATAAAAGAGGTATTTTTCCTTACGAAAATCTAACATTGTAAGGAATAAGGTACCTATACTTAGTAAGTATATTAGTACTTTGATTTGTTATATCCATATTCACCCGCAGTTGCGGTACTACATAATTACAATCAGAGAGGCTACGTATTATTCACAAAATGTTTTGTATTCGCCCGTGACTCGCGTATAAAATAATGACCTCAAAGTTGGTAACAATTTTGCGTTACCGGACGGACGAATTTAGTAAGCTTTGTGAATAACAGGCGAGTTTATATATCAAAACTCTTAGTGGCCAGTCTCTCGAATCCGGACCTAGACCGCGTCAGAACTACTGTTTTCGATGAACGTCAAAATTCAAAAATCGAATTCAACTTTTTCACGCGTTTACGTTTCTATATGTTTATGATGCTTTCACTCATTCAAAATTATTGAATGTCTTGTTTAGGTAATTATGAGATGAAACTTATCTGTAGAAGCCACGACCGCCGTTTGACAGTCGCATGCCTGAAGCACTATGCTACCGGAACGATTATTGCAAAGTGTTATTTTTTTGTATGTTTGTATGTACGGTATAACCTCTGAAACCACTTATCCGATTATATAAAATAATTCACTGGTGATGGATGATTGAACTTACTGGGGGGACATAGCCATGCTTAGGCATAGTAAGTATACTTTGGTACATTTTATACGCAAAAAAACGAACTTGGATTTTTAGACAGATTTGACTGTGTACTAAGTTAAATGCAGTTTTTATTCTTTCTAAAATCGGTCTGGGTGACTCCTTAGAGCAAATTTCCGTGTCAGTTTCGGATTGAATGTCATTCTGTATAATCTTCAAATCAGCTCACACAATTTCCCGAGAATCGGTTGAGAAATAGCTACCTACGACATATAGAGAATTCTAGACAGCCGGACATACGAAAGAATATTGATTTATTTATTGAATCTTTATTGAACAAAATAACAACTTATCGTTCAAAAGGTGGACTTAAAGCCGTAAGCATTATCTACCAGTCAACATTTGGGCAAAGCGGACAAATTGTGGGCGGTGCAACTACAGATTTATATCTGTAGTTGCACCGCCCACAATTTGGTTGTGTGTTTATACACACAGTGGTTATACATACATAATAAACAACGACAATAGACAATAAATAAATAAAATACATATAAATACCTTCATTCAATATATATATAGACGAAAATAGAGAACAGAAACACTAAGAATTTACGACTCTGGTCGCAAACAACTTGCGTAAAGATCTTTTAAACGCGAATCTGGAAATCTGGAATAATTGCCTAGCTGAAATAAAAATCTTCGTTCGTCTCGCTCGCTCGTTCAATTAAGTATATGGATATTGTTTTCGATTCAGTTTTTAACAATTGGCCAACAATTATGTTTTTAAAGGCAGATTTACGAGCATGGACTGATTTCAGTTACGGTTATACCGGTATGGAATCGGTATTCCATTACAATAGCGTTATATTGTAAAGGTTAGCCGCGCCGCCAACGTAACGGTACCGGATCCGGAACCGTGTAGAAATACATATCGGTTACCGGTATTTATTTTTAATTGTACTGAAATTTTTATAATTCCTTTTCCAAACCGGTATAAATTATGATACCGTTGTTTTTTTTCATTTCATTCTCGTCCATGAGAGGAGGTCTGTGCCTAGCAGTGGAACGTAATATAAACTGATATATTATTTATTATGCCAATTTACATGAAGTCATTATTATAATTGTCAAAAACGAAATAGATATATACCTTCAATATCAGATGATCCTCAATCCTGGTAGTATTGAATTGTGATATTGGACCTCAATACCGGTATTACCGGGACTTCGATAATAATACCTATGAACATTTGGTTGCACATTATAGTGCGTTTTTTTAGGTTTAGAAATACGCTAAACGAAGAAGAAGTCGTTGTCAACCTTTTCTGCTTGGGATAAATATTGAACAGACATGGTTTGTTATAATTCATTCTTGCTGCAAAGTTCACACACCAACTTGAAAATGTTGAACACCAACGTTTCTCGTTTGTTCTTAATGGACTTTGTTTCTGTCTCTTTGCTTTTGTTGAAGGCTAAACGTTCGGGAGAGAACGAGTCGGTCTTTTTTGCAAGCCACTTGAGCCTGCTTCTGGTAGCTCCATCGCAGTCCGCACACACACAGCGAAAAATAAAATCTTAATATTAATTAACAAATAGATACTCGTTTAATAATCTCGTGATCTGAATCCAATAATTTGTTGATTAGCAAGAAAACAAGAAAAAGAACGTGATACGATTGTCAATTTTGACAATTTCGATAGCGAAAAATACGAACAAAGTTAAATAATAAATACATTCAAAATAAATATATTGTTGTAAGTATTATTTAGATATAAATAATAAAAACACTTGTATCGTTTTAGGGTCGACAACAATGATCTTAGTCTTTTTTAATGGCGATTTGAGATACTTTGACAGCTGTGTGGCATAAAGTGTCTTATATAAGAGACCTCGTGCTTTGTGCTTTATCCTTCTTTGTAATGCTAAAGAAACGCACTATAAAGTTCACTTTTTCTTGTAAAATAAGCCTGAAATTAAAAGTGTAAACAATACATTTGTGTTTTCACCAAATACATAACACTAAATTGTAACAATTTAATTTACAATTATAATAAGTTTTTTAATAAGTATTCGCAAAAATTTGTTTCATCTCCTGCATTACTTGGATTTACATTATTGGAAGTTTTACAGCTTATTTTTTTGTCAAAAAATACATAACTATTGGTATATTACCCAATATAAAATTAAACACTCATCTCTCACAGCAAAACCAACCTATTTACTTAAAAATACCTATGGGGCTGTTTTCGACCACTGCTTTTATCTGTTCAGGGAGTCATTGTGAATTTGGAAACTGTCTATACAATAGAATTAGTGCCCTCCCTGAACCGATAGTAGTAAGACTATATGCATAATATTTTTTTAACATTCATGTTTACAACCAAAGGTTTAGTAAAGTTTTATGTCAGGTAACGATTGTGTTATCAGTTAACAACCCTAAAAACTACGTAATTTTGAGAAAAAAAGAACGAACTTACCAGAAAAAAAATCAATAAATCATTTTTTTTTCTACATTCCCCATTTACGGTGTTCTACGTTCATTCATAGAAGTTACCCATTCTAGCGGAAGCCTATTTTACCTTCTAACAGTTCAAATAGTGCTCCTACCACCAGCATCAATAGAGTGGAAAAGCGATTATTCTTCAGTAGAAAAATTACGTAGGACAGACAATAACTAACAAATAAATTGAACTACACTAGATTATGCGTTCCTTTTTTTTACAAATGCATGACAATTTCATATTTTTTTTATTAAAAACTAGATTCCATTCACGGTTTCGTCTGCATGAACCCGGGATAAAAAATTGTCCTATATTTTAATCTAAGCTCCACCTAAGGCTCAGCATATATTACAAAATGGCATTGGAATTGCCATCGCGTTGTGTTGGAAATAGAGTTGACTTTCGTTTATTTTGAAAAGTGCCCGAAACAAAACAAATTCAGCTCTATTCCAGTTGAATATAATTTAAATGCCTTCGACAGAATAAGTCCTATGAGTAGGTCCATGGGCCTTAAGAGGTTAGGCAGGCAAATAGGTTGCGCAGTTTAGGCGTGATTGAGTTACGAAAATCCAAACATCTAAACATTCAAACATTTATACATATAAGCATCTAAACTTTTGCATTTACAATACTAGCAGGATAAAAATAATAATAATACCGGTAATGTAGTACTTATTTCGACATTGGTCCTTTTCAATTCTGGTATTATAATATTGGGAAAATCGGTAGGGGATTACGGTATTTCGGGATTCCATGATGGTGGTTGCATTCCCTATATGTAGTATGTTACCAACGTGGTGTTAACGTGGTGTTATCAATAAAGTATTTGTATTTGTATTTGTATTTTGTTAATAATAACAAAATTAATTAAGTATATGGGTTTTCTCCGAGATATAGCTGGCTGCAGCTTTATATTTCATGTCATTTTTTTCGGTACCGTAAATACGGTTTCATAAAAGTTACAAAAGTAACCGATACTTCGACTTCGGCGTGGAGGGCAAGGTCGACCCGCTTCAGAACAAAAAAATATCTAAGTAAATATCGAAATAATACCGGTTTGAAACTGGTATTAAAAAGATATCACTAGGCTTTAAAAAAATACCGGTAATGGATATTTCTAACTGGTTGCGGCACTGTTATGTTGTCGCCTAACCACTTTGCCTAACCACCGGTCGTAACTGGCATCAGTTCCTGCACCGAAGAATGCCTACAAGTGTATAATTCTACCCTCACAACATTGTAAAGAAGAAAAATTGTGACTTAGTTAATTTACATGTTGGGGGTAATCTAATATTCTATTTGAGCAGTCGATTCCTAAATAGGTTGCAGTAAGTATTTTAATGTCAATCCATGTGCAGCCGACTAAAGCGAATGTTTCAATTTATCAGGTACTTACACTCCTAATAATTGTCTGTTATATTATATTACGTAACATTCACTCAATCGAAACTTGCTTATAATCTGCAAGTTGGAAATTCAAACGGTTCATTTGATCAACAACACCCCTTTCTTCCCGTGGGTGTCGTAAAAGTCGACTAAGGGTTGAAGTGTAATGTGGGCGATGGGCTAGCAACCTATCACTGCAATATCACATTTTGTCGATATTTTATACCCACATTAATGCTAAAATTGAGGCTGAAACATACGTTTCAGGTGCTCTGCCTACCCCTTTTGGAAATAAAGGCGTGAATGTATGTATGTATGTATGTATGTCATTTGATCTAAACCTATATATGTATACGTTCGGTAGCACAGATTACGTTTCAATATTGGATCTTACTCCTTTCTAATAAGACGCAAAATGTACAGACCCATGCATAATTATCGTTCCGTGGACTTTAGGTAGGTCTAGTCTATCACGGCTAAAGAGCAAAGCATTGAAATTCATACATTGTTGCTTGAAATTCAGTCTATCAAAAACAAATGACATTTCTCTTACGTCATTACCGAAATGAGCAGCGTAGCAAGATAAAATGAAAGCTATCTCTTTCACCAAAAACGAAAATGTGTTTGTACGATGGTGTCACCGTCTGGTGAGTATAATTACTACTATCACTTACTTACTCACTCCGCTATCTTGTTTGATATTAAAGACATCTAGTGAAGGTTTTAGGCAACGTGCTGTCATGTGACGCGGCCATGTCATTTACACGGACAGTGTCTAACTCACGCACACATACAAGGCTCGGAGTAAAATTTTATGAATTTCAATTGGCTATATTTTGAATATTACTGGTTTTTGCGTGTATTTATTCAAACTGCGGGAGAAGAGGGTCATATATTATCTAAATATCACAATTTCAAGTTCCTGACATCGATAGATTAGACGTCTAGTCCGAACGAAAATTGTATGGAATTCGTCAGTGACGTTGCACCTTAAGAGTGCTCGACATGCTGCTGTGCTAGTCGCCCGCGTGCGGATTTTTGATTTGTTCTTTAGCCGAACGAACGGTTAAAATATCAAATATATGTGGAATAGAAATACTAGCAAATTTTAAGTAAAAAGCAGCCCTAATAGTTTTTTTTAAATAGTATTTATTGTTGCAATAAAATCGAAGTATGAAATTGTTAGTGAGATACGAAAGTTACATAATTATTATTTTCTGTATTTTTGGTCGCTTAGTTAGAGTCTACGGCCTTCAAAAATCACGTTTTTATCAGACTGCTGCGTTTTAAACATCCAAAACGAATATTGTTCTAACTGCTTGGAGTGCTTACTAGTAACCTTATTATATCACCTTATGGTCCTTATGTTAGCCTTAACAGGAACTTATTAATATTTATATTAGGTGTACCATTATACAATTTCTTGGAACATTAAGCCTTCAAACGTTATAAGAGGCATCGAGGTGAAAACGGCACATTGAGATGATACGGTAACCACCCATAACATTCATTGAATAGTAACTTAAATAATACTTAGGTAGCAGACATCTAAATATGTGACTAAATATAAAGAAATATGTGAGAATGAGAACACACGAATTCATTTCAGTTTGAAAAATTATATTTACAGGTAGGTTCGGTACCAAGAATGTTTTGATTATAAAATTTTAGTAAATGCTATAGATACCTATGTTGTAGTCGGCGACAAAATTTATAATTAATTCAATGTAGTTCGGAATTGTACTCGTATCATGTTAGCCGTCTTCTCACTTTTGGTCAGGATTTCGTTACGACATCTGGAAAAACGGAATTCATCAGTTGGTCGAAATAAGGCAAAAACCGCTTAGCGACAAGGATTTTAACAATAATAAAGTTATAGGTAATGCAGATGACAAAAAGACCTGAAACCTTTAGTTTCAAGTCGTGTGAGTGTTATAGGTAAGATGATGATGGGCCCGGCGGGCGCGGCGACTTAAATAAATATGACGCTGGAATCCGGTTGTTACAACATTTCCATGTTACTTCTTATTATCGAATTACAGGTTACATTCGACGCCCTTTGTTGACGCTAAACATCCATCTATAGAACTTGAATATCACGTTATTTTATATAATGGCCCACAGTTCGGTCTTTATCGCGTTATAATATAAAGCAGCAGTTAGATACTCGTACTGTTCGTATCCCCTGACAGTACGGCCAAGAAGTGATAAGTACCCGAACTATGTAAACTAAGTATAAGCTATATCTGTGGTTTTGTATAATTAGTTAAATATCAGCCTCAATTCTAAGTTAGATATAAGTGCATGTATGATGTATTATCTGTTGGTAATCCTAAATAAATAAATCTATGCCCTAAGACGCACTTCGTCAAAATGTAAACTACATATACGATTTTAGCAGGTCCACTGTAGTTCAATTACTGGACGGAATGCTTAGGTAATAAGTTAATGCTTAATAAATAACTTAATAAGGTGACCAGGAGAGATAATGAATATACAAGTATACAACAACAAAGTTCAACTTAAGTAGCCATTCATTTCTTTATACCTTCTCATAACCATCTTAAAGCTACTTACGAAAGGATTGCTCCATCTTTTTATAATTATAAAACTCAGCATAACTTATATCAGATGCCTTTATAGTTTATAGATTCCATTCCTTGTTGGTAGGATAAAGCAATTAATGAATATTCATGTAATCTTGTATGAATATATACTCGCAATCATGTGATCAGTAACATTTTCTGCGAAATATCCGTTCGCGACCTTATGACGCGGGTGATTCACGAATTTCACGATCTTTGGTCATTTTCAATCCAATGATTCCTCAAACTGGTTAAGAAATTTACTAGCTCAATAAATATACATAAATATTCTGTTTAGTGGTTCCTGTCACTGCTATACTTGGAAGGTTAATATAATGATAATAAAATAAAATAAATAAATATTTTGCAATAAAATAAATATACATTCATGCTAGAACAAATATTCATACTCATCACACAAATAAATGCTCTTACCGGGATTCGAACCCAGGACCTCTTGCTTCGTAGGCAGGGTCACTATCAACTAGGCTAAAGCGGTCGGCAGCCAGAAACCCTACTAATCCTACTTATATTAAAAGAAGGGATTTTCTATGTTTAGATTGTTGGATGTTTGGATGTTTAATTAAATGATTGTTACTCAATCACGCTTAGACGGCTCAACCGATTTGGATGAAATTTTGCACGAAGATAGTTTATAAGTTTAGCGATTCGGAAGGCTATATCGGTTACCTTGGTTCTGCTGCGGATAGCCTCATTTCTGATGCGATCACGCAAAGAAACTCCCATCATACGAGTATAGCCCTCTCCATAGCCCTTTGGGTGACTTTGAGCCTTATTATAAGGCCCATGGTAAGCGACCACGTTTCAGTGCCATGTCATCACTGGCAACACACACAGGTCAAAGACTCTCGTCTTGGACACTGCGGATTATTGGACGAAAAGATGTGCCGTAGCTTCCCCAATAGCACTTATAACCGATGGCCGTTGGGGTGGAAAGGTTCTCGAGTGGCAACCACGTACCGGAAGGCGCGGCGTGGGAAGGTGGACTGACATGACCTGGTAAAGGTTGCGGGAGTCCGATCGATGCGGGTGGCGCAGGACCGGTCACTTTGGCACTCTTTGGCAGAGGCCAATGTCCAGCAGTGACCGTCTTTCGGCTCATATGATGATGATGAAGACGATGATGATGATAATGATGACGACAATTTAGCCTAGATTAAAATATAAGATTTTCCCGAGTCCACGCAGACGAAGTTGTGCCCCCCCCCCCCCCCCCCCATTTCACACCCTTAGGGGATGATTTCGGGGATAAAAACTATTCTATGTCACTCTCCATCCCTTCAACTATCTCCACTTAAAAAATCACGTCATTTCGTTCGTTTTGCCGTGAACGACGGACAAACAAACACACACATAGTACACTTTCCCATTTATAATATTAGTATGCAATATGCATATTTTCCAAGGGATACATTGTGACTCCTCCAATGACGCTATAATGGGAACTCGGATTTCGTAGGTAAAATACTGATATCCTAATACCAGTCATCGACTTGCAGCTCAGATAAGTCCTTATATTTTTTATATCGAATTGAAAAAATCTTCAGAAACATTCGCACCATAAGATAGAGTTAAAATATATATACATATATATCACCCGGTAACTGGCAGCTTGGTACATATTATCACCTCGGGTAAACACATGCATACAGTTTTGTTGTTTGGTGCATTGCTTGCACTCTTAACTTTAGTATAAGGAAGAGATTGTAAGTTCAGGGAAAACCAGTCTGAGACATTCGCCTCTTCCTTTTAGGATTAACCTACGTCATTGTTCTGATATGCTACCAAACACATACATGTTACCTACGCATAGTTTACATAAATAAACAAAGTTTTAACCGACTTCAATTCAGTATTTCGTCTTATTATTATCATTAGATCTGAAGACTATCGGATCACCTGGGAAAGATACCCTTTCAAACAAAAAAAAAAACTATTTAACAAATCGGGCCACGTTTGCCACATACCACATATCAACTCTATTTGAATGACATTAAGGTCCAAGTGCTAAACATTCAATTTCTTCGACTGTGTATAAAAAATAAAAGATTCCGACGAATTGAGAACTTCCTCCATTTTTGAAGTCCGTTAAATCTCACTTAAACTTACTCGTCAAAAAGACGGGAATTCTTGAGCTTTGCCTAAAGCTTCACAAGCCGCAGACGGAATAATACTTTAGTTAATCCATTTTCTCAAAGCGTTAATCACGGTACTCTGTGTCACGGATGTATGGATGATTTTTGCTATATGTTGAAATTATGGAGACTGATGGTATGGTAGACAACGGCGTATTTAAGAGGAAACGAAAAGGTCGAGATAATTGAGAAATAGGTATTTGTAAAATGTATTGCTGTCGCGCCAACCTCAAGCCTCCCTTCCCCTCAGAGCGCGATAGAGACAGCTGCATCTTGGACCTAATACCTATTAAAATCACATAAAACCAACGTTTCGTTGTCCCTGATTTCTTCTCCAAAACTTGACATATTAAACTATTTTTTTATTATTAAAAATCAAAGAAAGGCTTTGGCCGTGTTCCTATGTCTTCCATTTTTTAAATAATCTATTCAAATTTGTTTTCTGGATGTTTGGACACAGCGGAAAATCTGCAATTTTTTTAGGTTTATGAAGGTATCACTTTTAAAAATACATTTATGAAAAAAGGAAAACATAGGAACATGTCAATAGTAGCCTTATATTTATAGAAAAAATATTTCTCTACTGCCATTATCCAGGGAGAAAACAGGGGACTACGTTTGTATGGAAAATCGGCCGTTTTGTTACCTCTTAATCTTAACGAGCAAGTTTTCGATGATGACGAAACGACAATCCATTTATAATTTTTAAAGACTTTTAATGCTATTGTAATGTGAAATGTCGAATTAGGCCCTTTAATGGAAAAAATGTTCTCAATTATTTTCTTTAATTAAGTGCGTACATCAAACCGAAATTAATTAGAAAACCTTAATTACTTATGTAACTACATACTTACATTACGAAAACAGCAAAGAGGGCTCACATAACTCGCATTATGTCGTTAAGGTGCAACGTCACTGACGAATTCCATACAATTTTCGTTCGGACTAGACGTCTAATCTATCGATGTCAGGAACTTGAAATTGTGATATTTAGATAATATATGACCCTCTTCTCCCGCAGTTTGAATAAATACACGCAAAAACCAGTAATATTCAAACAATAGGCATTTGAAATTCATAAAATTTTACTCCGAGCCTTGTATGTGTGCGTGAGTTAGACACTGTCCGTGTAAATGACATGGCCGCGTCACAATGACAGCACGTTGCCTAAAACCTTCACTAGATGTCTTTAATATCAAACAAGATTAGTTAGATAGCGGAGTGAATAGTAGTAATTATAATCACCAGACGGTGACACCATCGTACAAACACTTTTAGTTTGTGGTGAAAGAGATAGCATTATTTTTTATCTTGCTAAGCTGCTCATTTTGGTAATGACGTAAGAGCAATGTCATTTGTTTTTGATAGACTGAATTTCAAGCAACAATGAATGAATTTCAAGGCTTTGCTCTTTTGTCCACGGAACGATAACTATGCATAGGTACATTTTGCGTCTTATTAGAAAGAAGTAAGATCCAATATTGAAACGTAATCTGTGCTACCGAACGTATACATATATAGGTTTTGATCAAATGACATACATACATACATACATTCACGCCTTTATTCCTAAAAGGGGTAGGCAGAACACCTGAAACGTATGTTTCAGCGCCTTAATGTTGGTATAAAATATCGACAAAATGTGATATTGCAGTGATAGGTTGCTAGCCCATCGCCCACATCTAATTTCAACATTGGTCCTTTAGTCGACTTTTACGACACCCACGGGAAGAAAGGGGTGCTGTTGATCAAATGAACCGTTTGAATTTCCAACTTGCAGATTATAAGCAAGTTTCGATTGAGTGAATGTTACGTTATGTAGCATTAAATATAACAGACAATTATTGGGAGTGTAAGTACCTGATAAATTTAAACATTCGCTTTAGTCGACTGCACATCGATTGACAGTAAATTACCTACTGCAACCTATTTAGGAATCGACTGTTCAACTAGAATATTAGATAACCCCCAAAATGTAAATTAACTAAGTCACAATTTTTCTTCTTTACGAGTACAATGTTGTGAGGGTAGAATTATACACTCGTAGGCATTCTTCGGTGCAGGGACTGATGCCAGTTACGACCGGTGGTTAGGCAAAGTGGTTAGGGGACAGCATAACAGTGCCGCAACCAGTTAGAAATGTCCATTACCGGTATTTTTTTAAAGCCTTGTGATATCTTTTTAATACCGGTTTCAAACCGGTATTATTTCGATACTTACTTAGATATTTTTTTGTTCTTAAGCGGGTCGACCTTGCCCTCCACGCCGAAGCTGAAATATCGGTTACCTTTGTAACTTTTATGAAACCGTATTTACGGTACCGAAAAAAATTACATAAAATATAAAGCTGCAGCCAGCTATGTCCCGGAGAAACCCAATATATTTAATTAATTATGCTATTATTAACATACTAGGTACAGATAGGGAATGCAAACCACCATCATGGAATCCCGAAATCCCGGAATCTCCTACCGATTTTTCCAATATTCTAATACCAGAATTTAAAAGGACCAATGTCGAAATAAGTGTATTATTATTATTTTTATCCTGCTAGTATTGTAAATGCGAAAGTTTAGATGTTTATATGTATAAATATTTGAATGTTTAGATGTTTGGATGTTCGTAACTCAATCACGCTTAAACTGCGCAACCTTATTGCCTGCCTAACCTCTTAAAGCCCATGGGCCTACTCATGGGACTTATTCTGTCGAAGGCATTTAAATTATATTCAACTGGAATAGAGCTGAATTTGTTTTGTTTCGGGCACTTTTCAAAACAAACGAAAGTCAACTCTATTTCCAACACAATGCGATTCCAATTCCAGTGCCAATTTGTAATATTTGCTGAGCCTTAGGAGGAGCCTAGATTAAAATATAGGACATTTTTTTTATCCCAGGTTCATGCAGACGAAACCGTGAGTGGAATCTAGTTTTTAATAAAAAAAAAAATTGACATGCATTTGTAAAAAAAAGGAACGCATAATCTAATGTAGTTAAATTTATTTGTTAGTTGTTATTGTCTGTCCTACGTAATTTTTCTACTGAAGAATAATCGCTTTTCCACTATTGTTGCTGGTGGTAGGAGCACTATTTGAACTGTTAGAAGGTAAAATGGGCTTCCGCTAGAATGGGTAACTTCTATGAATGAACGTAGAACACCGTAAATGGGGAATGCAGGAAAAAAATGATTTATTGATTTTTTTTTCTACTAAGTTTTTTCTTTTTTCTCAAAAAAACGTAGTTTTTAGGGTTGTTACCTGATTACACAAACGTTACCTGAAATAAAACTTTAAGTACTAAACCTTTGGTTGTAAACATGAATGTTAAAAAAATTATTATGCATCTAAAAAAATATACTGTTACTACTATCGGTTCAGGGAGGGCACTAATTCTATTGTATAGACAGTTTCCAAATTTACAATGACTCCCTGAACAGATAAAAGCAGTGGTCGAAAACAGCCCCATAGGTATTTTTAAGTAAATAGGTTGGTTTTGCTGTGAGAGATGAGTGTTTAATTTTATATTAGGTAATATACCACTAGTAATGTTTGGACAAAAAAATAAGGTGTAAAACTTCCAATAATGTAAATCCAAAACACAAAAACACAAATGTATTGTTTACACTTTTAATTTCAGACTTATTTTACAAGAAAAAGTGAACTTTATAGTGCTTTATTTTAGCATTAGAAAGAAGGATAAAGCACAAAGCACGAGGTCTTTTATATAAGACACTTTATGCCACACAGCTGTGTTGTTCCACATACAAGTGTTTTTATTATTTATATCTAAATAGTACTTACAACAATCAATATATTTATTTTGAATGTATTTATTATTTAACTCTATAATTTTACATTTCGTTATTCAGTTCTCGAAAAGTTGCTTAAATAAAAAACCTAAAGAAGAAGAGGTTTGAAACGATCGGTTCGTATTTTTCGCTATCGAAATTGTCAAAATTGAAAATCGTATCACGTTCTTTTTCCTGTTTTCTTGCTAATCAACAAATTATTGAATTCAGATCACGAGATTATTAAACGAGTATCTATTTGTTAATTAATATTAAGATTTTATTTTTCGCTGTGTGTGGTGGTGTGCAGACTGCGATGGAGCTACCAGAGGCAGGCCTAAGTGGCTTGCAAAAAAGACCGACTCGTTCTCTCCCGAACGTTTTGCCTTCAACAAAAGCAAAGAGGCAGAAACAAAGTCCATTAACAACAAATGAGAAACGTTGGTGTTCAAAATTTACAAGTTGGTGTGTGAACTTTGCAGCAATAATGAATTTCCGTGTAACAAACCGTGTCTGTTCAATATTTATCCCAAGCAGAAAAGGTTGACGACAACTTCTTCTTTGTTTAGCGCATTTCTAATCCTAAAAAATGCACTATAATTTGTAACCAAATCTTGATAGGTATTATTATCGAAGCCCCGGTAATCCCGGTATTTAGGTCCAATATCAAAATTCAATGCTACCAGCATTGAGGATCATCTGATATTGAAGGTATATATCTATTTCGTTTTTGACGATTATAATAATGACTTCGTGTAAATTGGCATAGTAAATAATATATCAGTTTATATTACGTTCCACTGCTGGGCACAGACCTCCTCTCATGGACGAGAATTAAATGAAAAAAATAACGGTATCATAATTATACCGGTTTGGAAAAGGAATTATAAAAGTTTCAGTAAAATTAAAAATAAATACCGGTAACCGATATGTATTTCTACACGGTTCCGGATCCGGTACCGTTATGTTGGCGGCGCGGCTAACCTTTACAATATAACGCTATTGTAATGGAATACCGATTCCATACCGGTATAACGTAACCGAAATCAGTCCATGCTCGTAAGTCAGCCTTTGAAAACAAAAGTGTTCGCCAATTATTAAAAACTGAATCGATAACAATATCCATATACTTAATTGAACGAGCGAGCGAGACGAACGAAGATTTTCATTTCAGCTAGGCAATTAATCCAGATTTCCAGATTCGCGTTTAAAAGATCTTTACTTTACGCAAGTTGTTTGCTAGCAGAGCCGTTAATTTTTAGTGTTTCTGTTCTCGATGTTCGTCTGTTTATATATATACATATATATTGTATGAAGGTATTTATATGTATTTTATTTATTTGTCTATTGTCGTTATTTATTATGTATGTATAACCACTGTGTGTTTATATCTGTAGTTGCACCGACCAAAATTTGTCTACTTTGCCCAAATGTTGACTGGTAAATGCTTACGGCTTTAAGTCCGCCTTTTGTACGATAAGTTGTTCTTTTGTTCAAATCAAAGATTAAATAAATAAATATTCTTTCGTATGTCCGGCTGTCTAGACTTCTCCTTTATATGTCGTAGGTAGCTATTTCTCAACCGATTCTCGGGAAATTTTGTGAGCTGATTTGAAGATTATACAGAGTGACATTCAATCCGAAACTATAAGGGACACGGAAATTTGCTCTAAGGAGTCACCCAGACCGATTTTAGAAAGAATAAAAACTGCATTTAACTTAGTACGCAGTCAAATCTGTCTAAAAATCCGAGTTTGTTTTTTGCGTATAAAGTCAGCTTAGGCATAGTAAGTATACCTAAGTATACTTACTATGCCTAAGCACGGCTATGTCCCCCCAGTAAGCATCACCAGTGAAAGATTTTTTATAATCGGATAAGTGGTTTCGGAGGTTATACCGTACATACAAAGATACAAATAAATAACACTTTACAATAATCGTTCCGGTAGCATAGTGGTTCAGGCATGCGACTGTCAAACGGCGGTCGTGGGTTCGACAGATAAGTTTCATCTCATATTTACCTAAACAAGACATTCAATAATTTTGTAAGCAAATGCCCATAACCCAGCCATTGAAGATTAGTAATGAATGAGTGAAAGCATCATAAACGTATAGAAACGTAAACGCGTGAAAAAGGCGAATTCGAATTTTGAATTTTGACGTTCATCGAAAACAGTACCATATTGTCAAATGATATATTTCTCTCTTTCTGATGCGGTCTAGGTCCAGATTCGAGAGACTGGCCACTAAGAGTTTTGATATACAAACTCGCCAATTATTCACAAAGCTTACTAAATTCGTCCGTCCGGTAACGCAAAATTGTTACCAACTTTGAGGTCATTATTTTAGACGCGAGTCACGGGCGAATACAAAACATTTTGTGAATAATACGTAGCCTCTCTGATTGTAATTATGTAGCAACTGCGGGTGAATATGGATATAACAAATCAAAGTACCAATATACTTCCTAAGTATAGATACCTTATTCCTTATAACGTTAGATTTTTGTAAGGAAAAATACCTCTTTTATCTTCCTTTATAAATATTGTACTTACTAGTGTTATTTCGATTATTTAATGTGTTTCAAATGGAACAATGTAAATGTTTTTGTTTATCAAAATAGTTTTCATGACGCGAATGACTTGAAGATTTACGCACGATTTGTCTAATATCATGTGGAATAGGGTATAGAATAGATAAAGGTAGTACTTTGATTTTTCAACAGTAAACCTACGGATACTCATGAATCATGATTTTCCAATTAAATGAAGGCGTAACATCTTTTGAAATGAAATACCTATGCATCATAATATTTACGTAGTATGTAACATGACAGAATAGGTCCACCAAAAATATAGGGGGTTTTGTGGATAATCTAGATACAAATCATGCTTATCAAGAAAACTTAAACAAGTTAAATATGAAAAAAATTTTTTTTGCACATTACAAGTAAATCTAAGTTAGTTAAGACGGTCATATTGGTTTAGAAATCCAAAATTGAAAAACAAAAAAGATGTACGTTCATCGGGATTTGAACCCGGTTCAACGATGGCATTACAGACAGATTTAAGCAAAAGTGTATAACACTGCGCTACCGCATGACATTAGGTAATGAGTGAAAAAGTCAGATGCATTCGTCGTACATTCTAGTGTGCCAGACACAAGTACATTTAGTTTCGCTATTTCCTAATAGAGGCGCTACTGTAGATTTAGTTTTGCGCCCTCTAGTTTGATTTATGCAAAATGTTTGACAATGACAAACTTCGAAGTGACATTTAGCTACGTTAGTCTGCGTAAATTCACGAAAAAGCACTTTTATGCATATTTTCGGACTACATTTTAAAAAGAAACATTGTTTAGTGCAGATTGATTGCGATTCATACGTAGCAAGCTCTTCGGCTTCCGCAGTTTGAAACACATGTTGGTACTCGTCACGGTTTTGCGTAAAACGATGAGCAACCATCGAACTTATATATCGCGACATCTGTTAGCAACAGCTCGACAGGAACCAGCGCAAGTACGTGAACTTAAAATCATAAGTCATGATAATATTACCAACTGACTGACGGATCTCCGGTTCAACCAATTGTACTCGTAGATATGTGAATTAAACATAAGAACATCATGATGTCATAGATTATATTAGCAGTTCAATTCATATGCTTATTAGTTAGGTTAGGTGCCACGTGGAACAATAAAATTGATATCCTATACAAAATGCCTTACTTTGCCGACGGGGCTATAGGGATCACATGCTTGATTGCACCTTACTACAAAGGCTGACGAAGATCGTGCTAAGTGAAGGAGAAATTGCCGGAAAATTCCTGATTCCCATTCACTGATAATCAATCAAAAAAATCAAATCATTTATTTCATGTAACAAGGACACATATTAAGGTACAATAAAAAAAAATGTAGTCTACCATAGTATATCACTTGTGGGAGAGTATAGCCGCACAGTGTATCAGGATAGCACAGTCAGGCTTATCCGCTATCATTCTATAGGCTATTGGGACTGTCCCGCACCCGGCGCACCAGCCCCCCTATTCTGTAACTTGTTTTAAGCTCACCCACAAATATATCTTGACACCGCGATGCGTAATAACTAAGCGTAGAGGTTTTTGGTTTCGTGACGTTTGACCGGCGGGTTGAGCCGCATTAGCGCGTAGCGAATAACAGCCCGGGATGCCGCGCGCCCGCGCATGGTCGCATAGAAACAGCTGACGCGCGCCTCCGCAAACATCCCTGATGCGCTACAGAAGCGAGGCATAATGCATGAGGCAGATAATGCAACAGGGACTATCGTTATATATTATAAGAGAGAGACCCTTATTAAAGGAAGCTAATATCTGGCTGCGAATCCTTCCGACAGAAGGGGCGGGTGGGCGGGTGATGTCTTATTGGACAGAAGGGCGCATCCCTAGAATATCGCTTATGTTCTATACGTCTAATATCATTCTGATTTTAAAGATAGACTCATTTGAAGGCCGGGTTACTTTGTTGGAAGTCAGTCCTACTAAATATTGCAACGATACAAGTCAAGAAGATAGGCAAATTGAGTTTATAGATACTTACTAAAATTAATCGGAATTCGAAATTAACCATGACCTATGTAAGTAACTACTAAAGATTAAAAGTCTCCTACGCTAAACATCCTATTATGCGAGGAATGCATCCGTCCTTATCTTATGATTGCATTTATCAGCCTACCTAGTCTAATCGAGTCTAATGTATGCCGAGCGGATCGCTAACTTTAAAAGGATGCAGCTAGGTCTCGTATAAAATTATGCGTGATTATGCAATGCGTACAGGGAAAAACAAAAGGTATTGGCTTCGGCCCAATCAATCATGGTCGCGCGTCACGCGACGGCCGACGCGGTCCCTGCGACTTGGGCACGTATACAATATACATTAAAAAGGTGGTTCGACGATCATGCAAAACGTCTTGACATTCGCAGGCTAACGGCGTTATATTTTAAGAAACTTATGTAACAATCTTTCATAAATTGGCTTTCCATTTGCGCGAAATTCCCCATTTCCTAGAATAAACTAGAATAATTTGAGAATAATGGTTTTCCCAAAGTATCACGTGACAAACTAATTTCTTCTCTCGATTTACATAGATTATAGATTAAGAGAAATAGATTCAAATCTCGATTTACCCTTTTTCTGCAAATAAATCTTTGTCTTATCTTATCTTTAACACCTCACGGCTCTACAAATATGTTTATAGATAGATTCAGATATTTTTAGGACTTGTTCTGTACCTAATATAATACAAGTGACTGTACTTGTTAATTTTGTTAACGAGCTACGGTAGCCTAGTTGGTTCAAGTGGCTGTCAAGCGGCGGTCGTGGGTTTGAAGCCCGGCTCGTACCAATGAGTTTTTCCGAACCTAGCTTACTGGCTTTAAAGCCCAATATCTCGCAAACGAATCACTAATTTGAAAAATCGATTAAGATACCCATTATATTTTTCAACACACACTATGGGTTTATAGTACAATATTAAATACCCACTTTAGGTGTAGGGGAGGTAATCCTTATTCCGGCCAGACGGACATGGCGAAACTATAAGGGTTCCTGTTGACTACGGAGCCCTAAAAACGATATACTGCAGGGCTTTCCAAATATAGCTTGGTGCGGGGGACAGCTGTGAAAATCTCAGACCACAGAGGAGATAGTATCGAAACTTGAGTCGATAAAAGTAATCCGATTATTAGGCTTAAGCAAGTAGAAATACTCGTTTTGTGCCGACATTCGTGAGGCCATAAAGCGGAGACGATGACGTATGAGGACCTATTAGATAACATGGTTGAGATATCGGATGTATTGATGTTTTTAGGGTTCCGTAGTCAAACAGGAACCCTTATAGTTTCGCCATGTCCGTCCATCTGTCTGTCTAGGGAATGCAAACCGGTTATAACCGTAACCGAAATAATCGGTTATAACCGGTTATTTGGCCAATTTTCATAATCGGTTATTGAGAGTTTAAAATAACCGGTTTCGGTTATTATCGGTTATTTCCGTATGACATTTTTGCCTATTATTTGCTACAACAAATACCAATTGACATATAAATCCTGAATTTGTTAATTTGTAATAAACATATACGCAATGATTATTAAATAACTTCAAATATATTTCAAGTCAAAACTAAATATATGCGGGTCTACCGGTTAACAACACACATAATAAATAGTGCTAATACTAGCTGCTAATCCCGAAAATACCACGATGGTCGTCACCCAGCAACCGACCCAGTGCCGCTTTCTCTTCCTTTGTTTATTACCGTCTATTGTTTAAGAATCTTATGTCTCTTTCGCACTGATAAGGAAGGGTGGTTTAAGCTAATGGATCTACCTGAGCGGCTAAGTTAGAACGTCAGTCACCAATTTGTTTATCGGGAAATAGCACATGTTAACGCATTCGTAGTGAATTTTTTAAAAGTTATTATTATAGTATAGGTGTTGAACCAGTGCTACCTAACTGCACCATGGGAACTAAGATCTATACCTACACTTTGGAAACCGAGGTCGGTTCATTCAGCCAGTTTGTTGGCACACGCGCTCACGGCCGGACGCTGCTTACGCGCGCTATCACTGTTTAATTTTGTCTCTGTCTAACAGCAAATACTTAGTATAATAGTTTACTTAGTAAGATTCGCACGGCAGCCTAAGAAAGGGCATAAACATCGTCGTTGTTATAGGGACTTATGACTTCACTCAACTATTCATTATGAAATAATTTCTAAGCGGTGTCAACCCTAACGTCGAACGGCCGGCGCGTGCGGGCAATGACCCGCGCGTTCAAGGTCGCTCCATTGATAAATTTCGTAGGCATTTAAAGCATTAGGTATTGACATTTTTATTCAGACTTGAGTATCTGTTCGTAGAACTATTATATAATCTGTGGTTGAACTGTGTTGGTTGAGTGAATATTGAACTATAATATAATTAACTATAAAATAATTTGCCGTTACAAATGTTCTAAAGTAAGAAAGTGTTTTATTAACTATTTTTAGTCATTTATAATTTAATCTATCTGTGTACCTATTTAACAATACTTACTATTTTACATCATGTCATGATACTTATGATCATCATGTGTCTATGCTTAAATTCAACTTATAATGTAATGCTAACCAAACACAAAAACTATTTTACATTGTATTAATAGTATTTCTAATGTTTTTACTAGTTTTTAGCCCCTGGGCTCGAATAAATAAATATATGACCATAAGTGCCACAAGTTAGAGCAATCTGAAATGATATGTTTTTCTATTGTTGAATGTACAAAAATTTAAGTGCAGTTATTTATTTAAACTTATTTTGCTTGACAGTGCTTGAGGTGGTCCTCAAGAATGGAAGAATTTAGAAAATTTACCAGTAAAAGTGAGGTTTGGAACCACTTCTTGCGTTCTTCATCGGGCCAGAAAGCCAAGTGCATACACCGATATGTGATATGAAACATATAGATTTGAACTGTTAATATTATATTATATTATATGGTTACTTTACTAATGTTGATTGTTAAATTTTAAATAATATTCATAAATCTCTTTAAAATTGATAAACCAAGTCAAAATTAAGCTTTTGTTTCATTTGCTGTGCCCGATACCTAGTTTATACCGTTATTTAGTAAAATTTACCCGTTTTATTCAGTAATGAAAAATAACCGGTTATAACCGAAACCGGTTATTTGTCGGTCATAACCGTAACCGAAACCGGTTATGGAATTTGACCGGTTATTGCATTCCCTATGTCTGTCTGTCTGTCCGTCTTCGGCTTAGCTCAGTAACCCTTACACCTATAGACGTAGATATTGTAAATAATAGAAATAGAAGAGAGTAGAGACTGCTCGATCCCACAGTCAAACTGTGCAAACGGTTTTGTGGGACTTTGTATTTGTCTGTGCTGTATATCTTTTTCTTAATAAATAAATAAAATAAATAATAAAATAATAACTAGAAAACTGCAATTAGGCGTGGGTATATAAACCAATCACGCCGACAAATAAAAAAACAGTAGAATAAAATCTTGAAAAAAATTTTTTTTTAGGGTATCTCCCCTACATGTAACTATATTGGTGATGTATATTTTATTTCTCGTTAAACCTATCGTTGGATAGCTTGTTCAAAAATATTATGGGTTTTCTAAAACTATTTTTCAACTCAGTTATGCGTTTGCGAGTCATGTGTCCCCTCCCCCTGGCGGCTAAATTGCTACTACTGGGGACGTGAAAAAAATCGTGGCAGTAGTACATATAATGAATATAAAAGGAAAACTTTCACAGTTAAGTAGACATAACTAGTTAACTGGTAAGAAATGCACTTGATTTCGGGTGCATATACATTGTCATTGGAATTTGAACCTTTTACCGTGGACGGTAGTTGCTTTTCCACGGCACGTTATTTTCAATAGAAAAAACCTCGTCCTTCAGGTGGTGGCTAACCGAAGGTTGTCGCGTAACCGGCGAAACGACCCTATACATTGGTGTGTTATAAAAATAATCATACTTACGATTATATACGATCCTAGCACACTAAGTTTTATGTCGGACATAAAGCATTTCTCTCTCTTGCACTCGCATATTTGCCAGAATGGGACGAATGCTTTATGTCCGACATAAAACTTAGTGTGCTCGGGGCTCTGGTGTTTGGTTACATGCATGTTACGTTTACTTTTGAAATGTATTCCAATGAATACAATTTTGTCAAAATTTCGTATAACATGTTCTTTATGTTCAAATATTTTACAGCATTCATATTTAGCCTGCAACTGAAATATTTATCTTCCGTATATTTAGATCTCAGCAACTTTTTTTGAGTCAAACGAAACGGTTCGTCAAATGTCACCCGCATCAAGCTATTTTGAAATCACTTGTAGGGAGGGGAGGGACGTACCCTTCTATCAATAAAATAACTCTGAGAGGTGTATATGTATAGTGTATCTACTTATAACTAAGGAGGTAATTAAACGATTAACATCACTTAACATGTAACAAAGCTTTGTCTGTAGCTGTACATCGATATAGTGTCTGCGTGCTCGCAACAATTGCCAAACGCCATTGTGAGGTTAAAAAATAACGCACCATGGGAAAACCATTGTCTGCATCGACAAAATACATTGCTACTGCTAGTAACAATGCCAGTAAGTCATGTGCAGATCAACGAATGCAGAATACCTAATAAAGAAGGTATGCCGGCAATATGATATATACTTCGCTCGAACACCAACGCACTGTAGAAGGCCTGCCGGATGCTACGATGTTTTTATTGGAATGACGCTGAGTGTATTTTAGGATTATTATGTCGCGGGACAATTGGAAGGCAAGGATTTTGTGAAAATCATAGAATGGTTGTAAGAAACAATGGGTCTCTTTGGAGGTCACCCTCGTTTTGCTCTTAACTTTTATCGTTACCGCCATAATTATTTCCCACCAAAAGACAAGCACTGAATCACGCTTAGAAAAGGCTCCAACAATGCTCGTTTATCTCGAATCTTGGTTACTTAAATTTCCCTGTTCAATCGCTTGGTAATGAACATTGTTTTATAAGGATTATCGTCATTATCCTATGACATAAATATTAGCAGGAAATATCAATGACATTAGTCAACCTATCGCAGTATCTTTATATGTATTTAAATGCACTCGTGCAACAAAGTCCTAAAGCACTGTATTTATTCAGATCAAATGGCAGAGCGCAATCGATGATTACTCAATTCATATCGGCAATCGCTAATTTACGGGGTGCAATCGTCACGACTCGGATGCGATGCGCCCTCCACCGGCCTTCTGCCGTCACGTGTTTACTTAGTCTCTAATCAAAAGGTCCGTTCACGAACATTTTTATACCTAAGCAAAGCAAGCGGATTGCGAAACCGAAAAGGAAACTGCACGTTTATGTCAATTTGCCTAGAATGTGCGATAATCGCGTTGCATTTCAATGTGCGTTGGTCAGGCCGCGCGCCTCGCATGCCAAGTAAAGCTTATGGAAAAAAATAGGCTCACAATGTACACGCGTTGCGTACCAACAAGTGATATGACTTATGGCATCGTAGCTAACAGCTGCACTTAATGAATCACGTTCACGACTGATTTCTCCGACGTTTTCATCCCACGTATTGCGAAGTGCCCACAACCATTGCCTACATCCAACCCGTTTAGGTACTTCGTCGACAACGTTAGTTTATTTGTATAACGTAGATCGATGCAGGGATGACTAAAACAAACTTGATTTTACAGTCGTGTCATTGAAAAGTAAACAATGATAACATACGTTTGCAACTCGCAGTCAACTTGAACTTACACCCTGAAGTCAGACATTGAAAAATGTTCGGCAAATGTCCCAGTCCTCTGCCTCGGCGTCCGTGATCATGCCTATTATCATAAACGTCAGAGGTTATAGAAAATAGCTCCTAAACGTACAATCGCGTAGGGTCTAATTGAGAAGACACGACGCGATTGTTTTGGACGGCATAATCATTGGGGCGACCTTAGCCCGCTTACGTCGCTGTCAGCCGGCAGACACGCCGGCAGGCGGTCGCAGTTGAACCGTTTGCGGTTTCAGGAGAGGTCACATTTTGGTAACCTGCATCAACAAAGCGATAAATTGCTACTAGTTATTCTGACAAGCAATGTTTCTAAGCGAATGTCAATGTTAAAGTTAACATGCGGATTCTCCAAGTTTTTGACATCTGCTTTGTGGAAATTGATTTATTTGCTGTAGAGAATGGGTGTGTATGTATTGATATATCAACGTTCAATATAACGTTAGGTACGTTTGATATGAAAGATTGCCATACGTTTGGTATGCCTATAAAGAGCTTTTTTTACGGGAACTGCTGACTTTTATGCAAACCTATCATAACCTAATGTGCTTAGAGAAAATATACTTAGGTAGGTACAGATAAAGTTAACAGTTACTGAATAAGTTAGTTACATTATATCTAACTTTAACTCTATGTCGAACGTTGGCACAAGGGTGGGCACACATTACACACTTATTAGGGTTCCGTACCTCAAAAGGAAAAAACGGAACCCTTATAGGATCACTTTTTTTTTTACAAAAAGGGTGGCTAATTCGCATTCTTTTTTATATTTTGGAAAGTTGGGATGCGGGTGGCGCAGGACCGATCACTTTGGCACTCTTTGGGGAGGCCTATGCCCACTAGCGGACGTCTTTCGGCTGATATGGTAAGCGCTGTAGGGTCGCAGTTCCTCCTCGCTTCGCTCGTCATCGTACCTAGTATCGTCCGTAGTAGGTAGAATAGGTAGGCAATCCGATATGGATAGAGGTGGGTATTTTGCATAATATTTCAAATTCATTATATTTGTTTGTTACTTTGTTATAGCCACTGAACGTTGTATCGAACATATTATAACACATATACGTTATACCATATTACTAAATATTAGATTCATACTTGTTATATTGCAAGTTCATTATACCTGATGATAGTTATAAATATCCTATCAGAATATACCAAATGTTGATATACCAAAGGAGCATTATATCCCTTAATCATAATATCCACTAAAAATATATCAAAAGTTGTTATATCGACCGTTCCGCACCCCGTCATCTACTGCAAATTAAAATATAGCATTTTTATTAGGAACCCTGAGGAAAATGTGACCTGCATCGGAAGGTCAAATCTGAGGAGGTTCCACATCTCATAGTGATTTGAAATATGCACACATGTTTATTCATCAATCCCAGATCAGAAACATGTAGGTACCCAAAACAATAGATTTTTTAAACACAAATACAAGTCACGCTAGATCGTAGGATACTGCCGAAATTATTTCCAATGCGAAAGGTCAAAATATAGATAAGCTTCGAAATTGATTCTCGGCTTATTGCCAGTGCCACGCAAACACTTCCGTGAATATTAAAACATCTTTCCTATAGCTAAGTATTAATTCTTCGGAAAGGCACAAGGTTTTATTCTTATATTATACCACCAGCTTCTGCCCGCGACTCCGTCCGTGTGGAACTCGTTCATATCGCAGCTCCATAAAAAACTTTTACCCCTATTTCACCCTCTTAGGGGATGATTTCGGGGATAAAAACTATCCTATGTCACTCTCCATCCCTTCAACTATCTCCACTTAATCACGTCACGTCAATAAAAATCACGTCAATTCGTCGCTCCGTTTTGCCGTGAAAGACGGACAAACAAACAAACACACACACTTTCGCATTTATAATATTAAGTATGAAAGTATGGATTTTATCAGTATTATATTATACTTACTTAAGCACTTATAGCGTTTTAGTATGCGATACGATGCCTTGGTAAGGAGAGTATGGATACTTAGCTCGATATCATATCGGTGAGTGGTGTGTCAAGTAAAATGTGCATTCGTTTGATCTTAGGGTAAGACGGATGGGAATCGTGTACAATTTGTAACCTACAAAGATACGCTGACAACTGATGGCTATTAGCTATTACTTATCAGTTATCAGGGTACGAAGCAGATACCCATATCTTTTTGATTTATAATTTATTTCTTGAATAAATGTTTGTTAGTTTATCATCTTGTGTTTACTTTAGAAATAAATGTATTAGTTTTTTTTTAATTACCCATATAATTAAAGTGGGGAAAATAAAATAAGGGTTGGTAGTGGCGGTAATATTAAAATACATACCTACTACTCCTACTAGCAGCCAGCGCGACTGCGCTCGCGTATGTATTGCAAATAACCCTGGCATAGGTACCCACCCTCCGGATAAAATACAACCGACCAGTGGCTAAGGGTATCCACGGAAGATCAGCGTCAAGGTATTTACAATGGTACCTTGTCATTAAGCTGAGTGGAGTCCTTTTCTCTGACGCTTTTGTTAGATTAACATTTCGCAATAGTTTTAAGCAAAATGTTTATTATCCTTGTCTTAGTCTAAGTAGCGTCTTGAATAAATATTTTTTCTTTCTTTCTTTCTTTCTTTCTAGTATGTCCATCCAGAAAGTCTATTCTATAGTACACAGAAGGAATTTTTCAAATCGGATAAGTGATGGCCTGATGGCAGAGTACCCCTCCCCTATATACAACCTTACAAAGCAAAAGTTTCACAGACTTCCTCTTTATTATACTCGTATTACTATCCATAGATACTATAAATGCGAAAGTGTGTCTGCCTGTTTCCCTTTCGACGCATAATGCCAAAAACGCAATACGCCATTTTGTCATTTCGCGTACTGAAAAAAAAACACGCAACGCCAAATACGCTGTATACCAAAAACGCTTTTGCCATTTTGTCATTTTGTCATTTTGCACTAAAATGTAAGTTGTTGCTCAGTACTTTTTATCTAGTAGTGGCATTGATATATATGTCGCAGTACGATAGATAAAGCCGTTATATAGTTATCACCCTAGGGATATAATTATATGTCGTAACATAGTCATACGAAAGCGATTCATTACTATCTTACTGGGAAACCTAAACCTAACCTAATCGCCAACATGTCGACGTCACCCCGCTCCGCGGGGTGCCTATTTCCGCTCTAAGGGACACAAGCGAATCCTAATATATAGGGAATATTAAGATCGTTATCTTACTAGGAATATTAAGATAGTTATCTTAATTGGAATACCATTGTAGGTTAGGTTAGGATTCGCTTGTGTCCCTTAGAGCGGAAATAGGCACCCCGCGAAGCGGGGTGACGTCGACACGCTGGGGATTAGGTTAGGTTTAGGTTAGGTTAAAATAATTAACGTGTGTGTGAAAAATAAAATTATTAATATTGGCATTATGCGTATTTACCTTTTGGCATTGTGCGTATTTAGCTTTTATAAAGTTTTGGCATTTGGCGTATTTGGTATTTCTACAGATTTGGTATTATACGTATTTGGCATTAAGAGAATTTGGTCTATTGCGTTTTTGGCGTTTAGCGTATGAATGGCGTTTTGCGTTTTTGGAATTATGCGTCGAAAGGCCTGTTTCCTCTTCTTTCTCCTCCTTCATGCTTAAATCGCTGAACCGATTTAGATGGAATTTGTTATCGAGATATACTCGAAACTGGAATTCAAGACCAAAAAAACTACGACAGATACGTCACTGTCAAATCTGTCAAAGTCACTTATGTCATTGTCAAATAAAGTTTTCAGGTTTCGCCAACCTTATTGTTAAGTGCTTCTTTGCAGGGACCCGCCCGGTATCCCCTTCGAGGGTTTTTGAAAGGGTTTTTCGTAATGCTTTGCTTACCAAAGCCGATGCTCCTCAAAACCCATTCATTTGGCTATTAAAGCGCTCCAATACGGTTTCCCCTTCAAAGGGTTTTTGAAAGGGTTTGCTTACCAAAGCCGATGCTCCTCAATACCCATTCATTTGGGTTTTAAAGCACAATGAATGGGTATTCAACACGAGGAAGCGCTTCAACCCTTTAAAAAGCGCTTAAAAAGCCTTTCGAAAGGGTTTTTTTATCAGTAGCGGTAGCGCCCCGTAAGGGAAACCCCTTCATACGGCTAAGTTAAATGAATGAGTTTTCAATCAATAAAGGACAGCAAGTAATTTGGGCTATTAAACGAATGACTAACCCGTTCAAAGGCTTTTTTCTGGGAAGGGGTGGGCGGGTCCCTGCTTCTTTGTATTAGCAGGCACAATTAATTCATCAGGATTTTCTCAAAAAAAGGAACTTAATTATAAACTTTATTTTTAACTCTACTAACATTAATAAAATTTTATTGTAAAGAACTTAAACAAGTTGAATTACTAATGAACACACACGACAGTGTGCCATATAGAAGTTAAATATAACCATTTTTTAATAAATTGTTTTTATTTATCTTCATCTTTACCATCACTAATGTCAGAATCACTAACTTCGGAATCTGAGTCGGACACTTGTATAATAAAGTTTTTCACCACTCCCGTAATTAATCCGTCTAGTTTGCACATCTCGTCCTCTACTTTCATGACATGACTTATGCCACTTCTGCGGTGTCCACTCCCGGAGGCCTACATGAAAATTTTAAATGTTTTATTATTCCTGGCTACATGCCCTTTTACCTGAGCCCATACCAACTCAATTGGGTTCAATTCGCAGGGGTAAGAGGGCAATCTTCATACTAGCACGCTACAAACTATTATTCTGCAATTAGCTGAATGTATGCAAAAATTGTTGAGGATCAATGTCCGCACATCTATATTGTTTATGGTTTTGTCTTTGAGTTGTCACAAGAGAGATGTGATTTTCGGTTAGGATTATTTAAAATGGAGAAAAGTATAATGTAATAGTTCGTAGCTGTGTTGATAATAAAGAAGTCAAATGATAGAAGCTGTTTTAATATGGAATGAATATCATCAGTGGTAGTAGAGCGTTGTTTCACCAAAAATTGGTATATGCAGAGCTATAAAAAGAAAGACCATCGATTATGGCGGAAACAATTAAAATAAAGCAATTTGCGGGAGAAGATTTTGCTATTTGGAAATTTCGTTTAAGTAGTATATTGAAAGAAAATGAATGCTTGGGAGCGATAGAAAACAAGGACTTCGCGGCCACAGCAGCAAATAAAAAATTGGAGGCTCGAGCTCAGAGCCTGATTATAAGTGCCGTAGCTGATAGTCACATTGACTATATACAAGATGAAGACACGGCTTATAAAATGATGTCGAGAATGGAAAACCAGTTCATGAAAAAGGGAACTCGCAGTAAGCTGTTTTTACGACGCCAGCTCAATGACATGAAGTTTAAAGAAGGCAAGTCGCTGGCCGAACATTTTGTGTCACTATCAAAAATATTCGGACAATTAAGAGATGCAGGCAGTGCTTTATCAGAAGAAGAAAAGGTAAACGTACTGCTGTTGTCCATGCCAGATTCCTACGAAATGGTAGTGACAGCAATAGAATCGCTCCCAAACCTGACATTAGATACAGTCAAGGATAGACTGCTCGGTGAAGAAGAGAAGCGCATAAAAAGGGGTTGCACAACTGAGCATCACAGAAATGCGTTTCTATGTTTTGCATGCGGAAAAGAGGGACACAAAAGATACGAATGCAGAATGAGATTCCAGGAAAGAAGAGGACAAGGTTTTGTCACACCAGCTCGAGGATATGGACGAGGCATACAAGCACCTCAGCGGGCTGGCTTTAGGAGTCCAGGATTTACTAGAGGACGAGGACACAGTTTTAGAGGAAGATCTTGGAGAGGAAATCAAGACCAGAATTATTCATGAAATCAAGACCAGAATTATTCACGAAATCAAGACCAGAATTATTCACAATCGTACTCTGCAAGTACTGAAAATGAAAATGTTTTTTTGGCAGGGATTGAAAAAGGTCAAGGACCTGCAAGCGATGAATGGAACTGTATCACATGGTACATGGACTCGGGATCATCAGATCATCTGATAAATCAGAAAAATGCGTTTACAGAGTACCTTGAGTTGAAGCAGCCCAAGGTAATAGCAGCAGCCAAGAATGGAGTGAGTCTGGTTGCAGTCGGGGTCGGCAATATACATGCAAGATGTATGATTGGTAGCAGGTATGTTGATTGTACTATTAAAAATGTATATTACGTGCCAGAACTGAGAAAAAACTTGTTATCTGTCTCTAAAATTGAAAGTCATGGGTATAGAGTTGAATTTTTAAAAGGGAAAGTCAGAGTTTATAAATATGAGCTGCTGACAATGATTGGTAATAGTGAAGGATCATTGTATACAATCCAAATGGAAATATTATATAACGAATGTAACTTAAGTAACGATCATAATAATCAAGTGAGGCAGCTGTGGCACAGACGGTTTGGTCACCTTGGAATAAAAAATTTAACTTTGCTTTCACAAGATCAAATGGTAGATGGCATTGACGACCTGACTAAATGCACATCTAAGAATCATGTATGTGAGCCGTGTTTACTAGGGAAAATGACAAGACAACCTTTTAACAAACTTGGACGTAGGGCGACTAGACCATTAGAATTAGTGCACACTGACGTTTGCGGACCAATAAACCCACCAACAGAGGAAGGATATAAATATTTTCTGACGTTCATTGACGACTACACCCATTTTGTATGGGTGTACCTTCTCTCAAATAAAAGTGAGGTTTTTGACAAATTCAAACAGTACTATTTTTATGCGAGCAATTATTTTAATGCAAATCTTTTAAAGTTAAAATCTGACAACGGAGGTGAGTATGTTTCAAGGGAATTTCAGGAGTTTTGCTTTAATAGCGGAATACAAATGCACTACACAGTACCGTACAATCCTGAAATGAACGGTGTCGCAGAACGGATGAATAAAACTTTAATAGAGAAGGCAAAAACCATTCTATTAGACTCAAATCTGGGGAAGGAATTCTGGGGGCATGCGGTGTTGTTTTCAGCATATGTAACAAATAGAAGTCCAACTGTTGGAAAAGATAAGACACCATCGGAGTTATGGGAAGGCCGGAGACCTAATGTGTCAAATATGCGAGTATTTGGTTGCACAGCCTATAACCATGTACCAAAAGAGTTACGCCAAAAGCTGGACAATTCAGGTAAGAAAATGATATTTATAGGATATGTAACCTCAGGATATAAATTGTATGACACTGACACAAGGAAAGTTATATCGGCGCGAAACGTAATATTTGACGAAACAAAACCGGAAAAAGATAACACTGTAAACTATAAACTGGATATGATAGAGAAGAACAAAGATAATATAAGAGATCGGGAACCAGAAAGTAATGAAGAAGGTAATGAAGAAAGTAATGAAGGAGGTGATGATGAAGGTGATGAACATTATGAACTAGCAGATGACAAGGAAGAATCAGTAAGGAAACAGAATCAAGAAGCTAAGAAAAATGAAACACAAGAAGAGGCCGAGAAGAAAGAAACTTCAGAAAGGGGGAGAGGAAAAAGACAAACAAAGAAACCAGTATGGCAAAAAGACTATAATATTGACTTAGACGAGAATGATGCAGCATTATATGCCTTATTAGCTAGTCACCAAGATGCTCCAACAGAGTTTGACGACATCAAAGGAAGAAAAGATGAAAAGGAATGGAACTTAGCCGTAAAAGAAGAATTTAAGGTTTTAGAAGAAAATGAGACATGGAAGTATGTACCTATGCCAAAGAATGATAAACTACTGGATACTAAATGGGTTTTTACAAAGAAAAACGTCGGAGACCAAGAAATATGTAAAGCAAGATTGGTAGTGAGGGGCTATCAACAAAAGGACAAGTTAGAAAATATATACTCGCCTGTATTGAAGTTGCAAACATTAAGAGTACTATTAGCAGTTGCAGTGCAGAAGGACTATAATATTCATCAAATGGATGTTAAAGGCGCATTCTTATACGGACGGATTGATGAGGCAGTACACTTAAAACCTCCAAAAGGACTGAGAGTCCCAGAAGGAAACGTTTTACGATTACAGAAGTCCCTGTATGGCTTAAAGAAGAGTCCAAAGTATTGGTACGAGAAATTCACAGAAGTTATTACTGAATGTGGTTTTATGCGCTCTCAAAATGACTATTGTCTGTATAATAAAGGGGATTTATACTTGATTTTATATGTTGATGATTTATTGATAGTAGGACCTAGCAAATCTGATATTGAAGGTGTCAAGAATTTCTTAAAAACAAAATTTAGTATGAAAGATTTGGGTGACAGAAATCTAACTTATCTTGGTATTAGCATTCAAAAACAACAAGATAGTATTTATATAAATCAATCAAAATATTTACAAAAGGTCATTGAATCTTACAATATGGAGGACTGTAGAGGGACTAACTCTCCTATGGATTTTAATTTTAAACTGGACTTTGATTCGACTGAAGTTGACATGACTTTAGAACATCAGTGTAGATCTCTCATTGGCTCTCTGATGTATGCAATGGTGAGTACTAGACCGGACTTGGCTACAGCTGTGTCATATTTGATTAGATTCCAGTCACAGCCAACTTTGAAGTTATGGCAAGCTTTGAAGCGTGTTCTTAGATATGTCAAGCAAACGATTGATTATAATTTGAAATATTGTGAATGTAAAAATGCTAGCTTGATAGGCTTTGCAGATGCTGATTTTGCACGGGATAGTGACAGAAAGTCCACTAGCGGATATTTGTTTCAGTTGTTTGGTAATACAATAGCATGGAAGTCGAAAAAACAAAGTACAGTCGCATTGAGTACTACGGAAGCAGAACTGATTGCTTTGTGTGAGGCATCTGTTGAAGCTTGTTGGTTAATGAAACTATTAGTAGACTTCAATATTGATGTCAAAAATATCACCATTTTTGAGGACAATATTAGCACTATGAAAGTAGTACAGAATCCAGACCAAAAACGATTGAAACATATTGATGTCAAATTTAACTTTGTGAAACAAAAGGTTGAGGAAGGAGTCATTTGTGTTAAATATGTTTCCACAAGTGATCAATTAGCAGATATTTTAACAAAGCCGTTGGCTGGCGAAAAATTTGTGAGATTGTGTAATTTACTTAATTTGGTAATATGTTAGATTGATGTGCAAACCTTGAGGGAGAGTGTTGAGGATCAATTTCCGCACATCTATATTGTTTATGGTTTTGTCTTTGAGTTGTCACAAGAGAGATGTGATTTTCGGTTAGGATTATTTAAAATGGAGAAAATTATAATGTAATAGTTCGTAGCTGTGTTGATAATAAAGAAGTCAAATGATAGAAGCTGTTTTAATATGGAATGAATATCATCAAAAATAGGTTATTAATAACTCACATGTTGTTAAAATGTTGTACCTACCAAATGTTATTTACACCTGAAGTGATACAAGCGCAATACCAGCTTTGCAACCAAAAATTACGGATGGTTAAGTTTTTATTAAAGCGTCTTAAATTTAGTTAAAAATAAGTTTTAAAAAAACTTGTTTAAATTATAGAATTACAATTATCAATAAATAAATTAAACCAGCGTGTGTTTTCAGAAAAAAGGGATATACTATTGTACGATCATTTCATTGCAGTGGCAACATTGTCGTAGATTTTTTGGTCTTGAATTCCAGTTTCGAGTATAGTTTGGGTCCTGGGGAAGGACATAAGATGGTTTTATCCCGAAAATCATTCCGTAAGGGGGGTGAAAATTTGTACGGAGCTACGTTATAAACGAGTTCCAAGCAAACGGAGTCGCGGGCAGAAGCTTAGTAAATTATATTAATATATATGTAAAACGCACTCACATACAAATAACCACCCCTTTATAGACGAATTCCAAAGGTATCCTATGTCAGGTATTATTGTAACATCACTGGTTAATTAAGTAAATAGTTGATTAGCAACGTGGTGTCTAAATAATAAACCTACTTTAAGCATAACTTAAAGTGACAGTTCTTCGCACGGCCCTTGGCAGCTAATTATTTCCATTGTTTAGGACGGGTCACTAGCTTTAAAATATAGTGCCAAAAGAAATATGAAACCATGACCCTACATACCTTCAGCTTAAAGTAACAATAAACTTAAGATTTCCAAACGCAGTTCAGAAACTATTGCATACATACCTAGCTACCTACTTGTGGGCGCAATACCAGTAAAAGCTAAACCGTAGCTACAAAGCGTATAAAGACACACTAAGTACCTACCTCCGTAGACTGCAAATTTAGCTCACGAGTGTATCTAATCGATTTTATTAATTGAAAATCAATTAACCAAAGCCTATTCTGGACTAAGGTCGCTGGTCTAATTTCCTGCGCCGATACAAACTAAGATACTCCACTCCTATTAACGACCAGGGTCGAGTTGATGCACCGATTTATATATCGACCTTGCGATGCCGCGCCATGGGAATGCCGAGCCGGAGCTTAATTCGCGAACTAAAGCTGGGTCCACATTTGTATCATTTTGCCGTACCTATCGTATCTCCGTCGCGTTGCACCGACGCGTATCAAGATCGCTAGTGTGGACGCAAAAACAGCGCGATCATGCGGCGCGCCGTATCTGCCCCCCTATTTTGTAACTTGTCCTAACCTCAACGCTCACCCACAACCATTGCCCACAATTATATCTTGACACCGCGATGCGTAGTTACTAAGCGCAGGGAGAGGTCTAGTTTTGAGACGGGTGACCGGCGGGGTGAGCCGCTTTAGAGCGTAGCGAATAACAGCCCTGATCGCTCGGGATCGATGTTGACACGCGTTTATTATATTTCCCACACACTCGCGATCGGATACGCGTATCAAGATCGGTAAGTATGGACGTGTTTTTGATACTGTATCACGATACGAAGTTATGATTTGATACGCGATACGCCGTGATCGCTCTCGAGGCGGTTTTTCCCCGATCATCAAAGGGCATACGGATATGCGTCAACACTTAATGATACGGCGTTATGATCAAACCCCGGATGACGGGAGCAAAAATGCACTTGTCACTAGTGCTTAGTTAAATATCGACTATTCTATCGACATCCATACGAACAAATTATTGAATCAGAAATTTATAGATCAAACTTATTATCTTACATGTCAGGTTGTTACACAATATTAGGTACATCAGGTAAGTATAGATACCATTTCAGTCAACTAATTACATTGGTACTATAATTATATCATACTCACGGGAACGATTTAAATATTTTGAATGATCTAAAATGGATAAACAGTGATTTGACAATAATACCTAGTACAATAAAACAATTACAAAATCAAAATTTAAGCCTGGAAGCCAGTTTAAATATAGTACACAAGTTGAAAGTGCACTTGTCAAGATTACGGTTACATCCTCAAGGTAAAGTTATTCACAACAAGTATCAGGATGTGTTGAAGAAAGACGTTGGCTTTTTAACTTTAAACATCTTAAATAATTTGATATCTGGTAAAGAAGTGGAAGTACGTTGTACAGAAGAAATCCATAACCACTATGAATTATTTAATTTTGCTCCGATTACTACAGTAGATTTAGAACGGTCCTTTAGTTGGATGAAATGGATTTTATCGCCAAGGCGAAGGAGTTTAAAATCAGAAAATTTAGAAAAAATGTTAATTGTATATTACGAAAGCTTTATAAAATACTGAAAAAATACAAACATTTCGCTTTAATTTTATTTTCAACAACAATTAATACTTCTGCATATCATAGCGGTAGTCCAGTAGGTACATCGTGCTTTTTATCGACATCGATTTAAATGATATAAAATGTATGTCCTCGCACTATAAAGCTGTCAACGCATTTTTGCTCCCGTCATCCGGGGTTTGGTTATGATACAATACGCTGTTACGCTACGGTTAGTATGGACGCGTTTTTTCAGGCGACGATGCTAATAGTGATACGGTGTGCCCAAAGTGAGCGTCCATACTTAGGATACGCGAGCTAGACACGATACGCGTGATCGTGATCAGCAACATGATACAAATGTGGACCCAGCATTAGGCCGCGTTTACGCACAGGCGTAGGTAATGTTGCGCGGCCGCGCACGCTTTTCAAGCGTTATGAATTTCTATATAGGGTCAAAGCATTATCGGTCAATTCCCTAATAACCACCACAAACGAAACCACATAGAGAGGGATGTTTACTAGGTCATTTTTTCTTTTGCCGAGCATGGAATCACCGCTGCCACCACCTCAAATTCAAGCCACGGTCGTGATCCAGTCAAAGTCCGTATCGCTCAGTGAGAATCCAAGCCTCTACTAGACAACCCGCAAAAATGATTATTTGTTTAAATAGGTTGTCATAAACAGTTCTGAGAATAACGATGATCTGCCTTGCACTTTGGCGAAGATGTGTACCTAATTGAATATTGTAGCAAGGTAGTGAAAAAATATACGGGTTTAATACGGACCCCCGTAGTTGCGGGACGGAAAATCGATCTAGCTATCGATATAATTTCCGGGGATATACTTTTTTTGCCGAGAAAACGACGACGAGAAAAGCTGTCCCAGAGAGCCTACCGCCAAACGAAAGCGAAGTTCGTGTATCTCTCTGTCGCACTTGTACGCACAATAGAACTTGCTAGTTCGAGCGACAAAGACAGGTACACGAACGAGAACTTAACAGACTCCGATCGCACATCAAGTCCTCGCCTGAGATCGGACGAGCCGTGCGCGCCTACATTATAATATCCTAATTCTCTGCGCTAAACACGAAACGAATTGATTTTAAATTACACTGGCTTAGTTTTGTGAAAGGTCATGGTTGCTTTCCTTCGTTTTATTGTACTTATAGGTTGTATAGAGGTGTAGATGATAGTGGTACAAGTTTTACTTACCTGGCTAGTACCTACGTAATAGCATACGACACAGACTTGCAGAGTAATGCTTTAAGAGGCCTTACGCGGAATTAATAAAATTTCAATAAAAAAAGTATGTTTAGTAAAAATTTTTATTTTATTTAAATTAATCAACAACACCCACCGAATTCATTAGTATAAAAAATATGTAACATTCCAGTTACTGAAGTTAAACTTAAAAGTAATGTAGGTACTTTCGAAATTGTGAGTTTTTCTTAAGATAGGTATGCCCCACCTAGCCATTATACCGGTTTCTTCCTGCCCTCTGATCTCTCTGTCAACCGATTGACCGGGTTGACCTTGCACGTGATCTTGTAAGACTCCACCATCTTTACGGAATCTCGCACCAGTATCGTCGACCTGATCGTGAACGCGTGAGAGAAGCACACCGTCGAATCGCAGAGCGCCGTCTGGAAACTCAGGTACAGACGATAATGAGTCTTACTGGTCCTATGTTTAAGCTTCATTTCGACTCGGCCGGGCAGCTTCGTCCCTTTATGCGGGCACTCTACAAACTCGAAGTCGTCTAAAGTGACGTCTTTGTTGTTGTCGTCCCTCACGCACACGTGCCAGTTCTGCGGCGCTCCCGGCGTGAACGTCACATTCTTAGTATCCGCGTCTAAACTAACGTTGAAATAAATAATGAGATTCCCACACTTTCTGTTTACAAACAGATCGTTTTTGTAAAGTATTAAATTCTCGGGTTCCGTGAACTTTGGCTCGGGGAGTCGGACTTTGAATTCTTGGCACACGTTCTTGGCTAGATTGATCAGTTTGATGCTATGGTTGTTGGTGTCCGCAACGTAGAGGTACTTCCCATCGGCGGTGATTGAAAGCCCGGAAGGCTCGCTGAATTTCACCGGGTCCGTAGTCTCGATCATGGTAGGGCTTAGGGTTGTCACCTTTTGGAGGCCGATGTCGACTTTTTTTATCTTATGGTTATAGGAGTCGGCTACATAAAGGGTTTTATTCGAGTCACAGTAAGCAACGCCTAATGGGTGTTGGAGTTTCGCCTCTTGTCCGATGTCATCTACGTCTCCAAAAGCGAACAGGTTCTGGAAAGAAAATGCATTTAATAAGCTCAATTTTGATTTATTTACTTATTTATTATGGCAGTAATTCAAGTCAACCTACCACAGGATTCCTGTCACCCCCGCAGAGCGTGGAAACTTGTCCGGTAGACAGCGCGAGCCTCCTTATGGATGAACTCTCGGAGTCCGCAATAAATACCTCTGGATTTGAACCTAAAACCAAAACATGGTAATGCAACTTATGGATATCGGAAACAAGAGTATACTGTACAGCAGTGACGGGGCGCCCATACAAGCCGATTCCCACAGGCTTGTCTTAAATTTATTTGTAGGCAAGCCATAGTTATATTCTCTAAACTCTTTAATAAGTTTTATTCTCCGGGTTGCGCATCAAAAATTTTCACGCACCGCCACTGCTGTACCAGCATTGATATCTGTACACAATATCTGACATAATGACACTAGAAATAGGGTCGTGTCAGATATTTATGCACGCTGTTGGTAGCAGATGGGCCGTTTTAAGAAAAGTTGTAGGTTTTTTCTACTTAGAATCGAGAGCACTTTCGCACCTAATAGAAGAAAAAAGTGTCCCAAGATGTTTTATTCAATTCCGTTACCGTTTCCATACTAAGCTTGCATGGTGGTAATGGAATGGAAAACCGAAAATTACATGTAACATTTTGGACAGTTTTTTTTCTCCTATTAGGTTCGAAAGTGCTCCCGATTATATCAAAATAAAAAAGTCGAATGTACAACTTTCCGTTAAATAGGCCAGATATTAGTGCTGGTGACTGTACGGCTCAATATCAGATTGAACAAATTGTAATTGTGTACAACTTTTACTTTAAAATTGATAATTACCTATTGATGGGTTAAAAACGAAAATTAACCCTTACGTTAAATGGTCAACAATCTATCTTCCAATGCACTTATCACCCATTTGTATTTGTTTATCTCATAGACTCGGCAAAAGAGAAACCTCATATTTCTTACGGGTTGGGCCATTTGGGAAAAATGATTTTAAAGAGGAAACTGTTAAGAGTTTAGGTGAGTCGGTATGAAACTGGTAGTAGATTAGCTCAATATCTTAGGCATCAGCTAAGTCATAAAAACAAAACATCAACCGTATATTATGTGAAACGCGAATGGTTTTTAAAAGTGTTTATGCCAGTAATAAATACCTTCGAGTCAATGAAACTAAGTCCAACGACACATTCTGAGAAGATTAAATCCAGAACATCAACCACTGTCGCAACTTCATTTTTTAATAATAATATCCTTTTTAGAAAGAAAGAAAGAAAGAAAATATGTTTATTTAGCATAAGTATAAGAAATAACAGGCATAATCAAAACATGCTAAAATGGTCGCCACTCAGCTTTGTGCCACAAAATGACAGGTACAATTTTTTAGGGTTCCGTACCCAAAGTGTAAAACGGGACCCTATTACTAAGACTTCCCCGTCTGTCCGTCCGTCTGTCTTTCACCAGACTGTATCTCAAGAACCGCGACAGCTAGACAGTTGAAACTTTCACAGATGATGTATTTCTGTTGCCGCTATAACAACAAATACTAAAAACAAAATACATAAAATAAATAAAACCACTAAAGCGTACCGTGGATCTCAGGAGGGAAGAGGCCGCAGTAAACTCGATTCTCCATACAAACGTAGTTACGCTCTCACTTTAAAACCACGTGTTGAATTGTAACAAAACTTTGCACATACAATGACATGAGGTATATCCAGGTCTGTAATTAGTTTATGTAGCTTCAGATACCATCGTAAAAAAATAGCAAATTTAAGTTTTTCATACAAAACTTGTTTTGGCTATATTTCGTTTGTTTTATAAACTGGAACCATATATACTAATTACAGACATAGATATATCTCATATCATTGTATATGCAAAGTTTCGTCACAATCCGACAGGTAGTTAAAAATGAGAGCGTAACTACGTTTGTATGGGAACGTGAAATTCGTCCGAGCTTACTGCGGACTCTTAAGGAGGGCTCCCATACAACAAACGTGATTTTTTTGCAGTTTTTATAGATAATGGTACGGAACCCTTCGTGCGGGAGTCCGACTCGCACATGGCCGGTTTTTTATTTGACTGTGGCAGATACAGTTTTCACACACATTAACATGAACGTTGAACAAGTGCTTTATGTATACAATAATTTACTTTAAAAACAAAGTTTTAACCGACTTCAATTTAGTACTCCGCCAAGCCACGAGAACATTTCCTATTTTTTTTTACAATTTAACACATGACATGAACTGATTTCCGATAGCAAATGCGTTGATTACTACAGAAAAAACCGAATCGCTGTATGTGGGCCGATAATATTTGAGGACTTCCTCCCCAAGATCATCACCAATGGCACTTCATTAGTTCCTATTTCAACGGAATCTTATCAGAACCTGTGACGTACTTTTGCCCTTTTAAGTACATAATTGAGGAATTCGATAAGTCATCTGTGGTCTCCGTCATCAATTCCTCGCCACCAAATTTATGATTCCGGATGTAAATACACGAGTTATAACAGAAAATACCAAAATCACTACACGCGTGCCTAATAAAATTGAGGAGTCCCCTCATTTCCTCATGGATCCCATCAACTAACTGAATTTTGAAAAAAATGGGACCCACCTATAACTAACTCGCAGATATTGGCTCCTAAATGATTAGTCATTTAAACGGTTCTGGGACATCGTCTTCGTGGTTGTTTTTTTTATAAAAGAGTGGAAAAATCTTTATCGCATTAGTTTCGTCAACTCACTGACGCGTTTCAGGGATTTTATCAAATCACTAAACAAGTATAGTGAAATGAAAAAACGAGTTGCCTTTTTTGTCCGATTTCGTCATTTCACTAAACAGATTCAGAGATTTGATCAAATTACTGATTTGTATTAGGTAAATGATAAAATGAATTGGCCATTTTAACATCCTGCGTGATTTGATCAAATCCCTTAGAGATTTGATCAAATCTCTGTTTTGACCATTTCCCTGCAACATATATACATACGAACAAAAAAAAAATTTTTCGAATCGGCTCATCAATGACGGAGTTCTGAGGTAACAAGTATTGAAAATAATAAAAAAAAATACACCCGAATTGAAAACATTCTCCTTTTTTTTGAAGTCGGTTAATAAGTTTACTTACCACTCTTAAGAGCCAGACCAGAGGGCTGCGCGAACGCCGCCGTGTTGGGGTAGGCGCTGTTACGCGCGGCCTCGGCGCCGGATCCCGCGACACACACGCAAGTACCTGTGCAACGCAAAATCAACCTTACATCCAGCAACATAGGGTTCTATTTCTTCAAACGATGGCCCTGCCGGTTATCTGTTGTAATACCGTTCATAAAGCCGCGTACTCACTAGTGGCAGCCTCGGGCCGAGCGGCTGCCTCGCTCCGAGGCTGCGCAAGTGGAGACGCTGCCTCAACCTCAGGCGCGCCGCAACACGAGGCAAATTCGGCACCGAGACAAATTTTGTCGGTCTTTTTGCCGTGCTCATAGGGGCCTCTGAGGCGTGGATTTCATGGAGACGGGCGTGTTGTTTTAAACTGGCTCGGAAGTCGCGGATCAGGATGAGGCGTGTTGCCTCAGCTTGATCCGCAACGTGCCTCGGGCCTATGCCTCAGGCCGAGCAGCCTCGATTTGAGGCTGTTTGCCTCAAGTTGCGGCTGCTCGGCCTGTGGCTGCTCAAATGGATACGCGGCTAAACAATGCACGCTGCTTTATGATCATAAAGCCGCGTGACACAGCTACTAAGTACATACACTATACAGGGCGTCCCAAAAATATGGGACATGAAGGGGAAGTACCTTAAATATCGTAGATAGGGTATTTTGCTGAAAGAAGACTTTGTTATTTCTGAAAGTTAGTAATTCTGCATTCAAAGTTTTTCGAAAAATTACTTGCTTCGTCTGGGAATCGAACCGACTTAAATGTAAAAAAAAATTCACCCCTACTTTTACAGTGCCAATGGAAAGAATAGCTAAAAAATAATAAATCTTCTTTAGTAAAACAGTATTTTAAAAGAAAGGGACAACGTCAAATTATTAATTTTAATCAAATTACTTTGGGACGCCCTGTATTTACTATATTTACTTTGTAGCTGTGTCTTTGTTAGACCTTCGTGCCTTGATGACCTTCAACGACCTCACCAACAATGTGAGTACGGCACATAAGTGACTTCACTTACAATTTAATACATTTTTACCTTCAGTGAATGTCTTGTACTTCCACCAGATAGTGGTGTCCAAAAACAACGCCCAGATTTGGTGCGAGCCGGCGCAAGCCACTAGAAGCACTCGCCGCTTCTCATCCTTCTTTTCTGAAACAAAAACTTATACCATTTGATTCCGAGATATTAATTATCCTCTTCAGTCCTCCAAGACCCAAATTATTTTCATTCGTAGAAATCAGAGTTCCGGCTCTTATAATCCTGACATTTCTGATCACACCTGAAAACGGGACGACGCTATTCGTTCGTGTGTCTCCGTCTTTGTCGCTCGAACTAGCAAGTGCAAGAGGCCCTCTGACATTTTTACCATTCGTTTTATATTTTCGACATTATACAAATCAGCTGCTCTAGTCGATAGAACTATCATCACTTTTTGTTTTATTTTGCTCACGAAATGAAACACGCCGGGAAAATGTAAACAAACCTTGTCACGACGCGAACGCATGCAGTCGGCGCGACGGCGAAGCGAAACAAAGTTTCCCGATTGCACTCTAGATCTACGATCTCGTAGAAGTCTACGATCGGCCTAGCCGACTAGTCGGCCTTGTGGGCGGCTCACTAGTCGGCTAGTCGGTTAGTCAGCCAAACCCATAGTCAGCCCATTTCTACTGGCAACACTTCTCTCTCTGTCGTACCACAGTATAGAAGAATAATACAGTAGTTAATCTGAGGCCGTTTAGGTGCGTTCGGTACCTACTTTCGCTCGATGCGCAGGGCTGTGTCACGTTTGTGGCCGGGCATACCTATCATACTAATTTTGCTTAAGTATTTCTGTTACAGATTAATAGACAATTGTATACACAAAGTAATAATATTATAGATAGATAGATATGTAGTTTTAGTTTCCCACTTCTTCGAATATTTTAATACCACTATACTACACCTAAAATATTTCCTATTAAATATAATAGTTGCTAAACTGCACTAGGTTGGTAGGTGCTTCGTGACAAGCCTATTCGGCTCCTTTTGGTATCGTGGCACTGGCAGCTCGCCGTCTTCATACCTACGAGGCGGCTTCCTTTGACGTAGCGATCGAGAGAAGCATTTTCCATCATTCCCGAAGGCTATGTGTGAGTGGGTACCGAACGCATGTGTAAAGCCGCGTGATGTACCTTTGTTCGAAGTTTATCTACTGTTCCTATACTGTGGCCAAACCCATAGTCAGTCAGCCTATCTCTACTGGCAACACTTCTCTCTCGCTCGCACCTTTGTCATCTTCCTTCTCGTCCTTGAGCGGCGCGGCGCCGGGCGGCGGTGGCGGTGGCGGCAGCAGCGGCCGCACCGACATGTCCATGTCGGGCGTGCGGTACAGCACCACGTCCCACGGAGACGACAGCGCCTGGAACCCCAGGCATTTGCCACCTGCACCGATAATACCATACTTGACTAACGAGACAAATATAGTGCATTATTGTCCAAGCAAGGGAAGGAGGCGATTGCTGGCTGGGTATTAATTTTTCTCACCTTCCATTCGGAAAAGTAAGTTTTGCTCCACGATGAGAGGGATCAAAATGCTACTTTTCTGTTCAAGCTACTTTTTTAATTTATTCATTGGCCTATAGCATTTACGCAATATCTCAATTGAACACAAATGTTAATACAATAATTGATTGTAATTTCATCATCCATACTAATATTATAAATGCGAAAGTGTGTCTGTCTGTCTGTCTGTTACCTCTTCACGCCTAAAACCGCTGAACCTGAAATTTGGTATAGAGATAGTTTGAGTCATGGGGAAGGACATAGGATAGTTTTTATTCTGACAGGGGGTGACATGGGGGTTTAAAGTTTGTATGGAGCAACGATATAACCGAGTTCCACGCAGACGGAGTCGCGGGCAGAAGCTAGTTATCGAATAAAAGCGAACATATTTCAAGTTTTAACTTTAATAACGTTAGGTATATGAAAATGTATGATTTTTACGTAATATTGAAAAAGTTGTAATAAAAATTAAGAATTTTGCAAAAAGTTGTTTAGTAATTTTAACAGAATCTTTTTAAATTTCTTCATAGTCAATTAGTCAGTGTGAAAAATAGTATGTGTCACTCGGTAGCAAAATTATTTTCGTCTCGGGCGTACAGGTCGACACATGTAAAAAGAACCCTGGCGGCCATACTTTCTATATGGCCGCCAGGGCTCTTTTTACGTGTGTCGACCTGTAAACACTTTTATCCCTCACTACGCTCAGGATCCTACGTTAGTATCCCTCGCTACGCTCAGGATTCTATTGTAGGATCCCTCGCTACGTTCAGGATTCAATACACCGCCCTCGCCGTAAATATACAATTTTGCTTCCTTGTGACACAAATAACTATTAAAACTTTGGGAGCAATTGGTCGTCAAGCCAGCAATTGCCCTTCCGGCTGAGACAAATATAGTGCTTTTCTCAAAAATTGTGCAAGAAAACAAACATGTACTTTCTGAAAATTATAAGGCATGCATTTCTTCTCGCCGCTTCATGAAATTGCCGTACGCCTTTCGATATTTGTCTTTTGGCATTGCAACTTAAACTTAACAAAGATCAATAACTGAGCTTGCAGCTTCTTTTAAATCTGGGATCATTTTCATGACAATTATCTATATTTTCCGTAAAAACTATTAGCCATTATATGTCAAAACAGAAGAAAGAAAGTCGCGATAAGTCACAGCTACTGATCTTCCGTTTTGGCTGTTTAGGATGTATGCCTTTTATTTATATGGCCGTCTTAACTCGTTAAAATGTTTGTACCGCGACAAATAAGGCCTCTCACAGACTGGCGCGGCCTGGCCGCGGCGGACAGTAGTAAACTTGTCCGCCGCTCTCAAATTTACTAATGTCCGCTACCGCAGGATTTTGCACCTAATGGAATTTGTATGCAACAGTAACATATTTTGACTAACCTTATACTATGCACTCCCGTCCAGATTTTTTGCCAATAAAGTCAACATTTCCGTTGACTTTTGATAAAAGTACTTTGTCTAAAGCCTCAAGAGGCCATAATACTCTACAACAACTTGCGCGCGAACACTAACTTTACCCTAGGGGCGAATTTTAATTAATTTGTGGTGAGATTGTTTCGTGAAATAAGTGAAAAAAATAACCGGCGTTTTAGAGGCCGGTTACTTGAGTCCCAAAAAATGCACCGCGCGTCAGCTTAGAGTGTTATTGTCTTATTTAAGTTATGTATATGAATATGTATGCTAGTCAGTAAGGTATTTGTAAATATCTTGTTGCCTGATGCAAATAGATAAATAAATAATACGATTTTGCTAAGAGCTACAATGACTCGAATCCGATTTTCGAAATTGACCAGTCTTTTGATAAAAGATATACCGGGAGGTGGATCAAATTTAACTATCATTATTTGATTGCTGACATTGGGACATGCGAAAATAAATATGTCTGCAGGGGCTGATACAGGATTTTTATTTGGGTGGGACTAGACTTTGATTTGGGCTCAGGTCCATATTGAGGTTAGATATTAGTTAAGGCTCAGAAGGTTTTGTAGAAGTTAAGGTGAAGCGCGCGGATCGCGTGGTTTCGATTGACACGCCTTGAGAACAGTTCAGACACCTCCTATTACTCTGGGGAACAATATCAGTGCGGCTCACCCTGGTCGCCGTGTTGCGCCTGGCTGCCGCTGCCCGCGAGCACCTCGACGGTGCCGTCGTCGAGGTGCAGCGCGCGCAGCGCGTGGTTGCCGGTGTCGCACACGGCCAGCACGCTGCCCAGCAACCAGCACACGCCCTGGGGGGAGTTCAGCGACGCCTCCTGGAACTCTGCGAAACACCGTATCAACCTTGAGTGCTTAACATAAGGTTGCTTATTCAATAGAGCTAAAGTTTACTTTTAAGGCATTTTACCAAACCTTTTTACACTAGCAGTCTATGGACTAGTTATACCCAAAAAGCCTACAGTGCTCTTCGTGTACTATACAACATGTTCCGGGCGATGGTGGGGCTTCCTCGACATTGCAGTGCTTCTGGCATGGCTTCGCTGACGGACACGCAGACGACTTTTATGCGCTCATGCGCAAGAAAGTCGCTTCATTAATACTTACACACACACAGCCTCCTGCAGGTCGTGGCGAGCAGGCAGGACAGTGCCGTGCTTGGCAGGTTCTACGAGTTGCACGCCCCGAGTGCGAGTGCACCTCGGTGAAGGAGCTGCCAGTTTAGCGTTTAGACTAATTTATTTCGTAATCTTACTTCTAACATAGGTTAAGTGTTTAAATCAATCTAACATCCTATGGACCTAAAGTTGTCTGATAATAAAGATATTTTATTGTATTTTATTATTTATAAATGTAGAAACGTAGCTTAACACGTTCCGTGCTAAATATTTTGTGCCGCTTCGCTAGTTTCCTGTTCGTAGTAAAGTCGCCGTCAATAGTTTGCTAACTATGTAAACAAACTGCCATAGTGAAAGACAATTTCAATATGGCGGTTTGTTTACATAGTTAGCAAATTCTATTGACGGCCACTTTAATGAAAGTTTTAGGTTATAGCTCAATTCATCTCAGCAGCACAACTCGTCGCGGCGTGAATGAGCTCAACTAATTTCGAATGTACATTTATTTTATTACTAGGGGGCCATTCATAAATTACGTCATCGTTTTTTGTCAATTTTTGACCTCCCCCGCCCCTATCATCATCCTGTTATTCCTTGAAATGGACCCTCCCCGCCTAATAAAATGACTATTGTCATCCAATGGCTAGACCCCCCCCCCCTTTTTGAAATGACGTAACGTATGAATGGCCCCTAGAGTCTGGTATTTGTTAACAAGGTTTGAACTCACTGCCATCTTTGAAGCCAGGTTCAGGTCCGCCGATGATCCTAAGGATAACTCCTGAACAGTCCGTGATCAAAATGCGGTGGTTCCCCGTGTCCGCGATCGCCAGGAAAGGTTCTTCTGAACGGCCCTTATAGAAAGGATTCAGGGCCACCTATGTCGAAACGAAATTGAATCTTATATGAATATAACAGAATTTATTACACACCAAAACCTCTTTTTACTTTTTCAGTAGGAGAATTCTGATAACCATAAAACACAGTACATCCATGGAAAGCAGCATTCAAGCATTCAATAGTGTCAAAGATCTTAAGTTGAACACACTTTGAAGCTACAAAAATATTCCTATCATTATAGAGACTAGCTTCTGCCCACGACTTCGTCTGCCTGGACCTGGGATAAAATTTATCCTAGATATTAATCCAGGCTATAAACTATCTTGTGCAAAATTCCGTCAAATTCGGCGAGCCGTTTAAGCCTAATTGAGTAACAAACATCTAAACACCCAAACATCTAAACATCCTACCATTAACTTTCGCATTTATAGCATTAGTAGGATCTAGATTCGAGGGATAACTTTCAAGGCTAAACGGGTTAAGTTACCTTGATCTTGCTCATAGTGAAGCTGATGTTATAGCTCTGACAGGACACTGCTACCTTTTACTTGATTCATTCAACCGCTCCCTGGTCCTCACTATTCTTAAATACGGACCTTACTAGGAAACCGCAGCACATCTTCAGTCTTAGGCTTCAAGTGCTTAGTGACTGCTGTGGGGAGGCTGGTGTTAGCGATTCTGGTGCCGAAGTGGCGCAGCGCGGCGCCCACGTACCACACGAGCTCGTCCTTGTGCCCCTCGCCAGTCAGTACAAACAATGGTTTGTTCCCAGGGCCTAAAAAATATGATATGATTAAAACTCATAATAAATTACTGCAGCAAAATTATTTAAATGCAATGCAGTTGAATATTTAAAGAGAGGAATCTTTAAAACTGGGATCAAAAACAAAACCGTTACATTGTATTTTGCACTGGACTTCTGCATGCAAGCACTCATTTGCCTTTGCCTACTGGTACTTAACCATGATAATTTGTCAAAATGAAGAACAGTTGCCTGAGCAGAGTGTGACCTTTATTACAATGAACATAAAGTGCATGAAGGGTCAGTTAGCTGTGTTGGCAATGGTCCCTATATTACATTGGGCCTCAAGAGGATATTTGTACGATGATACCTAATATCAAGAGAGTGGGCCAGCAACTTATCCCGAGGGCCTCCCAAACAGCACTGTCCGCATCATTCACCACCGGGTGGTGAATATCATATCGCTGCACTGCAGACAAGACATTGGCAGATTCCTTTTCATTACTGAACTTTGCACAATGAACACCAATCTGTAAAATAGAATTACACACCATGTACACTATTTAAGTAAATTTAAAATAAATTGTTTCCATAGCAAAAACTCATAAAAGTTGCTATTTTACAATTGTTTTTTTTAATAATTTTGCCCCCATAAAGGGTGCGCTATAGTGAGACACACCCTAAAGACATTTTAAAATGTGTATTAGTTAGATGAAGAAAGAATTAAAGTCACTAAATTGTTTTGATGATTCTGCACTCCATAAGCTTTGGAAACCACCAATGTTATTCCAGTAGTATAGGATTTTAGCCACTTTTAACAATAATCAAGTAAACAATGCATCAAGCTAACTTACCACAACCAGCCCATTTTCTACTTTATGTAACTTTTCAATATGTGCCAGGTCTGGCAACACATGGTAGCAATTGATGCAGCAGTAGGTCCAAAAGTCCAAGATCACAATCTTCTCAGAGCAGTGTTGCGACAGAGATATCGGCTCCGACACATTTACCCATTCCAAGTCTAGAAAATATTATAACAGTTGCAAATTTAATGGAAAATTGTACATACAGTAACGGCATTATGTTTGGAGTATACTTACTTTTCTTGAAATCTTCTACGGGCGGTACAGCAGGCCAAACCTTTTTAATGTGGCTAATGATGAGGGCGTCTCGGTCCGCTTCGGATGCCGCCGCTGCCAGGGCCTCGGTGAGATCCATGCAGGCCTGAGCCACATAATCCAAGGGGCTTGACTCCATTGTTTAATGAGTTTAAAAGCAGATTTTATGAATACTCATTCCATGCAAGCAAGACCACTATTTTATATTTCGGCCTCTTTTCAGTTTGGAATGGTATGCTGGAATAACAAAACTTACAAAACAAAACTAGTAAAGTAACTACACTTTTGCTTGGTTTGACATAAACGTCAATGTCATTGTAACTTGTCACCTTAAAGTTGTTCCAGAACTGTAAAAAGTCTCTTCTTACGGTACTTCTGGTTGTAAACGTTAGTGTGCAAATAATATGTATCTCAAACAGTTTTAAGAAAACATAATCATTGTCTATGATTTTATATTTCACACACAGTAACACATACACACGCAAGGACACAGAGTAATAAACGTTTTGGAACGTTTTCCCACATACCTTAAACAGTTCAAGAAGAGTGACCTCCGTCTTGCGAGTTGTCATTTGTCTTCAACTGTCAGCGTATATCTGTTTGTTTTCGGCTTTTATTTTTTTGTGTACTCATCGCACTTAACTGCCTTCGCATAATATATTTCTCCATAAAAACTTTTAAATATTATGATACATCATGGATGCTGTGTTTGATATTTGTTATTTAGCCACTGATGGTAATAATATTGAGCCTGATGATATTCCTAAGACAAAGGATTACGTTTGGGTCTTGGGTAAAAAATACAGTACTATTCAAGGTATGTATCCAATTTCTTCATGTAAAGAAAAGAAACAGGTGATTTAATGTCATAATCTCGCTAATTTTCATTTGATTTGTAGACTTGGACCGTATCAGACGCGACATAACTTCAATAATATGGTGTACGTACAGAAAAGGGTTTGTACCTATAGGAGATGAAGGGCTGACGTCTGATAAGGGCTGGGGTTGTATGTTGCGCTGCGGACAGATGGTTCTGGGAGTGGCTCTTGTTAGAATACATCTAGCTTCAGATTGGGTATGGACTCCAGAAACAAGGTAAACCATTGTTGATGTATGTTAAAATACCTTTCTCTCTGTATATTTCGTATTTATTGCGTATTGGTTTTATCAGGGATCCAACATATTTGAAAATAGTTCAAAGATTTGAAGAAAGGAAACAAGCCCCATACTCAATCCATCAAGTGGCACTGATGGGAGCATCTGAGGGCAAAGAGGTTGGACAGTGGTTCGGACCAAACACTGTTGCACAAGTACTGAAGTAAGAATGACTTCCATTGATGAAAATTAAATGTTACTCCATATTTAAATGATAGATTTTGACTTGTGTATGGATTTTTCAATTTTTCCTTTCATTTAAAATTTATAATTTTCGTTACCAGGATTACTGCTTATAAAAACATAGTTAATTTATTTGTATTATTTCAGAAAATTGGTGGTGTATGACAAGTGGAGCTCATTAGTGATACATGTGGCTTTAGATAATACAGTTGTTACAGAAGATATATGTGAGTATACTGCTTAGTTATCTTATTACAATGAAAGTGCTATGGAAAACTTTGTGATTGTGATTTAATTAAAACATAGTAGTCACCATCCTGTACATCCTTATCAGGTCTAACCTAATTGTAAAGTTGACTATCTGTTCGGCAAGTGTTATCTCCAAAATTGTTTAAACTACGGCTTTGTTACACTAATTTCACGATAGGGTATTTTATTGAATTGTATGTTCGGGAATGGTCTGGAGGTTTCGAAGTTTAGGTTTTCCCATTGAGCATGTTCTTTCCCTGGTGTCTCCTGGCTTACCGAGACAGAATAACAACAAGATTTTTTTTATTGGCCATCAAAACAAAAGTTGGTATCTATTAAATACTTGCCTACTTTGTTAATGATGTAATCTACCTACTATTTATTACATACTTAGCCAATTGCATCATTAAACCATATCCCTTACTATGACAAGTTGCCAACACTGAAATATGTGTAAAAGTGTAGTGTATTTTTCCAAGGTATTTGGTTTTCACTACTAAGCATATTGGTTGTCCTCTCTCTAAAGTATGCTGGACATTCTTGAATGCCACAGTTTCGAACCCTGCTTAGAGCAATCTTTAAAAAACCTTTAATTTGGAATTTGCAAGCAATGTATTTCATGGATAATGGAATAATAACCATTTGATTTTTCAGTACAGCAGTGTGTGGTAAATAATGACAGAGGTGACTGCTCCAGCTCGCCCGACAGTGTGGTCACTGACTGGATGCCTTTACTGTTGATTGTGCCTCTCAGACTTGGCCTTAGTGAAATAAACCCCGTTTACATTGAGGGGCTAAAGGTAAATAATATACTATACTAATAATACATTATTCTAGTTAAATTGTGATATGTTTGAAAGATTTTGCTTGGAAATGTATAACTAACTTGCCCATGAAAGGTAAGTAAGTTGTACATTTAAAATCTTGCAAGTCATATTTTTCCAACTTCCTGGAACCCAATAGTTGGATGAAAATGCCAACTGGTCTGATAATAGATTAAGAAGGTGACCATAGACAATTCTAAATTGTACACAATGAACCCGTCATGTTAAGGCTCTGTATCATCCTCCTGACAAGATGATTATAATGATGATGTTTTGTGAAACATCATCAATATAAGTTGGTCTCGCAAAGGGCCCTGTTTTTATGGGGCATTGGACCCAGACGCCAAATTGGTTGCTATTTTGCCAATTTATTTGACCAGATGTACTACCCCTACTTACATAATGTGTATAAGTTACAAAAAGATCGGTTTGGTAGTTTAGATAAAATAGAATCTATTTTTTTTTCTTTTCATTTTAGAATTTTCTTAAACGCAGAAATCACTTTTTTTGTATTCTAATAAGTAATCTTTCCACAAAGTTTTAAGTCTCTAGCCCAAAAAATAATCTACCCCCATACAAATTTTGCAGTCCTATTTAACCCCTTTAGGGGTGGAATTTACTAAAACGCCAAATTTACTTTTTTTGTTTTATAATAAGTAATCTTTCTACAAAGTTTCAAGACTCTAGTTCAGGGATTCCCAAAGTGGTCCAGGTGGACCCCCAGGGGTCCACAGGAGACTCGACGGGGGTCTACGTTGGCGTGACAAAAAAATGGGGGTGCACAATTCGTAAGTGGGGGTCCACGAAAATGTATCTGGTTTCGATAGTACAGAACGAAAACAGATTATTTTTTGTGTTATTTTTATAGCCTGGATGACTGATAAATACATGACAGCTTTATTACGCTGCTCCCCGATTAAAATTTCGGTAAATTAAACTGACATTTTATTAAAATTACACCATTCGCCTCCAAAACTTGTCGACTGCAAGTCTGCAACAGATCGCGAGCGTCTCCAGACTTAGGTAATCTTCACATTTTTTTGCAGAGTTTTGGGAATATGGTAGAAATGTGGTGTAAGGGGTTTACCAGAACCAGTTAACTTTTGAAAGTGGTCTATGAGAAAATAAAGTTTGGGAACCCCTGCTCTAGTTCCAAAAATAATGTTTCCTCCTTCCAAATTTTAAGCCCTATTTAACCCTCTTAGGGGTAGAATTTTCTAATACGCCAAATTTACTTTTTTGTTTTATAATAAGTAATCTTTCTACGAAGTTTCAAAACTTTGGTTTAAAAAATAATGTTTCCCCCATACAAACATTGCACCTCTATTTAACGCCTTAGGGGTTTAATTTTCTAAAACGGTGATTTTTTTTCTTTTGTATCTTAATAAGTAAAAGTAAGAAATTTTTCTATAAAGTTTCAAGTCTCTAGTTTAATAAATAATGTTTCCCCTATACAAACCTTGCACCCCTATTTAACCTCCTAAGGGGGGGAATTTTCTAAAACGGTGAAATTACTTTTTTTGTATCTTAACAAGTAATCATTCTACAAAGTCTCTAGGTCAAAAAAATAAGTTTCCCCCAAACAAACTTTTCATCCCTTTTTAACCACCTTAGGGGTGGCTTTTTCCAAAACGCAGAAATTACTTTTTTGTATTTTATTCAGTAATCTTTCTACAGAGTTTCAAGTCTCTAGTTCCAAAAATAATGTTTCCCTATTTAACCCCGTTTTTTAGGGGTGGAATTTTCTCAAACGCTGAAATCACTTTTTTCGTATCTTAGTAAGTAATCTTTTTACAAAGTTTTAAGTCTCTAGTTCATAAAATAAAGTTCCCCCATACAAACTTTGCTCCCCTATTTAACTCTCTTAGTGGTGGAATTTCCAAAAATCCCGTCTTATTCCTAGCCCTCGTTATAAAAGTAACCTACTGTGCAAAAATCAACTCTCTAACATTAGTAGTTTCGGCTGTGCGTTGATGAGTCAGTCAGTCAGTCAGGACTTCTTCTTTTATATATTTAGACTAGCTCTTGCCCGCTACTCCATCCGCGTGGAACTCGTTTACCTATATCTTAGCTCTATACAAACATTCAACCCCCATTTCACCTCCTTGGGGGATGATTTCCAGAATGAAAACTATCCTATTACCTTCTACAGGACTCAAAAGTATCTCAATACCAAATTTCATCTAAATCGGTTCATTTGTGCAAGCGTGAAGAGACAGACACACTTTCACATTAACAATATTAGTATGGATTATTCTCACTTCAAAGTATAATGATTCTTACTTCAGTAATTTAAAAAGTTATATAAAAGTATAGTAAGTTATATAGTAAGTTTTATTTTGAATTGTTCTTTCTCAAAAAACAAGGAAAAGTTGATTGACCCTTGTACTTTTTAATTTAATAAACGCTTTTTGATTTATATTTATAGATATGCTTCCAATCGCCGCAGTCCATCGGTGTAATTGGAGGCAAGCCCAACCAAGCTTTGTACCTGATAGGATGTGTGGCAGATGAAGTCATATATCTCGACCCACACACCAATCAGCGCTCTGGGCCAGTTGAGGTGAGGTTTTAACCGGTTGTATTATTGTTCAATAAACAATCTTGCATCCCCTCCATATCCCGGGCGCACCGCGCTTACCTATTGACAATGACCGACAGATGACCCTTTGCTTGCATTAAAATAAGGCGTATGTCGCTCCACCTGTGACGTCACATACCAAGTCTATCTCGCGTGTGAGCTCGTGTGTGTGCCTGTGACTGGCTGTGACTCCTGAACCCTGGACTGCGCATCTATCTGTGGTATGTAAGCAAATGACCTAAAGACACCTAGTTTCTCAGTGTTAATTCCCATTTTATACATTTGGTAGCAATAGCGTGGTTTCATAGCCTCTGTTGAAATAACTATTTTAAGTTTAACCTTCTCGTAAACAAGACTTAAGCATCCCCCAATTGTATTTGCACCGTAGTTTAATTAAACCCTCATAGTTTTATTACCTAAAGATTTAACCATTAAAAATTAAAGTTGTTTACCCGTTTTAAATCGATGTGTTTACCAGGTGACAGACATCCGAGCCGGTTTATCGTAATTTGTGCTTTATCTATTTACCTGGACGGTCTAAATTAGCTTGAAGGGCCGAAATAACGCATTACGTATTAAATATCACATAACCATTATTTTGTAGTTTGGAAAAGAATTTATTTGTTCTAATTGTGTTTCCTAAACCCTTTTGCATAGTTCTGCGTAAGTACCTCTGCACCTCGTGGTGTACTAAACGAACGTGCTTCCAAATTGGGCCTTGTTTGTAAGCGTATACGATTGAAATTGAGTGTGGATATTACTGTTCATATATATTTTTCTTGTTTTCCTTGTTGCTAACGGTTGCCTATACAAGTTGAAATGAGTGAGAACGGAGATAATGATACTATGCGGGCAACCTTATTTACGGAAACCGCGGAGTATAGAAAATCAATCGGCACTTTAAGACTGACCAGTGAATGGATTTCGAACGCCTATCAACGGCTTAACTCGACAGACCGTGCCCGGCTGATAGTTTTATTTAGCGAAGTCGAGGATCAGTATAAGGAATGTCGTGATGCTAGTGCCATTCTCTTGGGCGGCTTGGATCGGGCTATAGATGTGGAGGAATATGCCTATGTGCAAGATATTATTAAGTCGGTGCGCGATCAGATCTTAGATATTAAAGTTAGGCGCAATGAAATAGTCGCACCTATCTCTGCCAGTACCCCAATGCGTTCAGTGCCCGACCGCGCAACAGCAGTGGGTGACCTTGACCTCCCTCGTTCCCAACGGTTGCCAGATCTTCCGATTCCGCGCTTTAACGGACGTCCGGACGCTTGGATTAGTTTTATAGACCAATTTGACAGTGTTGTTGATGCCCGAAGTGATTTGCTTTCCACCCATAAAATGCACTATTTAATGAGTGCGTTGTATTTGTTGCGCGTGCTGACGAACCGAAACGTTTAGTACAACATTTAAAAGTTGAAGCCGGCAATTATAGTGTAGCTCGTGATCTTCTCAAACGGAGATACCACAATACGCGAGTACTTGCCGATACATACATCGCACAGATTATGTCCCTGCCTGATATCAGTCCCCGGTTGACTGGTCTACGAGTTTCTTTTCTTAACCCCCTCCTTACTGCATATCGTTGTTTAGAGCGACTTGAATTACCGGTAAAACATTGGTCATATATCCTTGTACACATTTGTTTCGCGAAACTTCCCACGGATTTACGATCGCAATTTGAGCGTCGTCACGGCGATGGTCTTAGGGACCTCCCTACTTTTGATAAGCTGATTGATTTCCTCGAAGAGGAATGTCGTCATCACGACAATGTCGGAAATACCTCTTTAGTAGACGCACCGTCCTCTCAAGCAAAGCCCCCACCACCAGTAGTCAGAACCCCACGTCAGTTCTTAGTTGCTGAGACCGACATGCGTGAACAAAAATGTCCTATGTGTTCTAGCCAGTCCCATTATCTACGCGAGTGCAAAGATTTCCTAGATATGAACCCACGCGATCGTTCAATCTTTGTGAAAATGAATGGCCTGTGTTATAGATGTTTAGATAAACACACCATTGCATCTTGCATGCGCGATTATCGCTGTGGAACCTGTAGGCGCCCGACGCATCATACCCTCCTATGTTTCAATGACCGGCGGAACCCGGTTTACTCCTCTCGTGTTAAACCAGAGACTCGATCAGTGTCTTTTCGAAGCTCTCCGGAACCAGCTCGGCCGACCTCCCCGCATTCTCGCACGGGCGGGGGTTCCCGCTCCCGCTATTATAATGTGAACCGGTCCTCACCTCGATCCAGTCCGCCAGCCTCACCCCGAGGATCTCCCCCGCCGTCTTCATCTCGGACATGGCACCGTGCTTCGAATCGCTCACCCAACCGGTACCCTTCCCCGCCTCCTCGTCGCAGTGAGCGCCACGAGCGCCCCCCTACTCCCTCCACCAGCAGAGATAAACGAGACTTGTCACCATATTCCTCGCGTTGCTCCCATCATGACAGCCCACAATAACTAGACTGCCCCCCTATTTCTGACCCTACCCGTGCTCCAACCGTTATAAATTCAGACTTGGTTTTACTCCCTACCGCCGTCATTCAGGTTAAAACATCTAGCGGATATTATGTTGAAGCTCGGGCGTTGTGCGATACTGGTGCTCAAGGTTGCCTAGTTACTTGTGATCTTGCGGTTACCAAATTAAATATGCGTTTGTCACCCCCTTTGTCCCCAGTGTTACTAAGAGACATTGGAAACATTCCTTCTCTGCCAGCTCGTGGTTGTATTCCCCTTACATTCAAGCCTGTGCATTGCCCTTACCCGGTTATTACAACCTCAGCTGTAGTGGTAGATAACATCGCCGGTGTTCATCCCGACGTAGAGTTACCCATGTCTGTTCGATCCATTGCGGAATCCTTACCTCTGGCTGATGCCTTATTTTACAAGCCTGATTTGGTTGAAGTGCTTTTGGGAGCCGACGTCCTAGGCTCACTCCTACGCCCAGATTTAATTAATCTGAAACCCTGCGGGTTGACTGCTATATCAACCGTCTTTGGCTATGCCTTGTCCGGGCCAGTCAAGGATCTACCCAGTTCCGAGCTCCCTATGACTGGTGTTTCTTTATCCCAAATAGTTGAGCGATTTTGGAAAATAGAAGAATTTCCAGAGACACCTCAAACAAACCCGTTGGATGTTGAGTGTGAGACATTCTTTAAATCGTCTACTAGGAGAAACCTTGATGGTACTTTCGTGACAAAATTACCCTTTTTATGTGATCGTCCTTCCCTTGGTGAGTCCCGATCTATAGCGGAAAAGAGATTCATTAACTTAGAACGGCGACTACAAAAATATCCCCGCCTAAAGGCGCAATATATCGACTTTATGCGTGAATACTACAACTTAAATCACATGTCGGTGTCTTCTTTGAACTTACAATCCATGGAACATTATTTTATCCCCCACCACTGCGTTTTTAAAACCGGTGATAATGAAAAGATTCGAGTCGTTTTTGATGGTAGTAGTACGACCTCGAATGGAATATCCCTTAATCAGTGTCTACACACGGGTCCTAAGCTCCAGCGTGACATCACGCACATCCTTCTCAACTTTCGTAGACATGCTATTGTGTTTGTTGCTGATATCCGTATGATGTTCCGGATGTCGTGGGTAAATCCAGAGGACAGACGGTATCAGTTAATTTTGTGGCGTGAGTCTCCTGCAGAATCTCTCATTACGTATGAGCTTAATACTAATACTTACGGTCTACGGTCTAGCCCCTATATTGCAATCCGCGTGCTACTTGAATTGGCTGATCAGGAACGTTCTAGATACCCTAAGGCGGCCGCAGTCATTGAGTCCGATGTATATGTTGACGATTGCCTGACCGGTGCTTCCAGCCTCGAAGAAGCTCGCCTTCTTAAATCAGAGCTAGAATCCCTAATGCGAGCAGGTGGTTACGAATTACGAAAATGGATCTCGAACAAGCCAGAGCTATTAGAAGATCTCCCCCCTAATGACCTTCAACCCCTTCACACCATACAGGACATCGAAAACCTTCAAACAGTAGCGGTCCTCGGAGTTCAGTTTAACCCTGTGACGGATGCCTTTACCTATACGACCTGTGTAGACTCTGACAAGTCCCCAACCAAACGAAAAGTTCTGTCCCTTATAGCCCGTACGTTTGACCCCAGTGGTTGGATCTCACCTATTGTATTCCAGGCTAAGGTCTTTATACAGCGCCTGTGGCTTTCGGGCCTTCAGTGGGATGAACCACTTACCCCAGAACTAGCTGCCGAGTGGTTGACCTTCACCAGTGAACTGGCAAACACTATGCATAAGATTCATATACCCAGACGTATTCTTCCCCACACACCCCAGTCTTATACTTTACATGGTTTCTGTGACGCCTCAGAAGGTGGATTCGCTGCAGTACTCTATCTCCGTGCTGTAGACCAGTTGAATAATTGCTCCGTCCATTTGTTAATGTCCAAAACTAAGGTTGCCCCAGTCCGGACCCGTTTGACAATTCCAAAATTGGAACTACAGGGAGCTGCGCTCCTTTCGAAATTAGTGCAACACGTTGTCTCCTGTCTGCAGAAGTCAATAGTGTTGGACGCCATCTATACTTGGACGGATAGCCAAATCGTTCTCTCCTGGCTCAATACTTCACCACACGAACTTCAAACCTTTGAAGCCAATCGGGTCTCCCTAATTAAAAATGCAGAGATATTCTCTATTTGGCGACATGTTCCTGGCAATCTGAATCCTGCCGACTGCGCGTCCCGCGGTTTATCCCCTCGGGCGCTTCTCAACCACCAACTCTGGTGGTGCCCAAAGTGGCTGTTGCAGCCTCCATCTAGTTGGCCATCCGACAAATCATCACAGGTTGCACAACTTCCTGGACTACGTTGCCTCTTAGTCACCAGTGCAAGTTGCGTTCCAAGTCCTGAGTTCCTCTTAAATCGGTTTAGCTCCTTCCAAAAACTTATTGGCGTCACCGGCTTCATTTTACGATTCATTAATAATGCCCGTTCGCGCAATCAACGTGAGATATCTCCCTTTCTTTCCGTGACTGAACGGAAAACCGCCCTTAACTTCCTTATCAAACTGGTTCAGAAGCTTTCGTTCTCTGAGGATATTGACAACCTTAAACGTGGACTAGCAGTGCGGTCTTCCATTCGAAAACTGAACCCATTCCTTGACACTACCGGTTTAACGAGAGTTGGGGGTCGTATAAGACATTCGGATTTGCCCTTTGATGCCCGCCACCCTATACTCTTACCGAAACATGGCAATTTCGTGAAATTATTAATAACCCATTACCATGAGGTCAACTCCCATGCCTCACCTGGTGCCTTACACGCCATATTATCCCGTGAATTTTGGATCCTATCCGTGCGCAGGTTAATTAATAACGTTTTATTTAAATGCCTACCCTGCTATCGTTTAAATGCTGTTGCAAGGCAACCCTTTATGGGCGACCTTCCAAAAGACCGAATCACAGCTACACGTGCATTTAAAGGAGTAGGAACAGATTTTGCGGGACCATTCTACACAAAAATTCAAGCTGTTCGAAACCGGAAACTAGTTAAAACCTACCTCTGCGTCTTTGTGTGCCTGGCGACCAAGGCGGTCCACCTGGAGGTAGTGTCAGACCTCACTACAGAAGCGTTCCTCGCCGCCCTTACTCGTTTTGCCTCTCGTCGTGGCACCCCTTCGCTTATTCGGTCGGACTGTGGACGTAATTACGTGGGTGCGGATAACCACCTTTTAGAAGTCCATAATTTCCTTAACTTAAATAAGTATACTCTAGGCTCGGAAATGGCAAAGCGAAATATCACTTGGATTTTTGATCCTCCTACTACCCCACACTGGGGCGGTCTTTTCGAGGCGGCTGTAAAGTCAGCCAAGACTCACCTAAAACGTGTTATCGGAGACACTCCCCTCACCTATGAAGAATTGACGACAGTCTTTACTAAAATTGAGGCAGTCCTCAACTCGCGTCCGTTGTGCCCCTTATCATCGGATCCTAACGACCTTGAAGTTCTGACACCAGGCCATCTCATTATTGGAGAGCCTTTAACTGCGATTCCCGAATACCCGTTGCACGATATTAAAACGAATAAACTCACTCGATTTCAACTTGTACAACAGATGCTACAACACTTTTGGTCACGATGGCAAACTCAATATTTATCGACGTTGCAAACAAGGCCTAAATGGGCAGCCTATACTGAGCCTCCCTCAGTGGGTGATTTGGTCCTCCTGAGAGAGGATAATGTCCCTCCATTGGAATGGCGACGCGCTCGCATCATATCAGTGGTTCCCGGGAAAGATGGCGTCGTGCGTGTAGTACAAGTTAGGACGGCTACGGGTGTTCTGACAAGACCTACCAATCGGATTATTAGATTACCCTAAGAATCCCTTAAAGTAACTTTGTTTTTTTTATTTGTTTTTTATTTTTTTATTTTCCTTTTTTTTTCGTAAACATTGTCATGTTTAGGGCGGGGGTATGTTCAATAAACAATCTTGCATCCCCTCCATATCCTGGGCGCACCGCGCTTACCTATTGACAATGACCGACAGATGACCCTTTGCTTGCATTAAAATAAGGCGTATGTCGCTCCACCTGTGACGTCACATACCAAGTCTATCTCGCGTGTGAGCTCGTGTGTGTGCCTGTGACTGGCTGTGACTCCTGAACCCTGGACTGCGCATCTATCTGTGGTATGTAAGCAAATGACCTAAAGACACCTAGTTTCTCAGTGTTAATTCCCATTTTATACAATTATTAAATTAACATATTAACATATTCTGCCCCTACTCCGTCCGCCTGGACTCTGTTATATCGTAGCTCCGCTGATCATTAGCCCCATTAGGGGCTGATTTCCGGGACAAAAACTATCCTATCCTTCCCCAGGACTCAAACTATCTTTGTACCAAATTTCATCCAAATCGGTTCAGCGGTTTAAGCGTTAAGAGGTAACAGACAGACAGACACACTTTCGCATTTATAATGTTAGTGTGGAAGTATGGTTTGTATTATTAATAAACGATGGATAGATGATATAAAAGAAACTGCAGGGAAACACTGGCTAAACAAAACGGCAGACAGGAAGAAGTGGAGAGAGTTTGAGGAGGCCTACACTCTAAGAGGGGTCCAAATTAAATAAATACATAGTAAATAGCATACATAAACATAACACTTACCACTAACTATAAGGAACTTACTAACCAATACGGAAAACTTATAAATCTTATAATGTAAATGGGAAATTTGGAAAGAATAGTACATTATTGTCGAAGCAACGGAAGTAGGCAATTGCTGACTGAGTATTAATTTTAAACGGACGACCTTGGGAGTCCGTTTAATTTAATACAAAGCCAGCAACTGCCCTTCCAGCTGAGACAAATATAGTGCTTTTCTCAAAAATTTGGAAGAAAACAAAAATGTACTTTCTGAAAATGATAAGGCATGCATTTCTTCTCGCCGCTTCAAGAAATTGTCGTACACCTTTTGATATTTGTCTTTTGGCTTTGCAACTTACACTTAACAAATAATCAATAACTGAGCTTGCAGCTTTTTTAAATCTGGAATCATTTACACGTCAATTTTCTATCTTTTCCGTAAAAACAATTAGCCATTGTATGTTAAAACAGAATATTTTTTGCATTGCCGCCTTTTAATTTTTTTTAATAATAAGTTAGAGGTGTATTTTGGCTGTTTAGGACCTATGCCTTTTATTTATATGGCGGTTTCAACTTTTTAAAAAGTTTGTACCACGACAAATAAGGGAATTTGTATGCAACATTGTAGTCGAGCAAAATCGAGCCGGCAAGGTTTTTAATTTTTTAAATTTTGACTAACCTTAAACTATGCACTTCACGTCCTGATTTTTTACCAATAAAGTCAACATTGCCGATGATTTTTGAGAAAATAGTACATTTTACAACTAGTGTGAAAAGAATGTCTTTTTACCACTAGTACCGAGGTAGACTCGGTACGAGTGGTAAAAGACATTTCACACGTGTTGTAAACGACGTTTTTTAATACAATTGCGAAAAAAACTTTACGAAATTTACAACTTCACTTCCATATCAGTGCGAGTGAAGCGCGCAGCTTCAATATTTCAACCAGTCACAGAGCAGTATACAGTAGTATTCTTGGGGCGCGTGGCCATCTAGATTTTTTTCAACCAATCACAGAGCAGAATTCTAGTGGCGCGCGGCCAACTAGATTTGCTTAAACCAATCAAATCACACACATGGAACTAAAAAGTAAAAAGCACTAGTTCGAGAAATTGAGCTTCTCGTACGCTACGCAGCCACAAAAAGTACCACTTTTTGAGCAACTGTATTAAAAAGGTACAGTATTTTTAGTTCCATGTGTGTGATTTGATTGGTTTAAGCAAATCTAGTTGGCCGCGCGCCACTAGAATTCTGCTCTGTGATTGGTTGAAAAAAATCTAGATGGCCACGCGCCCCAAGAATACTACTGTATACTGCTCTGTGACTGGTTGAAATATTGAAGCTGCGCGCTTCACTCGCACTGATATGGAAGTGAAGTTGTAAATTTCGTAAAGTTTTTTTCGCAATTGTATTAAAAAACGTCGTTTACAACACGTGTGAAATGTCTTTTACCACTCGTACCGAGTCTTGCCACTCGCTTTCAGCTCGTGGCAAGATACCTCGGTACTAGTGGTAAAAAGACATTCTTTTCACACTAGTTGTAAAATGTACTATTTTATTTATTTATTTTTATTATTAGGTATTATTATTGAAGTGACAACTTCTTTAGCGGCGCTGTGCACTTTTTTGCAGGGGGGTGTTTTTTGCAAAATAAACATAATTCAAGTTTTCACCTCCGTCATCTATGAGCCGATTCGTGCTTTTTTTGTTTGAAAGTATATGCTTCCAGGTTGGTCCCATTTTTTCAAAAATCCATTTGGATGATGGGATCCATAAGGAATTGACGGAACTCCTCAATTATATTAGGCACGCGTGATAGTGATTTTGGTATTTTCTATTATACCTCAAATATTTACATCCGGAAATCATAAATTTGGAGTGGAATTGATGATGAAGACCGCAGATGACTTATAGAATTCCTCAATTATTAATTGTTGATGGTTGATTAGTGCTACAAACAATTATCAGAAAAATATATATATCCAGCAATTATGCTAGCTTATACTATTCTTACCATATTATTCTATTTTCTATTCCAGAACAAAGTTACTGATGATCAAAAAGAGATGGACTGCTCATATCACTGCAAATATGCCTCTCGTATCCCGATGCTTGCCATGGATCCTTCAGTGGCGGTGGTAATTAATCATTGCAAGCTTTTATTAAACTTGCAGTGTATGTATGTAACCATGTTTATTTGAGTGGAATCTTGCAACTCAATTTTGAAGCATATATCTTGAACCGATTGAGCTGAAATTTTGGGTTTAAGCTTAGTTTGGATGACAGAAGGTGGCCATGGAAATTGAGAATTTAATAGACGTAACCCCGTTGAGTTTGGGCTCGTTCGAATCGTCTCAACAAGTAGTTGATGACGGTATACAGAAAAATACAGTAGGCAATAAAACCTTGTACCAAAAATTAACTTAGAAGGAACTTATTATTAACTATACCTACTTACTAGTCTTACTATGCTGGTCCGAACGAGGCTCATGGCCGGGACACAAGGAATGGCACTATTCTCCTTCCGCGTTTGGTCGCCTCAGCTCCTTCCCCTTACTTGCAACTGGAATGGTGAATCCCGCAAGTTAGTTTTACTCTTAGGTACACGAGTGCTTTCATAACTAAAAGCTAAATAAATATCATACCACATTTTAATAATGCAATATCTTTTCAGTGTTTCTTATGTCAGACAAGAAGTGATTTTAATGAATTATGTGACACCATACAGCAAAAGCTAATGAAGGAGACCCAACCCTTATTCGAAATATGTGAAAAGAGACCTTCACACTGGGGCCCCAGTACTACTGACATAGATTTACAAAATACAAACCTCTTTTCTGGTAAGCAGTCACTATACATATTTTTATTTTATCTACAAAATGTGCGAATATGGTCGCAACTAACGCTACAAGGTTATCCTAGTGGTGACCCTGGCAAATGAAATTCTGACTCCAATTAATTCAAATTATATTTATGTGTTCTATGTACAAAAGTCTCACAAGAAGTGTCTCGGGACGCTAGGTGGGCTCACAGCCCGCCTCGTCCCGCGCCGGGGGGGAAGGAAAGTGCAGCGTTGTGAGAACGCTGTGCTACTGTGTTCCCACAGTAATACCCCCCTTTTAAAAAAAAAACAATTAATAAAAAATTAAAAACAATACATTAGTCTCTCATTTGGGACCTTTACCTTAAACTAAAATCACTTATTCTAGTTACACACTTGTTATCACTAATACACTGTCGGTGCAGCCTGCATTTGCTGCGGTTGCACATTGTGGACTCGGATGGCAGTGGGCGGTGGCAGCGATTCGACTGTCTGACATAATGACAACTTAGAATGATTAAATAATAAAAATATACTCGCGGTGTTTCCGCTGATTTCTTAGAGTCTGGTTACGCACTGTCGCTACCGCTGTATTATATATTACAAAATTTGCTCATCCGGCAATAATGCAAAACTGAAATACAATAAAAACTTATCATTAAAAAGTAGGTTTAGTCCAAAGTACTACAAACTTACTAGGTTGCAACCTAAGCTATAGCACTATTCGTAATTATTTTTTAAAATACGAGCAGATGGTTACAATTACTGACATTGCATCTCGGTTCGGCCGCACCGTATGATACAACAGCAGTAATGCAACGCAGTGCCATGTTGCTGACATATTTTCAACTCGTTGAATTGAAACACAATAGTAACTTAATACTAACACTGGACTGGTACAGTCACTAATATTATTCAGTAAGGACAACTTAGTACATTTCTCAAAAGATTTCCTAAGTTTTCCTTACGACACAGCAATATAACAAACACAATTACATTATAAACGACCTTGACAGGTATTCATGCTAGGTTGGTAGACCTATATTACCAACCTTCTGCGCAAAACACTATCGTTAATTCTAACCACTTTAATTTTTTTCAGAATTTGAAGATGTGGACCGCCAGTTTGATGATTCAGATGAAGAATTTGAAATTCTATGAGTGGAGTCTGAAAAGAGTAAAATAATACTTAGCGTTAACATAATAATACAATCACAAGGACATGATATTACTATTTTAGCGTAAAATAGGATAGTTATACTGTCGCCATCTGTAAGCTTTTTATGTTTTTACATAAATTCCAGAATGCTTAATAATTTATTTGTAATAAAATAAATGCTATTTGGGCTGAAAAGTTATTAAGTATGGAATCACGTTTTGCAGTGCCTTGAAACATACTTTTGTTAAATTGATATTATATACATATATGATATTATGTATGACATATTGCAAAAGGAACTGTCCTACTCTCAATCTACTGCCATTCCTTGAAACATTTACGGAACGCATTTCAAGTAGGTACCTATTTAGCATGGGCTGCATGGGGTTGTCGTAATTAATTACTAATGATTAGGGCCTTCTAGGCCCGGGATTCTTTTTATAAACAATCTGGGAGCCTCCTTATTGATCATATTAAAAATCCTGCGATTTAAAGTCTTAAGTGAACGTGAAGGTTCAATTATTGTTTTCTAGTCATGTGTTAAGGTACTGTAGATGGCAGATTGTAGCCTTATTACCCGATGTGTTATGTAGGTTGATTATATTTTAGGGCACAAACTAACTGGATTATGTTCTAAGTGGTTGTTAAATCTAATATGGATGCAGCTTTAAATATAAAGAATGTTGTATGTAGTTGGCGAAATATTAAAATAATGCACATACCTACCAGTAATGTTTTGAGATATTGTTTCGTGCGTTTACCACAATTATTGTGCCACATTAAAATGAATGCTTTCAAAAGCTAATAAATAGGTATTTTTATACAATGAGTACAGTTTGTTTTATTTTCCTGCAAAATGGGACTATTATTACTTTACTACACTATTGTGTTAGGTGTACCTAAATAAGGTAACAAACTATTTTTTTTTGTCCTGAATGATCAGTTACCTTATTTATTATGTCGCTTTTGATAAGTTGTAAAATATTAGTACATTACTGCAGAGGCCGTGAAGTAAGGGATTGCTGGACGAGCTTTGGGGTAGACGGCCGAGTCGTAGACGAGGCCGGATACAACGAGTCCAGCAATCCCTGTTCCGGCCGAGGATTGGATAGTGCTTTTCTCAAACGATGTGAGGCAATATTAAATTTAAAATAAATACCTACAAGGTAATCAATTAAATACTAGTTTGTTGAAATTACAATCGGAACGAAAGTTCAGAAAACAATTGTGTAATTTGCCGCCTTTTTTATTTTTTAAACATGCCATTTCAACAAACCGTTCAAGCACCATGTTTAAAGGCCTGGTTTCACTTTGATTAGTGCGAGTGCGAGTGATTAGTGCGAGTGCAGGTGTGTAGTGCGAGTAGTGTCTAATTCACTGCGAGTGCAGGTGATTAGTGCGAGTGTAGGTGTGTAGTGCGAGTAGTGTCCAATTCACTGCGAGTGCAGGTGATTAGTGGGAGTGTAGGTGTGTAGTGCGAGTAGTGTCCAATTCACTGCGAGTGCAGGTGATTAGTGGGAGTGTAGGTGTGTAGTGCGAGTAGTGTCCAATTCACTGCGAGTGCAGGTGATTAGTGGGAGTGTAGGTGTGTAGTGCGAGTAGTGTCCAATTCACTGCGAGTGCAGGTGATTAGTGCGAGTGTAGGTGTGTAGTGCGAGTAGTGTCCAATTCACTGCGAGTGCAGGTGATTAGTGGGAGTGTAGGTGTGTAGTGCGAGTAGTGTCCAATTCACTGCGAGTGCAGGTGATTAGTGGGAGTGTAGGTGTGTAGTGCGAGTAGTGTCCAATTCACTGCGAGTGCAGGTGATTAGTGGGAGTGTAGGTGTGTAGTGCGAGTAGTGTCCAATTCACTGCGAGTGCAGGTGATTAGTGGGAGTGTAGGTGTGTAGTGCGAGTAGTGTCCAATTCACTGCGAGTGCAGGTGATTAGTGCGAGTGTAGGTGTGTAGTGCGAGTAGTGTCCAATTCACTGCGAGTGCAGGTGATTAGTGGGAGTGTAGGTGTGTAGTGCGAGTAGTGTCCAATTCACTGCGAGTGCAGGTGATTAGTGGGAGTGTAGGTGTGTAGTGCGAGTAGTGTCCAATTCACTGCGAGTGCAGGTGATTAGTGCGAGTGTAGGTGTGTAGTGCGAGTAGTGTCCAATTCACTGCGAGTGCAGGTGATTAGTGGGAGTGTAGGTGTGTAGTGCGAGTAGTGTCCAATTCACTGCGAGTGCAGGTGATTAGTGGGAGTGTAGGTGTGTAGTGCGAGTAGTGTCCAATTCACTGCGAGTGCAGGTGATTAGTGGGAGTGTAGGTGTGTAGTGCGAGTAGTGTCCAATTCACTGCGAGTGCAGGTGATTAGTGGGAGTGTAGGTGTGTAGTGCGAGTAGTGTCCAATTCACTGCGAGTGCAGGTGATTAGTGCGAGTGTAGGTGTGTAGTGCGAGTAGTGTCCAATTCACTGCGAGTGCAGGTGATTAGTGGGAGTGTAGGTGTGTAGTGCGAGTAGTGTCCAATTCACTGCGAGTGCAGGTGATTAGTGGGAGTGTAGGTGTGTAGTGCGAGTAGTGTCCAATTCACTGCGAGTGCAGGTGATTAGTGCGAGTGTAGGTGTGTAGTGCGAGTAGTGTCCAATTCACTGCGAGTGCAGGTGATTAGTGGGAGTGTAGGTGTGTAGTGCGAGTAGTGTCCAATTCACTGCGAGTGCAGGTGATTAGTGGGAGTGTAGGTGTGTAGTGCGAGTAGTGTCCAATTCACTGCGAGTGCAGGTGATTAGTGCGAGTGTAGGTGTGTAGTGCGAGTAGTGTCCAATTCACTGCGAGTGCAGGTGATTAGTGGGAGTGTAGGTGTGTAGTGCGAGTAGTGTCCAATTCACTGCGAGTGCAGGTGATTAGTGGGAGTGTAGGTGTGTAGTGCGAGTAGTGTCCAATTCACTGCGAGTGCAGGTGATTAGTGCGAGTGTAGGTGTGTAGTGCGAGTAGTGTCCAATTCACTGCGAGTGCAGGTGATTAGTGGGAGTGTAGGTGTGTAGTGCGAGTAGTGTCCAATTCACTGCGAGTGCAGGTGATTAGTGGGAGTGTAGGTGTGTAGTGCGAGTAGTGTCCAATTCACTGCGAGTGCAGGTGATTAGTGCGAGTGTAGGTGTGTAGTGCGAGTAGTGTCCAATTCACTGCGAGTGCAGGTGATTAGTGGGAGTGTAGGTGTGTAGTGCGAGTAGTGTCCAATTCACTGCGAGTGCAGGTGATTAGTGGGAGTGTAGGTGTGTAGTGCGAGTAGTGTCCAATTCACTGCGAGTGCAGGTGATTAGTGGGAGTGTAGGTGTGTAGGCGAGTAGTGTCCAATTCACTGCGAGTGCAGGTGATTAGTGGGAGTGTAGGTGTGTAGTGCGAGTAGTGTCCAATTCACTGCGAGTGCAGGTGATTAGTGCGAGTAGTGTCCAATTCACTGCGAGTGCAGGTGATTAGTGGGAGTGTAGGTGTGTAGTGCGAGTAGTGTCCAATTCACTGCGAGTGCAGGTGATTAGTGGGAGTGTAGGTGTGTAGTGCGAGTAGTGTCCAATTCACTGCGAGTGCAGGTGATTAGTGCGAGTGTAGGTGTGTAGTGCGAGTAGTGTCCAATTCACTGCGAGTGCAGGTGATTAGTGCGAGTGTAGGTGTGTAGTGCGAGTAGTGTCCAATTCACTGCGAGTGCAGGTGATTAGTGCGAGTGTAGGTGTGTAGTGCGAGTAGTGTCCAATTCACTGCGAGTGCAGGTGATTAGTGGGAGTGTAGGTGTGTAGTGCGAGTAGTGTCCAATTCACTGCGAGTGCAGGTGATTAGTGGGAGTGTAGGTGTGTAGTGCGAGTAGTGTCCAATTCACTGCGAGTGCAGGTGATTAGTGGGAGTGTAGGTGTGTAGTGCGAGTAGTGTCTAATTCACTGCGAGTGCAGGTGATTAGTGGGAGTGTAGGTGTGTAGTGCGAGTAGTGTCCAATTCACTGCGAGTGCAGGTGATTAGTGGGAGTGTAGGTGTGTAGTGCGAGTAGTGTCTAATTCACTGCGAGTGCAGGTGATTAGTGGGAGTGTAGGTGTGTAGTGCGAGTAGTGTCTAATTCACTGCGAGTGCAGGTGATTAGTGGGAGTGTAAGTGTGTAGTGCGAGTAGTGTCTAATTCACTGCGAGTGCAGGTGATTAGTGGGAGTGTAGGTGTGTAGTGCGAGTAGTGTCTAATTCACTGCGAGTGCAGGTGATTAGTGGGAGTGTAGGTGTGTAGTGCGAGTAGTGTCCAATTCACTGCGAGTGCAGGTGATTAGTGGGAGTGTAGGTGTGTAGTGCGAGTAGTGTCTAATTCACTGCGAGTGCAGGTGATTAGTGGGAGTGTAGGTGTGTAGTGCGAGTAGTGTCTAATTCACTGCGAGTGCAGGTGATTAGTGGGAGTGTAGGTGTGTAGTGCGAGTAGTGTCTAATTCACTGCGAGTGCAGTGCAGGTGTTTAGTGGCAGGCACGCTGCGAGTGAGGGGGAAGGGAGGGCGCGCGGGACGTGGCTACTCGCAGTCCACTCGCAAAAAAATAGAACACGCTTCTATTCACTTTACTGCACAGCCAACTAATCACTCGCACTAATCAGTCGCTGTCCACACATCGTCACTAAGCACCTGCACTAATCACTCGCACTCGCACTAATCAAAGTGAATACAGGCCTTTACACACATAAGTATAGTACCATAGATTTTGTTTTTTTTTTACGTCGCATGTCTGCTTACAGAGTCTAGTGGTGGTTGGCAGTATGTAATTTTTCCTTTGTCAGTTTAATATTAGTAAGCAAATTTAAAAAGTTAGAGTAGCGGACCATAATGTTTTTAGTTAGAGTTTTCATACATTACTTCTTGGCCTAAGGCCAAGAAAGAAGTAATGTAGGGAGCCATAAACAAGAAACTTCTTGTCTTCATTTCGTGATATTAACGCATACATTTCAGAGCATGTTTGAGAAAACAGGTATTTATTATTAAATTATAGTAGGTGTATGTACCCTTACAATAATTTTATAAAATTCGCAAAAACTACGGGTCTGACGCATCACGATTAGCGAAAGCTGGGGGCCTAGACAAGGTTACAATCGACAAGCGCTAACGCCAATAGAAAAGTAATAAAATGTATGGGAATGACAGATGTTAACGAAAAGTGTTTCGTCGGCATCTGTCATTCCCATACATTTTATTGTTTTCTATTGACGTTAGCGCTTGTCGATTGTAACCTTGTCTACGGCCCCTGGTACGAATAGATTAAACCCCTTCGGCCGCCATCCCAACCATGTTTCGCAACCAGTTGCAAAGGAAGAATTTTCCTCCTTTGTTGGCAACTGGTTGTGAATGAAGAAACTTTTGTCTCAGTGCGCAACCAGTTGCGAATATGTACCTACTTAATCCATTTTCCATCATGTCAGTTAAGTTTCGCAACCAGTTGCTAAACATATTTTTATTTTCTGGCTACGCAACCAAGAAGTTATATGTTAGATAAATTAGACAAGAAATAAAAATAGATATTGTTTCAATACAATGACCAACTGAAATGTTCTTTCGCAATTAGAGTACCACTCGTTAGGTTTCTCATTATTTTACATAATTATCCAGAACATGGGTTAGTGTAGAATTATTTTAACTACTTCTAAGGAGAACACCGGAGCATGATAGTACGTGCATTTTTGGTGGATGCTGGTATGATCCACAGGCTTACAGAAGCCCACAGCCATAATAGCACTGCTGCCTATTCCGTAGGTATTGTAATGTTGCGTTCCTGATGGTAAGGTTCCCAGAGCTCCATCCTTAAAGGCCGGCAACGCACTTACAACACCTCTGGTGTTGCAGGTGTCCATGGGCGGCGGTAATCGCTTACCATCAGGTGATCCGTCTGCTCGTTTGCCTCCTACAACTTAAAAAAGGCTATTTCTAGCCTCCTTAAAGGAAAAATTATCCTAAAATAACAGTTATATGTTTCACCGGGCACCAAGGCTAGACAAGTACCATCAGCGAGTAGAAGAAGATTGGACGAAGATAGCCGAAGCAGATATCAATCATCAACGATTTCAATATCAACCATATTCAATTATAATGTATTGCAAATTAATACATGCCTTGAGTGATGTAACTCGTAGAAATAACACGATTAATACATGTTTTGCCAAATTGTATTATGTTTTATTTAATTCCTACAAAATTCCCATACTAGCTGGTACTAAGATAAGGTCATCTGCGTTTTAGGTACTAGGTAGGACGCGTAATAAACATTGGGTAATATTCACGTATTTGGAATATTGCGTATTTGGAACTACTTACGCGAATCTGGCTTTTAGCGTTTATTGGCCTTATTAGCGCTCAAATGAATTATTCAGTCTGGTTGCGTATTAAGAATGAGAAATATTTTGTCGCAACTATACTGTTAAAAATATTCTTAGTTGGCAACTGGTTGCGTATTAAGACAAAATATTCTTCATTCACAACCAGTTGCCAACAAAGGAGGAAAATTCTTCCTTCGCAACTGGTTGCGGAACATGGTTACGATAACGGCCGAAGGGCAAACCACTCGGCGAAAGCCGATTCTGCGTCGATAGACCGGTGTGGGGAGACCCTATGTCATTCGAGCAAACTTTCGTGAATTTAATTGAATTTATCTATGGGAAGTTGCGTTGATGGGGTAACTTAGCCTTTGTTTGTGTATTTGGTAAGTAATATCGAAATTTTCGTTTAAACACCCTAGTTGTTGGAATGAATGTGACTTTAATTTTCGATGTAATGGCCAAAGACTCGAATAATTAGTTGGAACTTGTTCTTCACGCCAATAGCTATTATTTTTTCGTCTTCACTTTAACGCTATTTAGGTATCATAGTCATAATAACACTCTTCTTCTGTGTCGATGTCGTTTAGACGGACACAGCTCTCCGTTCGACACAGGTAGGGTCTAATAGTTGCCAAATAGACATTGCGAACCTTTCTCGAAAGAAGACTAACGTAGTCAGGGGCGTATTTACCCTAGGGCCAACCGGGCCATGGCCCGGGGCGCCAATCTGCCAGGGGCGGCATAGCCGCTGCTGACCGATTGCATTTTCTTTGCTTTTGGCGCTATTCATTGACTTATGGCGCGGCGAAACTTTATTGGCCCGAGGCGCCGAATTTCAAAATACGCCCCTGAACGTAGTGTTGGTTAGGTATAACATTAATAGATACCTTAGGTGTTCTTGACGATCAAAGAATAAGAATAAATTAGTGCGTAGTAACAAGGAGTGGAGCACACCTCAAATTTATATTTTTAAACTATACTCGGAGCAGAGCCATTTGTTTTGAAGTCGTAAGCTACCCGGGGAACCATATCCAAATTAAATTCACACACATACCTACATCATCACTTCATCAGCCTATATACGTCCCACTGCTGGGCACAGGCCTCCTCTCATGTATGAGAGGGAATGGGCAGTAGTCCCCACGCTGGCCCAGTGCGGATTGGGGACTTCACATACACCTTTGAATTTCTTCGCAGATGTATGCAGGTACATTACAGGTATTAACTACACGTTTAATTAATACATATTTATTTACGTACAATAATTACACTTTGGTAGATGGGAAAATCACATTACTAATTAGAACTTGGGGACCAAATGCACCTATATGTACATAGAAAATATTTAGACTGCACAACAACAAAATAACACTACTTCAAGTCTCCAGAACTGAATTAGATCGGACAAGCAATGTGTTATATTCAATATATAACCTCGATGTTGGGGCCTAAATTGGTGGCCAGTTCATTTCACAACAATGTTGATAGCCATTGCAGAGCCAAGCACTCTCCCTACAATTACGAACTACTTGTCGGTATTGTCGGCGCTAATGAGTAAGACGTTTACATTTTTCATCTTATTACAATGCAGTAAGGTCCAAAGCTGTAAACATATCTTCGAGGCCGACTGTACCTCTACCCACGTCGTTATGCAAATATGGACATTCAAGAATACTGTTTGGCACTAATTTACTTTCCAGTTAATTACGTCAGTTTAATTCATCCCGTTTTCAAATGTGATCTTTGGACCCTAATCACATGACTGCATGTATATGTGCATGTTAATCTCGTTTGTTTCTTATGGCAAAATATTGTACTTGTTAGTAAGTGGATTACATTTCATACAATGCTATATTTAGTAAGATAAACGTACAAAAATATTTTATAGTAATATCTACACTGTATCTCATACAATGTTATTTTATTGCACAAAATATTGAAAGAAGCTGAAATGGGTAAATCTAAACAATACATTTTAACTGTTATGCATACTGACATCATGACTAGCACCAGAAGCAAACTCGTCGCAGCTTTTACGAGTATATCAGGCCAAAACAAGAGCCGCCTCAAAGGCATCTATTTTACATAATCGAATATGGATGGTTGAACACAATTCAACCTTATATGGAATATTATGCCTATTAAATATTTGCAACTAACAACAGATTGATTACTAATTAATTACAGTATATTTTAAAAATTGATAAATATAAATATCACGAAATTTTATGCTAAAAACACCCCAAATATTATATAAATCATAAGTGGCTTATAGTATAACACGCAATTATATAAGGGCTCAAACCAGATTCAAGTCCACTAAATTTTAACAAACATTTCTGTGACAATCACAACCATGCATAAATTCAAAAATTTCCTTTTTATATATGACAATACACATTCAAAAATATAATTAAAACTCTTTGTTAAAGCAAGACAACTACTGGACAAAGTATGTACACACATGACATTAATCACATTATGAACTTGTTACATCTAGAAATATTAGGTATATACAAATTAATAAATATATATAATAGATGAATCGGATACACATACATATATATATATATAGTCAAATGTTCACAATATATTAAAATGCATGCAATGTAAAAATATGTACTTTCCTGCAAGTTCCTTTACAAAGGTATTAATAGTATAAAATAAAGTCTGGCAAGTTACCCATTAGGCTGATTAGGCCAAAGCTATTGCTTTCTGTTTCAATAATAAATTGGAATAAATATTCATAGGAACTTGTAACAACAAAAATGTAAGAATAATGTTAACAGAACAATGTTATTCTAATTATCGTGTGGCCTTAGCAACACTTTTGCGTGCAATATTATGCCATTTCATTGACATCCATTTTGTTTACTGTGTAGCAGAAGAAGCAACTCTATTGTCCAAGAAATTTATTACCAACACTGTTATGTTATCCACCGACCCTCTGTAGTATGCTTGGAGTGTTAGGCTTTTTGCACCATAGTCAGGTTCATCCAAACGTTCCTTAATAAATTTGACTGCTTCTTCATTTGAGAAGGTATCCCACAAACCGTCAGATGCCAGTACTATGAACATAGGTTTGTGGTCATTGATGTTGAAGGTGAGAATGTCAGGGTCTGCAATGACAAACTTTTTATCTTTGAGGGGATAGTCTCCCATCGCTCGAGAAGTCGCCAAAATGCCGGCCACGCGCCACACGCCGTTAAATGCTATGTATCCTCCAGCTGCTTCAATTCTTTTCTGTTCCCTTACCTGTAATCAAATTAGAATAGTTTGTCAGCAAAGATAGAACACAGCAGAAATGCATTGCATTCAAATTTATAGCTTCCTAACAAGGGAGGCACTTCACCTAACAGAATACTGTAGCTAAACACTACTTACTGTGTACATAGTGTCGTATTCCTCATGGTAAGGCCTCTAGAGTTCCTAAGGATTACTCTGTCATGTGAATGAGTACCCTGTCTTTTTGACGCTCTAGCCACTCCAGTCACATAATTATGATTGTTTCAACTGTTAATAGAATGCATCCTTGTATTTATACACTTACTTGGAGTTAAGCAAAATCATTGGCAATCCACAATGAATTATATAAAAAAATGCAAGAGGCCAAAAGTTGAGAAACTTACCTGTTGTGGTTTATGGTCAAAAGACACAGGGATAGCATTTCCTCGGGAGTCGCACATGACACCTCGAGAGTCCCCCACATTAGCAACTATCAGGTTGTTGCCCTCCATGATGGCCAGCAAAGCGGTGGTGCCCGCCACATCCATTGACCGTTTAGCTGCCTCCACCAACAGTCTGTCAGCAGCTAATACCTCATCTGTCAGCAACTTGCCAAAGTTTATTTTCCCTTTGTCTAAATAACTGCTTAAAGGGACCACAACACTTTTAAATGGTTTGGTTGGTCTCACTTCCCTTGTTATTATTGGTCTCGCCCTTGAGAGCTGTGCCAGCAATTCTGGGTCAGTAATTTCCTTTTTAGATGTGTCATCAGCAGTGCTTGCAGATTTCTTAAAACTAGTTTTCCGTTCCACATTTGTACTACTTTCCGATTCTTGGGGTTTCTCGTCATCTGCATTATCTTTAGTTGGGGTGCTGACAATTTTCCCATCCTTGAATGCATTCAATTCCACAATTTTGTTGTAAAGATTTTGAATAAGATGATCTCTAGCATAGTTGGCAGCAAATTCTCCTCCATGCCCATCAAATATAGCGAACAGGGAGATGCCTGTGCTGTTAATGTTCTCATGAATGATGAATCTATCTTCCATATGCATCCTCCTGCCTTTAATTGCATAGGCTGCACTGAGAGAACCCTTTAGCTCCCAGCTTTGTTTATCGGCTTCAGAGCCTTCCATGAACTTCATGCGCTGGACGGAGTTGATAGGGCTCAAAGCCTGCGAGAGTCGGCTCAGTAGAGTGCGACTCCACATCTCGATCGTTTGCAGGTACATAATAAACAGTATAATACCGAGCGTGAACACGGCGACTTCTGACCGTAACAAATAAAGTCGCACCATCTTCCATAAATAGCTCACCGGAGTATCAAACGGAGTACTACTAGTGAAACGCGTCACAACTTTCATGAAAGAAAGATATGTTTGATGCAAAACACGGTCCTCTAAGTCGTCTTCCATGTCCTTGGCGCGAGTGTGCGATGTTTTGAAACAAAAGTTTTATGACTATTTCACAATCTTCTTCTTTTTAACAGTAAGTTCTTTGTGTTTGTACCCGCATGACACATATCTACATGTCTTTGAGTGACTGAAAGTACTAAAACTAGAGTGAAACTGAAACTGAATGATCAATTTATTCAAGTCAAAAGAAGATTTTTGACACTTGCTTGAGAGCAAAAACACAGAGCAAAGCAAACATATTCTATAATCTAAAGGTGCGTTCAGAGACTTGAAGACATTAGGACGGTTTAGTTTCGGTATGGTTATATTCTCTTTGGTTTCCGTATTCAAGTATTTCTATAATTATACAAAGGTTGACTGGTAGAGAATGCTTACGGCATCAAGTGCGCCTTTTGTACGATAAGTTGTACTTTTGTTGATTATTATTAAAGATTTTTAGAGTTTACTACCAGGGCCCTATTTCTCGAAACTAGAAATAGAAATAGAAAACGTTATTAATAATAATTATTGGAGTGGTAACTAATACTGGTAAACTAATAAAAAATATTAGTCTGGCTTGGCTGAATGCACCTATTACATGCCTTCTTACCTATTAAAAATCCGCCAAATGCGTGTCGGGCCACGCGCGGTGTAGGGTGTAGGGCTCCGTAGTTGTCTGTCTTTCTTAGTTACATCGACACGCGCGCGGCAACTAAATGGTTGCGTCGTTGGCCAAATTTGTATAGAAAAGTTGGCCTTTCTAAGTACATTTTAAGTTGGTCGACTATTACTATTACTTTTCTGCCACGATTTTTTCACATTCCCAGTAGCATAAAACCCCAATATATCGCAGGCGAATAACTAATTTCAAAAACTATTTATGATAAAAACCCCATTTTTTTTTTGAACAAGCTACCCAACGATACTCATACTAGGTATATCTAATACTCATACTGTCTATGGGTTTAACGAGAAAAAAAAATACACCCACACCTTAGGTGCAGGGGAAGTACCTACCGCAAAAAAACAAGATTTTATTCTTCGGTTTTGTCGGAGTGATTGGTTGATATTAGGGCTCGCGGTCGTGTCCGGGTTTCGTGTATACGTGTCGGGTACCCGTGTTCGTGTAACCCGCCCGCGGGTCTAAGCGACCGGTCCGAACGGATCCGTGTAATTAGCGCACCCGTGTACACGTGTACACGTGTACACGGGTACCCGCGTCCTATTTACACGCGGGTAGTACTACCCGTCCTTGAGGTGTGGTGTGAAGCTAGGAACTATCCCGTTGTTCTAAGAATGTACATACAAGAACTAAATGAGTGTTCGCAGCTTTGCAATTATACTTTCTCACAAAAGGAAAATAAACAATTTTTCATTTTCATTTTCAAGTATGAATCCATGCTAATGTTATAAATGTGAAAGTGGGTCTGTCTGCCTGTGTCTTTCTGTTACCCCTTCACGCTTAAACAGCTGAATTGATTTAGATAAAATTTGGTATAGAGATTGGAGTCTGGGGGAGGGCCAAAGGATATAAACGAGTTCCACGCGGACGAAGTCGCGGGCAGAAGCTAGTAAGTTTTATCCCATAAAAAAACATTCCATGTAAAAAAGAAACCAAGTTTCGAAACTCTTCCACCTTAAAAAGTTGTGAGATATTTCGTAGTACCAAGTCTCAGACATTCTCATTATTCTGTTTTTGCTAGCTAAATATAATTCTTCCACTTGGCAATCACACCACTTTACTGCATTTATGGATTTTTGCACCCCTTAAACTATGTAGTATTGTGTAATTGCCAAGTCACAAAATTATATTTAGCTAGCAAATAAAGATTAATAAGAATGCCTGAGACTTGGCTCTACGAAATGTCTAACAACTTTTTAAGTTAGAAGAGTTTTGAGACTTAGCCTCTTTTTTCCATGAAATGATTTTTTATGGGATAAAACTTACTAGCTTCTGCCCACGACTCCGTACGCGTGGAACTCGTTTATATCCTATGTCCCTTAAGACCCCTTCAACCTGCCCCTTCCACTTCCCTAATATATCTGTTCAGCGGTAAAATACCACAGCTCAGGTCGGCGAAGATAACAGATAATAGTACATTATTGTCAAAGAAAGGGAAGTAGGCAATTGCTGGCCGAGTGTTAATTTTAAATGGACGACCTTGGGAGACCCGTTTCGCCGGCAGGTGACGAACAAAACAAACAAGGTAAATTTAGGAGTCTTAGGACGTCGTAGGAGCTTTCATTTTTTTGTTGAAATTTCGACTTTATCGCAAAGGCATAAAACTTAATATTGCTTTGGAATTCAACGACTTCTTTATCTATATTTTAGTCGCTAAGACTTTTGGGTTTATCCAAAAAAAAATGTAAGACACTGATAATGCCTATACAAATGATAATCTCATTACTGCAAATTATTTTTACCTCGTTAAACTGGGTGTCTATCATTTTATCGAAACGCATTACGTCGATTTACATTTCGCCGAAAACTATTCCACGAATTTCATTTCGTTGTATTTCTTGTTCACATAATCATCAATTCATAGTTTTTTATTTCATCGAACAACTTTTCATCGTTAATCGTTTCGAATTTGTCTCAAATCGTAGCGTAACGATTCATCGAATTTACTTTTCATAGAATAGTCAGTTGTGTATAGTATTAATTTATCGAAACACGGTTCAATGTTGGTTCGTTCCATATATTTTTGTTGCCACGATCAATATTTCATTTTTCTACCAAGCTGTTTACCTATAGGCCATTTCGTCTAAGTATATAATACCTAATGGATAAAATGGGTCCACATTGATTCATATACGCTTCGTATAACATGTAGACGTAATATTAAGCATAAGTAAGTGATATTAAAAAACGGTTCTGGCGCTTCGCCGGCCGCTACCGCGGTACGCTCGCTGCACTCGCTCGGCTCGCGCGCTATAGGATCACAGTTCACCTAACACTCCTCCTCGCTTCGCTCGTCGTCGTACCTACACTGGCCTGCCTTAAAGTAGAATAGGAAGGTAATCCGATATCTAGAAGGAGAGGTGGGTAGGCTTAGAGCTCTATGTATACGTCCAAAGTCTCGGTGAAATGTACCTACTCAGTTCGTTGAAAGATAAATATTATCAAGTGACAAACACAGATGAAACGATTTTCTAAGTAATAAGAATTTTGGGAACTGAAACTTATGTTAAAACAAAATTATAGTAAAAGCGATTCGATGAACGACTATGTCGATGAACAAATAAAATATTGAAGTGAAATTCGATGAGTTTATTTTTGTGTAAATGGTATTTCGATCAAAATAAATGTACCTATGAGCGATCTAACGAAGTTCGATGAATGATTCCTGTGTGCTGATGAAATTCTGCGAATAGTGTTATGGGAAACGATAATCGATGAAACTATTTTCGGTAAAATGATGGTTTCCCCGTTAAACTACATCAACGATGTTTAGTATGTCCGAAATTGTAAGATAAAATCCTGTCAAAAACGCAAGCAGAAAACGACTTTATCATGAGAGTATAAAATCGTACCGTTATCCGATATCGAAATAATTATGGCATACTTTGAATCGGTAACGTTGTAACAGTTCACCCCCCCTGGCTAGAAAACGCTTCCGAAGACCTACAGCTAACGAAGCAGCTTCCCGCTGAAGCTCAAGAAACGCTAAATATTTTGCAATGAATTCTAACTTAATGTAAAACCCTATTCCTTCGTGCTAGACTACTGTAACTTACTCTCTATTTACCTACTTATTAAACCTACTTTTGTTGCGTGCTTTTATTTAAGAATACCTGACGATTTGGCCAAAATGTGATCGCTAGTGGTTGAACCCCGAAGTGTTGTGTACCGTAATAACCCTAGATCCTTTTATGAAAGCTTGACAGGTTTTTGGACTCTCCATTCATAATAAAATTAAAGCTAGCTTATCTGTACATAAATTAACCTACTGAAATGCTACTTTTAACTGCTATTTTCCTATTTATGAGCATAACAAAGTCCTAAATCTTGTAGGAATAATAAATTAATTATAAATCACTTTATGATTATAATTACACTGTAGGTTACTTTATGATTATAATTAAAAATTGTTTTTGGTAGAAAAACACCTATCCCCTATTACATGTCCGGTTGAACAAGGAGTAGCCTTCATAAAATCAAGATTATTTATTTAAACCTATTATTATCTAGAAGACTGCCCTAAATACATGTATTTTGGACCAAAGTTCTATCGACGGGTCGTGTGGCAATCTTTTGCTCACACTGGCTACTCTCTTGTTGGAATGGAGTCTGGACATCCTATTCAAGTTACTTACCTAGCTATTCTACGAGTTTAGGACTCAGAGAATGAATCTACCAGTGTCTCAAACCTAGCGGTCAGTTTCGAGAAGATACACCGAGACAAACTCGACTGACATCTTTTAGTATTATTAATCGTTTATATGTATAACTAAGATGGCCTGGACCATTTTATACCGACGGCCGTAGAGTAATGCCGTGGTAAACCGTTCATTACACGCGAGACATTCTACCCAAACCATGCCTTAAATGGAGAATTCCCTCTCATGAAAATAAGATACTTTAAATGGAGAGTTCTCTCTCCATGAAAATAAGATATTTTAAATGATTTGATGAACTGCTCAGCCTGTCATCAAACCCAGAATTATTTCATCTTTCTGAGACAATCCTGATATCACAATTTCATGAATAATACTGTGACCTTTTTAATGATATTTAACAATTGTCTCGTGTTTCACGTGTAATCCACGGCAACCCAACACCACTTGCCTTACTACTCAAACATCACACTGGTTACTCATTAATAATTTTAGTCGTCATTAGATTTTATAAGAATAATAACTTCAATTTTATTAATCCTACCAAACACTTGTAATATCTTTAGTTACAGTAGATATAGTTTCAAGCCCTAATACCCCATAACGCGTGAATTTACTCCTAAGCCTACCCCACAGTCCCTATTCTGCTTACTCCTGGAACCATACCTTAGTTCAGAAGCAAGAATGTATCCCTATTGAAGCTGTAATTAGTTCAGTCGGCGAAACTGAGATGACAACCCTCTAACAGCCTGTGTAATTCATCTCCCCTCGCTGTGCCCGAAGGCTAAAGGGAAAACAGCGAGTAAGATGCACTAACTGGACATACGGTATGTTGATATATAAGTATATTTAATACTGAACGACCCCTCAAGCAACCGATCGGTTTCCACGAGCGGAGATATCCTCCTATGCTTTTCGTCACATAAATGCTCAAGCCACGTTTCCACCGTCAGTTGTTTTGAGAGACGTGAGGGCCCCGATTAAAGGGTTTCGTCTCCTATGTTGGTAAAGAGGTAGACGCCAGACCACACCTCAAGTCTGGTAACTACACGGACACGGATTCATCCCCGTTGGCACCGTTAGGTGGGGCTGACTCCGCAGATAACTGATTCTTGACAGTGTTCCGGCTGATTGGACAGTAAGAATTAACCCCAACTAAATTTCGAAAACAATCGTCAAACATACTCAATTCCAGGGAGTACCCTGGCATAATTAAATATATTTGATTAACTATATAAACCTCCGGACCAACTCCGTTACGGTAAATACAGCTTTGACTGAGTTCCGAAAACACTTGTCAAACATGTCTAATTCTAGGGAGTGGCCGCTAGCAAATTAAACATATTTGATTTAACCATATAAACCTCCCGGAGTACCTCCGATAAAGTAAATATAGCTTAGGCCCTAATACCCCTTTAAATATACAATTAACTTGTAAAATTAAGTAAGTAAAAGACTCATAATTATGAAGAGAGATTCCTCACAATAACTAGCCATTCACCAAAACACAATAGAGGTAACACACACCAATAATTTCACAGCCCACAACCAGAGACACTGCCAGTCCGAACGATGAGAAATGAATAATCCCCCATACTACTTCGGCATTCCCTTTTATACTCTTCACGAGGGTCACGAGGGTCAATAGGGTCACGAGGGTCAATAGGGTCACGAGGGTCAATAGGGTCAAGAGGGTCACGAGGGTCAATAGGGTCAAAAGGGTCACGAGGGTCAATAGGGTCACGAGGGTCAAAAGAGTCAAGAGGGTCAATAGGGTCAAGAGGGTCAATAGGGTCAATAGGGTCACGAGGGTCAATAGGGTCACGAGCGTCATTAGGGTCAGGGGGTCAATAGGGTCACGAGGGTCAATAGGGTCACGGAGTCACGAGGGTCAAGAGGGTCAAGAGGGCCAATAGGGTCAAGAGGGTCACGAGGGTCAATAGGGTCAAGAGGGCCAATAGGGTCAAGAGGGTCAATAGCGTCAAGAGGGTCAATAGGGTCAAGAGGGTCAATAGGGTCACGAGGGTCAATAGGGTCAAGAGGGTCACGAGGGTCACGAGGGTCAAGAGGGTCAATAGCGTCAAGAGGGTCAATAGGGTCAAGAGGGTCAATAGGGTCAAGAGGGTCACGAGGGTCAAGAGGGTCACGAGGGTCAAGAGGGTCAAGAGGGCCAATAGGGTCAAGAGGGTCACGAGGGTCACGAGGGTCAATAGGGTCAAGAGGGTCACGAGGGTCAAGAGGGTCACGAGGGTCAAGAGGGTCAAGAGGGTCAATAGGGTCAAGAGGGTCAATAGGGTCAAGAGGGTCAATAGGGTCAAGAGGGTCAATAGGGTCACGAGGGTCAATAGGGTCAATAGGGTCACGAGGGTCAATAGGGTCAAGAGGGTCAATAGGGTCACGAGGGTCAATAGGGTCACGAGGGTCAAGAGGGTCAATAGGGTCACGAGGGTCACGAGGGTCAAGAGGGTCAATAGCGTCAAGAGGGTCAATAGGGTCAAGAGGGTCAATAGGGTCAAGAGGGTCACGAGGGTCAAGAGGGTCACGAGGGTCAAGAGGGTCAAGAGGGCCAATAGGGTCAAGAGGGTCAATAGGGTCAATAGGTTTACGAGGCCAGACGTTGGTGGTATCATCAATAATTTCTACCCATTAACAACCTTAACTCTTTAGCAATAAGGTTCAAATCAGATTGTAGTATTAAAGCCCTAATGTAAACACATTGCCTTACCACAAAAAGTCGTACTATTCATTTTCATTTAGCTTCTAATGTTCCAGCTATTACGATTGAAATTCGTATGTCGCCCTACGCCTCCAGCCATGTCTATTATCAAAGCAGGAATTCTATTTAGGTATCGATATATGAAATGATTCATACAATATCCGTAGATGAAATAAGTCACCGTTACAGACTGTTTATACGATTGTATATTAACTTTATTGTCTTCCTTCTCCCCTTCATTTATCTAATCAATTTTCTAACTTTGGGTATGAAATAAAAGTATGTCATTCTCTCTCTCTCTCTTCATATAACAATACACACAGAAATCCGCCAGCGAGCATGCCCACTCTATTACAACACGCCCCGGTGAATATTTCGCAATGTATGACCTAGGTCATGCATGTAGAATCTTCACCCCTAGGTCCTAGATTTGTCAGCGACAACCCTCCCTTTTCTAAACTCGTGATGTGTTTTTGACCAGTACTAAATAATCATCAATGACTTCGTCAGTTAACACGACTCCCTTGAACCATAACAATGATTAATGACTAGCTTTTCCTCAAGGATTTCTGTCTCACTCCGAGGTACCAGGTTGTGAATCTGATAAATTCTAGTAATTCGATTAAGGAGGATTTACCCCGGATCGGTGATTACATTGCTCAATCGGTGATCCTAGGAAACATTGCTCTTCCTTTGAATAAATCCAACAAAACCTCCCCACGTAAAACAGAAACTATTTGGTAGAAGTACCGAGACGTTCATTCTCCAATGTATAAGCTCGAATCGTGCTCCCAAACTACATCATTAATAATTAGTTTTCTTGGCACCTGTATCATGTCTTATAAAATAAGCCAATTCCCATTATGACTTGTCAAAACAGCGTAAGAAATGTAGAAAAAGAAAATATAACCAAAACAAGCGGCTATTTGTAAATCCAGTTGTAACCTTGTTCGCCTCATCAGGTAGAACAGTCAACTAAAACGTCATAATTTATTAAAGTTTTTAATAAACTCCGGCTTAGTTTCACTGATTCAATTATGATTAACCCTCAATTTGACTTATTTTAACCGACATGAGGTGTGTATACCCTTGCGTAGAAATGCGTGTGTAGTATAAGTCCCCAAATACTACTCTATGCTAAGAGTCGAATCGTTTTCACGATTTTAACCTATTGATAAATATTTAGGGACCTATTGTTTTTTTTTTTTTTTCCCAACAAAACCAACAAATCTAGGTTATTTGATTACACTCTAGCTATTGTCAAACTGTAGCAACCCATGTTTACATAAAAAAAACCCAAACATGAATCACACTATCAATCCACCTTTTCATTCATCTCCTTTTTCTCTCCCTACAATACCTTATTAATGCATCCATGCTTCATATCATTTTGTACCTTCCTCATTCGCCTATGCACTCGATTGTTACAGATAGCCAAAGCATATGAGGTGTAATCATTTCAATACAGATTTAACACTTATTGGACATTGATTGATGCAATATAAAATTTTCCCCACTAATAAAAATTCATCATACTCGCCAGAGATTTAACTGCACTAATAAATACAAAATTAAGTATATTGTTTCACTTTTAAATTCATATCCATGAGTAAGATACAATTAATATAGATGATCATTCCAAAAATCAAAGCTATATCCCAATTTTTACCCAAAATTAGAAATTAACGTTCGTAAATTAGTTGAAATTCATACCAATAATAATAATTTTTCAAAATGAATCCAAAATTAACCCAACATTTTAAATTAGTATTAGCAAATTAATGGAATTAGATACAAAAAAATTTTTTCTTAAAAACCCAGATCCGCCATCTTTGATTGAAAAATAAACCTAGAATTTAGTCAAAATCGACATCATTGATCAAAGTTTCTACTACTACTCAACCATCAGTTTTCACAATCCGGCTATTCTGTAACTTGTTACCTGCGCACCTCAACGTCCACCCACAAATACAACCGCGACACCCAGCAACCACACGTAGGTCCAATTTCGCGACGGGCGAACGACAGTCCAATTGACAAAACAAACCTACCCAATAAAAATCTATTTCGCAAATTATAAAAACCACCTCAATTTGCCCCACTCCAAAAAAAAACCAGCATTACCAGATCCCTAAGTCGTTGCCATTAATACACAATCATAGATCAAACTTGTTCTGACACCTCTGATGCAGTGATTTCAAATATACCTTAGTAGGCCTTAATGTAATTAAGCCCCACAGCTAAGTATATTGTTAATGAGGTTTTCCAAGTATAAAGACGTCTCATATTAATCATCTAGATCCACCCAAATCTGCTGCCGAATCGCCGATTCCTCATATTTATCTTCAAACGGCTTTAAGCCACGCTGCCTGACAGTCAATCAATAACGCAAGTTTTATAATTTGTATAGAGCATTTTGCAACAAAGTAATATACTATCTTGTAGGTAAACCTATTTCATTGTCTTTCACCCATGATAAAACACAAAAGAAAAATACAAAAATATAAATGTGTCGGGAATCGAACCCGGCTCAGTGACTTAGAAAGCGGACGTTTTCCCTCGGCGCTACCAAGCTATTAAGAGAATGAGTCGAAATTTAGAACCCGTTTCAAACTGTCTGATGTGAGCCCTCTGTGATATATTTAGTTTTAAGATTTTTCGTACCCCTTAAGTCAAATTACCCACAAGCATACAAAAAAAAAAAAACCCGAGATCCTTGTTATCTTAAATGATTGAAATTGAATTGAATTGTATTTTCGCTATTTTAATGATAATATGGGCAGCGCCCTGCAAAACTTTAACAACACAAAGCCAAAATGGGTTTCAAAAATTGAAAAGCTTAAATGTTTACTACGTTTACCCTTTCCACGTCAGGAAGCACCTTTTTAACTTGAGAGCCACCATATTCACTATTATTTGTTACAAAACACCACTATGAAAAACTATTCTGCTACAACAACACTTTGATCCAATTAATAACTTCTTGTTGTGATCGCATTCACACTGGTATTTATAGGTCTTCACATGATTTATCGTTCCTGAATGATACTTTATTTGGAAAAGGTTTTACAATGTTTGAATATTCACTTAGTCCCGAAAACAGAAAATTATTTGTATAAACACTGTGTGTGAAATTCAAGTCAACTGACGATTTTTCTCTTTCATATGACATGACACTTGATCCTGACGTCCATTTCGTTCGGAAATTCTTAATACCTTTTTAACTGTAGCAAATATATTAAACTGTATACACTCGATTGTTGATTAACAAATACGAGCATTAATTATCTATTTTAAAATTACTTCTCAACTTTGCGTTGTTATAAACACGTATCCATATCTGTCGTAAGAATTTTATTATAAAACTGCATCTCTCTGCCATCTGTCGTCAAATAGAGTAACTTTCCCATTGACACATGGATCCAAAGTCATGGCCCGTCAGTGATCGTTTGCGCCATCTATTGTTGAGTAGTGTATTCCTGGCATAGATTGTCGATATTTTGAGTTTTCTCATATATAGAGTCGCCATCTACAGCCGAATAGATGTTTTTATATATGATGTCACTAAACCACTGTCATTATTTGTTGTTATTTCGTGCAACTAATGAAAATACAATTTTTAATTCCTGAATAACGTACAAGCGTAATTCTACAAGAAAATTATTTACTCGATATATGCGAATACTGTCTGTGATCTATGTCTTCACTCAATTTTCTTCTATGCCTTGACACATCATAGCGTGGCGTCACTGTCAAGTGTCAACTGTCAAAATTGCACGTCGTGGGTCGTGGTCCGATTTCGATTTTCTGATGCATGGGTTCAACATATTTAAAACTTTTAAATGAAAACAAACATGATATGAAACACTACCGCTATTTGGGCTGGATTAGGTACATGGACGCTTTCCTCAAGGTATGTATTATCCCAGAATATTCTTTCTTTCCGCCTTAACATTAATTTTTCCTTTTTCTGTCCTTGTTCAAAGCGACTTCCTACGTATTTCAACGTTAAAAGGTGCCATGCAGCCCGTAATACTCGGCAATGTATCGACAAACAGTAACACTTCAGTGGTAATTAGCATACATTTGCGAATGATCGTAAAACTTCTCGCTATCTTAGCTAACCTAGTTTTCTACTAATATATTATATCCAAGTTTAGAGTAATTCACATACTACTTGTCTCTCTCTTCTGATATTCATCCTGATTCAATTTTTCATTCAAAATAACTAAATGTCCATTTGTCCGTCGGTCCGATAATGTCCGTTGGTGTCATAATTTCTTGTCATGGTGTTTCCAGGAACAGCAGAATGCACTCGCCCTTTTAATTGATGACTCGATAATGCGACTGGGAATATTAAGCCAAAATGCCAAGGAAGGGGCCCGTCTCAACATTAGTGGTCCCAGCGGAAACTGACATCTTCCCGTCTAATTTACCATACAATGGCCCCCAATAGTAAGTAGATATATAGTAGATCCACGAATGTATATATATCGATTAAACCATTGTATAATTTCGTCTCAATTTCAGTGTGACGAGCATGTCATCTTATTAAAATATATTTCCATTACTTCCCTTTCTCAAAAGTTATATCTTGTTCAACTGTCATAATCATACATTAATTATTGATGTTCCCGCTTAACATAACCTTCTGTTTGTTATTTTTACAGCAGTATGAATCCGTGAGGGGAATGTTGCCACCCAACACAAATCTGACCGCTTAAGCCACTCACTAGACATCGTTATTCTCCTAGTGTGGTGTAATATAAAAAGGTAATTAAATCTTTTGTTTCTCTCCAATAATTCTGTACTTCATAATTTATGCAAGGAACAGCATCTGTTCGGCATACATTACATAGTATTAATAAAATTCTGTACATGCAGACTAAGTAATTTGTATATCCGTGGCTCCTCGTATATTATATCTATTGTGTTTCTCCAATGATTCTGTGCTCCATAATATATGCACGAAACAGCATCTGTTCGGCATACATTACATAGTATTAATAAAATTCTGTACGTGCCAATTAGGAAGTTTGTATATCCGTGGCTACTCGTATATTTACCAAACTAAGATATCATTGTTCCTTAAGTGAATCAAAGTTTGGAATAAATATGTTTTTGTTATTAAATGTCAATAATTATCACAACCTCTGTAATTTAAACTCAAATCAATTTAGACACTCCCACGCCCCCGCACCAAGTTATTCTCCTTAATGCATGCTTATTATTTAGGGAATATAATTAAATTCAGGATGACCTATGTAGTATTATAATTAAACTCTCTTCCATATAATATCAATGTTTCATGTGCTCGGCCCACCCTTGTGAATAATTTTTGTAGGAGCTCATTCTATAATGCGAAGAGTAATATTCATATTTATGTTTCCAGGGTCGCCAGCACGTCAACAAGATGAGGCACACCTCTACTACCGTGAAGAAACAGCATATGAAATTTCGTCCCACACCAGTCCATGAGATTGCTATCCATTTCCATGAAGTCCTTCAAGCGGAACCCTGCTTGGGGCATGATTTTCCCTAATGCGAAAACAATGCTGGATCTGTAGTTTCTATGTGACTTGTATTCCTTACTTCGTTAACACTTTCTCATCCGGACCAAAAATGGAATAATGCACCAGAAATGGACAGAACTCGTTAAGCGTATAACTTTATACTACCGCCCTCCTAACGGCTGAGCTGGCATCTGAACAAACCTTTCGAGTGCCTGCCGACGAGTCCTTGGTTGCGAACGTGTTGAATACCTTTTATCAGAATATCCAATCTTTTGGAACATTTTGAACTGAAATTCCTTTTCTGCTTGTTTTGATCTTCGTATTTTCATATCATATTGTACCGCGTCTGTGTGTGTTAATGTTATCTTGCTATTTCATAATGAGACGGTCGTCTGTACTGCTACCAAGCTAAATCTGGTATTCATATGCAGCTAACTTCATAATAAATAATCCAAACAAGCTGTCATAGTTATATAAGATAATGTATGTAATGTGGATTCTTGATTTTTATCCATGTAATGTATGGTTATGCTTAGTTCTCCTTTTTTCAATAAAATTCTCATGCCTGTAACTCAATGTCTATACTATGCACGTCGCGCGTCGCGTGACTTCTGTATGATAATAAAATATACTGGGCCCTGGATTTTTCCATACTTTCTTGTCTTTGTTGGCCTTGTTTTTTCTGAGGTTCGAACCAGAACATATAATGCTCGCAATGACACGTCTATTTATTATTTAATCCTCACAACCTTCCCTGACTTGAACAATAGCCTCCGTGGCTAACATTTCACTTTTCTCAAACCAATCTATCTGCTGCTCTATCAAATTTGTTCTATCCGTTGTATTGATACATAATGAAATGGGTAGCTATGGTGATATGAATCCCATTAATTGAGGCTTAGCTACCTTCTTGACCCATAAATGTATGTTGCAGCTTTGTAAGTATAAAAGCATCTTCAAAAGAAACAATCTGTGAATGTTACCATAGATGTCGCTGCCGCTACCGTAAGAATGAAATAATTCCTTCACGTTAATTCAATGACCTTATTTAAAATAAAATTTATTACATGCCCTTATTATTTAAGTCCTGAGCTATAGCCACGGACTTGTAAAGTTGAAGCTCGAGTATTCCCATCTCTATCGCTCTCACGATACTCGAGTGAAAGGGACGCATATACACGAAACTTGAATTCTCGTGTTAGCGCTGCTGTTACTAAACCCGTACTGCAAGCGATCCGTCCGCCCTATCAACTTGCTATGCTAGAAGGAGAAGTATATTTTGATGTCTCATGTTTCACTACAACACACGGCTGCAACAAGTTGTCAGGCGTACAAGACTGCTCTAAATCTGCGGTTCCTTGTTCTTAAAGGCCTTCTACACTGGCTTTTCCGTATGGCAATAAATTGCCCATATCTATGGAATCTCGCGCTAAGTTAATGGGGTGTATACATGTCTTGATTTGTCAGTTCCAACTCATCTGAATCCGACCGATTGCTATCGTCTGGACGCACGTTGTGCTGTTGATCCTTTCGTCAAGAGATACTGCATGCACATGCGGTTGCACAATCACGACCCCGACACGCTGTACCGACAAACTGGGCAAACTCACATAATCTGTACACCCCATAAAGCGTTTCGTCTTTGTATTTTCGTATACATTGTGTCACACTGAAGTGATTCCAAAATCTCGCCTTTATATTTAAAAACCATAAAATAATGCTAGAGCAATCTTTGCGTTGCATAAATCAAATAATGATTATAAGATACTATTTCCGCAGATCCTTCCTATGGAGAATAATATCTATAGGAGTTTTAAAACGCAATGACACCTCGTGCGTGTTAGCGGTTAACGGTTATATTTATTCTCTTTGCCGCGCCTCGTGTCAGTCTTCCCGCAATTTCAGTTTGGCTATGAATCTCCATTGATTTTCCTTCTAAATTCTATAAGTCGAGAACACAGTGAACGGACGTTGCGAGTCATCTTTCGTGGTCTTTTGACGTACATGCATTCATAAGCATTTGTAATATTTGTATGCGCCTGCGCCATTCCCTACACGGAGTTATCTACACTTGCCGCCTTGAAGTAATAATTCTGGTATGTAAAACTTTTGTTCTTATTACGTATAAAGATACTCCCTAGCTGCCCTAGTATTTCCTACTTACATTGACTAAGTACTCATGCACCCGACCGATTGCCTTTGTCATGGTATCTTCAAACGTAATTAAATTGTCGTCTTTGTACATGGAACTAAAAAGTTCTTGCAAGGAACTGGGATTATACAAATTTCAAGGTTTTCCTAATTACCACATACAATATAGTGTAAGTACATACACTTCTAACACTATATAACCTTATTCTTATGGTCTACAAGTACAAAATTATTCACATTAATGATTTTCGTTTTAGGTACAAGGAGCACTAAGAAATAACCGTATGTGACTACCATTCCAAAAACCCAAGGATTGTTTTGAGGTTGTTCTGACATTGGAAAATATCAGTTCAGTGCTTATACGCCGCTAAAGAAATGACATCACCAGAGCCTCACTAGTTTCAACGATATCTCAAGGTATACTACAAAATATACTAGCCACATTAAAGGATTAAGGTGCTCAGAATTTATGAATAGCTAGGTTTTGTTTCTACTGGCGATGAAGGCTCGCCCCCAAATAATAGAAATACATAAATATTGCCGGCGTTCCTACTACAATGCCTACTTCTTGCAAAAATGCAATTCCTCTCTCCGTTGTGCTAAACCATGCTCATTTCTCCTTGACATATTATGAAATATCCCCTGCACAAGACCTAGGTTTTATATTTATAAGACTTAATTTCTAGTTTTACGAACTACCTTACAACTGTTATTTTTGTTTGTAGACACACTGAATACGCCCCGACATATCTTAAATTATTTATTCATTGACGCCCCCCAGAGTCAATGAGTTTATATATTTTTTTCTTATACTAAGGTCCGCCTTAATCTATAATTTTAATAATTTATATTTACTAAAAGTACTGATATCATGTGATATATATATAAATAATCATCATAATCATTATCACATCAGTCGAAAGACACCCATCGCCGGACACAGCCCTTCCCCAAGGAGTGCCACAACGCCCCGCGTCTTATACATCAGGGCAGACACACCGCGCGCCCCCCCGGCAAGCATGTGTCCGCCCCGAGAACCTCTCCGCCCCGACGGCCGTCGGTTCCACGTGCAATGTGCAAATAATCTAATAAAATTTTATTGTTTTTCAGATGCAGTCCTAAACCTGCCCTAGCGGAGTCCCTAGCTGATAATTGAAAGAAAATAATGAAGAGTCCAACACCTATCAAGCTCACCTCCAACTTCAGGCAACAAACTGTAGCCCGTGAGGGCTACTGAAGATATCCCAGGGAACGGCACCAAACTGTAACAGTTCACCCCCCCTGGCTAGAAAACGCTTCCGAAGACCTACAGCTAACGAAGCAGCTTCCCGCTGAAGCTCAAGAAACGCTAAATATTTTGCAATGAATTCTAACTTAATGTAAAACCCTATTCCTTCGTGCTAGACTACTGTAACTTACTCTCTATTTACCTACTTATTAAACCTACTTTTGTTGCGTGCTTTTATTTAAGAATACCTGACGATTTGGCCAAAATGTGATCGCTAGTGGTTGAACCCCGAAGTGTTGTGTACCGTAATAACCCTAGATCCTTTTATGAAAGCTTGACAGGTTTTTGGACTCTCCATTCATAATAAAATTAAAGCTAGCTTATCTGTACATAAATTAACCTACTGAAATGCTACTTTTAACTGCTATTTTCCTATTTATGAGCATAACAAAGTCCTAAATCTTGTAGGAATAATAAATTAATTATAAATCACTTTATGATTATAATTACACTGTAGGTTACTTTATGATTATAATTAAAAATTGTTTTTGGTAGAAAAACACCTATCCCCTATTACATGTCCGGTTGAACAAGGAGTAGCCTTCATAAAATCAAGATTATTTATTTAAACCTATTATTATCTAGAAGACTGCCCTAAATACATGTATTTTGGACCAAAGTTCTATCGACGGGTCGTGTGGCAATCTTTTGCTCACACTGGCTACTCTCTTGTTGGAATGGAGTCTGGACATCCTATTCAAGTTACTTACCTAGCTATTCTACGAGTTTAGGACTCAGAGAATGAATCTACCAGTGTCTCAAACCTAGCGGTCAGTTTCGAGAAGATACACCGAGACAAACTCGACTGACATCTTTTAGTATTATTAATCGTTTATATGTATAACTAAGATGGCCTGGACCATTTTATACCGACGGCCGTAGAGTAATGCCGTGGTAAACCGTTCATTACACGCGAGACATTCTACCCAAACCATGCCTTAAATGGAGAATTCCCTCTCATGAAAATAAGATACTTTAAATGGAGAGTTCTCTCTCCATGAAAATAAGATATTTTAAATGATTTGATGAACTGCTCAGCCTGTCATCAAACCCAGAATTATTTCATCTTTCTGAGACAATCCTGATATCACAATTTCATGAATAATACTGTGACCTTTTTAATGATATTTAACAATTGTCTCGTGTTTCACGTGTAATCCACGGCAACCCAACACCACTTGCCTTACTACTCAAACATCACACTGGTTACTCATTAATAATTTTAGTCGTCATTAGATTTTATAAGAATAATAACTTCAATTTTATTAATCCTACCAAACACTTGTAATATCTTTAGTTACAGTAGATATAGTTTCAAGCCCTAATACCCCATAACGCGTGAATTTACTCCTAAGCCTACCCCACAGTCCCTATTCTGCTTACTCCTGGAACCATACCTTAGTTCAGAAGCAAGAATGTATCCCTATTGAAGCTGTAATTAGTTCAGTCGGCGAAACTGAGATGACAACCCTCTAACAGCCTGTGTAATTCATCTCCCCTCGCTGTGCCCGAAGGCTAAAGGGAAAACAGCGAGTAAGATGCACTAACTGGACATACGGTATGTTGATATATAAGTATATTTAATACTGAACGACCCCTCAAGCAACCGATCGGTTTCCACGAGCGGAGATATCCTCCTATGCTTTTCGTCACATAAATGCTCAAGCCACGTTTCCACCGTCAGTTGTTTTGAGAGACGTGAGGGCCCCGATTAAAGGGTTTCGTCTCCTATGTTGGTAAAGAGGTAGACGCCAGACCACACCTCAAGTCTGGTAACTACACGGACACGGATTCATCCCCGTTGGCACCGTTAGGTGGGGCTGACTCCGCAGATAACTGATTCTTGACAGTGTTCCGGCTGATTGGACAGTAAGAATTAACCCCAACTAAATTTCGAAAACAATCGTCAAACATACTCAATTCCAGGGAGTACCCTGGCATAATTAAATATATTTGATTAACTATATAAACCTCCGGACCAACTCCGTTACGGTAAATACAGCTTTGACTGAGTTCCGAAAACACTTGTCAAACATGTCTAATTCTAGGGAGTGGCCGCTAGCAAATTAAACATATTTGATTTAACCATATAAACCTCCCGGAGTACCTCCGATAAAGTAAATATAGCTTAGGCCCTAATACCCCTTTAAATATACAATTAACTTGTAAAATTAAGTAAGTAAAAGACTCATAATTATGAAGAGAGATTCCTCACAATAACTAGCCATTCACCAAAACACAATAGAGGTAACACACACCAATAATTTCACAGCCCACAACCAGAGACACTGCCAGTCCGAACGATGAGAAATGAATAATCCCCCATACTACTTCGGCATTCCCTTTTATACTCTTCACGAGGGTCACGAGGGTCAATAGGGTCACGAGGGTCAATAGGGTCAAGAGGGTCACGAGGGTCAATAGGGTCAAAAGGGTCACGAGGGTCAAAAGAGTCAAGAGGGTCAAGAGGGTCAATAGGGTCACGAGGGTCAATAGGGTCACGAGCGTCATTAGGGTCAGGGGGTCAATAGGGTCACGAGGGTCAATAGGGTCACGGAGTCACGAGGGTCAAGAGGGCCAATAGGGTCAAGAGGGTCACGAGGGTCAATAGGGTCAAGAGGGTCAATAGCGTCAAGAGGGTCAATAGGGTCAAGAGGGTCAAGAGGGTCAATAGCGTCAAGAGGGTCAATAGGGTCAAGAGGGTCAAGAGGGTCACGAGGGTCAAGAGGGTCAATAGGGTCACGAGGGTCAAGAGGGTCACGAGGGTCAAGAGGGTCAATAGGGTCACGAGGGTCACGAGGGTCAATAGGGTCACGAGGGTCAAGAGGGTCAATAGGGTCACGAGGGTCAATAGCGTCAAGAGGGTCAATAGGGTCAAGAGGGTCACGAGGGTCAAGAGGGTCACGAGGGTCAAGAGGGTCAATAGGGTCAATAGGTTTACGAGGCCAGACGTTGGTGGTATCATCAATAATTTCTACCCATTAACAACCTTAACTCTTTAGCAATAAGGTTCAAATCAGATTGTAGTATTAAAGCCCTAATGTAAACACATTGCCTTACCACAAAAAGTCGTACTATTCATTTTCATTTAGCTTCTAATGTTCCAGCTATTACGATTGAAATTCGTATGTCGCCCTACGCCTCCAGCCATGTCTATTATCAAAGCAGGAATTCTATTTAGGTATCGATATATGAAATGATTCATACAATATCCGTAGATGAAATAAGTCACCGTTACAGACTGTTTATACGATTGTATATTAACTTTATTGTCTTCCTTCTCCCCTTCATTTATCTAATCAATTTTCTAACTTTGGGTATGAAATAAAAGTATGTCATTCTCTCTCTCTCTCTTCATATAACAATACACACAGAAATCCGCCAGCGAGCATGCCCACTCTATTACAACGTAAATTGTTTTGTTTGAGTAGGCACCTTTATTTTAAAATGATTACTGTATCCTTTATATAGGTAGAGCAGTCGTAGGCAGAGTAATGTTGCAAGTATCGTTTAGATCCAGTGCCTTTATTCGGTGCTCATATTCAACCTCGTGAGTATATACTCACCTATACCTTACCTATATAGGTATGGTTTAAAACGGTATACCTTGCAATACCTTTATTAAGAACCGTTAAAACCCTTAATTTCGATACCACATTCAGTCCCTTATTTAGAACCATAATGGCATGTACGGTCGAGGAAAATGAAGGTTTGGCAAATGTCAACTCTATTTGAATGACGTTAAGGATCAAAAGTGCTAGACATTAAATTTCCTCGACTGTACAATACAATAAGCGCTCGGTTAATATTAAGCCAAGAAAGTGGGCTACCACTTTTGGACCTTAATTTGCATGCAATAAAGTAAAAAAGCGGTAGACCAGTTTCTTGACTGACTGTACTTACCTGCTGTTTTTGGTTAGCTATCATAACCATAAGCGGCTATTTATAAAAGTTAAACAGTTTGCGTGCTCTTTGTCGGGCAATCATTAAATAAAATACTAGGTTTATACAATACTAGCTTCCGCCCGCGACTCCATTCGCGTGGAACTCGTTTATACCGCAGCTCCATACAAACTTTCACCCTCCCCCCATATAATAAGAACTATTCTATGTAATTTCCTGAGACTCAAACTATCTCTAAACCAAATTTCACCTAAATCCGTTCAGCGGTTGAAGCGTGAAGAGGTAACAGATAGACAGACAGACAGACACACTTTCGCATTCATAATATTAGTATGGATGGATTATGTCACAATATAGCAAACATAGGCTTCCTGCGATGTTTCCTTGTGCCACATACCTAATATATAACAACATCATACACACCAAACCCATAGAGTTGCTAATGCAAAGAGAGTAAAATGAAATAATTATATTCTATTTGCCTCAACTCAAACGGCCGCGGACGGTCCGAACCCGCGTGTAATTAGAACCAGCGGGTAAGTGTGTACGGGTACACGGGTACCCGGGTACCCGCCCGCGGACCGGGCGGGTTCGGGCGTGTCCGTATGGAACGGACGCTTAGCACCGCGGGCTTAAGAACACGGGTATCCGGGCGGGCGGGTTTACACGTGTAGCGGGAGCCCTAGTTGATATACCCATGCCGAATTAGAGTTGTCTAGAAGTAATGGTTACTGAGCTAAGCCAAAGACGGACGGACTGGGTGCGTCCCACGAGATATAACAACAATATATATAATTTCATATTAATAACGTTCACAAGATATAATGAACGTTACCTATAACAACAATACCAATACTTTTATAAGGAATAACGGTCAAATGCCATAATAATCATATAATATAACGTTTTTTTCTATAACACTCAAATTGACTAATTTAATTTCGTATAACGGTCATAACATATAATATCTTTTCGTAGAACATACATAACGTATAACGATCATAACGCATAGTATATTTTCGTATAGGGGTAATATACAGGGTATAATACAGAAAATTAGGTTAGGGCAGCCAGGAAGGGGGAGGGGGGACGGGGGGCGGAGCCACCTACAAAGGGGGCTCGGTGGGCGAAGCCCCTCGTAGTAAAAAAACAACAAATATTCTTAACAATGGTATTACTTGTAGGTTAGGTTAGGGTTGCCTTGTGTCCCTTAGTGCGGAAATAGACACCCCGCGAAGCGGGGTGGCGTCGACACGCTGGCGGTTAGGTAAGGGTTTCGATATCAAAATAAATTTAATTTCAATCTTACAAACGTTTAATGCAGTTGCAGTCTTCTCGCCGGCTTAACTCGCAAATCCAATAGAATTTGTTATTTACTTGTCTGTTTTTACAAAAATGTAACCATTCTCGTGCAATTTAATTGCTCCTTTTGCACTTTTGAAAACTTCACATTTGAACGCGTTATTTATGATTTAATACACAACACATACAACAGTAAAAATCAATTGTGTCAACCGACTAAGATGACCACTAAATCATATTACGTTTATACCCCAACCCACAACGTTGTTTTAATAATAATTAATACTTACCTACAGGACATTAAAATAACTGAATTAAAATAACTGAAGGCGATTATACCTACTATACGAGCATTATACTGTTTGATGTTAGATAAATTGAATAATATAAATTATAAACCTTAGCTGTTATGAATATTATACGCTTTAATCGATATATCAATTGATATTATATCTAAAGTACGTTATACTTTACGAAATTATATATTTTGATATTATACCTTTCGTTCGTTATGTGCAATGAACGTTATACTAAACAAACTTATACACAGTGAGCGTATATATTATGACCGTTATATGATAAGTTGTTATACCTCGTATTACTTACCCGGACGGAGTGCCAGACGCACATGGTGAAACTATAAGGGTTCCTTGTTGACTACGGAACCCTAAAGAGCGGGAAGAGTTCCCGCCTCTTTTTTATTCGTTTTCTCTTGACGTTTGCACGTTGCCGCTAAAGGCGGATTGTTGGTTTAATTTAGATATTGCATATTTATATTAGCTATTTAACAATGGAATGGCTTTTCTGACGCATTAACAAATCAAGACAAGTGGACAAATCTTTCAATAAACTGGAAAGTGGATTCAAACAAATGACGATTAATTATTATTCAACCTTCTCCACCGTCTGAACCATTCCAATCAGTCCACATTTTATAAAGTTTAGTAAAATGTGACGCTAATAGTTTCGACTAATATTTTTTACAAACCTTCCTAGACTAGTAGCTTTATTAACTTTATTTACTAGTGTTTTTTTTTATTTTTTATTCATGAAATAAAACCCAATGGACTCTAATAATAATAAAATAATATTAGCTAATATTTATTAGTTTTTAACTAATAACTAATATTTTATTATTGTAGCTTCGAGAAACGCAGACTAGTAAACTTGTAATAGTACATTACCTAACTAGGGCGGTGAATTCGTGAATGCCCCAGATCGCAGGTGTTTGCCATAAATATGCGCTCTGGGGCTTAACGAATTACCGCCCGTGTTGAGTACAAAATTTTACGTCATCACCTGGCCACAATGCGAGTTTTCCCGTACGCGCAGCGTGCAGTAAAACTCGCATTATGGCCAAGTGTGACGTAAAACATATTACAAACACAAGTTATGTGTTTACACTAAGACACCCAAGTAGCAACTAATCGCTACTCGGGACACGGGGTCGGCGCTGTGCCGCGTCGGCCCATATGAGCCAGGTAGGCAAACTGTCGCTATACAATTTGCCCCTTTAAAACAAAAATAAAATAAAATCTTAAAAGTACTAAGTACAATGATCTCACTTGCGGGATCGCTAACCATTATTTGTAAATATGTAGTTCTAAGAATACATACTTGAAATCAGCAGTCAGTGTCATGAATCCAACTTTTACTTTTCTCGGATATCTTAAATAACGATTAGTCAAACGTTTAACTAACTTAACGAAATATTTATGTTAACTTTATCTCAAAGTTTTCACTGATGGGAAACACTTGACAATATAACATTAGCTAAAGCTAAAACTGCTAAAAGTTTAGAATAAACTCAAGAGTCAACACTTATAATAATAATAATCAATGTCCCACAGAATTCAATACAAACACAGGTCTTTTTGTTGGTTAGATAGCCATATAATTTAGAGTGGTTGTGAGAAACAAAAAATAAATGGTTTTACAGTTTTCGTAAAACAAGCTTCGAAATCTTCGAATACGGTTTTGAGTGGGCAATAAAACCCTAACATTGTTAACGCTAACTCGAGATTTTTTTGGCACGGAATAAATACTACAATCTTCAAGTTGCAGTCTGGCGCCGTTCTAATGACAAAAAATAATAGTTGACGCTACATGAAGTGATGTGCCATGTGCACCGTAATTATTTAACAGTTCATAATATAGTTCTCTGATTTGTTGTTGTTAAAACTTCGATGAAATGATGACGAATGTCGGTTTCTTTACCTACTTACTGTTAAAATTAAACCATTACACAATGTTATAGTTACATTCTTATGAAAATACTAAAGTACATTTTTAAAATCTAAATTACTCAATTTATGTAAACAAGGTAAGTCCATGTAAATGGTTTCTTAACTTACGATAAGCTATTCACTCAACATAACAACATAAAAACATTGTTGTTTAATCTAGTCTTATACTACCTAACACAAATTAGAAATAAATAGGTAAATGCTAAGTAGCTACTAAGAACCTCTATCCTCATGCGACGGTATAACATAAACAAATGCCATTTGTCATTTCAATAGAAACGAAATAGTTATTTACGATACAAGTGCCGAAAATAGGAAATTCGCAACGAGTGGTGATAAATTAAAACACGACCGAAGGGAGTGTTTTAAACCGACACGAGTTGCGAATTACCTATTCGCACGTGTATCGTACAACGTTTTACTGTACATATGGCTCTTTAAGGTTTCGACATATGCACGAAAAGTGCTCTTTTCCGCACTAGTGCGGGAAAGTAGCGCCATATGTACTGTAAATAATGTTTTAACCTAGAGTACCATGTAAAAAAAAACATAATATAAGAGTTGTATATATGACGACCGCTTTAGCCTAGTTGGTAGTGACCCTGGCTACGAAGCAGGAGGTCCTGGGTTGGAATCCCGGTAAGGGCATTTATTTGTGTGATGAGCACGAATATTTGTTCCTGAGTCATGGATGTTTCCTGTGTATTTAAGTATTTATTTATCTATATAAGTGTATTTTATCGTCGTCTAGTACCCATAGTACAAGCTTTGCTTAGTTTGGGATTAGGTCGATTTGTGTAAGATTGTCCCCTAATATTTATTTATTTATTTATATATTCGCCTTATTAATAATTATCCGCGTACCTGACTGGTTTCTTAACTAGGTACTCTACCACTCCTCATGGTGTATGGTTGTGCGATCGCCTCGCTTTCGCTAGGCGTGGTAATGGATACGCGTCCTATAGAACTCGAACTTGTATCACTCTCGTTGTTGCACACGACAGCTGGCTTCAACCTATCAATTGAAATGCGAGCTTGCTTGTTCGGGAATTGAATAAGGAATACTTTATCACCTCTTTCTATTGCCCTAAAAGGTCCATTGTGCGGTGGTTGTAATGACTTGCTAACAGAATCATCACTAATAAAAACAAAATCACATGTGCGCAGATCCCTGTGTACAAAAATCGTAAGCTTGTCGCACATCGGGGAATAAATAAATATTGGGAAACTAAGTGCATGATGTTATCACAATATCGCTCTACTCCATGAACGTAGAATACTCTGGACAGGCTATGGTAATAACCACGTGCGAGCGAGCTGGTAGCATACAAATCTCGATAAGTGTGACAGAAAGGGAAATATCATTCACTGTCCTTATCATAGTTCCACGTTTTTTTGTTTGCCACAACTGATTTAGTATGAAGTTGTGGCACACAAATCATTACCCGTCAAAATTTAGTAGGTTGTTTATGGCAAGTCATCAGCCATTTTAAGACGAGTTCTTTATTTAGCTGCATAAGAGCTTTCCCGTCCCTCACTGTGCTATCATGTACGAGGTTCGTTCAATAAGTACTTAGCCTTACCTTATCGCACCATGGCGATGCTGAGATGGTGGGTACACACTGAGCAAACGAACGACCAACGAACGCGAAGCATTTATGTGACAGCTATTTGTTAGAGTGAGATACATAGCCGTTCGTTGGCTTGGTGTGTACCCACCATTACAAAAAAGTATGGAATGTACAGCCCTGGAATCCGAAGCCACAATGGACGCGTATTCCAGGGCTGTACATTCCACTGTCCGTGCATTCCGGCCGGACAAAAATGGCTTTCAATTCCAGCCCCGAACCAAGTTTGCTCAAGGGCAATCCACATTACGTGATTTGTCAGCCACAATTCATCAGAATCTGACTAATTGCTATAGTCTGGATGCATGTTCCAACTAGGGCTCCCGCTACACGTGTAAACCCGCCCGCCCGAATACCCGTGTTCTTAAGCCCGCGGTGCTAAGCGTCCGTTCCACACGGAGACGCCCGAACCCGCCCGGTCCGCGGGCGGGTACCCGGGTACCCGTGTACCCGTACACACGTACCCGCGGGTTCTAATTACACGCGGGTTCGGACCGTCCGCGGCCGTTTGAGTTGAGGCAAATATAATTTATTTATTTCATTTTACTCTATTTGCATTAGCAACTCTATTTGGGTTTGGTGTGTATGATGTTGTTTTATATTAGGTATGTGGCAAAAGGAAATATCGCAGGAAGCCTATGTTTGCTCTATTGCGTCATAATATTGTATAAACCCAGTATTTTATTTAATGATTGACCGACAAAGGGCACGCAAACTGTTTAACTTTTATTAATAGCCGCAGTTAACAGTAGGTAAGTACAGTCAACCACAAAAGTGGTCTACCACTTTTGTACTTTATTGCATGCAAAATAAGGTGTCGCGAATCATGTCAGTTGATGATATCGCGATGTCTGTAACTCATGGTTGTAGCGTGTAATACCACCTTACGAGATTATTTACTCTGTGGTTAGTTTGTGTTAGAAGTATCTGTCATGAAATGTATTTAAACGTATAACGCCTTTAAAGAGGTCATTTTATTCTGTCTACCTTAGACTGGCGAGGATCGGAGTAAGCTGAAGTCATCTGGACGAGGAATTGAGGACTACACAGCTAGTGTCTCGTGAAAGCTAAGTGTCTTAGTTTCTTGGTTCATTCTTAGTCCTATTCGTTGTATTGTTCTGCTATGATTGTGGTACATAACCTCAGTACGTACTTAATACGTATTCAAGATGTTTTATACTAGACTAGTAGTATTACTGATTCCTGTGTAACGTAATAACAATTATCATCGTGATAACATGCTGCCATTAACCTAGGAATAGAGTTACTTATCCTGAGATATCGTATGCCCGTTCTGATGAACTTGTAAGCTGAGCGTCGACACGGGTTAGGTGCCGACTTTGTTACCTCCTTTATACGAGCATGGAGCCGCCGTTAGTGTTAGGACGGCGGTTCAGTTGGTGAGTGGCTGCAGGGCGCCCTGAGGTAAAGCCTGGTCCAGGTAGCAAGATCGTCCGATGCGTGAGCTATTGTGGATCCGATTCCATGATTAGCAAGACCGTATACGTGTACGTGAGCTTTGTGTCCCAGACTGTTACTTGCACTGACTACAGACCTGTCAGTGCAAGGGTGATGGCCCCGCGTGGTCAAGGTAGAAGAAGCTTCGTTTGGAATGAAAACCCTGTGTGGTCAAGCATGCTATGGGACAGGCATGGTCGTTATTGGTATGAGAATCAGCCACGTGCCATCTACACAGACGACATGTGTGGATGGCAATAGCACCCTTAGGTTAGCACAAGTTGTGTATAGAATGAAAGATAACGCTCGTTGACAAAGGACAGACATACATAAGTTAAGACCTGACAATTGTAGGTTAAAATCACCCGGATAATGTATATCCTTGGATACCAGTATGACATAGATGAGACCTTTCTTTCCTGTGTAGATATAAAGTTAACAAGAGACGGTATAGAGATGAAGTCTCTCCATAGTTGCTCGACCGGTGGGAACTCAGTATAGTAGAAAGTGGAGCGATATGGTTGCTCGGCCGATAGGCGAGCACCTTGACAGTAATATACAGTGCACAGCTCTTATGTGATAAATAGATCATAGTACAAGGAACTGGCAGTATGTAATTGAGATGCGTGTTACGACCACCATTAATATAGCTATATGGAGAAAAGTATCTCCCGTTGTTTAACTAGTAGGTAGAACTAAAGTGTGCCAAGTCCTGAGGTGATTTCATATCACTCTCAACCAACAGGTGGGGCACGCCATCAGAAGCGAAGCAGATGTATCTATGGACTGCGTTGGATGATTTAAGGTAGGATTCAAGTTTCCTACTCTTAGATCATGTTTTGGCCTATCGTGGCGCTCTCAAGCTTAACGCAGTCTAATTATATTGTACAAGAGAATAACATATCATTAATGTGTAACATTCCATTATAAAGAGGGCGTCGCGACATAAGGTCCAAAAGTGGTAGCCCACTGTCATGGCTGACTGTACATGAGAACTTTTTAATATTAACCGAGCGCTTATTGTATTGTACAGTCGAGGAAATTTAATGTTTAGCACTTTTGATCCTTAACGTCATGCAAAAAGAGTTGACATTTGCTAAGTCTTCATTTTCCTCCACCGTCAGTATGGTTCTAAATAAGGGACTGAATCTGGTAAACCTTTTTAAACCGTACCTTTACTCACGAGGTTGAATATGAGCACTGAATAAAGGCACTGAATCAAAACGATACTTGCATCATTACTCTGCCTATCTATCTAAAGGATACGGTAATCATTTTAAAAGAAAGGTACTCGAACAGAACGATATTACGACTATTTTGCTACTGCTTCAATGTATACCGTTATCATTTTTAAATAAAGGTACCTACTCAAACAAAACGATTTTACGTTACCGATTCAAAGTATACCATAATTATTTCGATATCGGATAACGGTCCGATTTTATGCTCTCATGAAAAAGTCGTTTTCTGCTTGCATTTTTGACAGGATTTTATCTTACAATTTCGGACGTACTAAACATGGTTGATGTAGTTTAACGAGGTAAAAATAATTTGCAGTAACGAGATCATCATTTGTATAGGCGTTATCAGTGACTTGCATTTGTTTTTGGATAAACCCAAAAGTCTTAGCGACTAAACCATAGATAAAGAATTGATTGAATTCCAAAGCAATATTAAGTTTTATGCCTTTGCGATAAAGTCGAAATTTCAACAAAAAAATGGAAGCTAACTACTTACGTCTTAGGTTTAGTTTGTTTGTTTTGTTCCTCACCTGCCGGCGGCGAAACTGGTCTCCCAAGGTCGTCCATTTAAAATTAATACTCAGCCAGCAATTGCCTACTTCCCTTGCTTCGACAATAATGTACTTTTATCTGTTATCTTCGCCGACCCGAGCTGTGGTATTTTACCGCTGAACGGCTATATTAGGGAAGTGGAAGGGGCAGGTGGAAGGGGTCTTAAGGGACATAGGATATAAACGAGTTCCACGTGGACGGAGTCGTGGGCAGAAGCTAGTAAGTCTCATCCCATAAAAAACATTTCATGGAAAAAAGAGGCTGTCTCAAAACTCTTCTTAAACTTAAAAAGTTGTTAGACATTTCGTAGAGCCAAGTCTCAGGCATTCATTAATCTTTATTTAATCATCGTCATATCAGCCGAAAGACGTCCACTGCTGGACATAGGCCTCCCCCAAAGAGTGCCAAAGTGACCGGTCCTGGGCCACCCGCATCCAGCGGACTCCCGCAACCTTTACCAGGTCCTCAGTCCACCTTGTGGGGGGCTTTATTTACTTGCTAAATAAAATTTTACGTCACACCTGGCCATAATACGAGTTTTACTGCACGCTGCTCACAATCACCTGCGATCTGGGGCATTCACGAATTCACCGCCCTAGTTACGTTATGTACTATTGTGACTTGGTAATCGCACAATACTACATAGTTTTAGGTATGCAAAATTTCATAAATGCAGTAAAGTCTCATCATTATTTCTAAATTGGGACCGGCCAATTTTAGACCACCAGCTTCGTTACTATTATGGTTCAAAACCAAAACTAGATTAATGTTACTACATTATTTTTCACATTCTAAGCTCAAATAAAAATTTGGGGGCACGGCGGTGCCCCCGCCAAGTCGAGAAAAAAAGCGGCACTGCCGTACCATCTTTTTTCGAAGCAGTTCAGGCCGTTTGACCCCCCAATAACTTCGTTGTGAATAAAACGGGAAGCCTGAATTTTCAGTAATCAAGCAGGCATTGTTACAACATGGTATATTTCAAATTTCATTTAATTTAAAGCAGTAGTTTAAGAATTATAACTAGTCAAAGTTTCTTAATTTTGTCACTCACATATTCACTGAACGATCAACAAAAACACTAATTTAGAACATAATTAGTGTTTAGTGTTAAAATCAAGATGAAAATAAAATATTTTGCAAATTTCGGTCCAGATGTCTAGATACGCATAAATAACTTTGTAATCCCATATAAATATATAGGATTACAAAGTTACATTTGCAGCGAATGTGAGAAAAAATTCAAAAGCAAGAATGAGACTGCATTCGTAATTTGTATGTATTGATGACACAATAACCTACAAAAAGAAGTAAGATCCCATAAAAAAACATTCCATGTAAAAAAGAGGCCAAGTCTCGAAACTCTTCCACCGTAAAAAGTTGTGATATATTTGGTAGTACCAAGTCTCAGGCATTCTTATTATTCTTTATTTGCTAGCTTAATATAATTTTGCGACTTGGCAATTACACAATACTTCATAGTTTAAGGTGTGCAAAAATCCATAAAAGTAGTAAAGTGGTGTGATTGCCAAGTGGCAGAATTCTACCTCTTTTTTACATGGAATGTTTTTTTATGGTATAAAACTTACTAGCTTCTGCCCGCGACTTCGTCCTCGTAGAACTCTTTTATATTCTATGTCCCTCCCCCAGACTCAAATCTCTATACCAAATTTTATCTAAATCAACTCAGCTGTTAAAGCGTGAAGGGGTAACAGAAAGACACAGGCAGACAGATCCACTTTCATATTTATAACATTAGCATGGATTCGTACTTACTTTTTTTAAATATGAATTTGAGGAGGCGAACTTTACGTACTTTGTTATAATTTGTTACATTTATTCCTATGCTATTTTGATTAACAAATAATATGTTATAATTGCAATGCTACGAACACTCATTTAGTACTTGTATGTTTATTCTTAGAACAACGGGATAGTTCCTAGCTTCACACCACAACTCAAGGACGGGTAGTACTACCCGCGTGTAAACAGGACGCGCGCTAATTACACGGATCCGTTCGGACCGGTCGCTTACACCCGCGGGCGGGTTACACGAACACGGGTACCCGACACGTGTACACGAAACCCGGACACGACCGCGAGCCCTAGTTCCAACCGTCAAACGAGTTGTCCGGACTAATTGCATGAAAATCACAATTTAGACCATGGAATTTGCATGATCTGCCAAGTTTTTTTTCTCACAAATTTTATTCAAATAAATTTAAACGAAAATTAAAAAATATATACTAAAGAATATGAAATTAATATTTTACACTGTAATTTTGTATTTTTTTTAAACCGGTGTTTTGCAACTACAACTTCATTCAGTGTGGCCAGTTAACAGTAAGAAATCAAAGTTTCAGTCAATTACCTTCATTTGGTTTGTTTTCGTAGCCTTCGGAATCGAGCATAGAAAGGAAATTATTATATATCGACTAGCTTTTGCCCGCGGCTTCGCCCGCGTAGTAAAAGTAATTTTCCAATAATTGTTGAATTGCTACGCCGCCTACTAACCTACCACTGCTAACTTCCCCTACTAATAACCCTTCGTCATAACCCATTATGGTAAATTAATTTTTATTTACTATTATATTTATGCGCGTGTGGTGGCAGGTTAGAATTTCACCACCCTCTTTCTTCCCGTGTGTGTCGTAAAAGTCGATTAAGAGAGCAGGGTTGAAGTGTGTTGTGGGTGATGGGCTAACAACCTAAGCAATATCACTTTTTGTCGATCTTTTATACCCACATTTATGCTAAAAGTGGCTCTGGAACATAAAGTTCATGTGCTCTGCCTGCCCCTTTTGGGAATAAAGGCGTCAATGTATGCATGTATGTACGTATTTCTGTTATTAAATTTACAATCATGATTAATGAGAATCTGCCCTCTGGAATAATGATAATGTTGAAATACCAAAATATCTCCACGAATGTCAAGTCAAATTTGTGGCCTGGACATTGCTATAGGCTTGTTTGCTAAGATTTTTTTTCCATGCTTTTCGAACCAGTATTTAACATAAATACCCAAAAATTTGTTTTAATTTAACGGCGGCCAAAATGCTTAACTTATAAAAAGTAAGCAGATCTTCGTGCAGCACCTTGAATGTACTTATTACGGATGCAGGCACTTTCCCAATGTCTCCTACCCTCCCGTCCCGCCGCACCGCCCGCACTCGCCTATGTACCGATTGCTGACGATCGAGATGGCACCAAATACAAACTTTAAAACCTATAACCCTATATAACGCGGGTCTCGTTCCATACCTCAAAAGCAAAAATAGAACCCTTATTTAAAGGATCACGTGTGGCTGTCTGTCAGTCCGTCTGTTACAACCGATTTGCTACGAAAAAAACTGGACCGATTGAATTGCAATTTGGCACAAATATTTTCATGAATTTTCATGTCCACAACATTACATTTCAAAATCTATGTGATTTTAGTTATTAACGTCCCAAAAAACCGTAATAACAACGCCCATATTGATATTAAGACGCCACGTTGGAATGTAAAATCGTTGTTGTTTTCCTAATCAGTGACCAGATAAACCATAGAAACAATAGATTCCGATGTTGATTTTCAGATTTTGTCACCACATGTCCCCCTTTTAGGGGTTGAATTCTCAAAAAACTTTTTTTGTATCCTAATAAGTTATCTTCCTACAAAGTCTCAAGTCTCTAGTTCAATAAATAATGTTTCCCCCCACAAACATTGCATACCTATTTAACCCCCTTAGGGGAAGAATTTTATAAAATGCTGAAAGTACTTTTTTGTATCTTAATAATAATATTCCTACAAAGTTTCAAGTCTCTAGTACAAAAAATATGTTTAATTTTATATAACGCTGAAAGTACTTTTTTTTGTATCCTAATAAGTAAAATTCCTACCAAGATTCAAGTCTCTATAGTTCAATAAATAATGTTTCCCTTATACAAACATTGCACCCCTAATAAACCCCCTTAGGGGAAGAATTTTATAAAACGCTGATGAAGTTTTTTTGTATCTTTATAAGTTATATCCCTACAAAGTTTCAAGTCTCTAGTACAAAAAATAATGTTTCTCCCATACTAACTTTGCACCCCTTTTGAACCCCCTTTGGGATAGGATTTCCAAAAGTCCCTTCTTATCCCTTGCCTACGTCATAAAAGGAAGTTCTGGTGTAAATTTAAAGTTTGTAGTCCCAGTAGTTTTGAATACAAACTTTGCACCCCTATTTAATCTCCTTTTAAAAACTCTAAGGATATTTTTATTTGTATCCTAATAAGTAATCTTCCTACAAAGTTTCAAGTCTAGTTCAATAAATAATGTTTACCTCATACAAACATTGCACCCCTATTTGACCCCCTTAGGGGTAGAATTTTCTAAAACGCTAAAAGAACTTTTTTTGTATCTTAATAAGTAATATCCCTACAAAGTTTCAAGTCTCTAGTACAAAAAATAATGTTTCTCCCATACAAACTTTGCACCCCTATTTAACACTCTTAGGGACAGAATTTCCAAAAATCCCGTCTTATCCCTTGCCTATGTCATAAAAGGAAAATCTGGTGTAAATTTCAAGTTTCTAGAAGCAGTAGTTTTTAATTTAAACTTTGCACCCCTATTTGACCCCCTTAGGGTTAAAATTTTATAAAAAGCCGAAAGTACTTTTTTGGTATCAATAAGTAATCTTCCTACAAAGTTTTAAGTCTCCAGTTCAATAAATAATGTTCCCCCATACAAACTTTGGACCCCTATTTCACCCCCTTAGGGATAGCATTTCCAAAAATCCTGTTCTATCCCCTGCCTACGTCATAAAAAGAAGTTCTGGAGTAATTTTCAAGTTTCTAGTCCCAGTAGTTTTGAATACAAAATTTGCACCCCTATTTAATCCCCTTAGGGGTGGAATTTTATAAAACGCTGAAGTTTTTTGGTATCCTTATAAGTAATATTCCTACAAAGTTTCAATTTTCTAGTTCAATTAATAATGTTTACCCCATACAAACATTGCACTCCTATTTGACCCCCTTTAGGGGTGCAATTTTCTAAAACGCTGAAAGAACTGTTTTTGTATTTTAATAAGTAATATCCCTACAAAGTTTCAAGTCTCTAGTACAAAAAATAATGTTTCACCCATACAAACTTTGCACCCCTATTTAACACCCTTAGGGATAGAATTTCCAAAAATCCCGTCTTGTCCCTTGCCTACGTCATAAAAGGAAGGTCTGTTGTAAATTTCAAGTTTGTAGTCCCAGTAGTTTTGAATACAAACTTTGCACCCCTATTTAACCCCCTTAGGGGTGGAATTTTGTAAAACGCTGAAAGTGCTTTTTTTGTATCCTAATAAGTAATCTTCTAATACAAACTTTGGACCCCCGTTTTACCCCCTTAGGGGGTGAGTTTTGAAAAATCCTTTCTTAGTGCTCCTCTACACCTTATGAGAAACCTACGCGCCAAATTTGAAATCCGTAGACCCAGCGGTTTGGGCTGTGCGTTGATATGTCAGTCAGTCAGTCAGACAGTCAATCAGCTTCTTCTTTCATTTATATATCGATTGTACAAAAATGGAAAAAGAGCAATATCGTTCTGTGATTCGGTTCTTGTTTTTGGAAGGGAAGACGCGCAGCGAAATCAAAGAACGCTTGGATGCTGTATACGGTGGCTCTTCTCCTTCGATGGCGACCGTTAAGAATTGGTACAACGAGTTTCTTCGTGGCCGCACGTCGGTTTTTGATGAACCACGCCCAGGTGCCCCGAAAACGGCTACTACGGAGGAATATGTGAAAAAAAATCCACGATCTCGTATAGGCAGACCGCCGATTGAAGGTTCGCGAGATAGCTGAGACTCTGGTAATTGCAGAAGGAACAGTACATCATGTTTTACACGAAGAGCTGGGCATGAGAAAGCTGTCGGCGCGATGGGTGCCGCGTTTGCTTATACCAGACAACAAGCGCGTGCGTGAGACCACATCGGAGGCGTGTTTGGCGCGGTTCAAGCGGAATCCGGCGGAGTTCTTGCGTCGTTTCGTGACTGTCGGCGAAACATGGATTCACTGGTACACTCCAGAAACCAAGGAACAGTCGAAACAGTGGATTTTACCCGGCGAACGTGCTCCGAAGAAGGCAAAAACTATTCCATCGGCCGGAAAGGTGATGGCCACCGTTTTCTGGGATTTACAAGGGGTGATCCATATCGATTACATAGAAAAGGGTAAAACAATAACGGGGCTCTACTTTGCCGACTTATTGGGCCGATTCGATGCCGAAATGCCGAATTAAAGAAAAAACGGCCGCATTTGGCAAAGAAAAATTTTTTGTTTCCGAACTTAAAAAAGACCCTCGCCGGGAATAAATTTGAGGTCATCGCTGCCACGGAGACGTATTTTGCCGACCTCGGTAAAACGTATTTTTTGGACGGGTTGAGAAAGTTGGAGCATCGCTGGGAAAAGTGTATCGAGTTACAAGGAGACTATGTTGAAAAATAAATCGCCATTTATCCAAAATTTTCATTATTTTTTTGTAGGCTAAGTATTTGTTGAATGACCCTCGTACAGCCCGTCCATACTTAGAGCATACATAACTGGAGTAGCCTTATATTCGTATTTGAGTACAAACAAGTCTGCCGAATTTTGCGGGGGGGCGGGTGAAGAAATAACGCATGCAAAAGATTACTCACTAATGCAAAAACGATCTGTTTATTTACACACGCACACATTATGAAAAAGGAAAACACACTCTCATTTTGATGCACACAACCATATCACACATGGAAAAACTTAGTGGAAACACGGGTTGACAATACGTAAATGCCAATGTGATCGGCTAAACCTATAGGGCGAGGTTTGATTCGGTAACTAATTTCGATAATTCTGCCCGCGACTCCGTCCGTGTGGAACTCGTTTATATCGCAGCTCCATACAAACTTTTACCCCCCCATTTCACCCCTTTAGGTGATGATTTCGGGGATAAAAACTATCCTATGTCACTCTCCATCGCTTCAACTATCTCCACTTAAAAAAATCACGTCAATTCGTCGCTCCGTTTTGCCGTGAAAGACGGACAAACTAACAGACACATACACTTTCGCATTTATTATATTAGTATGGATTATTGAGACTCAATTGATTACTGAAATAATTGTTAGGCTATAAAATACAATGAGTAATGACGCAAAAAAGAAACGACGTGTCTTATTTATCTGTAAGTATTAAAAAAAACCAATTAACTACATACATTATATATAAAGTAGCGAGTACCTAGTAATTATATTACAAGAAGTTTCCCGCTTATGACTGGTTTTTTGCCTGGACCGTTAAAAACCAGCTTGCCCGGGTTATAGGAAATTAGGTGGACCCGACATAAACACTTGTCATTCAATTAATTCCGAAAACTTTTCATTTATTTCTAAAGTATGAGTATAGTTAGGTACAAGATGATAACTAACATTAATTATATTAAATAAAAACTAAGTTACATCTAAAAAAAGGCCCTCGAGGCATTGTTTGTACCGAGGACCTGGCGCGATTTCCTCGCTGAATTGTAATGCTGATCAGCGCTGCGCGAGAAAACTGCCAGCTCTTCGGTCACCAGTTACGTCGACCAGACGTTTCGCGATCTCCGCAAATAACTTTTGCGCACTGATGCCCCGCGGCCCGAGGTTCTCGACTCCAAATGCTACAAATTTTTAGAGAGTATCTACATATATTTAATGCGTTTTAGATGTTCGGTATTTTCTGCCGCTGCACCGTTGTCTAAAGGCGTGTCCGCTCCGCCAAAATAAATTTCACATAGAAATAAAGTAGGTACGGCAATACCAATTAATTTTCACCTTTTACTTGGCTGAATTCGATACAGAGATGCATCAAAAGGTCTTGAACACACGGAACTTGTGCGCGCAGGCACCCAATTTGCTTGCCTGCTGCATGAGGCGATCCGTTTTTTTTAATTCTGGGTCTCGGGAAAGTGCAAAGTACCTATACTTTTTTTCTCATAAATGGTGTTCACTCGGCAATTTGTGCAGGTTCTTAGTGTATCATACTTTTTGTCGATAATTATTGATTATCGACACTACCCTCAGCTTTACTTGCGAGTCTCGTGAGGGTGATCGGTCATTTTAGACAATCCTTGCAAATATTATTATTAACTCTATTGCAATTGCGTTTAGGTTAATTTTTACAAAGCATGAAATCCGAGTCTCGGGGGGAGTGCGTAAATCAAACTAATTTTGATTAATCAATGCTAATGTTATTATAGACTCTTTTTCAATGGCCATTGAGTTATTTCTTACAAAACATGAAAACGGAGTCTCGTGGGGAGTGTCATGACGTATCCAAGAAAGAATTGTAAATCGATTACATAATCGTTTAATTTGACGTGTCATGAAAATATTTTCACAAAAATAATATTAAAGCAATACAAAAATTACTTACAAATGGAATGTTATACCATATTTTCTAAACTTGAAGTGTTTGAATGTTTATTACACGTGCTTACAGCATATGCGTGCATTTTTATGATAGTTGTTGTCTCTTGCGAGGCGATTGTGTGAATGAGCATTAATCGATTGTGAAACTGTCTTTGTATAATTTTTTGCACATTGTGCAAGGTTTTCAACAGAGGGGTAAGCTACTGAAAGGGTACTCCAGTTGTGTATGCTCTAAGCGTCCATAGTATTCTAGGTTCATGCTCTTCTATGACGTCTCGGACCAGTCTATGGTAAGAGTATCCGCCAGGCCGAGCCGCTCGCACTTACGAACTTGCTAGTAAGGGACGAATGCTTTATGTCGCGTCCATGCTACTTTGGCTGGAGAGTGATAATCAAATCTAATTTAAAATTCCTAAGCCCAGCATTCGCATGCACCCATCCACGTGCGTATAGCAGCACGGCTATCACGCGACGGCGCGCGAGCTCTCTGGATTTTTCTCGCACTATCCGTCTTCTCTCTTATTAGAACAAGTATAATGCGAGAAAAATCGAGAGTATGCTGCAGCCATCCCATGATAGACGTGCAGAAAAACGTCTTGGTAAAAAAAGCAAAGGCCAAAGTTGTTACGTAAATAATCCCTGATAGCAGAATATAAACATACACATTTCAAAACTCCTAGGGAATATTCCCGAGAACGCCACATCACTAAGTCCACCACGTCATTTCGGCCTGCCGGACAATAGACTATAGTCTATACAAATTGTCAGGTAAAATAAAATTCTAATTGAGGTTTTATAAAATGTATTAAAACAGTAAAATTCTGAATATTTTTATAAAAGATACAAGTCATACCTAGTTTGTGCATAAATTGTTACAAGTAATAATGAAGAGATAATCTTATTCGACATACAGCGGAGGGATAATAATTGTTGAAATTGGCATTAATTCTTAATAATAAGAAATAACATATTTCTTCAGTGTGTTGTTTTAATATATATAAGTACAACAAAATGCATTTTCTTATGACACTAAATAGAAAGGAACTAAATTAGAACCGAAAGTGTTAATTAGATCGCGAAGATGTGCTGTGTTATGCTTATGAGCAACGCCTGCATTTGTGTCTAGCTGTCAATGCAACAAATCCTCTAATCAATAAAGAGTCGGCGGCGGAGCAACCTTGTGACTCTGGAGATGTATGCCTGTTTGCTACCGTTGCGGCTTAAATAAAATTAAGTATCAATTAAGGAGATGCCAACATTAATTAACAAAACTTAACATATATATGTATGTATTTTTACATAGTATGGAATGAAACATGCAAACTGCCACAGTAAAGTATTTTCGTTAAAAATGATATTTACTAGAGATAAGATCATAGTTAATGTTTATACGACAGTAATGCATCAAACAACATAAATGAAATCAGCCTTAAGGTACTAACAAAATAAATTAAACGAGCATAAATCTTTGTGTAAAAATAAGTCCATACAAAACATGTCAAATAATTAAATCATTATAATCTATTGAATATATTGGTTGATCGCTATAAGAAATGGTATCTGTACGTGTAGGAATGACTAAGGTCGAAAAGTGAGAGCCCTGAATATCTAAATATATACCGTTGTATTAAATTCTCCGATGTAGGTATAGTAGGGGTGTACCCTACTTTACCATTATACAGTAACTACATGTACAGTAGGTATACAGCTTGTTCATCAGGCTGGATCAATGTTAAATGTTCATTACGGTATTTTTGTACTCACTTACTCCACTCGAACAGTCACTATCACATATTTATGCTTGCCTTGGGTTGGGCTCGAGCGGCAAGTACCTGCGATCTGAGGCACTCTTCGTTTTACGGCCCTAGATGCGTAATGCCCTGTCAGCGTCTTATGTTGCCAGTCTTTTGTATAGTTGGTATTGCAGACTGTACAAACTTGAGCTACACAGAGTATAAAAATTGTGGATCGAAAAAATGTATAGTTAAAAAACCGCATTTGCAATACAAATGTCTATTTCCTCAGTAGTTTTCATCTTTCTGCATTTCATTACAATGTTGAGCTTAATATTTGATCTTGGGAATTATTTCCTGATATAAATGTATTATATGCAATCTATTACGTCATATTAAAGAGTATGCAGATTTACTTCGATATGAACAATACAAAATTACTAACTACATACATACTTAGCTATGATGACAATCACCACTTGAGGGCTAAGCCCTATATTAAAATTATGAAAATGCAATTGTACACCATATTTGTTCGTGTTCTCAGTCTGGATTGTACGACTATGGAATGGATTCATGGCACTTATTATTGTTACCGACAAGTTAGCGGTACGGAAGGTAATTGCTCATTTTGTTTTCTGAATAGCAGCTTCGTAGACTGTTATATTTTTATTATTACAATACTTTAAAGTTGTATTCCAAAGAACAACCGAATTTCTGCGACATTGCTGCTTTTAGTAGAAAAAATTGTGGGTCAATGAAATTGGATGGAACTTTTAATTGACTATAAATGGGATAAGATCTTTATAGTATACAATGGTAAATTTGTTCGACCGGATAAAATACTGTAAGGAGCTAACGATTAGAGTAGACGTACGTAGAGCAAGATAAATAACCAATACAAATAAACAATATATTACGGAAGTAAATACATTTAATTAAACCAAATAAAACGGTAAAACTCTCCATCTACGCCAATGACATATTTTTATTCAAAGTACATTTATCAAGTATAATTAATTAGATTTAGATTGAATTCCCCAGTAACCTAGAAATAAATAATAGATTTAAGAATATTACATATAATTTCGACTATGATCACCCGAAACTTGATCGTCAGAACCCGAAAGTCTACAAATATTTTTTTACTAAATATCCTGACCAGATCTGCACCATCATTAAAATCTACGTGTAGCATCCCACTTTCTCTTATACTTTCCATTGCCTTACCTTTTACAATACTTAGTGTGCCACTATGTCAAAAGGGTTAGTGAAGTGTCCCATTTTAATAGAATATTAGAAAAATGCTGAATTGATCTTCTTAAGCATTGCTGGAGTCTAACTCGACGCCAGTGACGGTGGTACTAAGGCTTCCGTTGACCAGTATGTCGTGTAACGGTTGCCCCAGCACGGGGGCTAGAGAGTCGCTCAGTTTCAAATAGTTCGTTTCCAAAGCTTCATGATACGTCACTTGGTCGGAGCTGATGAGTTTTGCGTTCAGCTGCAGCGCGGCGTGGCAGACAGTCAGGAACTCCCTGAGAAAAAAATTGCAATGCAACACATGAGAAATCAAGTTACGTCTTTGGGCATAAGGTATTCAGAGGGTGCAGTTATAGGGGCAGGTTCACTGGATAGCGTCTCGATCCTGGCCCTTTCCACCCTTAGATTTCATTTAAGAGTGCAGCTGCAAAGACATTATTCTTATTTAATTGACGTTTTTGTTTGCCTTTAACGTTCTGCACACACTCGCTTGAAATGTCATGTAAATAAAATAACTTACTTGAAAGTGGCTTTCAGTTTTTCGACCAAATCGTCTGGATACATGGGGGCTAGTGTGGGGTCAAGGAATGCGTTGGCATACGCTAAAGGACCAGCGTTAACTTGGACGCATACACTGCCTTGCAATCTGAAATGTCAACGCAACTTTAGTATTTTGAACATTCATTAGAATATAATTTAGAAACTAATGCTGTAAATTAAGTAAGCAAGGAATGCATGTATATGTACAGGAGCTCTTGGGTTCGAACGATGGTGTAATATAATATACCTAACAGATGCTTATGTTAAAACAAGACAAACAAACTTATCTAACAACTTTATTTCTATAGCTAGTTAAGTAATGTCATAAATTAAGGCAGATAACGAACAATAAAGCAGCACCTACAACAGTGCAAGGACGACGGTAGTCGGTCGAATTCTGTGACCGATGTGATCATCGCATTAGGCGACCAAAACCGCGTAATCACCGTTTAATAGAACAAGGTATAAGTAAAAGTACAGACAGACGTGCTCATTACTAGCACGAAAGCATGCCACTATTGAGCGATTGCTCATCGCAAACACTCCGAATTTTACACTAGAAGAAGATACGCCGTTACCGTACGGCCTAAGGTTTAGATCAAGGCTAGTGCTACCGACTTCCCGATTAAAAATGCATTCATCTGGTCCGCTGTCCATGTCAGTAAAACTATACAATAAACTACCGGAATACATAAAAAAATTATAAAGATAATCTCTTTATAAAAAACTAAAACATATATTGCAAAAAAATATTGCATAAAAATGATTATTATTCTATTAATGAATACCTAGACGACAAACTCTAAACAATACAATACTACTACTAAACCATATCTACACACAATTATTGTACACATTAAGTAGATAAAAATAACTTTAATAATTTTAATTTAAAAAATAAGGTAATACATAAATACAAAAAAATTTAAACAGACTTCAATTAAATAAGTTCCTGCAGTAAAACGAGGCACTAAAAAGTAAAAAATAATTCACATTTTACTTCTTATGCTATTTACTTTCATTTATCTTTTTTCTACTCAGTCAATCTACCACATGCGTATTTTAACTTACATAATCAATTTATTAGGACAATAAGTATATACAATTATTGCTAGTTTTGAAGTCGGTGCCAGCCAAGATAACTACCGATTGAGATGAAATTTGGTACCGAAGTTTGAATGTACGCGCCATATACGTGCCGCGTACGTACGTGCCGCGGCCGCTGCAGGAGACCGTCGCATGTGCTGACTTCTGGCCGAAGGGTGTAGTGTTTCGACGGTTCCGGGGCAATCTACCGAATCCTACACCGGAGACGACGATGCAACGGGGCCACGCCGTTTCGTCGCCTAAATAGTATTATTTGTTGTTTTGGTTTCGTGACGCATTGGTTGGTACTGTAATGTCACGTAAATGTATTTTTCAATAAATAAATAAATAAGGGAGTTCCACGCGCAAAAGCTATTGTCTATATTGTTGCTCCGGTCGTATAAACTTCAAACATGATTTTTCATGCTTTAGAAGCGTTTTCAGCAGGCTGAAAAGTGATTTAAGGTCGTTTCAGAGGTGGCTCTTCCACATACTAGAAGATTGAAAATTCACCCTAGTTGCCGTTGTTTTCAGGCGCCTGAAACATGTTTTCAGTCCGTTTCAGGACAACCTCTATCAGATGGCGCAATAACCTGAAAACCCGTTTTCAGACGTTTTCAGGACCCCTTATGGGCCTTTGAAGTACACTTCAGTATATGGCGAAATTTCTCGAAGGAGTGAAAGAGACAGCACTATTAGAGAGAGACATCTAGATTGAGAAGGTTCGAGAAGTGTGCGAAAGAGACAGCACTATTAGAGAGAGACATCTAGGTTGAGAAGGTTCGAGAAGTGTGTGAAAGAGACAACTAGAAAGGGACAGCATATTCGGGTCGAACGAGCATCGAACAATCTAGACGCTCTGGAACATTCACGAACCGAGGGGTCGCCGTTCCTAGAATTGGACCTTGGACTGATTATTCAAGATTTCTCCGGAATTTTCTAGTGCGAAGGTCTCCGGGTATATAAGCCGCATGCCAACGCAGTGGAGTTAGAGTTTGGAATTAAACTGCGAACAGTGCGAATCTCAAAGCGAAGCTAGTGAAAAGTGTGTCATAGTGAAGTGATTTATTAAGTAAGACTTGTTAATTAGTAATTTTGTAATAAAGTTTGCATTCCTTTTAATTAGTGATCAATTCGTGTATTTTCTATCACGTTACCCACCCCGTGGACGTAACATTTGGTGTCAGAAGTGGGATAGAAAATGTCGACTACATCACGTGAGAACGAGCAGAAGGGAGTGCAGACCCGGAGCCGAGCTGCAGCAGGTGAGGACTCTGCGTCGGGTGCTGGTCCATCAGACTTACCGACCCCATATAAGCAAGAGGTGGACGTCAATGCCATCTTAGTTCTCTTAAAAGAGCAAGCTCGTCAACAACAAGAGCAAGCTCGTCAACAACAGGAACAGGCCCGAAAAATCGAAGAGGGGCTGCGCAAACAGGAAGAAAAGCTAGAAGAGGGGCTGCGCAAACAGGAAAAAATCGAAGAGGGGCTGCGCAAACAGGAAGAAAAGCAAGAAGAGGGGCTGCGTAAACAGGAACAAAAGCAAGAAGAACAATCGAGACTGCTTCGAGAGGTACATGAGACCGCGACTGAATGGAAGCGCGAGATGTGTGAGGAAAACTGATTGACTTGGACATTAAATTTGAAACTGGACTTCATGGTGTTAGAGAAACCATTGGGACAGTTAAGGAGGAAGTCGACACCTACAAGAATCGTCTCCAGAAGCTCGAAATAAAAGTGGCCAGTGGTACGAGTACCTGTGCAGTCGAGGTGCCTGTATCGGGAGGTGGACGATTCAAGGTACCTCCCTTCGATGGTACATCGTCGTGGACAGCTTATAAGCGACAATTCGAGTCAGTCTCCAAGGCTAACGGTTGGAGTAAAGAGCAGGCCAGGACAGCACTAACCTTAGCGTTACGTGACGAGGCTCTCACCATATTAGAAGCCTTAGGAGAAGAGGAAACTTATGACCGGCTTCTAGAGGCGTTGGAGGCCCGTTACGGTGATAAGCACCTGGAGCACATGTACCGAGCTCAGCTAAAGGACAGGACGCAGGGGCGTAGCGAGACCTTGCAGCAGTGGGCCCTAGAAATTGAGAAGTTGGTCAGAAAGGCGTACCAACGTACATCCGCCTCCTTTGTGGACACCACGTTAGTGCAGGCCTTCGTTGACGGAATACGGGATTTGGAGGTACGGGCTGCAGTGCGTTTAGGGCACCATGGGAGCCTGAAGGATGCGGTGGCTCATGCCCTGGAAGTGGAAGCTGTGCGCCAGGACCCGTCAAGGCCTTATAGGGTACGTGAAGTATCTCTTAGGGAACCGATTGCTCCACATCGTGAGTTTGGGCCACGATGTTACCATTGTGGAGAACGTGGCCACATCCAGACCAGTTGCCCGAAAAGGGGTAGGAGAACGAGATCTGACTCCGGTGGCAAGGGCAACAGGTACTGTGGCATCCGGGCCGAAACAGAGAAACGAGTAAAAGCCGGGACTAAGGGACGAGTGCTGGCTGGTGGACGGAATGTCCCAGTTATCATCTCACAGGCTAATGACGGGAATAGTCAGAGAAAGGTTGTTAAAGGAGAAATTGGTGGAGTACCATGTCACCTTACCATCGAACACCGTAGTGGGAAATCACATGGAAACGCGGACGCCCTTTCTCGAAGACCTTGTCCCGACGACTGTAAGCATTGTCTTAGACAAGAGGCCAAGGAATGTTTAAGGATGCTGAGAACTGACACAGTCAGCGAAGAGTGGGGTGATGAAGTCATGCAACTAGCTCAGCAAGAGGATCCTGACGTAAAGCCGATTTTTGACTGGATTAATGCAGGAATACCCAAACCAAGATGGTGTGAAGTAGCTCCGATGAGTTCGGTAACGAAAAGCTATTGGGCACAATGGGATAGCTTGGTAATGCATAATGGCGTACTATGCAGGAAATGGGAATCGGCGAATGGGAAGGATGCTCATCTACAGGTAGTCGTTCCAAGGAAAAGAGTGAAAGATGTTTTGGGAAGTTTCCACGACGGTACTTCTGGTGGACACCTAGGAGTGAAAAGAACCTTAATGAAAATCCGACAACGATTTTATTGGATTCACTGCCGTGAAGATGTCGAAAACTGGTGCAAGAAGTGCGTTAACTGTTCAGCAGTTAAAGGTCCGCACACCCGTAGTAGAGGAGCGCTCAAACTGTACAATGTTGGAGCACCTTGGGAGAGAATTGCGCTAGACGTCGCCGGCCCGTTCCCGACATTTGACTCCGGAAACAAGTACATTCTTGTCGTGATGGATTACTTCACCAAATGGCCTGAAGCGTTTGCCATCCCTAATCAGGAAGCAGTCACTATAGCAGAGAAGTTAGTAAATGAAGTTTGTTGTAGATTTGGAGTACCTCTGGAAATTCACAGCGATCAAGGCAGGAACTTTGAATCTGCGGTTTTTCAAGAGACTTGTCGAATCATGGGGATGCATAAGACGAGGACTACGGCATATCACCCACAATCGGATGGAATGGTGGAGAGATTCAATCAGACTCTGGAGAGGCATCTGGCCAAGGTTGTTGAGAGTCACCAAAAGGATTGGGACCGGCATATTCCACTCTTTTTGATGTCATATAGGTCAGCAACCCATGAAAGTACGGGAGTTACCCCAGCATATGCGAATTTTGGAAGAGAGCTTCGTTTACCGGCAGATCTTTTAACTGGACGTCCTCCTGATGCTCCAAGTGCAAGTGATTTAAGGGATCGGATTGCTGACGTTCACAGTCTTGTTCGTGAACACGGGCTTGAAGCTAGCACGAGAATGAAGACCCGATACGATAGGAAGGCTAACCAAATTGGATTTGAGGAAGGTTCTTGGGTGTGGCTACATAACCCGATGCGGAAAAAGGGAAAATCTCCAAAACTGTCCCCAAATTGGGAAGGGCCATATAGGGTAGTCACAAGAATCAATGACGTCACATATTGGATACAGCGAAATCCACGTGGTCCCTGCAAGGTTGTTCATGTTGACCGACTGGCGAAGTACCACGGAAACAATGATGCTCGGGACGAGCATGTCTTAGGAGGGGGTAGTGTTGCGCCGGTCGTATAAACTTCAAACATGATTTTTCATGCTTTAGAAGCGTTTTCAGCAGGCTGAAAAGTGATTTCAGGTCGTTTCAGAGGTGGCTCTTCCACATACTAGAAGATTGAAAATTCACCCTAGTTGCCGTTGTTTTCAGGCGCCTGAAACATGTTTTCAGTCCGTTTCAGGACAGCCTCAGATGGCGCAATAACCTGAAAACCCGTTTTCAGGCGTTTTCAGGACCCCTTATGGGCCTTTGAAGTACACTTCAGTATATGGCGAAATTTCTCGAAGGAGTGAAAGAGACAGCACTATTAGAGAGAGACATCTAGATTGAGAAGGTTCGAGAAGTGTGCGAAAGAGACAGCACTATTAGAGAGAGACATCTAGGTTGAGAAGGTTCGAGAAGTGTGTGAAAGAGACAACTAGAAAGGGACAGCATATTCGGGTCGAACGAGCATCGAACAATCTAGACGCTCTGGAACATTCACGAACCGAGGGGTCGCCGTTCCTAGAATTGGACCTTGGACTGATTATTCAAGATTTCTCCGGAATTTTCTAGTGCGAAGGTCTCCGGGTATATAAGCCGCATGCCAACGCAGTGGAGTTAGAGTTTGGAATTAAACTGCGAACAGTGCGAATCTCAAAGCGAAGCTAGTGAAAAGTGTGTCATAGTGAAGTGATTTATTAAGTAAGACTTGTTAATTAGTAATTTTGTAATAAAGTTTGCATTCCTTTTAATTAGTGATCAATTCGTGTATTTTCGATCACGTTACCCACCCCGTGGACGTAACAATATTTATATGCTGATATGCATACTCGTATACATCTATTTTTTATGCCTCATGAATGGGAGAACAAAGTTAGTCTCTTTCGGTTGTTTTTCAGCTTAGGTATCTATGACTACGCCGCAGAGTTCATTTTAATTTGTCAATGGTTTGGACGAAATCAGGTTAACGCACTATGAAATTTCATTGCCACGATAAGGCTATCGTGGCATTTATAATGATAGTGGACAGGATTAATCACACTTCTTTCTTAGGTATAACCAATGAGTTCGTAAGTATACCATTTTTCATATTTCAGAAATGGAATGTTTATTCGGTCACTTCACTGTCTTGAGTTTTTACCTAAGCTTGTTGATAATAGGAGGTATTTGGTACATTGAATTGAAATTATTATGCAACTTTAACTGCCAAGTTGAATTTTCGATGTAGGTACTTGTTTGCAATAAACTATTAAATATTTAAATTTATAGTTTTTGTGATATTTCTGAGGCTAACGTTATCGAAGTAGTTAACATAATAGTTCATTTGTAAATAAACAGGTTAAATTAAGTATTGCGTTAAATAGATGCTATTTTAATACGTGATTTAGTTCATTTAGGTTAAGGTTTTATTAGTTGCCGTGTTCTCATAACTTGGTACTTATGTTTCATTACGTACCTATCGACTTAAGTAGTTGTCGTGTTCTTTGTAAATACCTATATGTTTGGTTAGGTTTATCTCATAAAAAGTAGTCGTCGTGTTACTCGTGTTCATTTGTAAATACATACGTTTGATTAAGTACCACTTTAAGCAGTGGTCGTGATCATACGTAAATACTTAGGTTTAGTTGCGTTCGAGTCTTATTTTCGCATTACTTTTCTTTTCGCGTGTTTGCTGGCACCGACTTAATAACTAGCAATATTTATTGTCCTAATAAATTGATTATCTCCGAAGCGCGGTCTATAAAATTTGAATTTTTTACTCAAGTAGAATACAAATAAATGATTTTTTATTTGTTTGTTAGTCTGTGTGTTGTATTATAAGTTTAAATACACATGTGGTAGATTGGCTGAGTAGAAAAAAGATAATGAACGTACCTAAATAGCATAAGAAGTAAAATGTGAATATTTTTTTACTTTTTAATGCCTCGTTTTACTGCAGGAACTTATTTAATTGAAGTCGGTTTAATTTTTTTGTATTTTTTTTTATTTCTTGCTTTTTAGTGAATATGTACTTCAATAATTTATTCACAAAAAAGTGTTAAAATGGGTAGACCTACCAAACGCGCTGGTCGTATGAGGCAGCGACGTTTAAATGAGAATAGTACGGAGAGGCTAAAACGCCTATCTCAAAACAGAACCTCTACATATATCTAAGTTTATTACTAAAGAGAATCACGAACAGCGTGAAAAACGACTTTCACAGATGAGAGCATACAATCATAAAATAATGAGTTGTGAAACTACCGAAATGCGTGCCCACCGTTTCAGTTTAATCCAAGATCGCCTATCCAAAGAGACAGAAGAGCAGCATGCCCGCCGCCTCTCTTTGATGCGTGAACGCCTATCTAATGAGACGGAAGAGCAGCGTGACCGCCGTCTCTATTTGATGCGCGAACGCCTATCTAATGAGACGGAAGAGCAGCGTGACCGCCGTCTCTATTTGATGCGCGAACGCCTATCTAATGAGACGGAAGAGCAGCGTGACCGCCGTCTCTATTTGATGCGCGAACGCCTATCTAATGAGACGGAAGAGCAGCGTGACCGCCGTCTCTATTTGATGCGCGAACGCCTATCTAATGAGACGGAAGAGCAGCGTGACCGCCGTCTCTATTTGATGCGCGAACGCCTATCTAATGAGACGGAAGAGCAGCGTGACCACCGTCTCTCCTTGATACACGAACGATTATCCTATGAGACGGAAGAGCAGCGTGACCACCGTCTCTCCTTGATACACGATTTATCCAATGAGACGGTGATGAATTTGCAGATGGAGTCGCTGTTCGTATTTTTCCTACGGTTAGGCAAGTCAACGACTACAATGATAAGATGAGCCAGGAAAATGCAAAGTTGCACCGAACCTATCAGATCAACGCAGTGGACGAGTCTCGTGAAGTAGCTGCATATGGCAGGAAACTACCAGACAACGTTATTCCCAAAAACGTCAATATCTGTGGTGGTTTTCTGTCATCGATAAAGATTGGCGTGATGTTGAGACGCAACATTGCCGTCTCTGAAGGATTTGTCAACGGTGCTATGGGCATAATTTAAAAAATCAAATGGCCAGCTTTAAGGCGAGATCAACTGGAGGATGGAGAGCTACCTGAAGCTGTGTACATACAATTTGACGACGATTCAATTGGACTGAAACTGAAGGATAGTGACGGTTGCATACCCATACCTCCGTCCAGTACTACCTTTCAGGCGACAAGGGGTTATGGAGATGTGGAGCGACATATGCTGAATCTAAAATTACAAGGTACTACCCTCGAAAGAGCTGTGATCGACCTTGGCAAAAAAAAAACTTTGCAAAATGGCAAATATATGTCGCACTTAGTCGTGTCAAAAGTTTGGAAGGAATCGTTATAACAGATTTGGTTGCTAACAAATTATTAAATCGACCTCACGACGACAGATCGTTGACGGAAATAACGAGGCTATAAAATTTGACTTCTTGTAATCAAGGTCACACATAACATGCGAGCGAAATAGTGCAACGCGAAATATGGTCATTGGAATCATTTTAAGTGGCGAGCGGGTTGTGTGCGTGGCGACAGCGCGATGCGCGCGTGCTGGGTCTAACTGAGTATACACTACAATTCCAATAACTGACATCCTATATTGCGATGTTTACCACTACCACTATGATTTAAGATTGAAGGGGCCAAGTTAGCGGTCAATGTACGCAATTCATAGCTAGAGTGCACCTTAAGCACAAACTCATCTGAAATATTACGGATTGCCTAAGTACCTTGGAGCGATTCGATGGCACCATATTCATCACCAGCCGATATAACCCTCCGGATCGCTAAACTTAAGTGGCAGTGGGCGGGGTACATAGCACGTAGAACCGATGGTCGTTGGGGCGGAAAGGTTCTCGAGTGGCGACCACGTACCGGAAGGCGCAGCGTGGGTAGGCCCCCACAAGGTGGACTGATGACCTGGTAAAGGTTGCGGGAGTCCGCTGGATGCGGGTGGCGCGGGATCACTCACTCACTCACTTTGGCACTCTTTGGGGAGGCTTATGTCCAGCAGTGGACGTCTTTCGGCTGATATGATGATGATGATGATATTCATCACAGCTATTTAAATTTGTCTCGTCATGTTTACTTACCAATTTAAATCGAAATGTTACATCACGTGACCCGTGAAATACCTACGGTCATTGTCATTCATCAAGAAATATGGGCCATTTGAGGTGTTCTTCTTTAGTTCTACTCCACCAAATTTGAGGTATCCGAAATTTAATACATGGGTTACTTACTATAGGAAATATAGTTTCCACGAATTTCAATTCAGTACATATTTATTACCAAGCCATTAATAGATATTAAAAAAAAACGTTAATTAACGTTTCCTTTCCACTCTACTATAATATATACTATATGTATACTATACGAACTACCACCGGACCAAGAATTTGGTCCTCACCCAATTGACTTTAATATAATATAAAAAAAGTTTTAACCGAGTTCAATTTAGTACTCCGCCAAGCCACAAGAACATTTCCACATTTTTTTTTCAATTTGCCACATGAACTGACTTCCAATAGCAAATGCGTTGATTATTAAAGAAAAAAACCGAATCGCTGTATGGGGGCCGATAATATTTGAGGACTTCCGTTGATTCGCCAAGATCATCACCCTTGGCACTTCATTAGTTCCTATTTCAATGGAATCTTATCAGAATCTGTGACGTACTTTTGTACTTTTGAGTACATAATTGAGGAATTCCATGTCATCTGTGGTCTTCGTCATCAATTCCATTCCACCAAATTTATGAATTCCGGGTGTAAATACACGAGTTAGAATAGAAAATACTAAAATCACTACACGCGTGCCTAATAAAATTGAGGAGTTCCCTCAATTCCTCATGGATCCCATCATCTAACTGAATTTTGAAAAAAGTGGGACCCACCTGGAGGCATATACTTACAAACAAAAAAAGAATTTTACGAATCGGTTCATCAATGACGGAGTTCTGAGGTAACAAACATTGAAAATAATAATAAAAAAATATACAACCGAATTGAGAACCTCCTCCTTTTTTTTGAAGTCGGTTAAAAATATAAACAACACATACCTACACAAAGATACACTAATACACATACAACAACGTAACCAAAACTTATGCCTAAGAGCTCTCTTAACTTTATAGATCTATACTGTTTTATGTTATAAATATATTTAGTTGTAAGTTAAACGTTGCGATGCCCTCACAGGGTTCATGTTTGAGACTTACTGTAACACATGTCAACTATGTACCATAATAATAAATCCACCACCACCACCAATAAATACTTGAATACTCATTATTAGCAAGTGTGTAACAGCATTGCTAGAAATGAGCATGCTTATTTAGAAACGTGCTCAGAAATCAACCGACGTTTGAGGCGCGGGTGGAAGTGGGCGTGCTCCGAGCGCGTCTGAATAGTCCGTACGTATGCTTTGAGCATACTCATGAGTATGCTTAAAACAAGCATGCTTATTGCTGGCAAATGTGAAGGCACTGTTACACATGCTCTTTAGTAGCACGAAAGCATGCTAGTTTTGAGCAAATAGCACGTGTAAATATAAAGTTGCTAGTAAGTAGCATGCTATTTGCATATATAATAATTGAGAATGTTCAAACAAGCTTGCTACTAAACAGAGGCTCTAGTATAAGTTTTACCGAAACAAAACTTTACGATCGCGTTTGCGTTTTACCCTCAATTTGTATGAGATTTGACAGCTAAACGTGAACGCGGTCGTAACGTTTTGTTGCGGTAAAACTTATACTAGAGCCTCTGCATGCGTACCAGTAGCTTCAACAGGTGCAGAGCATGCTAAATTTAATCTGTAGCTTAATTTTGTCTGTAGCTTAATTTACCTGAGTTGCAGCTTTTTGATATCCGGCGCCTTGGCGTTGACGATCTCGGTCAGCTCGAGCACCTGGCCCTCCATCTCCGAGACGGCCACCTCGATGGGGCTTCTCTCTTCCACTTGCGTCTCGATCACGGCCGTGCGACGTTTCACGTACGGGAACCAATTTTCAGCTGGAATGTAGACAAAAACATCAATCATACTAAGTAGGACAGTTTTCCCCTCTACAGGTATTTTGTTCATGTGAGGATAATTGCGCTGGTGCAACCTAAGTTAGGGCGGGTTGCACCGACTTACGATTACAGACCGATCAACGTTAAATATGGCGCTGACAGCTGTCAGTCCATAGAAACTTGTCAAACGTTCCATACATTCAGATTTTAACGAACACCGCTTACGATTACAGACGGTTTGGTGCAACTCACCCTTAGGGTGACCCACCCTTAGTGTGCAAGTTTGCTACCACTTAGATAGGTTGGATAACTAAGAGGATGTTTACTATCTTTTTATCTGTGTGGTGTCGGGTTAGAATTTCACCAAACCCTTTCTTCCCGTGGGTGTCGTAAAAGTCGACTAAGGGACCAGGGTTGAAGTGTGTTGTGGGCGATGGGCTAGCAACCTACCACTGCAATATCACATTTGGTCGATATTTTAAACCCACATTTATGCTAAAAGTGGCGCTGGAATATACGTTTCATATGCTCTGCCTACCCCTTTTGGGAATAAAGGCGTGAATGTATGTATGTATGTACTACTACATACATATTATATATTATTATTTATTATTTATTATTGTTGGTTTTTGGGCCTTTGTTTGCCGCTTCGACCAGCAGGTGATCTATTGTGGCAGCCCTTTTGTTATTAGATTTCACCGTTAAGACCCGTTGCCTCTAGGAAATTCCAGATTCTTTGGGCGGTGATATGTTGTACCTCTTCTGGGTGCACGACGTGTCGCCCTAGATAGATACTTCTTTTTTGCATGAGTGTTCCGCAGGAGCAGAGAATGTGCGTTGCTGTTTCCTCTGTCTCCTGACAGAACCTGCAAGTTGCATCCTGTTTCATACCCATCTGAAACAGGTGTTTGTTTAGTTTGCAGTGACCTGTCAGGATTCTCGTCACTGCGCAGGTTTTGTGCCTTTTGAGTTGTAATAGCTCTTTAGACAGTTTATCATCAAACCCTTTGATTAAGGCTTTAGCCTGTTTTTGTCCTTTGGTGAACTTCCACAGCTTTATTGCCTGATTTTTCAGTATTGTTTAGAAGAGAATATGCTTTCCGTTTTGTGATACCACAGAACGGTTCTGGGCCGACCAGGGTTGTGTCTGCGCCCTTCCTTGCAAGTTCATCAGCTTTTTCATTTCCTACTATGTCGGAATGTCCTGGTACCCATCTAAGTATGACTTTGTTGGTATTGGCCAGGGCATTTAAATTGTTTTTACAGTTCTGGACTAGTTTCGAGTAGGATTCTAGGGATTCTAGTGCCAGCAGAACAGCTTGGCTGTCCGAATTGATGTAGATGTGTTGGTTTCTTAGGTTTCTTTCCAGATTGATCTCCACGCATTTATTTATTGCGAAGAGTTCAGCCTGATAGATTGAGGCCTCTTTCCCCATGCTGACGCTAGCTTTGAGGTTTGGCCTCTCACCGTAGATACCGCATCCAACATCGTCACCTTTTTTTGATCCATCTGTATACCAAATGTGGCTTCCCTCCTTGAAGTCCATTTGGTCGTTTATCCATTTGTCTCTCGGAGGTATTTCCACTGTATACAGTTTGGTGAATTTGCATTCCACGTAAGTGTCGTCAGTGGGCATGTTTAGTTTTTTGTTATCAAAAACAAGGGCCTCAAGTTTGATAAGCGCTTGCGAGCGCCATTTTGGCCTTGTTAGTGCGCATATCCTATAGATGCACTGCTTCGCCTCCTTTTGCACTTGCAGGTGGAGTGGCGTTAGATTGAGCAGTGCATCCAAGGCTGCCCCCGGTGTTGAGCATAAAGCTCCTGTTGCTGTTAAGCAGGCTGTACGCTGTAGACTGCTTAACTTTGTGATGGCTGTCTTTTGGTTGGTTTTGTTACACCAGACTGCAGAGGCGTATGTAATTACAGGCCTCACTACCGCTGTGTAAAGCCACATAGCAATTTTGGGCCTTATACCCCATCTCGCTCCTGCCATTCGACAGCAAGTCCACATGGCCATTTTTGCCTTTTGTATTATGTTATTCAAATGAGCGTTCCAAGTTAGCCTTTGGTCAAAAGTAACTCCTAGGTACTTGACCTCATTTGAGTATGTTATTTCCTGTCCATTCAGTTTTAGCTTGGCGAGCTTGTCTAGTTTCCTTTTCTTTGTGAAGGGCACTAGTACTGTTTTACTCGCATTGATGGACAGGTCATTTTCTTTGCACCATTTATTTATGGTGTTGAGCGCTCCTTGCATTAGGTTGGAGATTGTGTGGAGGCACGGACCTCTGATTATCACTACAAGGTCGTCGGCATATCCTTGCGTGTCATAGTCTAGGTCCTTCATAGTTGCTAGGAGTTGGTCCACTGCTAGGGTCCACAGTAGTGGGGATAGTACGCCTCCTTGTGGACATCCTCTTGTGGTGAAGAATTTATGCTCAATTGCATTGAGGGTCAGAGTGACTATTGAAAGCATGCTCTGGATCCATCTGATGGTGCTTCCGTCCACGCCCTTTGATCCCAATCCTTTAAGGATAGTTTCTGTGAGTGTGTTGTCGAAAGCACCCTCGACGTCAAGGAAGGCACATAGAGCTGTTTGCTTGTCCTCTAGGGTTTTTTGCACTTTGTCGACCAGATCAAGTAGTGCAGTTTCCGTAGATTTCCCCTTTTGGTAAGCATGCTGGTTCAGACTCAGTGGTCTGACTACCAGATATTTCGCTCTAATGTGTTGATCAATGACTCTTTCCATCGTTTTAAGTAAGAAGGATGATAGACTAATTGGTCTGAAGGATTTGGGCTGTGAGTAGTCCTTTTTCCCTGCTTTTGGTATGAAGCGTACCTTGACTCTAGTCCATTGTTCTGGTATGGTCCCCCAAGCAAAGCTAGCTCGGAATATTCTTACCAGGTGCGGAAGTATTAGGTTTTGTCCTTGCTGTAGTAATGCAGGAAAGATACCGTCCTCTCCCGCCGATTTAAATGGTTTGAATTTTTTCAGTGCCCATATTACTTGGTTTGGTCTGAAGATATTTGCGGCCAAATTCCAGTCGTTGTTGTGTACCCTCCGGGCTTGTGTGCTCCTTTGGGTGTCTAACTGAGTATTACTGGTGGGGTACGAGCCTGGGAAGTGGATGGTTCTGAGCAGGTCCATTGTTTCCACCTCCGTGGTCGTAAAGCTGCCATTAGGTCTCTTAAGTAGGCCTAGGTAATTGGTTGGTGTCTTGGAGAGAATTTTGTGAATTCTCGCTCCTTTGTGTGTTTGGGCGATCTCTTCGCAGAACTTCCGCCAAGACTTCCTTTTGGCTTTTCTGATCTGTTTGTTATATTCAGTCAGTGCTCTACCATACCTTTCCCACTCGTTTGGTCTGGTTGAGTGATTGAATATGCGACGGGTGGACACACGGAGCTTTTCTAGCCTTCTATTCCACCATGTCGTAGTGTAGTGTGTGGTTGATTCTCTCAAGGGGCAACTCAGTTCGTAGGCCTTATAGATGCCTTTGGAGAGTTGGTTTACTGCTATGTTGAGGGAATCAGGGTCTTTTACATATTATATAACTGCTAAGATCTGTTTAGGGTCCATATAAATCTTATATCTTGTCTTGTTTGACGACCACTTTAGCCTAGTTGGTAGGGTCACCTGCCTACAAAGCAAGAACTCCTGGGTTCGAGTCCCGGTAACGCCATTTATTTGAGTGATGAGCACGAATATATTTCCTGAGTCATGGATGTTTTCTGTGTATTTAAGTATAAAAGTACGATGAATGACAGAACCGATTAAACATTTTCACTATTATATAAAAGTTCGACCAAGAATGTTTACTAGTTGAAACAAAGAGATCGCGGAAAAAAGCGAATGCTGAAAGTTAATGCACGGGAAAACGATGTAGCGGAAACCCTCTAACAAATCGTCGCATCTAAAGCTGACCCAGTATAATGGTCGGACTTATCACACGATAGGTGACAGGATACAGCGTCCGTCACTGGCTAACACCGTTCGATAGAACGAGACGACGCTCCTCTCTTGTCACTTATTGCGTGATAAGGCTGACCAGTTGAAAACTAAAAAAATCTAAACCAGTAATGTATTGAATTTGACGTTTCATGTCAAATTCAATACATTGTTTCGTTTTCAACTGGTGCTTACTATAGATACGCTAACTCGGGACGGAACGGACAACGGACCTAAGGGCTTGGCCACAATAACTGTCAGTGGCAGTGGTGCATTATTACGTGTTTATTTTCATACATCTCGGCGGTGCTGAGTAATTCTGAAGCTCTAGTACAAGTTTTACCGAAACAAAACTTTACGATCGCGTTTGCGTTTTACCCTCAATTTGTATGGGATTTGACAGCTAAACGCGAACGCGGTCGTAACGTAACGTTTTGTTCGGTAAAACTTAATACTAGTCTCTGTTACGCTTATGCGATCGATTGACCCCTGGTTGGCGTGATGACACGAGGCGTTACGGTGCCGGATTGACAAACGTGCTGTGATTAGGCGTGTCTCAAACAAGCGGCGTACGCGTACAATTGCGCGCAGTAGAAAATGCAATTTGGAATTGCAACGTACTATTGTAGTCCGGGTCAGTCAGTGATGTCACAGTAGTCACTTAGGCCAGGCGCGCACTACGATTTATTGTCGTGTGATAATCGCGTCGCAGAAATGTAACGTATGGGTTTATATGTCAGTGCGCGCACATGTTATATGCGCGCACTGACATGTACGTTGCATTTCTGCGACGCGATTATCGCACGACAATAAATCGTAGTGCGCGCCTACAGTCGAACAGGAAGACGCGCCACTGCTCGCCGCCACGGCTCATTCTGAAGAGGCGCATCCCTCGCCACTTAGATATGCCAGCTTAATGTCCAGTACCGATAGCTTCGCCTGATACACAGAGACTCTAGTATCAGTTTTACCGAAACAAAACGTTACGACCGCGTTCGCGTTTAGCTGTCAAATCCCATACAAATTGAGGGTTTTGTTTCGGTAAAACTTATACTAGAGCTTCTGCTCACTATATAGTATACTAGCTTTTGCCCGTTAATGAACGCCTGAAATAGCAGGCGGCAGTACAGGCGCAGCGTCCATTATTGCATTCCCTTAGAAACTTCTGTTCCCCTTTTCATCCCTTTAAAGGAAGATTTCCGGGATACAAAATATGTATGTAATTCCCAGGGTTTCAAACTATCTCCACATCTCCGTCTAAATCAATTAAACACACATTCACTGCCAAGAATCACTACGCTTTTAGCCGATCCCGTGTTTTTTTTATTAAGTAGCGGAAAGCGCCCATGGTGTAAACGCCTGCTAGGCTGGTTCCTGGTAGTGAAAGTGTTAAGCGTGAAAAGTTAACATACAGACGGATAGATTGGTACGGATAGTAACCACGTAACCAGTAGCTTGGTGAGCCTTGCCGCTAAAGACGTCCCCGGGCGCCGCGTGGATCCATGTCACGAATGTACGCTAGTTTTTTTTTTAATACAACGACGGTGGCAACAAGCGGCCCGCCTGATGGTAAGCGGACACCGCAGCCTATAGACGTATGCCACTCCAAAGGATTGGGCGTTGCCGACCTTTGATATGTTTGAGGATTCGCCGTGTTGACCGCTGAAGGAACAAATTCCCTCGCTCTCAACACAGCGCATCCTCGGGAGCTCTGGCGACCTTGCTCACCTCCAGGAACACAACACTACTACAGAGCAATTAGAAGTGTTATTATGGCTGTGGTCTTCTGCAAGGCGGAGGTACTTCCCCAGTTGGGCTGCTCCACATTCGAGCGGAATGACATTTAGCTGTGCCCTACCTCACCAAAAAATCTCTGTTCAGCTCCGATCGGTTTATCTGACACACTGTTCAGTATTCACCTATGAGCTTGGTAAGCCTCAGTCGCTGGGGGTGCACGGGCCCTCGCGCGGAGCTGACGCACGTGAGGGACGACGCGAACACGAAGCGGCGCACGTCGTGCGCGCGTTCCGAGGCCTCGCCGCAGCTCGCAACCATGTCACTTGGATGTACGCTAGTTTGATGTCGAGTACGTATCGGTTTATCAGACACACTGTTCAGTATTGACCTGTGAGCTTGGTGAGCCTGAGCCGCTGGTGGTGCACGGGCCCGCGCGCGGCGCCGTCGCGCGTGAAGGGCGTCTCGAACACGAACCGGCGCACGTTGTGCGCGCGCTCGAAGCTCTCGCCGCCGCCCGGGCCCGCGGGCGCGCCCTCGGCCGCCGCGCGGACCCACGTCACTTGGATGTACGCCAGCTTGCTGTCCAGCTCCGATCGGTTTACCTGAAAGTTTAGTTCGCCGTAAGCGAATGGCATATGTCGCAGAGTACAGAAGCGACGGGATATCACGAATTCACAATACACGACTAGGTACGAGATAGGCCGTGGTGTTACTAGCAAAAGCAGACGTCCACGGGACATCGCTTTTATTTCACATCTATGTCATTTTCATGTTGAAAGTCAGAGAAATGAAACTTCTTCTTTGATATGCCAGATAGTAGACAGACAGACACACGACTCCAATGTCAAGAGGATAAGGCCTGCGTAGATCATTTTGAGCGTGTTATTTTGCGTAGGTAGTTCTGCTGCTGACTGTACGTTTTAATTGACTGTATAAGTGCAGTATCTACTAAGTACTTAATCAATGGCAGGCGGTGTCCATTTTCCATCATGCGGGCCGTGAGCTTGTTTGCCACAATCGTTGTATAAAAAACGTAACATAGCGACAGCAGCTGCCAAATAAAGATCTCTTTGAACAAAGATATTTATTTATGTTACCATTATGTAAAAAAATAAGTAACTTGTTAAGATAAAATATGATCTATTGTTACTTATGGCTCTCGATAAATTTATAGTCGTTCTATACTTGTATTGTTTAACGTCGCTCAATATTTGTCGATATTTTTCTTAGGATCTGGCTAGTTACTTCAAATATTATGGCCAAATATTTTAATCAAAGTTATAGTTTAGCCAAATTTTACAGTAGACCGGGCCTCGCTTTTCTTATGACGCTATCGACCGTCGTGTTCGAACCGATGTAAACGAGCCCGTAGAAGGCCTATAAACCAGTGTCGAGACTTCCGCAGAATTCCGGAATTCATTCAAAGTTGATTCTCGGAACCTAGTCTTTAATGCAACTGAACACTATAGTGTTACACCCACATTAAACATTTCCGTGGGTGTACCCCACGTGATGCCACGCCACTGAGAAATACAAAATTGTGTTACTTACCGGCGCTGAATCCATTATCATTTTGACGTTTTCTGCCCCGTACTTGTGTTCATAGTACGTTTGCAATTTCTCCGATATTTCGCTCAATGAGGTCAGTTTAGGTTCCTTATATATAAACTCGACTCCCTCTTCGTCCTCGCCGAAGTGTGCTTTGCCGAAGAAGGCGACTCTGTAGAACCTCCCCAGCATCCGTTTCCCTGAATTAGTGACTTCTATAACTTTGGCATAAGCTTTGGTGAGGTGCTGGTAGCAAGTGAGGAGGGCTTGGTAGTCTTTCCTCCGTTCGTAGATGGGTATAATGAGCCGGTATAACGGACCGAGGAGCTCGTATCTCTCAGCCTTGTCGACGTACTCTGTGCAGAGCATCAGCTGATCCAGAAGAGCTTGTTCGTTGTACTGCACGTCGGTCATACCTGCGACAGAACAAAACGTGGTTACAACCTGGCTCCATAGTGGGAGAATAAGTATAGAGGGCTGCACACACATGCAAACATATAATCAAAAACATGTATGTGACATTGATGTAAGTATAGAAAAGTGGGATCGAGATACAATGTCATATGTCCTATCCCTCATCGTGTGTAGGCCTTTTTTGTTTCGCTAGCACTCCTCTACCTACGCCTGGCTTTTATTTCACCAACATGGCTATTGTCACCGGACAACGACTATTCCACGTACTTTGCTGGGTCCATTAGAAACGATATTACCTAATAAACACCTAAACGTGTCGACTCTAACTCTGTACAATTTAGAGTCTATAGATAGACATTTTGACTTGTAAAAGTACCCTCGTGGGCTACTTGCTGAATAAATACTTTTAATTTTGATTTTCTGCAATTTACGTACTACGAAAATAGCGGAGATTTGAGCGCGTGAAAAATATATCAACTTAAACAGTAGTGGAGTTAGAGTTCTTTATTTTATGGGATAATGGATAACTTGTTTTTAAATCGATTTGTCACGCTTTGTTGTTCCTCATATGCTGTTATTTCTAGTTGCAAGCCTACTTAGAGTTATTTTGTTAGTCAAATATAATGGTATTGATATGTAAACTCATCACAGAGCAGCACTAAACGATGTAGGTAATTTGTTTTCGAGTCAATGCATCTATATCTGGGTAACTCCGCCACGCGCCAATAACGAGTTTTAAATGACATCCTAAAACCACTTATTTAATGTTGCAACTAAATCGTCATATTTCACGTGTGTATTGTGTTTAACAGGAAATTAAGTTCAGCTTGTTTGAAGACTAGTTATTCAGATAAGATGTAAATATGCCAATGTACCCACCGATACAAGACATCAAGGTAATTTAATTGGGTTAACATGTCTCGCTTACCTTTTTATCTTATTTGGAATACTTTAAAAAGAAACAATGTCGTAAACTTTTTTCGTTGTTCTAAGGAGGTTTTTAGGCACAAGAAGAATCAACTAGGTAAATTGTGCACTACGCAGCAACATACATACAATTCACAAATGAACGTAAAAAAATACGTTACTAGAAAACATCCAGGAATAAAAATTCATTTTTATCGGCAGACATCGTAAACCACGAAGAATTTGTATTGAAACCTAGTGGTGTTCATGGAATTTGTATAAACAATTGGTCACAACAATTATATCATTAATAACCAGGTTCTGCCCGCGTCTCCGCGGGAACTCCCGTATCAACTTATTCCTGTAAGGGATCTCTTCCAGTTAACCTTTGAGCAATTGAGTTGAGATCAGGATTGTAATAATCTTAATATTTCGAGATACAGCTGTCAATATTGAACTTCAATGCATAGTAGGGATTTTTTATTGCTTGCCTTATCGAGGTAAAACTTTTCGACTTGTGGAGATTTTGGGGCTTGAAGAGGCTCTCTAATTTCGTGTTATAGAGAATTTCGTCTTATTGAGGTAACATAGTGCGGTAGATACTGCCAGCTAGGCTAACCGGCTGCCCAATTACAAATAACATCAAATAAATTAATAAGGCTATTTAAAAATAATAAAAAAACCATTTAAAATATCAGCAGAAAAAGGCCGTTTTATGTGGATTCTTATGACGCACCTGTTACAATTTTGAAAATATTTGTACAATTGTGCAAACACTTGACTTTTATGGTATTTAATTCGCTTCTATTTGACGTATCGCTTTTATGAGCTGATGCGATACAGAAGGTAAGTAGGTACAGAATGACTGGTAAAGTTAATTTAATCTGGTTTTATTTAATAAATGCCAATCTTATTTTGTAAGAAGATACTTTAGTTTTATGTTCAAAACGCTTTTTCCGTAGCCTTGGCTCTTAAATAGATACGTCTCCCGTTCCCTCTCATCCATGAGAGGAGGCCTTTGCCCAACAGTGGGACGTATAAAGGATGCTCCGCGCCTTCTATTACTAACGTTCGCTATATGTTATTGTCATTAACCCATTGCCTTTTCTGTCATAATAGGTAAAATCACGTATTTTGAAGAAACGTGTATTTTACTTGGATTTGGCCGGGTTTTATTTTATATTCAAATTCTAACGTCCCGAAACCCGAGACTTCCGGGTACACAAAGTTCAATTTAGAAAAATAAAAGATAAAATGTTAATAAGAAGACAAATGCTGGTCGCGTGAAAATACGACAGCACCAGAGCGCACGTTGTTCCGCTATTATTTCGCACGGCAGTAGGAGCGGTGCGATCCTAATCGCTCTTGAATAAACTATTCTATCAGTATATAAATGGAGCAGAGGCTCGTCGCGTTGCAGTCGAAAACAGGTCGCGACCGCGCGCCGCCGGTAACCGTAACGCGCGAAATTTAAACATGAGTTTCGCGACGGTGGTGGTGCTATTCCTGGTCCCCATCACGTGTGGCCAGGAGATCCAGGAATTAGATCAGCCGGTTGAACCCGTCGACGATTTGGCCGATACCGATGTGGTGCTCGCTTTTGTGGTACGGCCGTGACTCGCTATTGTGTCTGTCACGCCCGCTTTGCGTGCTCCAGACTTCCTGGGTTTGGTGCGGATAACCCGCTACGTGTAACTAAATGCGGATGGTTTCAGAGCATTTTCTTCATCTTTTATATCTGATGTGATCACAAATATGACCGATTATAAACAAAAATATCATTATTTGAGAAACAGTCTATATTTTTTGCTACAAGAATAAATGTCATAAAATCTACCATTACTATGCACAATGTAGAGCAAACCAATATAGCATATTACAGGCTTATTATTCGCTAATTATAATTGGTAAATCAAGTTATTTTCAAGCACTTTTCATATCTCAATACCAATCGGTGTATTGTTGTGTTTAAATTACCTAGTTCAGTGGGCAATATGGTTTGGCTCAAGGTTATATTCAAGGGAAACTAAAAGGCTATGTTTATCAATAATAAAACACGAATGTTTAAACAATAACATAGAAATATGGAATTCACTCATACCTGCACTTATGACTTGCTTGACAAATTTTAAGAGTTAAATTAATTGGGATATAAAATATTCTACTGTACATCATCTGTTTGTCGTGCGAGTAATGTGATGATGACCTTTGATTCGGGGGGCGACATTGGTCAAATAGGTCTTTCTCCGAAATAAATATTTTTAGGGTTCCGTACCCAAAGGGTAAAAACGGGACCCTATTACTAAGACTTCGCTGTCCGTCTGTCTGTCACCAGGCTGTATCTCAAGAACCGCGATAGCTAGACAGTTGAAATTTTCATAGATGATGTATTTCTATTGCCGCTATAACAACAAATACTAAAAACAAAATAATATAAATATTTAAGGGAGGCTCCCATACAACAAACGTGTTTTTTTGCCCTTTTGTCTGTCACCAGGCTGTATCTCAAGAACGGCGATAGACAGTTGAAAATTTCACAGATGATGTATTTCTGTTGCCGCTATAACAACAACAACAAATACTAAAAACAAAACAAAATAAATATTTAAGGGGGGCTCCCATACAACAAACGTGTTTTTTTTTGCCGTTTTTATAGATAATGGTACGGAACCATCCGTACGCGAGTCCGACTCGCACTTGGCCGGTTTTTTACTATCGGTGTGAACTGTGGCAGTGAATATATTAGTATTTTATCTTGCTGTTCACTCGATTAAATCTTCTTAATTTCGAATTGTTCTACTTTTGTATTACATTCTAAATGATCAACGTAGCCCGTAAAATAACCCGGTTCACGGTACTCACATGATTATCAATTTGATAGGATAACACTCTGTCCATAATGTTGTAATAATAAATGTTGTACGCAACAGATATTCCGGCACGGCGACCGCACCCCCGACGATGAGGAACTGGAGCTACAATCATCTGCATCTGTCAGCAAGAGCGTATTCTTCCCTTACGGTATGAAGGCGCTAACCAATGTAAGTAAGTGTAAGGTAAACGTCAGAGTGCTCGACGCTGTAGTAGGATATGGCATTCGCACTCTATGTCAAAGTGACATGGCTTAAATTCGAATGAAGAACAATTCTCTTAGGTGGATGTCACACTGCGACGCATCTCCGGACGGAGGTGCGTTTCTCGTTGTATGCAAGTACCTCAGTTTGAATATAAATACCGTGTGGTACGACACACTGCAACGCACCTCCGTCCAGCGAAATTTGTATGCAACTCCGCAGCTCCGTCCGTTGATGCGTCCCACTGTGACGACCGCCATAGAGTGTACATGCGATATACTAGTACAGCGTCGAGCGGACGTTTACCTTACTAATAATGAGCCGATTGCAGAAGGAATTATCTCACAAATGTTCCCGTTGACCAATGACATTTAAAGCTCAAGCTCACATGGTAATTATAAAAATCTCGTACCTAGGCAGACAGGCTGACGAAGAGATTAATTTTCCTTGTTCTCTACGAGTAATTTGTTTTAGTATCAGCAATCGTAAGGAGACCTAATTTTAGATTTTGCTCTTGTGTGTTTTTATGTTGTGGATCTCTCCAAACGAGTATAGGTGTGCAATCACTAGATTCGTCTCAAGGTGTGATTCCATTCCTTAGAAGCGACACTCAAATATGTGAAATATAATTTAATGGGGATACTCACCCTGCTTATGTTCGAATTTAAACTTTTGTGAGACATGTTAAAATAGTACTTTTAATTACACGGTTCAACTCACGTATTCAATGTCACGCCGGGCGACATGTTTCGAACTCTTCAAATTTTAATCGTGATGGGGGCTGTATGTTACCGCCAGCATGGTAAACTATCATTCCTAAATTGAAGTGGTCAGTGTGTAGTGACAATCCCGTGGACACAGTGAGTTCAGTGTGCGTATCGTCTCTCGGAGGAGATGACCTGCCGCAATCTCATATAACTGCTCCAGCGCTAGACTGCCCCCCTCCCCCCGCCCTGTCGGCGCGTGCGACACGCGTCGCTCGGCGTGAGTAACGGGCGCGGGCAGTGATACGAGCGACGCCGCCGCGAAAACACTCATCCTGAAGAAGAACTCCCGAAGAGTTCGAAAAATGTCGCCCGGAGTGAAATTGAATACGTGAGTTGAACCGTGTAATAGGCATGATGACAGTAATTGAAAATCACTAAAATATGGTATTTTCTTAGTGAAATTTTAATCATAGAAATCGAAAAATGCTTGCAACGCCCGCCATGATATGTTAAACACCAATCAGAGCGCATGACGTCACACTTGTATAAACAAATACCATTAACGGCCATTACCACAGATTACAGAGAAAGGCAGGTAGGCCCTAATAAATAAAACGTTTTCTATACATCCGATCTCTTCTCACTTACGTACTGAACGACTAGTAAGACAGGGATAGAACCATGTTATCTGACAGGTCTTCATACGTCATTTCGTCAATCATCGATTTCAGACTTGTAAACTTTTTAATTCCTGTTTATTCAAAGAGCAATCGAGCATCTAGGTAGCAAACGTCAAAGGTTTGCATTCTGTTTATACAAACGTGACGTCACTCGGGACGCCATGACACTGACAAGCGTTTTAGCGCCAATTTTAAATTTAAAAACTCAAACGCATTAATTTCCTACTTAACTGGTATTATCTCTAGCAAAATCTTATTCGTTGTACATAAGAAATGTTTCTAAACATTATAGAACAGTTTTTTCAAAATGTGTCATCATGCCTATTAAAAGTATTATCCTGCTTATGTTGTTCTGTAGGTAATCATATAATATTATTTGAGTTCGATTATCCACAATTTACTTTATTAAAGTTTTAAACTTTCGACAGACCCATATGGAGTTTATTAACTCCAGGAATCTAAACGGTTTTTTTTAAAACAGCGAGGCAAGCAACGCGGCTACCAAGTCGGGCAGTACATCAGACGCCGCTACGACGGTTTGATATCGAAGCTGTATCTCCCGGACGAGATCGTGATCCGCACGACGGACTACGCGCGCACAAAGATGACAGCCCTGGCGGCACTGGCCGCGATATACCCGCCGCCGCCGGCGCAGAAGTGGAACCCCGCTTTGGACTGGCAACCCGTGCCCTATGACACGTTGCCGTATGATGAGGATGACGTTAGTATGCATTGGTTAGGGTTGTGGATGTCGCGCTTGTATAGTGGTTAGAATACATATATATTGTTTGTTATTAACTTGTTAGTAAAAAAAGGGGAGGCCTTTGCCCAGCAGTGGGACACAATATAGGCTAATGAAATAAATAAACAAAAAACTTGTTAGTGTCAGACACTGCTGAACAAAGGCATCGTCGAGCACGGCTATCACGCGATATAGTGCGAGACAAATCGAGCGTATGAGGGAAGAATATTTTACTCTCATTTAAAAATATTCTTTGTTATCGTAGCACAAGCACAACATGCTATGTAGATCAAAAAATGACGCTACTTTTTTTTATTATGTACCTTACTAGCAAAATAAAATAAACCGTTAAACTATTAACAATTGGTTTCGGTATTCAAGTATTCAAAACGATTAATTTAAGGCTGCACCGAGGAAATTATGAAAATATTGCGTTCGTTTGATACATTGCTGTATAATTATTACTAAAGCTTTAGTTCTGCTATTCCTATATAAGATATTTAAGGATTAACTCTATAGTCATCCGCTTTAGAAATACGATTACGTTTACTTTCCTCGATAGTAAATTAAATCCAAAGTTACCTCTAATAAAGAAAAGATAACATTAGTACGGCGTAAATACTTCACGGAAGGTCAACAGTTTATGAATAATAACAAAACTTCCTGTTTACTATGACGTATATGCTCTTCATTTTCAAAATATGGATTATTTTAGAAATACAACGGAAATAACTAGATTCGCGCACGTTTCGCCCATTCTAGCTAGAGCCGCCATGCTTCCCCCCTATCCGCTTTAGTCTTGCTTCGGCTGTCGGACGGGGAGGTTGTGTCGCTTTTGCTTACGCACGGACTTTAAAACTAAACGACGAATTTTGGGTTTTTCACTGTGGGGAATAATAACTATAAATCAAAGAATATAAGAGGTTGGCGAAAAAGCAATGCAAGACGCTTGCATGAAGAAAAAGTAAGTAAAACTCATTTATCTACAGATTATGCGCCCAGGGAGGGACTGTGCGCGGGTGACAGCTGTACATTCTCGTTCGAAATGAATTTTGATTATCGCCGTACTGTCCCAATTTCTGATGTACTAATTTATTTATTGTTTAATGTAAAATCAACATATATATTAAAAACTAATAAATAATTAATTCTAAAGCAAGACATTTATATGGAGAGAATTTTAAGATAAAGATAAAGTGTATGCTCGTAACAATTAACTCCTGTCCTTCGTAAGCATACTCAGTACCTATACCTACCTACTACCTAGTAATAATAAAGGGTAATTGCGAATATGTGGCACTCCTTTGCATTTGTAGTATTTTACCGATTTAGGTGAAATTTGGTATAGAGATAGCTTGGGTCCCGGGGAAGGACTTAGGACAGTTTTTATCCCCGTAATCATCCCCTAAGGGAGTGAAAAGGGGAGTTGAAAGTTTGTATGGCGCTGCTATATAAACGAGCTCCACGCGGATGGAGTCGCTGGCAGCAGCTAGTTAATTATATGTATATATATATATTTATTTTGAAAGCAGTAGCTAGAGCTCATACGGCATAACAAACTTACCAAATTATAAGCAACTTCTGGGCAAGCGTAAGTTTAGAGTTCCGTTGCCAAATTACAGATCAGCTCTTGCTAAGCGCTCTCCGGAGTATATGCATTTACGCATCTATAATAGTGTCTGCCAAACTCATTCCATTCAACACTATGCAATAGGCCAAGTTAAGATGATTATTAAAAAGTGGCTAGTGGCACTGTCATATCATGACACGGAGGTCCTTCCTTCTAAATAAAAAAAATACAAATCTGCATAAATGTTTCTCTAAATGTCAATATTATACAATTATTTGAAATCGTTTGCTTGTCCAATTTTGTAAATATTGGTAGCACCCTCGCTGAAAGCATTTATAGCGCCATTTGCCGTCATTCTTTGCGTTCTATGTAGGCGATCGGCGCACAGCTCCAGCCGCCGCGCCGCTCGCTCTTGCCTGTGTGCCTGACACACACACACACGGAGCGCATTGAATACCTAAAATCAATTCACGGCAGAAGCTCGGTGCCCTCTTAATATCATTGAGGTTTGCCGGTGTAAGGGCGATCCCTTAACAATGATATAGAAAGTTCCGAGCAGGGATTCTGAATGAAACAACTACTTCGAAACTAGCTATGATGATAACTGATAACTGAATTTATTGTCTAATGCTTAGCTAATATATACAACAACTTTACGTGAGTGCGACGTTTCCGCCCTCACGTATTATGAATAGATTATTAATTCTAAATGATAATCTTGTGCACTTCCCAGCACGCATGCTACGTTTCTGACTGAGCGCGATTAAGCATGTACGCTTGCCTGTACAGCCGGAATATCTATCATCTATCCAAATGATTGTATGTACATTTAAGAAATATAATTAGAACTATGCACTAATATTTGTTTTATTTTTCAGCTGTTATATTGGTACAACTGCCCCCGATATCTTTGGCTGCGAGACCGAATGTACGAACTGCCTGAAATAGCACCAACTTTGTGGCAATACCGTGACTTATTCAGATACCTGAGCGAGCACACCGGAACGAATATTACCACACCTGAACAAGTGTTTTTCTTGGACAATCTGTACCAAACACTGGTGACTACTTTACATATAACTGTATAGTTAACTTTACGTCTTAAATAATACTGGGTTTAATAAAGTATTTGTGTTTTAGGATAACGTTAATTTGAAACCACCGCAGTGGGCCCAAGACGTGATGTCCCAGATCAAAGCAGTGACGAAGATTGAATATGCTATAGAAACTTTCAATGACGAATTGAAGCGTTTGGCAGCAGGTAACAAATGATAACGTTATAAATAACCCCCAATTATTATAGCATAACCTTTGCCAATATTGTCAGTAATACCGACCAAAGTCCAAAAAGCTAGTACATCTATGAACATTGCAAAAAAATATTTGTCAGACTACGGAGGGGATATTATCCTTTTTTCCTAGTTGAATATAAAATAATTGCCGCTTCCCCTGGGTGATCGGGGTCAGGTGATTAACGTGGATAAGTGATTTGAGGCTCATTCATGTCTTTTCAGTTACTTTCCGTATCCGGGATACAGTTTTATGAACTTTTTATAAATACGTTTTATGTGGGTTTTCTATGCTCCTACCCGGGTTTCTATAGTAACTATAACGAAGCTGGTCGTCTGTTAGGAGTGCTGATGGCAGAGATCGTGAACGCGACCAACGCGGCCATCGCCGGCAACAGCGACCAGCCGAAGCTGCGGCTGTATTCCGCGCACGAGAACAACGTAGCCACTCTGATGGCGGCGGCCAGGGTCTTCGAAGCGCACCAGCCCAACTACGGGGCGACGTTCTCGCTGGAGTTGCGACGGCATCAGTTAACCGGACGATATGGGATTACGGTATGACTAATATGAATCCAGCCCAACTATGAGGCGACATTCTCGCTCAATTTGCGCCGGCATCAGTTAACCGGACGATATGGGGTTACGGTATGACTTATATGAATCCAGCCCAGCTACGGGGCGACATTCTCGCTCGAGTTGCGACGGCATTAGTTAACCGGACGATATGGGGTCACGGTATGACTTATATGAATCCAGCCCAGCCACGGGGCGACATTCTCGCTCAAGTTGCGACGGCATCAGTTAACCGGACGATATCGGGTTACGGTATGACTTATATTATATGAATCCAGCCCAGCTACGGGCGACATTCTCGCTCAAGTTGCGACGGCATCAGTTAACCGGACCATGTGGGATTACAATATGACTATTATGAATGTAATGGCGTAGAATCGATAGGAATCGGCTTGCCAGTTTGAAAACTACCTACTATCAGACTAGGTACTGTTTTGAGCCAATAGGAAAAGTAAACCAGCAATAACTGCGGCTTACCTAGGTATGATTTTCATCGCACAATATGGGCATTGATGACTAAATAGTCAACTAGTTACACTGAGACTTGATATCTGAGAACTTGTATTAGTTATAGAAATCGAATTCGCAAGACATTTATGTTTACCTGCCCGCTCATTATAAAACTGTACTTTATGAATGAGTGACGATTTTTATTTGATTTGACCACATCATCGTAATAATAATAAAAGTTATATTTGATTTGCCGCGTGTTATCTACATTGCATAAGATGAGTAGACTTTCCTACCCGCTACAAGAAATTCATCTGAAATAAGCTTGTGAAATGTTAATTATTAGATGTCACGTGCTCAACTGTTCATATAAATTAGGTCCGCTTAAATTTGTCACAAGTTACCACTTTTCCTGGCGCTTGTTTAGTATGTTATTTATTATTTTACAGGCCGTGTACGCGCCGGTAGCTGGAGCATCAGATGAAATTCTGAAAATAAAAGGTTGCGGCGGTGCGTCCTTCTGCGACTACGAGACATTCCTCAAACTCACGGAGAGCGTACTGTGGACCCGCGAAGACTTCAAAAACCAGTGTCCTAAGAGATACTGATGACACTGGCAATTGTGCTTCAAGTGATTTTAAATCAAATATATGTAAGAGTGTAGGTAAATTAAGTAATGTAATGTTTAGACAATTGGAGATAATTGTGTAATAAATCAAGAGATTGACAAATGAGAATTTATACATGTATGCAAGATACAAATGTTTGACATGTATATTCCTTAACCTGTTATTGTGTAAAATAAAGTGCTTACATACATACATACATACAAATCCCAGGCGTCGAGGGGTGTCGATCGTAAGAACTACAAATTAATCTACTCATAGTAATCAACTCTATGGAAGTAAGTGAGAAATAAAGGGGCTGTGATTAACAATTTGTCTTTGTTATTTTTACCTAGTCATAATTTACTTTAAAAACAAAGTTTAAACCGACTTCCCTTCCTTGTTAATCAAAAATTTAATCCTTGAAATAATTAAGCGGGGGTCAATATTCCGCATGGAGAACAAACTATTTTTGAAATGGAATTTTAGTGTGTTGAATATTTGTATGGTAAAATAAGTAAATTTTGGAGTAAGAGAATACTTAATGCACTAAGAAACACTTTGTGAAAATACAAAGAGGTTATTATCAACCGAAGAGGGGTTTAAATAGGGTTCGAAACTTATTATTATATCGTCGGCTAAAGTCCTGACGGGGTCCCACGGCCTGATTTCCCACATGCCAGGCCGGGCCAGGCCGAACCGACAGGCCGAGGGAACCATCGCATCCGATGGGGCCTGCGGGTTGCCTGTCGTCGCCCATCCTATCCATCGGGAGTCGGTAAGTTCAAAGACGCGGCGGCTGTAAGGGCGCGCCCGCGTCCGTTCGAACTCATTCATTCATCACCAGCGGCGGCGCGAGACGGAATCAGCTGCACTGGCGTTCACAGGCGCGGCACGATGCGGCCTGGCCTGTGACAGTTACGGGTCGTGGGACCCTGCTATGGGTGCCTGCTAACGTCATGGTATGGATATTTACAGGAGAGACAAAAAACATGATTCAAATGAAAATATCGAACCCCGAAAAACGTACCCATCCATGTACTAGAAGATGAAAAACATTCTTATATAGATGAATAAATACATTAAAAACATCCATGACTAAGGAATAAAAATTCAAACAAATAAATGCCCTTACCGGGATTCGAACCCAGGACCTCTTGCTTGATAAACAAACAAACCTAAAACTAGACCTACATAACTCCAAATCAATTATATTCTATTATTAATTGCACGCAAACAAAATTGCGGGCGTAAGCTAGTCCGTCTACATACAATTCGTATTGTCGGGTGTCATAGCAACGATAACTCTATTGTTTGATACTTGGTTACTGATCCCTTAGTACACTAACATAAAATAAAGAGTGAGTTATCTTCGTGTCTAATGATAGCTAGTTTAATTACACCTTGAATATGATTAGAGATAATAGCAAGTAATGACGTGTCGACGAATACATCTCTCGAGATCATAATTACATGACTACCTATGGTGCGCGCGTGTTCTACAGTAGAACTAATAAGTCAAAGATATATATAAATATACAAAACATTTTTAGTGGAAATTATGATTCTATTGAAAAACAATTGAATTATTAACTAGATACGCCTCATAGTGTTTCAAAATGGTGCATTTAGCTAGTATAATTTGCATCAAGTAAGTATCTTAGTTAATTAAGATTTTAGTAAGTTTAGTTGGAGGTTATAACAGTAGCTTTTCGGTGAAGGAAAACATCCTGTGGAAACCGGTGTAATCCCAATAAGGTCTTGTTTTCTCTCTGGGCGAAATGGCCAGATGGCAGTCGCTTTCGTAAATCTAGTGCCTACGCCAAGTCTTGGGATTGGTTCTCTAAATCATCTCCGAAAATTTTATGTACGAAAATCACATCGCAACCAATTTTTCGCATAATGTCATTTCGCCGAATGATTAAGTGTCAACTTATCAAAAGGTTTAGTTTTGTTTCCCTACCTCACGGTTACCAACTGTATGCTTGGACGTTTTTTTCATAAAGTTACTTTACAAAATGCCACCTTTCGAGTATCAGAATGGGTCAGTTTGACTTATATATATTTCGTGGTATAACACTTACCAGATGTTTTATTTAGTAACTAAGCTATGTAACGTATTTACCTACAAAGTGAGTAAGCGCAACCGCTCACTTGTTTTTTTGACAATGACGGTACCTGAATTATCGCATTATTGGAGATAAGTGTTTACATCATTACTTTTGGACTGTTGCTTGGTGGAATGTATGTATGTAGGTGGACATGTGTTTTTTTTTAAACAAACACCTGCCAATTGTTTTAACCTCACCTAACCCTTACCTAACCGCCAGCGTGTCGACGTCACCCCGCTTCGCGGGGTGCCTATTTCCGCTCTAAGGGACACAAGCTAACCCTAACCTACAAATAATATCACTGTTACGATTGTGTGTTGTTTTTAATACGGGACCTTCGCCCCCGAACCCCCTTTGTGGGTGACTTCGTCTCCCCATCCCCACTTCCCTCGTTGTAACTTATATAAGAACACGTTGAATAAAAGTCTGAGTATGTTATGCTGTCTTGTTCTTTGTAGTAAAAAGTTGGCTTAATATGTAAGAAAAGGGAACTGTTGCACTGACGAAACGTTATTTGGTTAGTAGTTGTTTGTCCAACTGAAAGATTTGCCAAATGATAGGTATGCCAATTTATTTAATTCATTATAATAATCGACTTGACTTTTTTAAATGAATCTGTTGTCATACAAAAATTTGCCATTAGTTAGTTGTCAAGGTGAATTATCGGCGAAAAGTTGGTTGGCAAGTGAAATTCGGACAAAATTAATTCGGAGAAAAGGCAGAACCCCCTTGGGATTAGGTGCCAAAGCGGAGTCCCGCGTTCCTTTAGGTTACAACCGGGAAAATGCTGGGATGATTATATGTCAGTTCGGAGCTCACATTTTACGAATTCAGTGGAAATATATATGTAAGTATTTTATAGAAGGAAGGACTAGTAGTAAGGAGTGTGATACTAATAAATAAAAATAATAGGGCGACGCAAACGTACCTACATTCGAAATATATATAAGTTATATGCAGCCATGAGTAGGCGGAAGGCATCGCACATTCGCACGGAACAGCCGAGCGCAATTGTTTAATACACACTATCAAACAAATCACAGCACCCTCGGGCTGCGGGCGCTTTCAAGTTCCGTCTTCAAATCCTAGCATTGTGATACAAACATATCCTACCTAAGGAAATTAAATTCGTTGTCGTATCAGTAACCTACATGTAGATTCAATGGTATGTACATATTATGTATGTCAGTAACAACCCCAAATCATCGCGAACTTCTTTAGCAAATGATTTAACAGGCAGGCCTTCGAAGTTGTCAAAGGTTCCCCACGTGCATTATAAAGCCAATTATACATACTATTATTGAATAGATAGTACAATTTGGAACTGACGAGGTACCTATACATGGTTGGAATCAGCCAACTGTAACAGTATGGGTCAAAGCGTGCGCATGTGTAAATAGCTGCCGTGGCACAATCGATTGGACAAAGTCAATCATCTGAGCGGACAGGTCGCAGCGACCGTGAATCTGCCGGGCGTCCCGCGCCCGCGTCAGTGGGACCTCGGCCAGCGTTCCGTGCGTTTCCTGTCTGACGCCACGTTGCAACATTACCTCCAAGACACCTCCCGACTGTGCTAGTGCCTCATATGACTCTATTGTGAATGTCCCAAAACATGAACCGGAAAAACTGACGCCAGGATCAGATTACAATGTAGAACTGCCTACCAGGCGGAGGAAAATGTGAGTGACGCGTGTACACTACCTCGAAGTAAATCACATGTTTTGTTAGTCAATAGGATTATTAGTGTCTAGTTGATGTTGTGAGAAACAATGCCGCTAAGACATCGACGGTAATTAAGGAAGTGTTAACTATATAGTGCATAGAATATCTTTAATGTGTACTATTTACATAAACAGTCTACACAATTATGAAAAGAGTTTGCCAATATCAGATCAGGGCACTGTAAGTGTTGTATTGACTAAAAACAAAACGCAAAACGGACAGTACCCTACCCTACCTAATGACAATGAGGTATTTGGGCTTAGTGCAGGAATTGCAGTATGTGGAGAAGTATGTGGATGTGTTTAATGCAGAAAATAGGGCATTGTTATTTTGACTAAAAACATTCATGCAATATAAACACTATACAAGGTGTTACAAAAAATACCCCTAAAGCTAAAAGAGGGTTAAAAGGTACCTCGCAAAGAGTCTATTGGCAATAATCGAACACCTGTAGTCCACAAGATAAAAATAGAAAAAACATAAAATAATCATCATTGAAACGCAACTCTGAAAACATTAAACTAAAGAGTAGACTACCCAGAAAGTTATGTACAGTTTGACCTAATTTCCTCTGAGAGGTAAATGACAACCACCATAACTGAGTTAGAGTACATACTCAAGTTTCTCAATTTATGAAAATTGTAAACAAGAAAACAAAATAGTCTTTTAGTTGTAAAATGTCATATGTTGATGAAGATTAGCCTTGTTTTAAAGTGATTACTTTTAAAAAAGACTAACACTTCAGAATTTGCACATACTTAGTTAAATAATAATTAAACCATTTTACTCTAACAAGGGTTGCAATCTTAATAAAAGGAAATCAAACCGCTTTAAGTACTTAAAAAGACTGAAGAAAAAATATGGTGTGCATTAGAAGTCATCTCAATAAACGTTCAGTTTCAGACAGGTTTTTCAGAATAAATATTTTATTTTCATGGGGAATTATAACTATGTAACACCCTGTACCCCACCATGCCAGGTATTTATGTATTAGGCTCAACATACATAATATAATGTACAATATAGATGTATTTATAAAGGAAGTAAGTTACTGTTGTTGTTGACACAACAATATAACCACTTTTGGCTTAATGCAATGTGAGGATTTGTAAGTGTAAGTGGATGCGTTTGCGTAGGAAAGAGGGCGGCCCCGAGGAGGAGCCGACCAACGCGGTGGAAGCGGCACCGGGCATGCGCACCGAACACACCTGCTGCTGCCTCGGCGTGTTGGTAGGCGTCTCGCTCATCGCCGGTAACTTTCATCCTTATTAATAATGCACGCTTTTCTCAAGCTCTGCAATCCCAATCATACCTAGGATGCTAAAATCTTGCCAGTATATACAAACGGAGTTTCGTTCCCATTTTAAAACTACGTGTTGGATTGTGACGAAACTTTGCATGTACAATAACATGAGGTATATCTATGTCTGTAATCAGGTTATATGGTTCCAGTTTATAAAACAAACAAAATACAGCAAAAACAAGTTTTGTATGAAACATTTAAATTAGTTGTATTATTTTTACTATGGTATCTGAAGCTACATAAACTAATTACAGACCTGGATATACCTCATGTCATTCTACATGCAAAGTTTCGTTACAATCTAACATGTTGTTCTAAAATGAGAGTGTAACTACGTTTGTATGGAGAATCGAGCTTACTGCGGACTCTTAAGGACATGTGCAGTTCCTATGAAGTCTGTTGGAGTTGGGAGGCGTCCATGCGAGACCGAACTTATTTTATTGCAGTCTGCCCTTGAACACCGAATTTATGATGACAGATGCTTGACATTGATAATGACAGGAGCTTAAATCCATCTTTTATAGATGCTAAAGGCCAATGATTATGATGATGATGATGACAGATACTTGGGCAGGGTATATGTCATGTCATCAAGGCACTGGTTTTATAAACACAATTAGCACGGCAGGCTGTTCAAATCAGATCAAATCAGAAAAGATGATGATTTGATTCTATTAAAGATTTTGGGTAATAGTATTTTTCACAATCGTGTTATAATAGAGAGCTTTTTAGTCAAGTACCGCGTTTAGGCCACGAAGCTTGCTGAGTGGCCTAAGTAAGGTACGAGAATAAAAAGCTTGATTATGACAGTATTGTGAACAATACTTTTTGTACGAGTTCATTAAAATTAATAATTTAAGTCATTAATACGAAAACTAAATATCGCTTCGTAAGTACTATATTGTCTAGTTCTAATATCCGACTTCTTTTACACAAGATAATCCATAGATAATCACACCACCGGCGTCCGTAATGTTGCAGTACTGTGCTGTGATTGGCCAATCACAAGGCGTAGTTTATTTTTATTTTTTTCATGCCCTGGATACAGCAGCCAGTTTAAGTAGATTTTTGACAGACGACGCGACGCTGCATCGTACCGAAACGCCATAGATTGGCAATTTTGTATCGGATCAAGGACACATATTATTGAAATACGAAGTTCTATTTTCAATTTTTTTTCGATTGTCTAGAGCGTATCGAAAAAGTTATTTCGGTTGTTTCGGAACTAACATAGACTATTCAATGACGAAAAGAGTGACGTTGCAGTATTCTCTATGAAATCTTAATACACAGATTTTAATCGACGAGTACAAAAAAATGTTTAAGGTTGCATAGATACGAAATTAAAGTTTATATTTGTCTGTTTTAACACAATGACACTAAAACACTGAGATATGTACTAATGAAATATTTCCTATTATGCAGCCCTCGTAGCCGTGATCCTAATGAAGGATACCACCGTCGAAGTAACCGTCTTACGACAAGTACATGTGGTGAGTTGTCACAGAGTATTAACAGTGGAATTTAAGAGATTATTCTGACATGACAGACAATTTGTTTTATCTTATTCAAGGAGCTTGTCACACAAGTGATCATGTCGCTCCGTTATATCAACATGACATATTTTTCCTGATTACTAATTATTCTATTGACAGTACACCTTTGAGCTAACTGCAATAGTGCTGTGTCCCGACGTCATAGCTGGTGTTAAAATGCCAGACAATATTGGCTCATTATTGGTCGTTTTCAAGATGAAATTACTATTTCACGATTTAAAGTTACTTTGTTTATAAGAGAATTGATGAATACTAGAAGTAAATAGCCCAACAAATAGTACAAATGGACATTTTTGCTTCGGGAACCACGAATATAACTCGAATGCGAGCAATTTCACATACTCATGATTCTCATGAAGCGTGTGAAAACAACGTTGTTCAAATTTATTATAATATATTGGTTACCCTTGCAAAACGATCAAATACGGAATAGTTATAAGTTCACATTCGTATCTGTCTATCTGGATAAGCACACAGTACTTATACGTCTTATCGAATTAGTTGTCCATAATTTTCCATCCAAAATTAACACGAATAGTAATCTGAATAATGTGTCGGTAAAAACATTATTGGCACCCAAAGATTTATTGCTATGTTTATGGCAAGATGTCGCGTGAAATATTATTATGTATGTGTTTACGAGAAAGGGACAAAACAAAAGTTAGTTAACAGAGATTTGTTAAGTTTTATCAAGGTTATCTTATTAAAGTTAATTATTCAACGCCTTCAGAATCTTTAGTCAGATAATCCATACCTATACTAATATTATAAATGAGAAAGTGTATGTGTGTGTGTGTGTGTGTGTTTGTTTGTTTGTCCATCTTTCACGGCAAAACGGAGCGACGGATTGACGTGATTTTTTAAGTGAAGATATTTGAAGGGACGGACAGTGACATAGGATAGTTTTTATCCCCAAAATCATCCCCTAAGGGGATGAAATGGGGGATAAAAGTTTGTATGGAGCTGCGATATAAACGAGTTCCACGCGGACGGAGTCGTGGGTAGAAGCTAGTAATTAAATAGTGGTGTAAATCAATTTTTCCTTCGCTGTTTAAACTATTCCTATGAAGTTAATTCAAGCAGTACATATTTAGGATCTTGTGTAACACATTCGTCTGTGTTTCAGCTAATGTCCCACGGTGAGCGCACACCCAGTGAACGAGAGTTGGCGATGCTAGGAACTCCCCCGTCCGAGCACGTCTTTGCGCCGTATGGTGCCGGTGCTATTACTAACGTGAGATCCCATCAATCAACAATTTACCATATGACTGTGAACATATACAGTCGTTTGTCGCGATATGGTCCCGCCTCAACATAATGCTGACTCACTAGCTGACTCGCCAGTCTTCCGGCGAGACCATTTCAGCCCGCGTTTTTTTCTTTTATACGTTATCATCACAGAGCACCCGCTTAAAATTACTTCAGCCAATATACAATTATGACCTATTCACATAGCGTGGGATTTCAATCCCATATTTACACGATGCATCCATATTCGTGTCATAGCCAAAACCTAATTCAATTCCAGCGCTTCGTGGGAATCACATAAACTTATGCGACAATAGATTTTTATGAGCGTAGTTCCTCGATTCAGAAAATTGGTTGTTCGCGGGCTGTAACCAATCGCTGGTGTCATTCAAGCCCCGAGAGAATCGTGGGACATTCGAATTAGGTTTCGGCTGATGCATTGGTACTTTATTCTTGGTCACGTTGTGCTATTCATTCGGGACAAGCGAACTGACGGCGAGCCGTCCTTGTGGTGACTGATTGTCTCGGTGCATCGCAACGAGAATGCGGCTGATATAATGTATCCCTTGCAGTTATTTGTCAACAATTGAATCAAGTTTATAACTTTTATAATGCATCGCGTTGCACGTGTAACCGTTATTTGTGTATCTTTTTATTTGAATTACTTAACATGGGATTTGGCTATGGCCACCAAAAAATTGTACAATAACGGGCGTGAACTGGTAACACACGGTAACATACTAGAATTAAGGTAACACACGTGAAATTTGAAAACCCTAGACTACACGAGGGATTTTTCTATTTTTAGCCGACTGCCGCATCAAGGAGGGTTATGTTTTTCGGTGTAATGTAGACTTATAAGATGTCACTATTTGTAGCCCGTGAAAACTCATATTAATGTAAATAATAATAACTTATAATCAACTAAGAAGATTGAAATAAACTAAATTATTTAATAAATACCAATAAGTAGCGAATCCCTACGTTTTTATAATGAACACTCAGCTTAACAACAGATCACGAATGTTACGTAACACATATAGTAACACACGGTAACATTCGTGAATCGAAGACGCTGTAGACATAAACTTAAAAATTATACATTCGGAGTTTTGAAGCTAGAAAGCACTGGACACATTTATTCGTTAAACGAATCGTCTACCTACATCTACAATTTATTATGAATGCATAAACATGTGTTCTTATCTTGGATATTTACTTAACAAAACGTAAAATACTAACGAGACAAACACACCGGCTACTTGTTGTTGATATTCTGTCGTGAACAAAATTGCGGATGTCATTCCGTAGGTTGGACAACCTGTAGTGTGGTGTTGCCATGACTCAATAAAGGTTTTTGCGGCCCTGGATTCTTGTTAGTTTAATAGGAATATGATAACTTACGTGAAGTATCATTCAAGAACGAAAAGTGAGACACATATATGAAGTTACTTTTGTTACACTTAATTGCGTTATTTTATTAAAATAATTCAATAGAAAAGTAGCAAATTTAGTGAACAACGTTAGGCATTCCGAACCTATAGAGGGTAAGAAACAAATTTTATATTTTTTCTAACTTCAATCTGCGAGATGTCGTTGTGGACACACGATTTTTGTATGAACGCAGAAATTAACCTTTTCAAAAAAAATACATAATTAATTACGGCAAACGTTAACTAACTTAAATTACATTTCTATATGCATAAAACATTCTGGGGATCAGATGTGCCTTTACAAGTTATTATAAAACAGAGACTAATGAAAAATATAATTATTTAAGTAAGAGGGACATAGATTTTTTTCCAAATGTACAATTTTTGGTGGCCATAGCCATTTGCGACATATTTAATTGCATTAAGCTAGCTGCATCTAGCCAAGCTAGCAGTAACTGATCTTTGCTTAATGCAGGGCGACATAGTGCCCTGCATGAAGCAGAGATCTGTTACTGCGCGTATAATGTATTGCCCTAAGGTGTAACCTACGTCACTCTCACACGCTGTTTATGCTGAATGAAGTGTGAAATGCTGCGGCTAATCCCAGATGTTACCACAAAAGGTACTTGTTACATATGTAAAATAGGCATCTGTTGCCAACACAACTTTGGTGGAACAGCCTGTGAGTAACGTAGGTTACACCTTAGAGCAATACTTTGTTGGGAATATTTAGGCCATGATTGATTGTGGGATTGTCTTAAATGGAAGGAGAGGTGAAAAAATGTTTTGTGAATTATGCCTTATGTGTCCGCATCCTTGGCCCGCATCTATTTACAAACAAGAATCGTAACAACCAGGAAGGGTCAATGTGACGAGACAGAACGGGACAAATGTTTATAACGAAGTGTCAACTTCCCGGTCCACGCGAGGGACCCGCCGAAGGTCGCTCCGCAGGAACATGGTGGCTACGAAGACAGATTACTGTCGACGCTAATAATGATATATGGACTTGTGGCTCAACGTGACAGTATGTTAAAAAGTGTACGCAATACGCATATATGAAACGTCAAGGTGCCGCGCACATGTAGGTGGATGATTTATTTCCGCGCCCAAACAACTTAGCAGTTAATGTACAAAGATTTACAGGTTCAATTGCTAGCTGTATATTTGAAATTCATGTTTCTAAAGCTGCGTTCCAATGCGAATTCTTCTCATAATCGACCGTTAACTGAATTGTTCATAACGACATTTGATTCATGAAGGCCCCGGAACCCGCCCTCTAATCGATTATAATTAATATTTTTAGGAAGGCAAGATGTTAACTTACGAGATGGGCGCTTTACTTAGGAGGAGATATAACGACTTCATGGGACCATATTACGAACAAGGTAAGTAATTTAATAGTTATTTACGATACAAGTGCCGAAAATAGGAAATTCGCAACGAGTGGTGACAAATTAAAACTCGACCGAAGGGAGTGTTTTAAATCGACACGAGTTGCGAATTATCTATTGGCACGTGTATCGTACAACGTTTTACTGTACATATGGCTCTTGAAAGTTTCGACATATGCACGAAAAGTGCTCTTCCCGCACTAGTGCGGGAAAGTAGCACCATATGAACTGTAAAATATGTTTTACAATATTTTACTTTGATATAAAAGGCCAATCTTTTACAGAAAACAGTATTGTGATAGCGTCGAACACGAATCTAAGTAAGATGACCGCTCTCCTGATTTCGGCCGGGCTGTGGCCGCCGCCGCAGGAGCAAGTTTGGAACGACACAATCGGCTGGCAGCCAGTGCCGTACACATATCCACCTCGAGATAAAGATTTCGTAAGAATAACATATTATCTCTGTACAATATTTGCCAAGTCAATGACAAGTATAGTAATAATTTAACCTCGACAAGCATTACAATCCAAGGTGAAAAAGACAAGTCCGGGCGGATAATGATCTTATTCGCTTAAGTTCAATTAAACAGAGGCACGCAGACTTAAAATTTACGAAAATATATAACAGTAATGTTTTATTTTGTTGTGTAGCTTTTGTATGAAGAGAATTGTCTTCGATATACTCAAGAAAAGGACCGGATTTTAAGCGCCTTCAGAGAGCAAGGCCTACTGCTTCCTTACAAAGACCTCTTCCATAAGATTGCGCAGATGACGAGCATCAATTACAGCACACCGCAAGACGCTTACTATTTAAGCAACTTGTTCCTTATACAGGTATATAAGAAACTAATATATTTCTCCAATATGCTCGGAAATGTTCGCCTTACTGTAGCAAAACCAGTACGTGAAGTCCCTCGTTACTGATAAACGCGAATTTAAATATTTATCAAATTAAAATTCATAACGAACTACAATGTGTTCCAATTAAAAAAAAATCCGTTTAAACTTTATTATTTTTAATGACATAACATTTGAAATTGTGATCGATTCTATGTAATGTTTTTAATTCTTTTATATGTCAATTAGTGGAAGCCCAATTTCATAAGAAAACCGCAAATCGATGTACAGTTTAGCCGTTTGGCACACGCATACAAGAGGTCAAAACAATTTTTTTGACCCGCAGTTCCTAAAAACATTTCCCTTAGGGGGGAGTGCCGAAACATTTTTCTTTTTGAATGGATTTTTTTTTTCTGAAACCTATCGTGTGTAGTATCATATGAAAGGGCTTTTTGAGGCGATTCTAAAAATATGCCACATCATTACATTTTAGCCATATTTTTTTAATTAAAACAAAAATAATTTTCGAAACATACCAAGTTTGGGCTCCTCCAGACACAATATGGCTGATTTTTTTAAAATTCAACATACCACAAATGATACGTGATATCCTCATATCTAACCTCAAAAAAGCAATTTTGAAAATAATTGCATTAAGTTTTTTTTTAATTTTTCAATATTACCAAGTGAAACAAACAAATAAAAAATTAAAAAAAAAACTATATGATATTATTTCTAAATTGCTGTCTTGGGGATAGATATAAAGATATAACGGATCATTTGTGATACATTATATCTTGATATCCTTATCCTTATATATTACCTTGATATTTTGTGAAAAAAACTAACCAAACTATACCAACTGATGAAAAAGCGCAGTTAAAGGGTTAAAGAGGTATTTCCCGTTGGATATATGGATACTACGTATCATTTTATGATTAATAAGTAACGTATCTGCAGTACAGTTCCATAAGTCACGTAAAATAGGTATTCAAGTAGAACTGTGTCCCTTGGTGATATTGAAAAATTAAAAAAAAAATACTTACTGCAATCCTTTTCAAAATTGCTTTTTTGAGGTTAGATATGAGGATATCACGTATCATTTGTGGTATATTGAATTTTAAAAAAATCAGCCATATCGTGTCTGGAGGAGCCCAAACTTGGTATGTTTCGAAAATTATTTTTGTTTCAATTTAAAAAATATGACTAAAATGTAATGATGTGGTATATTTTTAGAATCGCCTCGAAAAGCCCTTTTATTCGATACTACACACGATAGGTTTCTGAAAAAAATCTTTTTTTTCCCATACAAAAAGAAAAATGTTTCGGCACTCCCCCCCTAAGGGAATTTTTTTTAGGAACTGCGGGTCAAAAAAATTGTTTTGCCCTATAGTATGTGTGTGCCAAACGGCTAAACTGTACATCGATTTGCGGTTTTTTTAAGCGTAGGGCTACCACTAAATTGAAACTGGCACCACGAGCAATGCCGTATATGTACTTTTAAAAGTTAGTTGGGCGGGAACTAATAGGTTATTGAAATTCTAGCTGTTCTAAGATTATTGGAAATATTATTTGATTTCCTCACATTTTTGGAGAAAAGCACTATATCTGCCAAGGCAGGACTTGCTATTTCCCGGCCTCTGCAAATATTGTACTATTTAATCCTATAACAAAATTAATTAATCATATTATCGTACTACCAATCCGACTTATTCTCTTGAATTAAACTTTAGCGTTTATTGAAGCCTCTATAAATAAAAAAGAGATTTTAATGAGCTTGCTGCAGAATCTTTTTGATTAGAAGAAAAACGATCATTATAAGTAACTACTACTATATATAACACAGTCTTGTATTTTCAGGACGATATCAAAGTAGCGAACCCAAAATGGGCAAAACACGTGAAAAGAAAATTAATGGATGCAGCGAGATTGGAGTATATGATGATGTTCAATAATAACTTGCTACGGAAACTTAGTGGTGGTAAGTTATACTGCAATACATTCTACAAAAATATTTACCGTACTGTGCACTGATGCCACAGTCATGATAAAAGTAATCAGTAGTTACTAGTCACACTGGGCTTTATACATAGATTATTTATGATATGTACATAATGTACCCAGACCTAAAAACATATTAATGATTGTTGCCCGTTTACGAAATGCGCGTTTCTATCACCGTGTGTAGTTAACCGTACTAAGTTAGTCAAACATGTATTGAATGATGCCGTTTATACACAACGAACATATGGTAACATAAGATCCTAAATTACAAGCATTGTTTCCTATGATTCAGTCTGTCAGTGATTGGCTCACTCAGTCATAATAATTAGATTTATAAGATTAAATGTATTTTTATTAATCTTTTATTGCCGACTGTACTTTTCTGTATACCATCATCAACTACTAATTGAGACTATTCTAACGAGCCCAAACTCAACGGGGTACGTGGGTTAAGTACTGAATTTCCATGGCCACCTTCTGTCTCCATCAGCACATAAGCTCGATGGTAGGTACCATAATACTGAATTGTCATCCAAACTATACTTATACTCAAAACATCAGCTCAATCGGTCACCGGGATGTGGGTCAAATTTAACTCGCAAGATTAAACATTTAACAGGGCAAGTTAAATAAGAGCTTGTAAAATGTTGAAATATTGATTGACCCGTGTGGTGTCGGGTTAGAATTTCACCACCCCCTTTCTTCCCGTGGGTGTCGCAAAAAACCGAGTAAGGGAGCAGGGTTGAAGTGTGTTGTGGGCGATGGGCTAGCAACCTATCACTGCAATATCACATTTAGTCGATCTTTTATACCCACGTTTATGCTAAAAGTGGCGCTGGAACATACGTTTCATGTCCTCTGCCTACCCCTTTTGGGAATAAAGGCGTGAATGTATGTATGTAAAAAATTGAAATTTCAAGAAAAAAAAAACAATGGTTATAATCAACATTACAGGAGCACTTCTCCAACAAATCCTAAGCGAAGCGTCAAACTCGAGTTGGCGCGTGATAGTGCGCACGGGCACGCCCGTGTCGGTGGCGGCGCTGCTGGCCGCGTGCGGGGCGCCGTCGCCGCGCGCGCCCGACCCCGGCGCGGCGCTGCTCTTCGAACTGCACGAGAAACTGCCCGTGCCGGGGCGGGACGAGAGCGCGCTTACTTATGAACAGCGGTTCGGTTTCAAGGTTTGGTTTTACTACATGTCATCCTCCTAGCGTTATTCCCGGTTATGCCCTGAAGGAGTGGCCAAAGTTAACAATTTGGGCACAACAGCATTGTTCTAATGATAAGCTGTTTACGAACATCTTAAAACCACTATACACTTCGGATATTTTTTGAATACAACGATGGAGGCAACCCTGCATACTTGCATCTCCAGAGGGATCACAAGCCGCAACGCTCTTTATTGATTTGAGAGTTCGTTGTGTAGACAGAGACAAATGCATGTTCATCCCTCTCAAAACGGCGCGCCCCAGTCTCATGCTGGGGCCACACTCACGAGAAATGCCATTAATTATCGCGATAATCGTAGTGTGACCGTACGGTTAACGTCCATTATCGCGATACTTAATGGCATTTCTCGTTAGGTGGCCCGGGCATTACTCAACACAACGAACACAACACCACATACCTAAATAGTTGTTAGGAGTGTAAGGTTGTACTTCCCCAGTTAGGCTGCTGTAAATGTAAGCATGGTGACATTCTGTTGTGCCCTACCTCTCCAAAAATGTAATGGTGGCTTAAAACGATTACTTACGATTAAAGCCATATAATCAATTTGGTTTGTATTGATATATTTCCTTCCAACAGATTTACTACTGGGACGACGATTCTGCCGAACCTCGGCTGATGGAGGTACCTGGTTGCAGCACCCTGTGCCCGCTTGGAACCTTCAAGGAACTCACCAAACACATAGTGCCAGTAGATTTTAACAAAGAGTGCGAACTGATTGCCACATGATTATTTATCTAGTGAAATAGACATGTAGTGTAAAGTGTGACGAAGTGCATAATAAATAAGGCTGTGGTTTGTATTTAGTATTAGGCCTTACGGCTCAGGTAATAAAGCACATTATTGTATCGATTTTTGGTTTGTTTGTTACACACCCGTGTCAGTTGCGTTAGCGCCGTCAGTGGTTTTTTTCATTAGACAATCAAGCGTTCATAGGCCACAGCTGCTTACCACCAAGCAGGCCCTATGCATGCTTTATCGGAATCCTTTATTTTACCGAAAAACGTTTCATTGAATGCATTGTTTCGCCGAATTTTAATTTCATCGAACTTTTTTCATAAATTTTTTGGGTATTTTAAGTAAAACGTAATTATGTATGTGCGTTCGCATTAGGTTAGGTTAGGTTTGTTTTGTAAAAAAACCCTGAAAAGGATGTTGATGAATTTTAAAAAAATATGCGAAATATTCATTCGATGAAACGTTTGTCGGTAGAACAAGGGTAAATCGTTTTATAAGGCAAATAAGTATCAGTCAAAAAAATATTTTTTGGTAAAAGCTTTTATTCCCACTATACTTTTCTGTATACCGTCATGAACTACTCGTTGAGACGGTTCTAACGAGACCAAATTCTACGGGGTTACCTCGGTTAAGTACTGAATTCCCATGGCCACCTACTGTCTCCATCATCAGATCAGCTCGATGGTACCATAATATTGAATTGTCATCCAAACTATACTTAAACCCAAAATTTCCGCTTAGTCGGTTGAATATTCCTGCATCAAAATTGAGTTGCAAGATTCCAAGCATAGTTGCATACATTGCAAGTTAAATAAAAGCTAGTAAATAAAAAATGAACGCTCCTAGATTCTCCTTCTCAATGTTGCGTTGCTGTTCGTTCTTAACTATATACCACTAGCTTCTGCCCGCGACTCCGTCCGCGTGGAACTCGTTTATATCGCGGCTCCATACAAACTTTTACCCCCCATTTCACCCCCTTAGGAGATGATTTCGGGGATAAAAACTATCATATGTCACTCTCTACCCCTTCAACTATCTCCACATAAAAAATGACGTCAATTCGTCGCTCCGTTTTGCCATGAAAGACGGGCAAACAAACACACGCACACTTTCCCATTTATAATATTAGTAAGTATAGTAAGTAGGGATGTACGGACTTACCTTCGTCTATTTTGAGGCCAGTCTCGTCTTTGGGGATATTCATGGAGATCTCCGCTAGGGCGTCGGCGCCCCACGTGAGGTTTCCACGCAGTTTCAGGTACTCGGCTATCAGAGCTGCGATGTGAAGCTGGCAGCACATGGCCTACGAAAAATATATGACAACTTAAGTTTCTGATTGGATATCAATTATATCATGCATCAATAAAATACTCTAGGAAGTTCCGACAGGTATGCCCTAGGCGGGTTCCTGGCAATGAAAGAGTTAAAATGGCCCGCTCTAGACATAAATATAAGACATAAGCTCACAAACCTGTGCATATGGCACGTCCGAAACTATACGAGAAAATTCTGTCAAAAAACTACTTCATATATAGAGCATAAAGTCGTTTTTTGCTTGCATTAGTTAGACAGAATTGAGTGTAGCAGTTTCGGATAGAGTATATATAGAGTGACGCACCTCGTCGTGGTCGCCCTGCCTCGCGTTGTGGTCGGCCAGCGTGGCGAGCCAGGCGTGCCGCAGGCGCGGCGTCGCGCGGCACGACGCCGCCAGCGCGTGCTGTAGCTCCGCCAGGTGCACGCTGCCCGCTCCTACCGATTATATACTTATTTGTGTCGCAAGGGAGCTAAATAGTATGCTTACGGCGAGGGCGGTGTATTGAATCCTAAACGTAGCGAGGGATCCTACAATAGAACCCTGAGCATAGGGAGGGATTCTAACGAAGGATCCTGAGGGTAGTAAGGGATGCAATTGTTAACGCCCGAGACGAAGATATTTTGCTACTACACTGACACATACTATTTTTCACACAGACTATGAAGAAATTTAAAAAAGATGCTGTTATAATGATTTAACAAGTTAAAACAAATTTTCTTAATTATAATTATTATTTTTTAAATATGACGAAAAATTCATAAATTTTCGGGTGCGTCCCACGAGATATAACAACAATATATATAATTTCATATTAATAACGTCCACAAGATATAATGAACGTTAGCTATAACAACAATATCAATACTTTTATAAGGAATAACGGTCAATTGCCATAATAATCATATTACATAACGTTTTTTTCTATAACACTCAAATGGACTAATTTCATTTCGTATAACATACATAAAATATAACGATCATAACATATAATATCTTTTCGTATAACATACATAACGTATAACGATCATAACGCATAGTATATTTTCGTATAAGGATTATAATACAGACAATTAGGTTAGGGTAGCCAGGAAAAGGGGACACGGGGGGGCGGAGCCTGCCACAAAGGAGGCTCGGGGGGCGAAGCCCCACGCAGTAAAAAACAACAAATACTCTTAACAATGGTATTACCTGCAGGTTAGGTTAGGGTTGCCTTGTGTCCCTTAGAGCGGAAATAGACACCCCGCGAAGCGGGGTGGCGTCGACACGCTGGCGGTTAGGTAAGGTTAGGTTAAAATAATTGGCGTGATATCAAAATAAATTTAATTTCAATTTACAAACGTTTAATATATTTTTTTTCAAACTCAAATTTGAGGGTATCGCTCTAAGAAATTCACATTTTCAGTATATGCTCATTTTTTATTTAGTATATTATCGATATTGCGCTCCTGTTCTATATACATTATTTTACGCTTAGCAGCCAGTTCACAATTTTTTAATTTTTCTATAACCCCCATAATTTTAATACTCTCCTGTAGAAGCTCCATTGCAAAGTGATAAAAACCAGGTTTCACCTTGTCAATGATCTGATTCAAGCGATGATGCCAAAATAACTGAAGGCGATTCGAGCATTATATTTTTTGATGTTAGATAAATTGAATATTATATGTTATAAACCTTAGGTGTTATGCATATTATACGCTTTAATCGATATATCAATTGATATTATATCCAAAGTACGTTATACTTTACGAAATTATATATTTTGACATTATACCTTTCGTTCGTTATGTGCAATGAACGTTATACTATACAAACTTATACACAGTGAGCGTGTATATTATGACCGTTATATGATAAGTTGTTATACCTCGTATTACTTACCCTAAATTTTCATATAACGTTATTGAAGTTAAAATCTGAAATATATTTGTTTTTAAGATCTGTTGAATTGGCACATTGCGTAAATCCTACATCCAAGAAATAAATTATAAAAGTAGCTTAATAAGTAGCATTTTGATCCCTCTCGTCGTGGGGGAAAAATTATTTTTCGAAATAAAAGGTGTGGAAAATCTTTTTAATAGAAGAGCACTTTTATGGTGTTACAAAAACCAAGCAAGAATAAATTATTTTCGGGTACACTACATAAATACGAAAATCTAAATTCCTATAGTCGAAATCACGAATTTCACAATACCGATTTTCATAATTCCGAATGTTTTAAAACTCCTAATATAAGTATTCAGATTCTTCATAAATCAGATTTTCATAAATCCGAAATTTCAAAAGGTCTAACGGTTACAACTCCGATTATCAAAATTCCGAATTTCAATACCCCGAATAATAAGAAGTCCGACGGAATAATAATCCGAAATATCAATTAAAATCCGAATTCCGATTATTAAAATACCGATTTTCAAAAATCCGAATATCATTACACCGACCAATTATAAACCCGAATAAACAAAAATCCGAAAAATCTGAATTACGAATTCCTGTTACTAATAACTATCAAATTAATCATTAAAACAACCCCCAACTTCTAAGATAACTCCCGCAGCTAACACACACGAATTAAGTACCTAAGATCCGCATTTTAAACGCCTGGAGTGGAGAAACTGAAAAGCAAATCACATGAATACACAATTAATCGACATCATTCATAAGGAACAAGTTATTAACTATTTATAGGAAGATGGGTACATGGAAAACGAATTACAAGCATTTCCTATACAGAATATTGTGAGCAAATTGTGTACATCATGTGTATTATCCTCGTAAATATATAATAAAAAGAAGACTAAGAATAAGAAGATTATAAAAGAAATAGAAAAATGCGAGTTCGGCCTTAGGATTATATATACTACGGAGCCAGGGACACACGCCAATTATTTTAACTTAACCTAACCGCCAGCGGGTCAACGTCCGCTCAAATTTCCGCTCTAAGGGACACAAGCTAACCCTAACCTAACTTACTAATAATACCATTGTTACGACTAAATTGTTTATTTTTTTACTGCGGGGGGCTTCGGAGAACCCTATTCTCTACGGGAAATAAGAATCGTAATTTCCGGATTTTTTATTCCCCGTGTAGTTTCTAAAATCCGAATTTCATATTTCTTAAGAAATAAAATACCGATTATTGAAAACACGAAGTTCACTATCCCGAATATCAGATTTCCGAATTAGTAATGAAATTTCGGAAATTTGATAATCGGAGTACTGTTTTTCGGGCCATTGACACTTCGCGCTTTTGATTGTTCGGAGTTATAAAAATCGGAAAAACAAACTATAGACATTATGAAATTGGGTAAAATGAAATGGCACAATGATCATGCAATAATGCAATGATAAGCAACATGAATATTTCATTTTCATTTTCATTTTTTCATTGTGGTATTATTAGGAAGAAAACAGGGGTCCGATTAATTTATGGCCCAATAATCGCGTCCTCCATTCATGAATCTTTCTCTCCCTTTACGTATGTGTTAAAAAGAGACAGAGATATAGTGGACATGGCTTATTGGGCCGTACGTTAGCCGGAACCTAAAACAGTATGGGATGTGTTACCCGCGCCCCCGCTGCCGCCCACGCCCGCGAGCCGCGCGCGCGCCCCCACCACGGTGCGCACGCGACGCATCAGCTCCGCCACCTCCGTTGACAATCCTGACGGACATTTAATGCCGGCTGTACAGTCAGCATCATATAGTTGCCGACTGATAAAGTAGCCAAATATATCGGAGCACGTCTTTATTACTATAGGAGTAAGGTAAGGGTGTGTTACGATATATTTGGCTACTTTGGCTGCTACTAACTATATGATGCTGACTGTACACACTCGTCGAGAGCTCCCCGAGTCTCGGGCGAGAATCTCTCGACGAGAGCACACCATGTACTCTCGACGTCAAAGATATGTATACATTTTTCGCCTTATTACAATGGAGTAAGGTGCATAAGTGTATACATATCTTTGAACTCGACTGTACACACGCGTTGCGTCATTTGAGCAGTGGAAAAACTCTTTGACTCGGCCGCAAATCCGACACGCTACCGAGGCGAGACCCGAGCGGGCGACACAAGGTGAGAGCATCATGTACATACTCGTTCTCGGTCTGTCGCGGTGAGTCTCGGCGAGTGTGTACAGCCGGCATAAAGATATAATAGGGTTTGTAGATTCATGTTAAAATTGATAACGTAGTGTTGCTAAATGGACAGTGAACCATAAAATGATTATAATAAAGTACAAATTACAAGATATATTTAAACACATAAAAAGAAGCCTCAAAGTTTAGAAAAACAATTTTTCTTTTTATTGTCCAAGCGTAAATTTAAAGCGGCCGATAGAATCTTTGCGTTTTTATAGAACCAAAATTGTATACCAACTATGGACCTAAACGCAGTATTTCGCGACCGAAACACCAATTTACTTGATTTTCCATTCAACGATAAGAACAAATAGCAAATTGTGACGTCATACTTTTTATACGACAATTAGTATGAAGCTTATCGGCTACCGCCAGCGAGGTCCGTCTATGACTCAAAGTTTTGGTTATTTATGTTATTTAATTGTAATTGTTCCCATACAAACATTTGTTCCCCTCTAAAAACTAGTTCAGATGGCATCGTAAAAAAAATCTTAAGTCATAGATTGGTTCTAATACATTGTTGTAGAGGCTGAAACGCAAGCAACGGACGAGTGAGTTTGAGGCAGATCTGATATAAAAAACTAAAAACAACATTCTCTTTTCAAAAGGACTATTATGTATCAAATTATTGTTCGAAGATCAATCAACTTTTTTCTGGTTGTAAATTCTGTTTCGGTAAGCCAGGTGACAATAGTAATAGAGTTTCTCAGAAAAAGTATCATTATATTGGTCCATATTTAGAACAGTCAGTCAACCATTCGACAGTATATTATGTTCTAGCCTCAATTTAGACCATATATCGCAACATTTTCGAATAGAAATACCAGAAACAAAAAAACAATTATTATTAAATGTTACATTTAGCTTTAAAAATATCTCAAATACAAGAATATTGATAATATTCCATAATCAAAGACATGCTTTGACGGTTCTAATCAAATATTACCAAATAAACGACTGAAGTATCATAAACCATGACTATAAAATTCAAAGTATTATTCAAACATACCAGTTCCCTTCATGGCCTTGTCACCGGTCGCGAAGCAATTTATCACAGAGAGAGATTCTTGAAATCGTTTGCAGTTGAGTGCCGTTGATGTGTCAAGAAGCTTGGAAACAGCTATGATGACCTATTAAACATAATAAACAATAAACTTTTAAGTACAATAAAATTCGACATTACCTTCTAAAATAATTCAAGATCAGGATGAGGCACGTTTGCACTGTAAAAGAAGACTGAGGCTGAACAGTGATTTCATCACAATTGCAATAAGACAACCGCTGTCGAACCGTTAGCGCTTGACATTGTCCAGCCAGTGTTCGGATTACCGCGTTTTGGTAAAGAGGTCATTGAACCGTGACTGTATCTAATGTTAAACGAAACTGATTGGGGAGACCAATTACCTAATAATTTTGTCCCATTTATTATTTTCCACAGCGTTTTTACTAGAGACTACTTCCGCGTGGCACTCGTTTATATCGCAGCTCCATACAAACTTTTACTCCCTTAGGGGATGATTTCGGGGATAAAAACTATCATATGTCACTCTCCATCCCTTCAACTATCTCCACTTAAAAAATCATGTCAACCCGTCGCTCCGTTTTGCCGTGAAAGACGGGCAAACAAACACACACACTTTCCCATTTTAATATTAGTATGGATTGATGGTTGTGAATGGCAAATATGCAATGTTTTGTTTGCCTGTTTTGGAGGAGTTTTGGGTATCAACAATAAAGTCGGGCATTCCGAAATGTACGGCCTGAATGCTCGCTCCACTTCAGCGTGAAGCGGGGCGGGGCTCGCAGCGTCCATGTAATATAATGTATAATGTGGATACACGCAACTGACCAATGTACACACGTGGGAGACGTGTTTAGCGTGTGCGTGCATTGGTTGCTGTGGAAATGTTGATACACGCAGCTAGAACAATGGGTCCACGAGGGTGACGTGTATAGCGTGTGCGTGCGTAGCGTGCGCAGCAGTGGGGCTCCAGCTTTACTTAAACGTCTGTGTCAAACGGCGCACCGTCGTAATTTCATATACCAATCGAATCCCGGCTCGTACAGTCACCACCAGATAAAAATAAGGTGCTCACAAATATCTGACCACATCTCGAATGCCTCGACAATAGACGTGTTCAGATATTTGTGAGCACTTTGACCGCTCCGATATATCTGATGGCGACTGTACCAATGACTTTTTTCAGCAATTTTCAATTTACCATTAGCTTTCCGGTGAGGGAAAACATCGTTAGGAAACCGGTCTAAACCAAATAAGGTCTAGTTTTCCGTCTTCGTTGGAAGGTCAGATGGCATTCGCTTTCGTAAAGCTAGTGCCTAAGCCAAATCTTGGGATTAGATGTCAAATTTGACGCCGGGCTTGAAATACAGCAAATGAGTGTGCTATGCACCTCTGATTGGTAATTTCTATGTTTATTGTGTCTACGTCTTACGAAAAAACCGGCAAAACGGAAAAAAACTCGTTTGTTCTATGGGAGCCCCTTTAAATATTTATTTAATTTTGTTGTTATAGCGGCCACAGAAATACATCATCTGTGAAAAATTTAACTGTCTATCTTGGTTCATGATATACAGGCTGGTGACAGACGGACGGACAGACAAACGGACAGTGGAGTCTTAATAATAGGGTCTCTTTGGGTAAGAAGCAGGTTCCTGCATTTTTGTCACTTCACCCCTTTCGCGCGCGTTTGTCACAGGGTGAACAATAGTACATTACCACAGAGTCGCGAAGAGTAAGTAATTATTGTTCCGGTCGAGGAAAACGTAAGCTAGCGGACACCACGTCTGCGCATAGCGTGCTGCCACCTAGCGAGATACACGGCACACAGGCACTGTACCTGCAGGTGCACCCTGGTGAGGCCGCCGCCGTGCTGGAAGTTGGCGCGCATAGCGTGCTGCCACCTAGCGAGATACACGGCACACAGGCACTGTACCTGCAGGTGCACCCTGGTGAGGCCGCCGCCGTGCTGGAAGTTGGCGCGCATAGCGTGCTGCCACCTAGCGAGATACACGGCACACAGGCACTGTACCTGCAGGTGCACCCTGGTGAGGCCGCCGCCGTGCTGGAAGTTGGCGCGCATAGCGTGCTGCCACCTAGCGAGATACACGGCACACAGGCACTGTACCTGCAGGTGCACCCTGGTGAGGCCGCCGCCGTGCTGGAAGTTGGCGCGCATAGCGTGCTGCCACCTAGCGAGATACACGGCACACAGGCACTGTACCTGCAGGTGCACCCTGGTGAGGCCGCCGCCGTGCTGGAAGTTGGCGCGCATAGCGAGCTGCCACCTAGCGAGATACACGGCACAAAGGCACTGTACCTGCAGGTGCACCCTGGTGAAGCCGCCGCCGTGCTGGAAGTTGGCGCGCATAGCGTGCTGCCACATAGCGAGATACACGGCACACAGGCACTGTACCTGCAGGTGCACCCTGGTGAGGCCGCCACCGTGCTGGAAGTTGGCGCGCATGAGCAGGTAGAGCGCGGCGGCCGCCTCGCGCCGCAGCCACGCCGCGCGCGCCTCGCACAGCCGCACCACCGCGGACACCACGCCCGCGCATAGCGTGCTGCCACCTAGCATAAATCGCATGTAAAGCAGCGATTCTATGAGCTACTTCAATATGATCCCAGAGCTCGACGCTACACCGAATATTTAAGGCTGATTGGAGCAGGCATATACGCATTAGAGAAGATGTTTTCAAAAGGTTTGTAACGCTTGTTTTCAACGCTTTTTATTAGAAAGAGACACTTCCAGTTCGACTACCAGTTACAGTAGTACCACAAATTTAAATTACAACGATGTATCCACGCAGAAAGATTTTTTTGAAAACTATTAAACCAATCATAAGGCAGCGCATTCGCGCGGGTAAAATCTTCAACGCCCATTGGCCTAAATTTTGCGCGCGACGCCGGCTGCTCCGGCGCCCGCAATTTTGTCTGAACGCCATGAGCGGGAAAGCACGAGTTAACCTGTCATTGCATATTGTACTTCACGTATAGTACAAGGTCTTTTAAATGGTCATACGTTCGATTTCATTCGATACATTTCAGCACTCATCGGCGTGGACGAAGATTGCCGATGTAACTTATACTTGTGGTACTACTGTATAGTCCTTTGTGAAATAGGCCTCTGATGAAGCCTAACCGCCCGCTACCTTACAGCGTTGTCCAGGGGAGCTCAAAGTACGATCAGTTTAGCACCCATATAAATTCAAATGGCGCAAGCGAATAGAACCGTGGCACAATTTGCAGCCCAAAATTACTTCTTAAAGACCAACACCACTACAGGCATTCTGTTTCGAACTCTCATACTGGCAGTTGCCCTTGGCCAGTTGAGGACAACCCTCAGGCAAACTACTAAGTAATATAAATCCTGGGGATAAGTGTGTTTAATTGACTGTAAACAAATTCCGCACCTATCTTCAATGTCTCCGAGAATTGATTTTTCAGCTAAGAGGGTTACGCTTTGGAGAAAGTGCAGAAACCTAAGGGCCTGGTTCTGGCTCCTGGTAGGCGTTTCTATAGTCCTCGCGCTTCAGTCAGTCCGCGCGCAAACAGATGAGGACTCAGTGTACTGTGACTATAAACACTATTCACCAGAAACCGACAGAATTCGCTAGGCGCGTAAGTCCATAAACTGCCCGCCTAGCGGGCTCAACAGGCATCTAAGCTAACATATTACGAGTGCCCGTTAGGCGGGTTCTTGGGTGCGAACGTGTTAACTAAAATGGCGTTAAAAATCGTTTGTTTTTATCTGCCACTTTGACATTTGCGTTCGTAAGAAAGGGTCAAAGCACATTTTATTTAGCAGATACATTTTATGTTTTATGAAGGGGTAAGTAATTTTATACATAAGCTGAGATGCTATCGTCTAACTAAATCACTGTAAACAAGCCATTGTCCAATCCTTACCTTCAAACAGTGTCTCCGAGAACTGATTTATATACGCCCTCAAAGCAGCAAACAGATGTTTATACAGCGTCTCGCTTTGAGGGCACTGCAGTAGCCTGAGGTAAGGTTTCGCGGCGACGCCCTCGGCCGCGCCCAGGCTCTTGGTAAACAGGCAGGTGCGGTCGATGATGACGAGACCGACCTCTGTGGCCAGGCAGCCCGCTGACACTACAGCGTGTTCTGCTATAGTTTCCAGCTCTGCGTGAGAAAATAACTACAACTTAGAAAAGTTGAAAAACCCCCGACATTTTCATTTCAAAGTCCAATATCTCAAAAACGGCTGGACAGATTTTCATGAAACATGGCTAAGGACACTCGGGATAAAATTATCTATGACACAAAAAACCAGCATTCAAATCGGTCTATCCGTTTGGGAGCTACGATACCCGGACAGATACCCCTTTTTTGCTGGGGGGATTGAAAATAATAAGAAAGAACCAATCACCTCAATCAACTCACCAGAAGTGACAGTGGTGGCAGCAAGGTTCTCCCTATTCACCGTGTTATTCTTCTCCACTATAATAGGCGGTTCCTTTGAGAAGTCCGGCGGGCTCATCCGAGCCGGCAAAGTCCTCGCCTTGATCGGTTTGGGTTTGCCGTTACAATCAGGCGTGGTTGCCTTCAACTCGGACAGTATACGTTTGCGGCCGATGTATTGGAACTGTTCGGCGCATATCCTAAAAACAAACGTCAATATCAGCCGGCATAATTTTATAACAAAAAGTGGAGCACAGAACGGTGGGGCGAAATGATGTGACGTCGAGTAATGGTCTCGCAATGATCACTCTTTCGAAATGGACTACATATAGGTATAAGATACACATAAAGGCGCATTATGAAGTCGAGCTGTTGAAACATAGCCCGCGAATACCTATGAATTATAAAATTCGATTTTAGGCGCTAGTGGTTTTCAAAGCCGCACGTGAAATCGCTAACTCGCTTTGGACTAGTGTGGAGTTTTCTTTTTCATGGGACCACTGAAACGTATACAGGCATCAAATGATCGCCATGGTAGAACAAGACATGACTCAAGGGCCACATTGCACTTAATGTTAATTCTTGCGGGACAAGCCAGCCATAACCCATCGCTATCGCGGGCCGAACTCTCCGCTTTTTTCCGCGGGCCGGATTAGAAGGACTCGCCTGGGCCGGACTTGGCCCGCGGGCCGTGTTTGGCGATCCCTGCTGCACCATAACAAATGAAATCTCAAGTATAAGAATAGTTCAAGGTAAGAGTGAATAGGCATCTTCTGGGTGAGCGTGACCCATCCTAGGGCAGACGAAACTAAATCCCCAGAATAAATTAAAGGAACCAACTAATTACAGACATAGATATGCCTCTTGTCATTGTATATGCAAAGTTTCGTCACAATCACGTAGTTCCAAATGAGAGCGTAACTTTCTACGTTTGTATGGGAAGGCGAGCTTTGGCCGAGCTTACTGCGGACTCCTAAAAAAATATTTTAAATAAATTTTTAGGAGTCCGAAAGAGGCATATCTATGTCTGTAATTAGTGGTTGTTCATAAAACAAACGAAATACAGCAAAAACAGCTAATGCAGGACGTAACGTTGACACTCAATAAAATATTAGGTCGCTCCAATATTATGAAGCTCTTCATTTTGTATTATTACAAGCTTTTATTTAACTTGCCCTGTTAGTATGGGACAAATCTTGCGAGTTAAATTTGACCCACTTCACGGTGGCCGATTGAGCTGAAATTTTGGGTATAAGTATAGTTCGGATGACAATTCAATATCAAGCTGATCTGATGATGGAGACAGAAGGTGGCCATGAGAATTCAGTTGTTAAGCGACGTAACTCCGTTTAGTTTGGGTTCGTTAGAATCGTCTCAAGTTGATGATGGTATACAGAAAAGTACAGTCGGCAATAAAAGCTTGTACCAAAAATATTTTTTTGACAGAAACTTATTTGTAAGTTCCTGTTCTGTTAATTTCTCGTCACTCGCAGTCAGTGGCTCATTTAGTAATACTGTCACTTAAAACTTTAATTTACAGTTACTCGTTTAAATAAGTAATGTAACATAAAAAACGTTGTTCAAGTGTAAAGTATGAAACTTACTCCAGAACATTGAAAAACGATTGCTGCTGCGCGGGAGTGTTCGTCTTCCACCACTCTACAAGCCGCTCCTCGTCTAGGTATTTCAACACAAACAGGAAACACAAAAGCACATCCCGCACCTCCTCCGCGGACATCACACCGAATCTGGACACACACCGGACGAATATACACTTAAGTGACCGGACATAAGGTTTAATTTTATTTGATGTATTAAAGTGGTTACGGGAAAACTTAGGGGGCGGGAGTTTAGATTTCGACACAGTCATGCTGGGGCCACACTAACGAGAAATACCATTAATTATCGTGATAATCGTAGTGTGGCCGTATGGTTAACGTCCATTGTCGCGATAATTAATAGGATTTCTCGTTAGTGTGGCCGGGCATTATGACCATTTAAATCATAAATTGCTAGATAGAACATCAATACTCAATTATGCTTATAGAATCCCTATTTTTCTGTAGAGTAGGTACAGGTCGATTCACAAGAGCTGGCGCGTAATGTCTATGAATTAATGACAGTTTTATACATTTTCCGCGCCAGCTCTCGTGAATCGACCTGCAGTTTTGATTATATTTGATTATAAGATGGTGTTCAATGGAGAAGGCCGGTCAAACTTAATTGTAGCTGCCGCGATCATAAGTACACCGTATACAAAATTTTAACAACTTACTTATGTCACATATTTCAATGTAAAATGATGAACCCAATCATTGTCAATACGATAATGTCCGTTCTTCTATAGCAGATGACTCTTCCATTGAACGCCATTTAATATCAAAAAATTTCACCGCAACCTTAATTGTTTCATTGTGTAAGTGTCAGTTCTAGTTGTAGTGGTTACCTATTGACTTGATCACCGATATCGCTCAAGTGCAAACGGCCGTTCCTTGGGAGCGAGTCTCCGCCGGACATTGTCGACACGGACTCTAGAGAGCTTTGTGACTCACTGTTTGTCTGATCTACAACACACAAGTGCATACAAGATAGCTTTACATTGTGCTGTCAATTGCACTGCAGGGACTTATATTTTCGGTATTCCAGGATTGTATTTAGCTAATGACGCTGAATGGATGAGTCGATTAGACTGAATTTCGTATTAAGAGATAACTCGTAACAAATTGTATAAAATTCAAATAAAGGAACAATAAATAAAATAATGCTTGAGCCAGATTTGAACCGGCGACCACAAGCATACGCAGCACGTCGCTCTTAGCGAACTGAGCTATCAGAACAAACCGTCTTGGTCACCAAAATTTCAACCAGTTCCCCGTAACAACGAGAAAATAAATAAAAGAGACACGGCGATATTTATAGCTCACCGCTGGGCGAGTAACTATAAATATCGCCTTGTCTCTTTTATTTACACGGGAGTGCTTATCTTTTGTTCGTGTTTACAGCCGATAGCTCATAGCTTACTAGCTCGCGGTGGGACCAGTGCCTTAGGGAGGCGTAGGTATATGGCTGTGGTCGCCGGTTAGAATCCGGCTCGGAGTATACAACTTTAAATTTTTTCTTTTAATTTGAAAGTCGATTAGATTTCTTTTAGTATATACAATTATTGAGATACCGATATTTGTATGAAAAGAATACCGGTTATACAGTCCCTGTTGCACTGTACCTGTATTCAAGGGAGAGTAATCTGAGAAATGTGTGATACTGGATAGATAGTGTGCGTTAGAGACAGATACAAATCCAAAACCAATTTACACATAAACTTTTGAAAACAAGTGCGTATAGCAGGCAACAAGCAAGTAGAAAACAAACTAACCTTTGCCGTACAAATTATTTATTTGTACAACCGGCGGGTCTTTGAAGTGGGTGGAATTTCTAGCTGACGTGTTGTCAAAGTGTAAAGTGAGTCGGTTCCTTCGCGGAGTACTGTTCGCCGACGCGACGTCTTTAGTCGTGTTATTGATGACGGGGTTGACGGTCGCGTCACCATCGACTTTGTCATGGCCATTCTCTAATACTGGACTCGCAAGTGTTTTCGTTACTAGGCGGTGAGCGTTGTCTATAATGAAGATGAGAAAAAGGTCTCGTAAAGTAGTAATTATAGAAACCGCTAAAGTAAAATTGGCTACATTGTAGGAGTGAAGCCTGGCAGACGGAATCATCTGAAATGGATTTTCAGACACGAAAAATTCATGATACTACGGCCCTGTGCGTTTTTTAGCCTGCTTATTATCTACCAGTAATTTTATAACATCAATATCATCATCAGAAGTACAGTCCAGTATAAACATTTTGAGATGTGCGCTACAAACAAGCTTGTAAATTACGATGGCCCCACGTTGGGCGCCAATTCGTGGTGTAAAACGAACATGAACCTAAGAAGCACTAGTATGTCCCCAACAACTTTGGTATAATATGACTAAACTTTTTCTACTAATCAAAGCATGCATGCAATAATATTTCCAAGAAATTCAAAATTGTTAATTTGTAAAGAGCTACTCGACACAGAGCGGCTGCTAGTGGCCGCCATAAGTTTAGGATGAGTTCATTCATACATTTTCTGTAGCACCGACGTTTGGGTGGCCACGTCCGACCCACAAGCTGGCGACCAGTGGCCCTGATATGCGGCCGCTCTATACGTTCTCGACTAGTGGCCCTAATATGCGGCCGCTCTTTACGTTCTCGACTAGTGGCCCTGATATGCGACCGCTCTTTACGTTCTCGACTAGTGGCCATGACATGCTGCCGCTCTTTACGTTCTCGACTAGTGGCCCGATATGCAGCCGCTCTTTACGTTCTCGACTAGTGGCTCTGATATGCGGCCGCTCTTTACGTTCTCGACTAGTGGCCCTGATATGCGGCCGCTGTTTACGTTCTCGACTAGTGGCCATGATATGCGGCCGCTCTTTACGTTCTCGACTAGTGGCCCGATATGCAGCCGCTCTTTACGTTCTCGACTAGTGGCTCTGATATGCGGCCGCTCTTTACGTTCTCGACTAGTGGCCCTGATATGCGGCCGCTGTTTACGTTCTCGACTAGTGGCCATGATATGCGGCCGCTCTTTACGTTCTCGACTAGTGGCCCGATATGCAGCCGCTCTTTACGTTCTCGACTAGTGGCTCTGCTATGCGGCCGCTCTTTACGTTCTCGACTAGTGGCTCTGCTATGCGGCCGCTCTTTACGTTCTCGACTAATGGCCATGATATGCTGCCGCTCTTTACGTTCTCGACTAGTGGCCTTGATATGCGGCCGCTGTTTACGTTCTCGACTAGTGGCCCTGATATGCGGCCGCTCTTAGCGTTCTCGTCGGTTAGTACTTGTTTTGAAGCAAACTCACCTCTGACAACGGTGAGCCAGGGCGCGTAGAGCTGCGCGAGGCGCGCGCGGCAGTGGCGCGTGCGGTAGCGGTCGTCGTGCTCGTGCTTCGTGAGCAGCGCGCGGAGCACGCCCAGCGCCGTGCGCCGCTTCTGAGGCGCCTCGCGTAGGGACTGCTCCACCTAAATAATAGTACATTACTGCAGAGGCCGTGAAGTAAGGGATTTCTGGACGAGCTTGCGGTAGACGGCCGAGTCGTAGACGAGGCAGGATACAACGAGTCCAGCAATCCCTGTTCCGGCCGAGGATTGTATAGTGCTTTTCTCAAACGATGTGAGGAAATATTAAAATTAAAATAAATATAAGGTAAGCAATTACATAATAGTTCGTTGAAATTACAATCGGAACGAAAGTTCAGAAAACAATTGTGTAATTTGCCGCCTTTTTTATTTTTTAAACATGCCATTATTTGAACAAGCCGTTCGAGCACCTTGTTTAACCGCCCATAAGTATAGTACCATAGTTTTTTTTTTTATGTGGCAAGTATGCTTACAGAGTCTAGTGGTGGTTGGCAGTATGTAATTTTTCCTTGGTCAGTTTAATATTAGTAAGCAAATTTAAAAAGTTAGAGTAGCGGACAATAATGTTTTTAGTTAGGGTTTTCATACATTACTTCTTGGCGTAAGGCCGAGAAGTAATGTAGGGAGCCATAAACAAGAAACTCTTGTCTTCATTTCGTGATAATAACGCATACATTTCAGAGCATGTTTGAGAAAAGGTACATTGTAATAGGGGTGTAGACTCGAAAATTATTATTACTTCAAAAGAAAGGCAAAAACATGCATAGTGACGAAAATCCTATTCAAATATCTCAAAGAGTTACGAAGCTACAACGGTTTTAATTGTTAGAGAGAGAAAACGCAGAGTGTGACGTCACGTTACGCGAGGCTGCCGGGGGGCCGCGTCGATGGCGGCGTCTAACACGATGGGGCACGGCACGTCTATTAGTGACGTCACAATCTTCAAACGTCATCGTTTCATATGAAGTTGCGTTTTGCGAAAAAGGGACAGAACACACCCCTTCTTAAAACTTTGGACACTTATAACTTTGTGATTATTTAACCTTTTGCGTTGTTTATTCTCCGTTTGGCATTTCTAATCCTTTTTCGAGAAAATATGTCATTATTGATTATTTTATATAGTGTCTACACCCCTATTATTATATAATGAAACGGGTCACTCACGACTCTATAAGGTCGAATATAAGTATTTCTATTTTGTTACAAAGCTAAACGCACCAGCATCGTCAGAGCTCATGATTAAGAACCGCGTCGGTTCGAAACACGTTGAGAAGTATTCGACCTTATCTGTAAGCCTGCCGCGAGAGGCCCCTTTCATTGTATTTTTAATGTCTGAAACTAACCAGTTGGGGGTACAATCTTTAGAAAGAATTAAAAGATATGAAAGTTTCAAACTGACCTCGCATACTTTCCGTTTTGCTTTATGTAGTGGATGCATGTTTTTCAGTTGGATATCATGTTTATAGGGTCACCATTAAGTTAAAAGTATGCTTACTTGTTTGAGCAACATTCCCGACAGAAAATGCCTCATAATAAATTCTTCTGACAGTTTCAGTTTTGCTGGGTCTGTAACATGACATTCGAGTTATGAAAATATTTTTATTTTAAAAAGTGCAAGATTTTACTGGTTCGTATTTACCTTCATTCAGATCCTTCCCTAGTTTATTGGAGTGCAGTGGCAAGTTGAACGGCACGTAGTGTTCATGCAAACATATCGTTTGGAGGAATGTAAACTTAAATTCAAATAACGCTTTGGGCTCGCACGCTTTAAACTTGTCTAAGTATCTTTTGACTTGTCGGAACACGAAGCCTCGATCCATAAAAGACAGGCAAGACTGAAATATAAAACAAATACTGAAAAGTGAACTCTAACGATATTCAATACGTTTTAATTTCGAATGCATACCTTAAGAAATAGGGCAAGATTTTTGTTAAATATGTGCGTCTGCATTGGTTGTTGCAAAATGTATGAGGGTTCAACAGTTGTGACCAATTTTTCAATGTTGTCAGAGAGATCAGCGTGGAATCTTTCGTTTCGAGACATCTGCAAACATAGTGCATACATTTATAATCTTCATACAAATTGTGCTATGAAAACATTATAAAACGTTCAATCCACGAAACAGCGCACACCGATTTCCTATAATATGCGGGCTAATCTGCGTCCACCATATTTCCGTCTCTTTTTAACGCACGCATAAAGAGACAGCAATAGACATACGAGGAGGATAATTAGACCGTACATTATAGGGGTCGGTGTCCATCTATCTCCAAAACACAAACTAGTAAACAATGAGAGTCGAGTGCTCCTTCATGGATTGAAGAATATATATGTAAACAGCCATTGAAGCTCACCTTAATTCTTCCAGTGTTAATCAGATATTGTGCCATGCTTTTGATGATAATATCAAAGAAGAAACTGGAATACTGCATGAACTTGTGTCCCAGTAAGAAGTCCTGCTGCTTTGGGTCCACAAACATATAGAGAGGCGCCGTCAATACTGTGTGCAGTTTGAACCCTACGCAGTTGAACACGTACTGTAAAATTGTATAAAAAAACATAAGATTATGTTCACTTGAATTGTTTTCTTTCTATGTATAGGAGTAATTGAATGACTCCGGTTTACCTTGACATAGCTATCCAGCAAATCTTTCCGTCCATAATCATGAATCATGTGGACAAAATGCACAATCAATTTGACAATCTGATAGCCCATGTCCTGTGTGTAACTTTTTTCCACCGTCTGAAATATAAATGACAATTAGGCTTTGATATAACCGAGCTTAAACACAAACATGTCAAGATAGTTCTATCAATAATTATAGAAACAAAACCAACACGACTCGAACAAAATGAGTGTAATAGGGAATATAAGAATAATGAACGTTCTACTACCAAATCATAAACTGTGGGCAGGATACGAGCCAGTGTATATCGGTGATATCAGATTACCCTTCCGCGAAGCAGGTATCTGAACACACTGATTTTACTTACTTTCTATATAGTCACAACCTGGCCCATATTTCACCAACTTCACAATTATTTGTACATTGCTGGTTCCGCAAGTAACCTAGGGACCCCTTAACTTCTAGAGCAAGCAAACCTATTGCGAATTGTCACCTGACACCAATTCGCAATACATTGCTTGTTCTAGAAGTTAAGGTGGTTGCTAGGTTACTTGTAGAACCACCGATGTACGGAGAATTGTCGTTGTCAGGTGACAATTGACAAGTTGATAGGGGCCTGTTCTTATGCTGGGGCCAGGGACGTTTACCGTACGGCCACACTACGATTATCGCGATAATTAATGGCATTTCTCGTTAGTGTGGCCCGGGCATTACTCACCATCAACTCAAACAGCTGGTTCATCACCGTCGGCAGAAACGCCACTAGTGCGCTCAGCTTGATCGCGTGCGCAGCTTTAAGTGCGGTGCACACGTCATTCCAGGGCGGTGGCGAGGGCGAGGTGGGCGGTGAGTTGGACTTTATCAGCCGCTCGGCTTGCACGAACAGGTTGTGTAGGTGCGTGTCGCGGGTCGCCACCGTGGAGTCCAGGACCAGTTGGCAGCGGAATAGCTGCTTCTCGCCCTCCACCCAGATCACTTCAGGGCCTGCGTTCTGTAAAGCCGGATTTACATTACGAAATTAGTGGCGTGAAATTAAATTTCGTGACATTAGTTTTACCAACAGTTTCACGTGTAATTTAATATTTTCGTAATGCATGCATTAATTTCATGAACGCAAATCGATTTCGTGCCCTGCGCGATCTTAGTAAAATTAGTACGCTACTAATTTCGTAATGTAATTCCGGCTTAAGATCATAGCGATACCGTAGTTCACAATCGTACTAATTACGGGGAAAAAAGTGGTGTAATTAGTATGATAGTGCTCAAATCATAAAGTTACAATTTCAGTGACAAATAAAATGTAATTAGTACGACTGTGAACTAGGGTATCGATAGAACAGTTCATTTTTAGGGTTCCGTAGTCGACTACGAACCCTTATAGTTTCGCCAAGTCTGTCCGTCCGTCCGCGGATAATCTCAGTAACCGTTAGCACTGAAATTTGGTACTAATATGTGTATCAATCACGCCGACAAAGTGGTAAAATGAAAAGTGGAAATAAATGTTTTATTAGGGTACTTCCCCTATACGTAAAGTGAGAAGTGACTTTTTTTTCATTTTAACCAAAACATGTGATATGTTGTTGGATAGGTAGGTATTTATAAATGAATAGTTAGTAAAATCATTTTTTGATAATGTTAATATTTTCGGAGATAATCGCCACAGATGTAAAAAAAAATATGTCCCCCCCCCTTCCCCCTGTAACCATAAGTTTTAAAAATATGAAAAATATCTCAAAAGTAGAACGTTATAAAAACTTTCTAGGCAAATTATTTTGAACTTGATAGGTTGAATAGTTTTTGAAAACAATTACAAAGTAATTTCAGAACTAAGTTTGTAATTTAACCGTATAAGCAGGTATTTATTGTACCCGTAATTTCTACAAAATTACAATGAAATGACGTGCTTTCAAATAAAGTTAAAACGGTGAAAATCAGTTCACGCAATAAATAATTATCCCATAAAAATCGTCTTCCATACTTTAAGCTCGCGAGCAATAGTTTACTTAATTTGCCGATAGTTGTCGCCGTACGCGGAACGCTCATATCGTACATGGCGGTGTTAAGATTATTCTTGATTGCAGATTGAGCAGGTGCGCCCATACATTAGGTCGAAAATTTGTCGTGCTCGAATTGTCTTAGTTGTCTTTGGTCGTTCGTTGTCTAATAATAAAATTGTTCGCAAAGTATTGCTTGTTTAACGCTTAAGTGGGGACACTTACTGTGACGGACGGAAAACTACGGAACCCTACACTGAGCGTGGCCCGACACGCTCTTGGCCGGTTTTTTGTATAGTTAAGTCTGCTAACGAAAATTATAAGTTCGAAATGAAAGGGTAAAATGTAGTGCTCCAAGCAGGATTCAACAGAGGTTTAAATGGCCTGGCTTAGGCGGCCAGTTGCTACTACCAATTGAGCTATCGAAACCAATGCTCAGTGAACGAACCATGCGATCACATTAAGAAAGAACTTATGTATTTATAACAACATATTTAGCTATGTATGGCCGCGTCACAATAGAGATATGTCGGTTGAGCTTTATATTTAACTGTCACTGTTGGCTGTGTGTTGTGTGTCACGTACGGTGCTGTCCGAAAATCAGCGCTGTAGGTGTATATCTGACACCTCGATATAATGCTGAGACAGCGACCGATTCACTGCCGCGCAGACACACATATTATGTGTCAATTGTATTGCATTTGTGTCTCTGTGTGTCTTTCGTGTAGTGAATAAATGTCTTCTTTCTTTCTTTCTTTATACATACTCACTAACATATTCTTGCAGTTCATTTGGTACCATATTTATAGTCTTTTTCCGACGGTTAGTACTGATATCAATGGTACGTAGCTACATCTGTCCACGTCCGAATAGACTGCAATGTACCAACGCTAACCGCCAGGAGAAATAGCTGCTGTATGTTATGGTAGAACATCAATAAGTAAATTGTTACTCACCCCTTTCCCAAGACCGAGTGGCTGGATGGACAGGTAACCAGATGGCAAGTGTGTAGCTATGGACAGGTTCACGATCTCGTCCACAAACTTGTTGTTCTTCAATAAGGGTACCCATGCGTATCTGAAAAAATATTAATAGTCCAATTAACATTCAAAATGGCAAATCAAATTGAGATAGAACTATAGTCGAAAGTGTGATAGAGACAGAAGAATGTATCTGATTCTTAGGCAGAGATATATGTATAAATATATGTTCCTGAGTCATTGATGTTTTCTATGTATTATATTTATTTATCTCTATAAGTATGTTTAAGCTTTGCTTAGTTTGGGACCAGGTCGATTTGTACAAGATTGTCCCCTAATATTATTATTTATAATTATTTATTTATATCAAGGTGCAATTATGAGACTGGCGCTAGAATGTGGAGGATATGTGTACTCACATAGTGATTATGATTATGCAACAAGCTGTAAATAATGCTAATTTTTGAAGTGAAAACTTCTTTAGCGGCGCTGTGCAGTTTTTCGGATGGGTAAAAATTGCTAAACTCGCCACAGGTGTAGGAGCGTAGGAGGTCACGTGACAGTAGGATTTCATGTTGCCAGATACAGAAGTTTTTATTTTTGCAAAACTAAAATTATTCATGTTTTCAATTCTGACGGCACTCCCGGAGTGCAACCAGGTCTTTTTTTAAGTTTTCTCTTACCCAATACACGTCTCAACGTTGGCGTCATTTTTCTTGGCCAGGTCACACGATATGTGGTAGAAGGTGAATAGCAGGTGGTGGTTGTGTGTGATAGTGGCAGGCAGCCGGATCTTGGCCTCGTCACTCCACGTGGGATTGGCGTTGTGGTGCAGCACCGAACATCGGTACTGTGTCCTCATGCCGCCTCGTCCGTAAACTACCTACGATTTCAGCATGACTTAGAACAAGATTAACCTTTTCACCGCTAGATGGTAAAGCAACTTGCCGTGCCACCTCACGCCACAAGGGTAAAAAAATAATGGATAAAGAAATAATGCCAACATGAAATTGGGCTATTTCAGAGTAGGTTTTCATAAATAAAAAAAATGTCGGCAAATGCCGTCTTTGGCGTCGGAGTCACGAATCGTCGATGACGTGATTTCACGTGTTTGGCGGTGAAAAGGTTAATTATATGTCATACAATATACATACATTACCGCCAACACTAATATAGGGCATTATGTGCATTCTCATTGTGAAAAGCTCATTTTTAGAGTTCCGTACCCAAAGTGTAAAAACGGGACCCTATTACTAAGACTTCGCTGTCTGTTCGTCCGTCTGTCTGTCTGTCACCAGGCTGTATCTCAAGAACCGCGATAGCTAGACAGTTGAAATTTTCACAGATGATGTATTTCTAAAAGCGTGTTAATAAAATAATTATTTAATTCCCATACAACAAACGTGTTTTTTTTTGGTTTTTTAATAGATAACTAGCTTCTGCACGCGACTCCGTCCGCGTGGAACTTGTTTATATCGCAGCTCCATACAAACTTTTACCTCCCCATCTCAACCCCTTAGGGGATGATTTCGGGGATAAAAACTGTCCTATGTATCCCTTCAACTATCTCCACTTAAAAAAACACGTCAAATCGTCGCTCCGTTTTGAGGTGAAAGACGGACAAACAAACACACACATACACTTTCCCATTTATAATTAGCTCTACATCGAGTTTCGGCAGAGTTAAGAGTATTTTTTGTCCAGCTTTGTAACATCAAATCATGTTACTACACCAACCTGCAGAGGCTTGTTGTCGCCCGTATCACACTCCCTCAACTCGATCGAGCAGGCGATGTTCCTCGCACGCGCGAATATTTTCTGCGACTCGAAGTTGAGCGACAGCGGCCGGACGTACAGATGATGCACGAACGCAGCATACGGTTGCTCTGGCTCCATGTTCAATGTTGCTAGCTCCAAGGTGAGCGGAGACGACGGTGGCAGGGGGAACGGCTTGAGTGCTGCGTATGCCGTTGTCATGCAGTCTGCAAAGTGTGATACAATTATTTGTTTTTTTCTATAAATAAAATGGAAAGATGGGACCCAAGTCTACTGGCGAAATCAACTCTTGACTACGGCAACACCGCCGAAATTCAGCCAACTATTGAATTCCAGGTACAACTTGAATGTTAACCGTACGCTGACAGGGCAGTTGGCGCCGAGGCATTCCATGGTCGGTGTTTGTCTCTGATTTCGGAACAAATTCTGGATCGTTACGCATACAATAAGTTAATTATTCCACGGCTCACCTGTCGACAGGCTACGAAAACAGATAAAGAAACTAGTATTAACTCGTACTTACTTGGTATCTGCTCGTTACTAGGACAAATATTGATATTGAGCCAGCCGGGTATTGTAGTCAACTTTGCCAGTTTTTCCGGCTTGCGGAAATCTGATAGGATCTTTAGCAAGTCGTCGTCTGACATCTTGTTCGGTTCTTGTCGGAAAATGGCGGGAAACTCGGGAGTCGTGTCCAAATCGTTACTATATAACCTGAAAATTAGAACATTTTGCTTCACTTCTTTCGCTTTTACGCGCTCTTTAGCCAATAAAATTTGAGTTTTCGTGTAGTTTCGTAATTTTTAGTCTTAAGATGATGGACGTTCCTTAAATGAAGAACATTTTTGGATATACGTATTTGGGTTCCAAACTGAGCCAATCGTTTTATTGTATAGAAAAAAAGCACAATCTCTTATTTGCTTAATGTATTTATGAACTCTATATAGCCCTAGTCTTCCTGTAGGTAAACATCTGCAAAGCCATGATATCCTTCTATGCTATGTACTCACTTGAACAACGGTTTCGCAGTCCAAGCAAACGGCATTCTATATGTTCCAACACGGTGGGCATAAGACTGCACGGTCTTGTGGACTTTGAGCCCCAAACGCGGGTCCTTGGTAGCTTTGAGGTAGGGCTCCAGTACTTGACTCACGTGGCCTTGTAGGATCTTGTCAATCCTCACGACCAGGAACAAGTCTGGGTGAGGATTATTTATAGACAGAAGCACCTGGAATTATTGAAAACTAAGTTGAGAAGTTGTACTTACGGTGTGCGGTTTTGGCTATATGTTGCTATGACATCCTATCTAATGTAAGTCTTTATTCATTGTAATAATAAATAATCTGAAGACTAGAGTATTACATTACGGTCAGTTTTTTCTTAGCCTTTACAGGGTGGCCCAGAAAAACGTTGACATAGAATTATAAGAATATTATTTTATTACTTACACCAAATTCATAAAATAACATTAAATAGTAAAATTCAATATCTTGAAATAAAATAAAAAATTACTGTCTTCAAAATATCCTCCTTTTGCACTGATACACAGACGCAAACGTTTGGTAAAATTATCGACGATATGCCGCAGCTCTTCCGAGGTAATTTTTTCCCACTCCTTCGTAAGTGTTGCTTTTAGAGCATCTATATTTTTGTGCTTGGACGCACAGGCTCTTGACTCTAGGATTGACCATAAACTATAATCCATTGGGTTTAGGTCAGGCGAGTAGGGTGGCCATTCTTTGGAGCTTATAAATCCGGGAAAATAGTCCCTACACCACTGCTGCACACTACGAGCCCTATGGGATGGGGCAGAGTCTTGCTGGAATATCCACGGTTGGTTACCAAAATGTTGTTGACTCCAAGGAAGAACTACGGCTTCAAGAATATCTCTTTTATATATTTCTTGATTTATTTTGACACCTTTTTCTATAAAAATAAGGGGTGTTTTGCCTGTAGAGCAAATCCCACCCCAAACCATAACGGATTCCGGCTTTTGTCGGTGAGGAATCACTGCAATTGCTCCAGGACGACTAGGATAATACATTCTATCATTTTGGTGATTATGAGCCTGTTCAATAGAAAACAGATTTTCATTTGAAAAAAAGATGTGATTCCATTTCTCAGCCGCGGCACGCCTCTTAATTAGACGACATCTCTCGAGGCGAACTTTTTTATCTTTATCTTCAAGAAGTTGTGCCTTACGCAGTTTGTACGCCATCAAATTGAGGTCATGTGCGACAATACGTTGCACCGTCGAACGGCTTATACCCAGGTCTCGAGCCATTTTTCGGACTTTGGTCCGTGGATTACGATCAAGTCGTTTTTTGATAACATTTCGGAGCCTGGGAGTCCTCACAGTCCTCTTTTTTCCTCTTCCTGGGTGATCTCCAATATGGCCGACCTCATTAAATCGCTTAATAGTCTTAGACACAAGTTGACGACTGACACCGAGTGATCTAACTATCTCACACTGTCGTTTTCCAGCCTCGTGTAGGGAAATTATTGCTCCACGTTGCGAAGACATGGCAAAAATATTTAATAACCAATAGTGTTAATCACGCTGTCTATTTTAAATGGCGGCAAAAACGTGTCAAATCGCAATATAAAAACAAATGAATTCGAACCGCGTTCCATTTGAATTTTTTTTACCGTTTAATTTTGTCAACGTTTTATTGGGCCACGGTGTAAATAGGAAATGGAGGTAAGTATGTTGTGTTTTCAAATCGAACGTCGCAAAACTAATACTGTTTTAATTTGAAATATAATTATTATAAATGCTATATCATTTTTAATAGGCCTTTGCAAGGCTAGAGAATATGCACAGTTTTGAGGCATCAAATCTGATAGTTAATCGCCATATTTCCCAGCAGTGGTGTTAAAGCCAACTATATAGACCTAACTAGCTTCTGCCCGCGACTCCGTCTGCGTGGAACTCGTTTATATCGCAGCTCTATACAAACTTTTACCCCCCCATTTCACCCCCTTAGGCGATGATTTCGGGGATAAAAACTATCCTATGTCAGTCTCCATCCCTTAAACAATCTCCACTTAAAAAGTCACGTCAATTCGTCGCTCCGTTTTGCCTTGAAAGACGGACAAACAAACAAACGCACACATACACTTTCCCATTTATAATATTAGTATGGACACTGTTAGAGGCAAAACGAGAAAAAAAACGCATTCTGGTATAATCACTGTGATATAAATAAATTCAACTATAAATACTGTCACAGTGAGCATACTCACAGCATTTCCGATCTGTGATATTTTATCTAATAGGCGGTATACAGTAAAATGAGTACCTGTGTCTTCGATCTGAACCATTCCTCCGGGATCAATTTAACATCTAACTTAACATCGTAGCTAAAGTTCTCGACTAGTGCATTCGCATCCTCCACATCCTTGACTAGATCCTTCACTGCCGCGTGGTTGAGGTCGAAATGGAAGTTCTCCGTCAGTTTTTTGCCGCTCCGTGCATCGTATAGGGCCAGGTAAGTGAAGTAAGGCTCGACCTGGCATAGCAACTCTTTGTCGCCATCTATGGGCGCTTGTAACCTAAATTTTAAGCTTTCGCATTTGAGCAGTATTTTTTGGCCAAAGTGTTCTCTGAAAGAAGGACGAAGGATATTTAATTGATCTCAATATCTAAACCAGTCGTTTACTTTGTAGAACTGTTCTGTTAATCATGCTTTAATTGTTGACACATTGAGTTATTACAAGGTGGTGGAGGTGAACTTTAGGCACTGTCCACATTTAGTGCCAATATTTCTCTGTCTACATATGAATTATAGGAAGGAAGGTCTTTAAGGCCTCTTGTAGATGGAGACACTAACAGAAAAACACAATTAGCATTACTTTATCACCATCGTCATCATACCAGCCGAAAGACGTCCACTGCTAGACATAGGCTTCCCCCAAAGAGTGCCAAAGTGACCGGTCCTGCGCCACCCGCATCCAGCGGACTCCCGCAACCTATACCAGGTCATCAGTTCACCTTTATCATAATAAAGGTAAATTACTTGAATGGTTCCAGCTGAGGTTCCGGCGAAGGCGTCCGTTTGTATGGCATAGTGAATACATTAGCGCGGCACTCGTTGCGGGCCGCCGCGATCGACAGGTCCGTCTCGCGCGAGTACCGCATCAGTAGCGGGTTCATGCTGTGCTCCAGACCCTTGAGCGTGCCGTACGTGGGGGGCGGGGGCTCCGCTGTCAGCGAGACATCTGCGTCTGGAAAAAGATTTGGATTTATTAACCTTTTGACAGCCACAGTCGGCTGTGGCCGACAGCTAAAAGTCGTGCCATTGACGCCACGACGGCCACGGACGACGATAATTTTCATACGCGTTTTGTTTTGCACGCTGGCTGTCAAAAAGTTAACACGTTCGCAACCAAGAACCCGCCTAGCGGCCACTCGTAATGTTTGCTCAGATGCCGGCTGAGCCCGCTGGGCGGGCAGTACTATGGATTTACACGCCTAGCAAATCCTGTCGGTTTCTGGTGAATTGTTCCATTTTTATTCCGGTTGCGAAAGTGTTAAGAGTCCGCAGTAAGCTGGACGGGATTTCACCTTCCCATACAAAGGGAGTTTCGTTCTCATTTTAAAACTACGTGTTGGATTATGAATTAGTTCATATGGTTCCAGTTTATAAAAACAGCAAAAACAAGTTTTGTATGAAAAACTTAAATTTGCTGTATTTCTTTTTACTATGGTATCTGAAGTTCCATAAACTAATTATCGACCTGGATATACCTCATGGCATTCAACATGCAAAGTTTCGTTACAATCCAACAAATATTTTTAAAATGAGAGCGTAACTACGTTTGTATGGAGAATCAAGCTTACTGCGGACTCTTCAACACTCTCTTTTTAAGGGGGCGTTTCGGAGCAGCGCCGCGCGAAGTTTAGGTTTTTAGCGCTACTCACATAACGATAGAGGCTCGCGCACCGCACACGCACACATGCACGTATACACAGTGGGGCGTCGGACTTTGACTCGCCAACAAAATTGTAACTTTGGATTTTGTTACCAAATATAAAAATTGTTATGTCAAATATAGGTATTTCATCTTAATACCTATATTTGACCGAACGGCTTATAGTTAAAGCAATGAAGCGTAATTCAATGTTGGAGAGGCAACCAGATGGCTAGCGGTATTTGAGCTCCCGAAGTGTCGTGGAACCACCCTGTGCAACCCGAATTGAGCCAACTGTGACTGGTTCGGAAATAGGAGAAGGGTTGTAAAAAAAAAATGTTGCGAGGCAACCGATTGAAACGCGGTAGCCTGAAAGTGTGTACGCTGTCTATATAGTGGAATTTTTATGCCATTCGTCCTAGTGTGACCGGAGCCGAGTAAACGAGCGAAGAAAATAAAATAAAAAATAGGCAGGCAACCGCTTGAATACAAACGCGAAATTCGACAAAATGGGAATATGCCAAGAATACGCGCAATAAAAGGTTTTGCAATCAATTGCCATGGACAATTTTTGCTTGGGAGGGACGGTTGCCTCTCCGACATTGAATTACGCGTCATTGCTCTGAATATTTGGCGAGGGCGATTTTTGCCATATGTATGTAGGAGGGTCGGGCAGAACTGGTGGAGATTCATTATTTTCCCCACTCTCGTTAACCATGATATTTCACGAAATTAAAGTCGATCTACACTCTTTAGGTTTAATCAGTTTGATTAGAATTACAAATAGCACGAAATAATCATAAACCACTCGGATGAAAACAGATTACTAATTCTGTAACACGGAACGTGAGGAGATTCATTATTTTCCCCACTCTCGTTAACCATGATATTTCACGAAATAGAAGTCGATCTACACTCTTTAGGTTTAATCAGATTGATTAGAATTACAAATAGCGCGAAATAATCATAAACCACTCGGATGAAAACAGATTACTAATTCTGTAACACGGAACGTGATGAAGTCGGCGGAAGGTTGGGAGCACAACCGCACTACAGCTCGCGTCTCATTTCAAAGTGAGTTGCTTGTCAACGTGTTTCCCACTCCACCTCCATGTGACAGCTGTCAGATTATATGATTATAATGTAAGTATGAGGAAAAAATTGTTCGTTTCCGGAACATCGCCGGCCGCTGCCGCTGCACGCTCGCTACACTCGCTCGGCTCACACCCTGTAGGTTCGCGGTTCTTCCTAACACTCCTCCTCGCTTCGCTCGTCGTTGTACCTACACTGACCTGCCTCAGAATCCAACAAAAAATATTATGCTAACTATACGTTAATAATAATAGTAATTATCATAATTCCAAAGCAAAGTTTATATTTTCCCAAATGACATTTGACGGTTGGTTTTTTGCCTAAGCAAATCATTTACTTCATAATTATTTGCCACATAAAAGTTTGTTGTAGTATTGCATTATAAAAATGTTGCCAAATAAGCATAATGCGAAGTAAAGTTATGCCAAAGATTGATTTACCAAATGAAAATTATGCGAAAATTTGGTTGCGAAGTGAAATTTAAAGAAACATATTTCGTCGAAAAGGCAGTAAACCATTTTGGCCCTATAGTTAAATATCGAACTCACTAACAAAATTTCACGAGAATCTGTTGAGAGATGCGACCTATAGAGGTGACAGCCGGACAGCCGGACATACGAAATCATTTTTGCACTTTAGTTAAATATCGGACTCGCTCACAAAATTTCACGAGAATCTGTTGAAAGATGCGACCTACAGGGTATAATTAGATGTCAATTACATCTAATTATACTCTATAGTTGCTAATTACTACCCAATCCTTTTTTATGACCAAACCGAGGAAGCATGTTGTTAAGTTCTACGTGATTTAAATATGTTAATCAATGAACATAAGAATAATTTTCGTTTGAACCACTGTGTACTCATTTTGTGTAAGTACACGGTTCGATCGCAATCTGTCAATGCGGCGCCAAGCGACGTGGTCTCGCTCCGGAGGCTCGCGGCCGACTGAACGCGGCCGCCGCGAGCGGTCGCACTTGTAGTGAGCCGGCCGCTCCATACTAATTCGTATGAAGAATTTGAGCGTAAAAATTGGGCATCTTTGTGATACTTTTACACGAAATAAGTACATATTTGTTAAGAAATGAAGATTGCAAGGATTTAACTATAGTTTTAACTTTATTATTTGATCCATTTCTTTTAATAATTCTTGATACTTACGACTCAGTTGTTACAATTCGGGAGTGCGTTTTACACGTTTTTAGTGTTTTTCTGTTTTTTTTTTACACTTACCTATAAGCATTATCTTAAATTCGAATGATTCAAGAGGAAGTAACATTTATTGGCTAGCTGTGTAATATTTTTCAAGGTTGTGGAACATCGTTTACTATATAATTCTCTTACATTCGCGACCCTCGATTGCCCCCTGCCGACCCTTAACCCCCGGCGCAAAGAGAGGGGTGTTATAAGTTTAACGTGTCTGTGTATCAGTCTGTGGTATCGCAGTTCCCAAACGGATGGACCGTTTTGAATGCGGTTTTTTTTGTGTTATAGATAATTTTATCCCGAGTGTTCTTAGCTATGTTTCATGAACATCTGTTCAGCCGTTTTTGCGATATTGGACTTTGAAATGCAAATGTCGGGGGTTATTCAACTTGTAACAACAACAAATTGTAGTTATTAACTTTTGTTTTTTTTTTACTCGAATGCGGCAGGAGTGCATGTGTTTCGAGACTGCAGAGATGTGCAGATGAAACGGCTTGATGGATTTTACATGTGATTTTACATTCCTCTAAGTCGTGGGAGTGACATGTTTCGGAAAAATAACAGTCGGTTGATAAACGAATCGAATTTTCGACGTGGCTGAACTGGCATTTTTGAGGAAAAAACTGTAAGTCCTTTACAGGGAAAACCTTGAATTACCAATAAGCATGTAAAATAGTTATGTTGTAATTATGTACGTAAGGAATGGCCACTTCGGGGTCAGGGGTGGTGCAAAAGAAGAGGCAACAGGGAGCCAGTGGTGACTCTTCTCTGCTTGTCAGCGGCTCCAAGCGAACGAAAGTCACAGCCTCGTTCGCTGAAGTGGCTGCAAGCGAGAGGATGGCCATCGTCCCGGAGGCCTTTCCGGCCGAGAAGATCGGGTTAGGGCATCTGGGCGCCATCCAGGGGCTCATTTTGGAGCTTCTGGTTGACGCTCCGGATCCCCTACCCCGAGTAACCCTCGGCAACGTGGTGGCGGGCGCTCTCCACGTCAATTGCCAAGGGAGGGAGTCCGTCACATGGCTCAAGGCAGCAATCGGAAGCGAGGAGATTGCTGGCTTGCGCCTGAAGGTCATGGACGCCAAGGATCTTCCGAAACCAGTCAAGATGGCATGGAAAACGAAGATAGTTGGCGGCCATGACGTGAAGTTGCTTCTCCGTGTGCTGCAGAGGTACAATCCTGCGCTACACACGGAGAGTGGAAGGTGGTAGACACCTTGACGTCGGACGCGAACACCAGGCGCATCATACTGATGGACCGGGTGTCGGCCGACGTTATCAAGGCAGCGGGTGTCGACCTGAGCTCCTTCAAGCTCCTTGAGGACGTGGAGGAGAGGGCGCTTGAGGGGGCTGAGGACGGCACTTGTGCGGGGAAGGGCGTGGGGGGTCAGACGCCGGGGGAGGGCGCGGGGGGGGCCGCAGCCTGGGGAGGCCGAAGAGGGCACACCTCCAGAGGGATAGGTGCCAACTGCCATTGGCAAGGAGGCTGAGGCAGCCAAGGAGGAGGGGCAGTCGGAAGCGGAGGCCGGGGACATGGCGGGCTCCAGTGACAGACGTGCTGAATCCCGCAGGGCCCGAGAGTCATCACCGTTATCGGGGATTGGCTCAGAGGACCTGCAGGGAATGGCAGAGCTGTACCTGGAGGCCTCCATGTCTCCCATGTCCTGCGACGAGACACTCCAGGAGGTGGCTGCTGACCTCAGCAAGCCAAAGAATTAACAGCGCCAATGGCGGGTTTAAGGTGTGTACAAATTATTTTACAACACAACAAGGCGGCCACTGCCCTTCTGGCAAGGCAGCTAAAATGCGACAAGTTTGATATTGCTCTTATTCAAGAACCATATATATATAAAGGTGAAATAAGAGGTTTAGGTGGAACGGGGGGAACAATCGTTCACCTGTGTCCAGATAACAACAATGATATGAGGACATGTATATATGTCAAAAATGGCATCAATGCTATGCCTTTACATGCTTTCTGTTGCAGGGATCTCACCACGGTGATGATTCAAAAAAAGGGGGAGGGTAAGGAGCTCATTCTATCATCAGCCTACCTCCCCTACGAGGCGACGGATCCCATCACACAACAGCTGCGGGATCTTGTTGCATACGGCAGCCGGGCGAACACCAACCTGATAATCGGCTGCGACGCGAACGCTCACCATGTCATCTGGGGCAGCTCGGATGTCAATAGGAGAGGAGAGAAGGTACTGGATTTCCTGGTAAGCTCCTCTTTACAAGTACTGAATAAAGGCAATGAACCTACCTTCGTCAATTCTAGGCGGGGGGAGGTGATTGATATAACGTTGGCTACTAATAACACTAGTAACAAAATCAACTCATGGCACGTATCTGATGACATATCCCTTTCGGACCACAGATACATCTGCTTCAGGTACCAAACTAAGATAAAAATTAATACGGTACGTAAACGGAATCCTAGGTACACGGATTGGTCGGGCTTTAGAAGGGATCTAAAAGTAGACCTAGGAGACCCAAAAGGCAAGCTAAACTCTATTATAGACATAGAATTCGAAGCGGACAAAATAGTACAAGCTCTATACAAGGCCTTCACTAATAACTGCCCGGAGAAGAAAACCCTGGCTAAAAAGTTACCATGGTGGACCCCAGAGATAGTAAAGCTCAGGAGGGAAACTAGTGCAATATTCAATGACGCAAAGGCATCTAATGACTTTGGGTACTATGCACAAAAACTCACAGAACTCAGCAAGGCTGTGAGGAAAGCCAAGAGGAGAGCGTGGAGGAACCACTGCGATCAGATTGAGTCAATACCAGAAGGTATGAGACTAACAAAGGCACTAGCAACCACAAATTCGGCCCCGCTCACATCCATCAGGGACAATGACGGTAGAATGACGAAAACGGGGCTGGAGACCCTTAAGGTAATGTGTAAAATGCACTTCCCAGGCTCAGTAATACACGACAGCGTAACAGACGATGGAGCAATTAGTGCGTTGGAACAGACCACAAGTACAACGAGACACAATTGGGACACGTCCAAAAAGGTAGTAGATCATAAAAAGATAAAGTGGGCACCTTCAACATTCCAACCATACAAAGCCCCGGGGCCAGACGGCATCTACCCCATTCTACTACAAGAAGGCGCTAATGTACTAATCCCACATCTTAGCAGATTGTACAGGGCGTGCCTGGCCTTCGCACACGTACCGCGTGTGTGGAGGATGGTAAAAGTAACCTATCTGATGGTGACGTCACGGACGCCATACGACGTACGCGCTTACTATCACCGCCGTCCATATAAAATAAAACAAGTTGCTTTTTGCTTTGAAAGTACACTAATTTACTTCGCGTTGGTGTAAATATTGACAAATATTATTTGCGTTAGAAAAGGTGCAGTATCAAACACGAAAAGTGATAAATAATAGTTGAACACGGACGAGTGCAGCGAACATCTACCCACAGTGAAAAAAAAAACACAACACGATATTAAAATAGAACAATGAAGTGTGGGGCTTGTTCTAAATTTATGGGGCGCGCTACTGGCGCTGGCACCGTATCGTGCCCAAAATGCAGCGGCCAGTACCACGGTGCTTGTGTGGCTGTCTCGGCTGGAGCAGTGATCCCCAAGGACTGGGTCTGTCCTGATTGCCAGCGGTTCTTGCCTAGAGACAACCGCTCCGACACGCCCGTAAAAGGCCTGCCGGGCAAATCGTCTTCTGCTGCCGTAGCCGCCGCCGCCGTTCCACTAGTCACCGACCGGCCCACTGCTGCCGCTCAGGCCGTCATCACCCAGCCCGGCGCCACATTGCCCGTCTCCACTGCGGACATGCCCGACTCTCCTGTGTCCGTCGACGGGGAGGGCATGGCAAATGCGCTTGTTGAACTGAAGCGGTTCATCAGCGCGGAGTTCTTCAACATCAGACGGGAGCTGAAGGAATTCCTTGACGAGTTTCAGGAGATGAGAGCGCACTTGTCCGATTTCAACGCAAGGATGGATCGTTTGGAGGGCCGCGTCGATGCTATTGAGAAGCAGGTCGTAGATGGGGCGGCATCAGCCGCTACCCGAGTTCTCGAGGAAGCCGTTGCGACCCTTCAAATGGAGTTGAACGATCGTGACCAGGAGCTTCTGTCGAACGACGTTCAGGTGACGAACGTCCCGGAGGAGCCTGGTGAGAGTGCAGCTGGCCTAGCCACGCAGATCTGTGCAAAGCTGGGGGTGGAGCTGGACGTGCGCGACGTGGTAGCTGTGCATCGCGTCGGGCGGACGCGCGAGGCCGGCCGGCCCCGGCCCCTCGTGCTGCGCCTGGCGCGCCGCGCCGTCAAGGACGAGCTGCTGCGGGGCGCGCGCACGCGCCGCGGAGCCACCACCGAAGGCCTGGGCCTGGCCGGCGCGCCGCAGCGGTTCTACGTGAACGAGCGGCTGACGGGCGCCAACCGGCAGCTGTTCCAGCGGGCCCGCGAGGCCGCGCGCACCGCCGCCTGGCGCTTCGTGTGGACCCGCGACGGCAGGATCCTTGCCCGCAAGTCTGAGGGCCAGCCGACTCATCGCGTGCGCCGGTTATCCGATTTGCACATTTTTTTGCCCGCCGAAGTCCAAACCGATCCTTAGTCGCTATTGCTTTTGTTTTTTTTCTTGTAACGACCTAAAATCAAATGTTTCGTTGTTGTCATTTCTTTTCAAATCACTTCATATCAATTGTATTCTCGTAAAAAAATACCGTCCTTACCGTTTTGTTGTTGTGGCCTTTATATTGTGTTTGTTATTGTTATGTGTTGTTGCGGGAGTGGACCGACAAATATGCCTCGTACCGTCGCGTGTTTCAGTCTGGAAGCAATTATTTTCTTTAAATATGTCCAGTTATAGTTTATGTATGTATATATATGTTATCGGTCTACACTATCTCTTCTTATTGACCACTTTGAGTTGCACTATTTATTTACTTTTATCTCTGTGCCCTAAGTCACTTACCTGTATGCAGTTACCCATTTGCTATTGTCGTTTTAACTTTTTCGCTCGTTTTTATCATGTCGCGGTTTAACAATTTGAAAGTTGGATTATTTAATGCTGGTTCCCTTGGTACGGGACACGATGAGCTGATTGCGACTATAACTGATACGAACGCAGACATTATAGCCATAAACGAGTCGTGGCTGCGGGCTGGCGAGGATGGACGTGCTCCCGCCGTGCCTAATTACCGACTACGCCACGTTCCCCGGCCGGTCGAAATATGTGGAGGACGGGGTGGGGGCGTCGGGTTCTTCCTGCGCCGGGGCCTCAACGCACGCACACTACCACATCCTCCCGCTGCGCTCGTAGAGCAAATGTGGTTGAAAACAATAATTAACGGCAGGCATTTAATAATTGGAACCGCCTATCGACCACCACGGCTTGATGTTGACACTTTTTTTGATGCCATCACTGACTCATTAACTTCTTTTATTAAATACGATCGACTGATTTTACTGGGTGACTTTAATATAAATTATACGGACAAGAACGACAGAAAATTTAAATGTTTGACACAATTTCTAACAACGGTTGGCCTGACACAACATGTAAGCGACCCGACTCACTTTACGGAACACAGCCAGACGACTATAGACCTTATTTGCTCCGACGCTCGTGTTGTGTCTGTGGACGTGCAGCATATCCCGGATCTGGGCAGGCATGCATTCATCACAGCCGAGTTTGACATTAAGAAGCGGAAACCGACACCTAGACGTATTACTTATAGACCACTGAAAGACATTAACTTAACTGTATTTAACAATGAGCTTGACGCCATAAACTGGGAACAAATTTTATCACTTAACGACGTAAATCACATGGTTAGACTATTTAACTCACTGCTACTAGGACTTTTTGACAGACACGCGCCGGAAAAGACGATAGTAGTGAAGGAGGCACTTAAACCATGGCTCACGAGCAACGTTCGGCTCATGATGCGGCTCAGAAACGAGGCTCACACTCGTTACAAACGTACCGGGAGCGATGTTCACAAGCGCTATTACCTCGACCTGAAGCACCTAGTGATCGAAGCCATATATAGCGAGAAACGTGCCTTCTTCACGCATCATGTCAATGACATTACTGACTCAAAGACTCTTTGGAAAAACTTAAAGCGCACTGTTCTTCCAGATTCACAGACCCAGACTGACCTCACACAATTTGATGACCCTGACTTGATAAACCGTCATTTTCTTAATATTCCTGGAACACAGGAAGTGACTTTATCTGACTTAACATTTTTTGAATTTAATAGACATAACGACAAAACTTTCACGCTTTCTCCTACCACTGCTACTGCCGTCACAAAACTCATTATGTCAATAAAAACTACAGCGAAAGGACTCGACTCAATTGATATTGACATGTTACTACTGACACTACCGAGAACTACAGACGTACTGACTTACATTATTAATATGAGCATTCTGACAATGACTTTCCCAGCTGACTGGAAAATCGCTCAGGTGACCCCGTTGCCAAAAAAATCGAATCCCACTGAAATATCTCACCTGCGGCCTATAAGTATTCTCCCTTGTGCATCGAAGATAGTAGAACGGGTAGTTTGCGATCAGCTGTCCGATTACCTGGAGAAAAACAGCATACTCCCGGAACTGCAGTCAGGTTTTCGCAAGGGTCGGTCGACAGCTACTGCGTTGCTCGACGTAGTTGATAACATCCTGCAGGCTCGCGATGCTGGTAAAAGTACCTTTTTAGTTCTTTTAGATTTCTCCAGGGCCTTCGACTGCATTAGCGTACCCCTACTATTATCCAAGATGTCTTATTACGGTTTTGATGTCACTGCTACAAAATGGTTCAGTAGCTATTTGTCTGGCCGTGCGCAGGCAGTTGCGTTGCGTAGGGCGGATGGTAGTGCTCTGCGGTCCTCTGTTTGTCCTGTGACAAGAGGAGTACCGCAGGGTTCGATACTCGGGCCTCTGCTCTTTATACTGTACAGCGCTGACATCACTAACAGTATAGAGAGCTGTAAGTATCACCTGTACGCGGACGACGTGCAACTTTACTTTTCTAGCTCGCCGTCAGACACATCTGCTGCCATAGACATCATAAATGCTGACCTTGACCGTATTTCCTCTTGGTCGGACAAGAACTGTTTAGTTCTTAATCCTAGCAAGTCGAAATATGTGGTTTTTGGGTCAAAACATCAAATCCGTAATACCCTTAATAACCTTGAAGCTCTAACTTCCGGGAATGTTGCCGTCATGGGCGAACCAATAGAACGGGTGGTAGAAGCAACCAACCTCGGCCTTCTAATGGACGGGAATTTGCGCTTTGAGAACCACATACTTAATGTTGTGAGTAACTGCTTTTATCGCCTTAAAGTTCTATATAATATACGAGATTACCTAAGTGTCGATTTGCGTGTTGACCTATGTGAATCACTTATATTATCTAGGTTAAACTATTGTGATGTCGTGTACGACGGGTGCATTACTGGTCGTTCCAAGAGGCTCATACAACGAGTGCAGAACGCATGTGCTCGTTTTTGTTTCAGAGTCCCTCCCCGATCCCACATCACTCCATACTTGAACGCCGCTAACTTGCTTAACATGCCTGCACGCCGACGCCTACACCTGGCCACTCTGCTGTTCGGGGTGGTAAAACACGAAACCCCCACCTACCTTTTTCATAAACTGGTATGGTCCAAAAGTGCGCGCAGGTTTAAGGCAATGGCCATTATACCTATGCACCGAACCGCTGCGTTCAGAGGTAGTTTCAAGTATGCGGCGTCTAAGTGCTGGAATGATATCCCTCCTCCTATCCAAGGGGCGCTTAGCAGATACACCTTTAGGCGTATGCTTAAAGGCTATTTGTTGACGCTCCAGAAATCCAAATCCTAATCCCCAGCACTGTGACAGCAATAAATATGCCAATTGTTTATTTATTATCTAATTTTATTGAGCTGCATCTAGGTAGTGTATACATGTATTATCTCACTTTTTATTTATGTTTATTTCTCTTTCACCTATCCCAAAAAATGTTAGTAGTTATTTATTACATTTGTATGACGTTTCCGTGAGTCACCGACGGTGCTGGCTGAAAATCAGCGCTGCAGGTGTCTGACACCTCAGCATAATGCTGAGCCAGTGTCCGGTTCACTGCCGCAGAGACACACTGGTTTCATGTCTTATCTGTTTTTTTTTTTCATTCTATTGTTTAATATGTGTGTCCTGTGTGTTTGTGAATAAATGTATCTTTCTTTCTTTCTTTCTTTCTATCTACCCAAACCGGGTAAGGCGGATTACAGTGAAGCCAAATCGTATAGGCCGATAAGTTTATCGTCGTTTTTCCTCAAAACACTGGAGAAACTGGTAGATAGACACATAAGGGATGGCCCATTAAGAAGGCATCCGCTGCACGAACTACAATGTGCATACCAGCCAGGGAAGTCAACGGAAACCGCACTTCACCTGGTGCCAACCAGGGCTGAACAGGCTATAGAGAATAAAGAACTATGTCTTGCAGCTTTCTTACGTGGAAGGAGCGTTCGATCGTACCACGTATAAAGCTATCAGCGAAGCAGCTGTTAATCATGGTGTAGAGCCCACCATATGTAAATGGATAGGCAATATGCTAAATGGCAGACTAATAAAGTCATCACTCTTGGGGGATGAGATAATGGCCACGGCCACAAAGGGATGTCCACAGGGTGGGGTACTCTCACCAACTCTTTGGAGTCTGGTGGTGAACTCACTCCTGGTAGAACTCAATAAAGGTCCCATCCACACGGTAGGATATGCTGATGATTTAGTGATACTGGTTAATGGGAAGTTTCCAGGTACGGTATCGGAAATCATGAACAAGGCACTGCAGACAGTGGAGATATGGTGCGACCGACACCAATTATCCATTAATCCAGGCAAAACTGTAGTAATACCCTTTACTAGGAAAAGGACCCTTCGAGGCGTACAGCAGCTAAAACTGTACGGGAGGGTACTAGAACTGTCTAATGATGTGAAGTATCTAGGTGTCACACTAGATAAAGAACTGAATTGGAAGAAGCATACAGATCTTACCATTACAAAGGCACTGAGGGTATTTGGAATGTGTAGATCAGCGTATGGAAAAGCATGGGGTTTGAACCCAAAGGTACTTAGATGGATCTACACTATGATGGTGAGGCACAGAGAGCACATGCAGAGATGCTCTGATGAAGGTACAGAGATCGGCATGCATGGCTATAACAGGGGCGTTTCGCACCACGCCCACAGCGGCTTTAGAAGTCCTACTGGACCTACCGCCACTTCACTTGGTGATTAAGTCAGAGGCACGCAAATCGCTCTACAGATTAAGAACCCTTGAACTGTGGAGCGACAGTAAGCCAAAGACTAAGCACACAAACATGGAGACTGATGGTTTCTTAGACAGAATAACAAGCATGGGAAGCGACAAAATGCTACCCAAGTTTGTATTCCATAGGAACTACACAACAAAAGTTCCATCCAGGGCTGAATGGGCCGAAGGTCTAGAACCACCGAGGTCTGGTATCGAAGACAGTATATGGTACACGGACGGATCAAAAATGGGATCTGGTACGGGAGCAGGCATTTATGCGAATGACTACAGTAGTAGTGTAAGCATGGGTAACTTGGCAACCGTCTTCCAGGCGGAGACATACGCCATAATTGCCTGTGCACAGGAGAATATAGACAGACAAACCAGAGGGCAGACCATCTATATACTCAGTGACAGTCAAGCGGCGCTTAAGGCACTTACGGCGCCGAAAGTGGAATCTAGACTAGTCTATAATGGCGTCCAGGCACTGAACAAGCTTGGAAAGCACAATAAGGTGCAACTGGTTTGGATTCCAGGGCACGAGGGCTTCATTGGCAACGAAAGAGCGGATGAGCTTGCTAGAGGGGGGTCTACAAATCACTTTGTAGGTCCAGAACCATTTGTGGGACTCTCGCAGGGAACCATAATTTCGGCCTTTAAAGCCTACGCCAAAACCAAACACCAATACGAGTGGAGGAATGAGGCGGGCTTAAGGCACTCAAAGCTCTTCATAGAAGGAGTGGACTCGGGCTGGACTAACAAACTCTGGAAATCCAGTAGGAAGCAGCTCAGAATCATATCTGGGGTGTTCACAGGTCACTTCGGGGTCAAGGATCTCTTGGCCAAGATGGGACTATCAGACAGCTTAGACTGTAGAATGTGTGGCGAGGAGGATGAGACTATGGAACACTTACTGTGTGAATGTCATGCCCTTGCCAGACAAAGAATGAATTACTTTGGTAACGGCTATCCGCAACCAAAGGAATTCAAGGCACTTCCGCTGAGCTGCATCATCCGCTATGTGGAAATGATGGAGCGAAGTTGGGAGTAGACGTAAGGAGAGGGCAAATGCACAAAAGATCCTACTGGGTCGAAGTGCATCCGAAAGGGCCCTCATCTGGATAAGATAAGATAAGATAAGGAATGGTAGATTACGTAACTAGGGCGGTGAATTCGTGAATGCCCCAGATCGCAGGTGTTTGTGGCCCGAACCGAAGGTGAGGGCTATAAATATGCGCTCTGGGGCTTTACGAATTACCGCCCGTGTTGCGTACAAAATGTTACGTCTTCACCTGGCCACAATGCCAGTTTTCCCGTACGCGCAGCGTGCAGTAAAACTCGCATTATGGCCAGGTGTGACGTAAAAATGTATATACCTACATACTATATTTAACTATGAAGAAATATTTTTCCTTTAAGAAATATGTAGGTACTAGCTTCTGCCCGGGACTCCGTCCGCGTGGAACTCGTTTATATCGCAGGTCCATACAAACTTTTACCCCCCATTTCACCCCCTTAGGGAATGACTTCGGCGATAAAAACTATCTTATGTCACTCTCCATCCCTACAACTATCCCCACTTAAAAAAACACGTCAAATCGTCGCTCCGTTTTGCCGTGAAAGACGGACAAACAAACACACACATACACTTTCCCATTTATAATATTAGTATGGATTTCTAAGTTGTTTCTAGGAAGAAGAAAAAACTATTTGATAATTTCCGGGTTAGCCAGGAATAAAAATAATGCTTATTGATTATGGTATCCAATTAAGGGAAAGACCAAACATATGGACATAAACGTCTAGTTCATGCTGAAAAGACCTTCTACGCCTGCGAGATGTAAGAGCGAGTGAGAGGGATACGTCTTGTTGGCGATAAATGGTCCTTCACGAGTTAGCGTCAGTTGAAAAAATCGTCACATTGTAATGTTTCAGATTCTGCATCCATAGGTTTACGCTACCACAATTTAAATAGTAATAAATAAGTAAATTAAGACATAATCAATTAAAATAAGATACAATACAATCATAATTAAAATATTATGCAGAGTGACTACTATGACTTATCCTACTATGATTAATCCCCCTATCTCTATCTACATATATATCCGTGACACCGTAAATGTTGCAAATGTGTGAGACTGTATGCTAAAATTATTTCATCAACTCCCGACTCGTATCAAGGCTCTGGAAGGAAACTCTTTTAAGGCAAAATTAAAAAGCTGGCTCATAGAGAAGACATTCTATAGCTTAAAAGAGTTTTTTGATTCTAGTTAAATACTGTCTGAGTAACCTGTTATTAATATTGTATCCTAAAAAGGTAACATTGTTAGTCTATAAGCATTATAATAAAATTGCATGCCCGGCAGGGTAACTGTTGAAACCTATACTATGAATATTATGATCTATGTACACAGTTTGCAATAAACGATTCTTATTCTTATTCTTATTCTTATTCATACAATCCCAGCTGGAGCAGCTCAGGAATGCAGAAATACCTTATAAAAGATCGTAGTGCTAATAACACAACTACTTGCTCAGTAGGTAAGTGGTTTTGTGTTTGGTGGTCACAATAAGGTCGCCAGAGCTTCTGATGATGTGTTTTGGGTTAACAGTGAGGGACTAGCATTTGTATCTTGCTGTCATCCTTGTAAATCCACAACTCATTAAGAGTCCGCAGTAAGCTCGATTCTCCATACAAACGTAGTTACGCTCTATTTTTAAAACTACGTGTTGGATTGTAACGAAACTTTGCATGTTCAATAAAATGAGGTATATCTATGTCTGAAATTAGTTTACGTAGCTTCAGATACCATAATAAAAAAGATACAGCGAATTTAAGTTTTTCATACAAAACTAGTTTTTGCTGTATTTACTTTGTTTTATAAATTGGAACCATATAAACTAATTACAGACATAGATATACCTTATGTCATTGTATATGCAAAGTTTCGTCATAATCCAACACGTAGTTTTAAAATGAGAGCGTAACTACGTTTGTATGGGAAGGTGAAATTCGGCCGAGCTTACTGCGGCCTCTTAAAGGGAAAATAATCCGTTCAAATAGCGACCTTAGGTCTAAATTAAGAAGGTTTAAATGGTAATAACAGTCTTCCCAAACTTTCATTTATTTCAAAAAGCAACCAGTTAATTAATTTTGGTGTTTATCAGCGTCCTTCGGTCCATCAATGTAACATGCGATAAGATAAAACAGTAAACAGGGGCTACTGTATCCATTTGTTTGACTATGTTCAATAGAAATTGATTTATAATGCATACTTCTGAGAATGATATCTAATGGGTCTCTAGTCCGTGACTTTTGATAAAATTGTAAAGAACACAAGCATACTCTTTACTATTCCTGATATATAATCTGGATATTAAAATCTTATATGATCTCTGTTTCTACGAAGTCCCTTTGTTTTCTCAGCCGAAAGAAGTCTAGCTGCCTCTCACAATACCCTTTGTGAATAAAATACTTGAATATCGAATCGAACTAGACTCTTATCACAAATCGTGATACCTAAATGGGCATAACATTTGGTTTTAAAGTTACTTAATAGTATCGACTGATAAGAGTACTTAGGACATACCTTTATCTAAAGCCTCGTCCACTTGATTGACTTCTGGAGAGTCATGGTTCTTCTTCAAAGCAGCATTAAATGCAGCAATCCACTCATTCATTTCTTCCTCATTGTCAGCCGAGAATGTGTAACCTTTTCCTCCAGACATACGTAGCTCAAAACAGTGGCGGCCACGCTTTGGGTTCTGTATAGACAAGAAAAAGTTTCTGTCAAAAATTTCATTTTGGTACCTACAAGCCGCCGCTATTGCCGACTGTACTTTTCTGTACACCATCATCAACTACTCATTGAGACGATTCTAACGAAGCCAAACTCAACGACGTTACGTCGATTAAGTACTGAATCCCATGGCCACTTTCTGTCTCCATCATTAGATCAGCTTGATGGTACCATAATTTTGAATCGTCATCCAAACTATACTTTATCCAAAATTTCAGCTGAATCGGTCACCGGGAAGTGGGTCAAATTTAACATGCAAGATTTATCCCATACATACTAACAGGGCAAGTTAATATAAAGCTTGTAAATAGATGCCATATAATCTTTAAAACGTATATTACACAAGTTGCTAGCATAATTGATTGATACCGCATGTCACGAAATAGAGAGGGACGGCCTCACCGTGTAGTCTCACATTAACAAGATGAGCACACGGCGCCAGGTCTTTCCCGCCATTTGATTTGTAAAGTTTGTAGATCTAGAGCTAACTTAGGCATTTGAAATGTGGATTTCAGATACTATGCTCAATGCGCTGTCAATGCACCACACACATACCTTACAAGCAGAACTTAGAATTTCATTCAACAAAGGTCTGTCGCAATCTCGCAAGGGTTAGAAACATTTTTTATCGGATTTATCCGAGCTCTGCGTTATATGCAATGCATAAGCCACACATACTGATCAATTACACAAACACAACCACTTTAGCCTAGTTGGTAGTGACCCTGCCTACGAAGCAAGAGGTCCTGGGTTTGAATCCCGGTAAGGGCATTCATTTGAGTGATGAGCACGAATATTTGTTCCTGAGTCGTGGATGTTTTCTATGTATTTAAGTATTTATTTATCTATATAAGTATGTTTATCGTCGGCTAGTACCCATAGTACACGCTTTGCTTAGTTTGGGACTAGGTCGATTTGTGTAAGATTGTCCCCTAATTTATTTATTTATTTATTGTTTCTGAAAACAACTTTCTTTAACACTTTCAGTGTTCTTCGAAAACCATGACATTGGCTACGCGCATACCGCCAAGAAAATGTTGAGGTTAAATACCCTAAGAGCCAAACTTACTTTAACAACATCTGAGCAAAAATCCATGACAATAGTGAGCTTTGTGTCGGTTTTCTTTTCATCTTTATAGACTTCTAGAATATAAGCACCATCAGCTTCTCTGACCATTGAGCAATAGCGTTTTTTGAATGACTTTGAAGCAAGATTGCTAAATATCCTGTCTGAGCCGATTTCAGGCCCTTTAAGTAGGTATCCTTCTTTAGTGCCGATGTCCACCTTGGCCGCTTGAGCTTCATTGTCACCTTCTGATTCAGCGTCAATGTCGTATACTTCTTCTATGAATTTGTTGTCTATTGGTCTGGGAACATAAACACAAAATGTATGGATAATGTGACGCAAGCATTGTTCTCAAGCGAAAGTCCAAATATGCATAAATGTATATCCCTGCCTATGCAGGGATATACATTTATGCATATTTGGACTGGGTATGTTAAGGATGCAGCTCATTTCCACTGGATTCCGGAGCCAAAATGTCCGTATGTCCGAACCGAAGATGACGGCCGCAAACACTTGCTATCTGGGGCATTCACGAATTCACCGCCCTAGGTACGTAATTTACAATTGCATTGCATCGATTCGCCATTCAAGTTGTTCAAGGAAGGAGTGCATATTATATTTCGTCATCTATATCGCCGCCCGCTACGCGTGCGGACAACCCCGGTACGTGGTCAGGGGAGACATAACCGGAGTGAATGGAAAATCAGGAAAAATAAAACTAGATCATTATTTCAGTTTTGTTTTGAATCAATCAGTAAAGGGAATCCAGGTCGGTTTAGTTACGCATTTACCCATACATTTTAAGTTGTGTAATAATATGAACTACATTTATGCGTAAATTGAATTTTAAATCAGGGGAAAACCCTAAGGCGATCCCTATTAATGTGTCACACAAATACGTATAAGTACTAACTAATATGATAAAAGGGTAGCTTATGTATGTCAGGGTAATCCCTCAAACTACTCGTACGTATCCTATGTCATTCATTCTTGACCATATTCATAAGCATATAAGTACAGTTAAGGGCTATAAATATGTAGGCAGACCTTATCTCTGCAACAATAAGGTTGTTTTGTAGTATACATATCTATGAAACTTTGAGTGAATATATATTGGTGCTCTAGACTGTATTACAAGCTTTTATTTCATTTCACCAGGCTCTTCATCACCAGTCAAGTAATAATAATATGGAGGCCATGGGTTGAACCTCCGGCTAGTACCACTGAATATCATTTAATATTTAACAATTAGTCTAATCCCAATAAGGTAAGCAAAGGATGACAGGTGATAGTGCAGTATAGTGGTATCATTGAGCTGATATGGTGATGGAAACCTAGGTAGCCATAGCAACTCGTAAATTACACTTGGCGAGACCATCGCCTTAAAGAAATTCTTGTAAAAATCTTTATTGTCGCGCATCCCCGCTCGAGTTAATAGGAAAATTTCATTCAACAAGCACCGCTAGAGAATGATGGGTTGATTTCAAAACATCGGTACCTACACCAATACTGTTTGGTACATGGCATTATTCTGAACTGAGAGGAAATGAGTCACAAATCAGATACAGATGACCTTGAAAACAGCAAACTAGATTTAGAACAGTTGCATGCTCTCGTGACCATGAAACATTATGTTAATTGTGCTGCTAATGAGCACTTCAGTTGTGGTTTCATTCAATCACAGCCAATGATTCGATACCTGGGTAAGTAAGGTTGTAAACAACCTACATGAATGCATTTTTATTACATTTCTACTGCTAAGTATATGTAACAATCCTGCTCCATTTAAAACAATTTGCTTTCCATTTGCATACCATTTTGAATCATAATACCACTTCAGACAATTACTAACTGTCATAACAATAACATATAATATTGTCACAAGACTACTACTTCCTATTGCCATAACATATGTACCTAACCAGCTAACCTGGTACTTATGTTGATAGGGCTAACCCTATCAACATAAGTACAATATATGGAATGAATGATTATTGTTAGTATATCTATACGGGGAGTGGCGATGATTAAAAACTACTTTTAATTCCAAATCCATACTATTATTATAAATGCGAAAGTGTCTCTGTCTGTGTTACCTCTTCACGCTTAAACCGCTGAACCGATTTGGATGAAATTTGGTATAAAGATAGTTTGAGTCCTGGGGAGGGACATAGGATAGTTTTTATCCCGGAAATCATCCCCTAAGGGGGTGAAATCGAAACCTATACGGTGTATTTGGATAAAATTTTGAGGATAAGTGTATTTGTTAGCCGCTACATAATTTTGTAATTAAATTACAAAAAATAATTTTAGGGGTGCACTCCATACATAAAACCATAAGTAAAAAAAAAAAACATTGCAAGCCCCCGTGTGGCACATCAAGCTGCGGGGAGAGTCAGATTGCCTAGAACTGGTACACAATGTAGTAAGGTTACACATTCAAGATGTTCCTCGAATAACTCTTAGACCCCGTACGCGCGTGTTGTTGGCTGTGCCAGCAGCTCGTACCGTGTCACACAGGAAGTCTCCACTTCTCCGTGCCCTGGCGCTCCTTAATGCGCTTCTGGCGTCAACACCAGAATGTGATATTTTTGCATGGCGATGGATGGCTGTGTGTTGTGCGTGCCTGAAGTACTGTGAGCTGATGGATAATAGAATGACTAGTATCCCTACCTGATTGTTACCTTGTTTTAATTTAGTTTCACAGTGTATTAGGTTACGTCTGTAATGCTGTGTAATATATTTGACGACCGCTTTAGCCTAGTTGGTAGTGACCCTGCCTACGAAGCAAGAGGTCCTGGGTTCGAATCCCGGTAAGGGCATTCATTTGTGTGATGAGCACGAATATTTGTACCTGAGTCATGGATGTTTTCTATGTATTTAAGTATTTATTTATCTATATAAGTATGTTTATCGTCGTCTAGTACCCATAGTACAAGCTTTGCTTAGTTTGGGACTAAGTCGATTTGTGTAAGATTGTCCCCTAATATATATATATTTATTTATTTATTTATTTATTTACAATAATTAAATAAATAAAAAAATCAATCAATCGATAGGCCTTTCAAAATAAATGTAAGGTTTCTCAGCATTTTTTTTGAATAAGTGAATAGAGTCGGAGATAATCGCCCCGAAAGTCACTAAAATTGTGCCCCGCCGCCCCAATTTTTGAACCGTGTATTTTAAAAATATAAAAGAAAGTCATGGACATAGGGCTTATTAAATTCTTTCAGCGAAAATTGTTTTGAACAAGATCGGTTAAAAGGTTTTCGAGATATATCTAAAAAACTGCCTTCCTTGAAAAAAAGGACGTAAGTGCCACAAGATTCCAGTAACGATACGACCCTTTTAATAAGCAAGGAACCCTTGTTGTGCGTGGTCCGACACGCACTTGGCCGCATTTTTAAATAGCTCCGATCTCAATCTAATATCTAAAACGTCTCCAGTCATTTCTTCTTTCTCTTTCACACTAGTACATACTATGCTCATGCTTTCTCAGTCACTCACAATACGTCATTCATACGTTCCTTATATACCTGCATCGTTCAATGATTCTATATCATTAAATTCGTATACGAAGGAACTAAATTTTAGTCTAGGAAGTGGCCCCGTCTAAAGGCCTCCACACATCGAACGCTGATCGTGCGCGGCGCGGGGCGGGCGCGATTGAAGCGGTAGCAACGCGTGTCCAGCGCGGGCCCGCGTTACTACCGCGTTGGACAAGCGTTGGTTATATACCCAGCGTAAATGGACCCAGACGCTGCCGACCAAAACTCACTTAGTTTAATCTTTTAAAGGAAATAATGTATATATTTTTATTTGTTTTAGATTATACTGAACGACAGTCAGTCACTTGATGAAAGTTTTAGCAGACTACAGGGGAGATTATGAGATTATAGTAGTTAAATGCGATATTCAATTGTAGAAAAATATCACTCAACAAAAATAATCGCGCTTTTGGTAGTCATTGAAGGTGCATTCATTTTACTTACGGAACTATCACAGGTCAAAAAATAAGCTTGAGCCGCTTCGCTTCCCACCTGCACCGCGGGCCCGAGTGCGGACCACGTTCGTTGTGTAGTTTGAATGTTTTACAACTTTTACGGGCACGCGCCAAACCCGTGTTCGCGCTGCAACTGCGACTGTCGTGTGGCGGCCTTTAAAAAAACCCCACTTTGACCTAATACTTCTGATTCTGCCCAACTTTTGTCAAACCCTAAATATCGGCTGAATTATTCAGTTCAACTCACGTTCAACTTAATTCCTTCACAAGGCTTTCTAAAATAACCCACAACCAATTTGTTTTCTTTTCACTGTACTAACTGCAAAGTGGAGGTTAGTCTATCTTAGTGTGACAAGGAGAAAAATCTATTATGCCAACCCAAAGTCCATAAATAATAATGTACTTACCTGGGTAAATTGAGATAAGTCCCAGAGTAACTATTATACTTGAAGTGTATAAGGTTCCAGCTGGAAGCATAGCTGAGCAAAGCCTGTCGCGTGAGCAGGGGGCATGTAGAGGCAGTCCTTACATCAGGCACCGCCGTTGTAACAGTTCTCCAGCGGCGAGGAAGGACCACACTCTGAGGAGTACAGACATTTTGTTAGCCAAACTGACAACTAGCTTACATGACACTGCGTTTTATTAATATCAGTTCAAGAATAATAGGGTTATAATCTAGTCACACGGCAGTGCGTCCGCCAAGTTCGAGCAAAAAAAAGCGACTCACCGGCCGTGGGTTATATTACACGAACCATTTCGGGCCAATTTCGACCACCCTATAACTCAAAACATATTTTATCTACGCATATGAAATTTCGAGTGTGTGTTGACATCCCCTTAATTGTCTAGAATACAAAATTTCATTATTCTACCTATAACAGTTCTTGAGATATTGACGTCAGAAAATCGCTATTTTTACTATACACTCACTGACTCACTGACTCATCAAAAACCTAGACCACTTCCAATGGTCGTACTGACTTGAAATTTGGCATGGAGATATGTCTTAAGGTCAAAGTAAAGGGAAAAATCTGAAAACGGCCAAGTGTGAGTCAGTTTTTAAAATAGCGAAGGTGTAACTTTGTTCTACTATGAAGTCATAATGAAATAAATGGGTCTATCTTCCAATGGTCGTACCGACCTGAAATTTGGCTCGAAGGTTTGTCTTTAGGTCGAAATAAAGTAAAAATCTGAAAACGGCCAAGTGTGAGTCAGTTTCGAAAACAATGAATGTGTAATTTTGTTCTACTATAAGTAGGTATGGAGTGGAAATGAGATAAGACTTATTTAAATTTAGATACATAGTGATAAAAAAATAATAAAGAACCAACACCTAACAAAAATAAATGAAATCCCATGAAAAACATAAATGTGAAAGGCTGCCAAATTCGATACTATGGGAATGTTTCGCCTATAAAAGAAGTGAGATCTGAATAAGTACCAAGTTCCATAAAAATACCTCAAATCATAAATAGTTATAGGAATGCACACTTGATTTCCAGCAGTTTTTAAGGTACATTTTGAATAAGTATCACGTTACATAGGAATACCTAAAATTATAATAGAGAAACGCACACTGGTTTTTTTAGCAGTTTCCTGATAACATTTATTATTTTCAGTACTTTTTAATGATGTAACTTGGCATACCAGGGACATCATCCAGAAGATACATGTATTTCAAAGAGCGACAGAGAGGAGCATGCTGAATATCAGACGGAGTGACAGAAAGAGGAATAGTGAAATTAGGAAAATAACAAAAGTCACAGATGCCGCTGAATTAGCATGTAGGTTGAAATGGAGATGGGCTGGCCATGTAACACGAACAAAGGACAATAGGTGGTGCGAGAGGATCCTACACTGGCACCCGCGAGACGCGAAGCGCCCATGCGGTCGCCCGCGGCGGCGGTGGGCTGACGACATCGCTCAAATAGCCGGACTGGCATGGACCCGCAAAGCCAAGGACAGGCTAAACTGGAAGGAGCTGGAGGAGGCCTTTGCCCAAAAATGGGTACCTCACTAGAGAAAATAAAATAAAATAAAAAACGAAAACTGTACTTAACATAACTAAATGTGAGAAATAAAGGATTCAACACAAAAACTGTTTATTCCACACCTCAATAAGTATTACAACTCAGTCCCCACAAATGGAGAACTGATACATTTACTTACAGAAACATCATCGGAGGGGTACAGTAGAATGTCTCTGAGCGGATCATTCAGAAGCAATGTCTTGTTTTCCTGAATGTAGCTCTCAAAATCCAAAGCTGTGCATTTCTTTGCTATTATATTCTGCAAAAAATTTATAACACTCACTATATTCAGAAGTTTAGATCACAAAGAGTAGTATAATAGTTTAGTTTATATCACCATTGAATTGTACTTTTGTTTTAGGTAGACAGTTCTAATTTCAAATTTTACATAGCATGGGATGGATTCTTTCGCGAAACTATGTCATATATATGGCCTCCTATATATGACATAGTTATCCTGGCCCACACAGGCCTCCTTTGCAGGTTGAGAGGGAATTTGGTTTTATAAAGGCCCAATGCTGGCCCAGGGTGGATTGGGGACTTCATGTACACTTTTGAATTTCTTCATCAGGTTTCTAAACAATATTTACTTTCACCAAAAAAATTTGTGTGTTAACAACATAGTATAACATAATTTTGTCTTTATAAATATGCATGTCTATTAACTTTTCTCATGTAACACAACAAGAATGTGTTAACTTTAATGCGTAAAACAGGTTTCCCTCTACAAAGCTCTTAAATCTATTAAGAATAATCCATTTATAACTATTATGTAAAATATTTGTCAATGCAATAATAGTAAAAAGATTGTTAATTTAAATTAGTAAACTATACGTTATATAATACTACGACACAAATGTTTGTTCATCAAATATAAACATTAGACTTTTTAATGTTAAAACCAACCCGGCACTACTTTCACCAACAGAACACACCCTAGATTACGGGAAGAATGAGAACACAAAAAAATATATGACCGTATAAAACAAAACTTTCTTATCCTTTATAAATAAATCGAACTTTCTTACCTTTCATTAATTCTTACTTTAATTCAATAAAATAAACAATATTTACCTCGTACTCGGCGTTACTCTTCCCCTTAGAATTTATTGGAGGCATTGTACTAATTCAAGATCTCGAAATGAAATATTAATTTGCCGTGCTTTATCGACACAATTAAGCATAAACAATGTTTACATTTCGATTAGTTTATCGATTTAAAACACTCAAATAAGCAGAATAATGGCCCAAGAAAAACAGCGACCACCTCTCTTCAGAAATCGAGGAAGACCACAGATGATAGACTTATTGGAATTGACATTTGTTTGCTTCCACCACAGATAATAATATTTTTGACACTTTGAATAATGGGGTGTATACATGACATGATTTGTCAGCCCCAATTTATCAGAAGCTGACTAATTGCTATCGTCTGGAGGCATGTTACGCTGCCACTCAAAATAGCATACTATTCGTCTCATTCTAACTCACGTCAGCTGACCATAAGCAGTGACAGAGACAACTATATGAAACATCGTCTTGCTTTATATACTAAGCTATTGCTATATTAACTATAAGCTATTGCTTTATACTGCGCGTCTGTATTAGTCTGTGTCCTTGTCATAGTTCCACTTTTTTTGTTGGGTACAACTGATTTACTATGAAGTTGTGCCCAACAAACCATTACCCGTCCAAATTTAGTAGGTTGTTTATGGCAAGTTTATGGCAAGTCATTAGCCATTTTAGGACCAGTTCTTAATTTAGCTGCATAATAGCTTTTCCGTCCCTCACTGTGGCAACATGTACAGCCCGTCCATAGGTTCATGGATTTATCGGTTTTGTATTTTAAAAATCGAAGCACACAAATGACAAATGGAACGTTCTGAAGAAAAAAACAAATGCCACGTCCTGAATAGGTACTGCCTGTGGGTACTGCATCTGCACCCGGCTTGTTTAGATTTGATTTACTACAGCCAAAATGATTGATTACAAGTTTATTTTCTAGACGATAAATCGTTTCTTTTTACAAATATTTTAGATGCATGTACAAGTAAAAATGTCGCTGTCCCTGGACCTTCAGTGGCTGCGGCGGCGGTTTGGAGCCTGTCAGGAAGGCCTGCGTCTTGCCCACGTTCACGGTGAGTCTCCATTTGGTCAGCCAGTCCGGTAGGACGTCAAGCTGGCGCTGGATCTTGGGTGCGGCGTGTGCGGGAGTGATGGGCGACGCGTAGTACACCGCATCGTCCGCAAATAGTCTAGTGTTAGCCTTTATACATCTAATTCACAGTAGCTAGTTTGCAGTATATGTACGCAATTCCAGCAACGTATCTATAAGTAGGTATCGGACAATCAAACCTGTCAGCAATTTCCCTTAGGATACTGTTTTGACTATGCCTCACACGACTTAGTAAGGAGACTATATTTTTCCTTATTATGGCCTGAAAACAATCCTCGCGCGCATCCTCAAACACTGGACTCGCAGGACGTTGTAGGACTTGTAGGTTCGTTTCGTGTCGGATCCACAGACTGCTCGTAGATACGGAGATTGACAATATGATTTAAATCAATGATGTAATATAATAATGAGGTAGATACGTTGTCTATACGAAAGACCGGGTTTAAAAATGGCCAGGCTTACGCACACATGGAAGAGCTGCGAATATTGTAGCTACACACTAATATGTGTATCAAATGAGAGCAGTACGGTATGCTTATTTCCGGGAGCGAAAAAGAGACAAGTAAATGTGTTGTGACGTACGATGCAGAGAAACTATACTTGTCTCTGTTTCTGACACAGAAATAGTATAGCATGCCGTCTCGCTGACATGGACAAAGAGTATTAATAAATCAGACTAGACACTGCCTCTTATCATATTCTCGTTACGTACTATTGTACATTTATAAGTCTCGATTTAATATGCTCGGCTCTTCACACAAACATAGTTTCTTTCTAGAGAGTGTCGAAATATACGTTTTTTGTTAGCATAAACGGCCGTTAAGTGACTGTAAACCTGAGTACCTATATGGTTTTAATTGCAACTCGATACGACCTCAGAAGGGAACTGTAGTACTGTTTAGGCGCGGAAGTTTAAATTGACAGTTTGTACTAGTATTATAATTTTTTTATACTTTCGTGGTCTGTCAATTTCTATATATCTGTCTATCTGCCAATATCTATATATCTGTCAATTTCTCTCCCTCTCTCTCTGTCATTTAATGTTTTATACTTAATAAACGGGCAATCACATTTATTGTAACAGAGGCATTTTGAGTTTTATCAAGAAGGGATTTATTATATAAAGTTAGCATAGGATGAAACTAAATAAGGATAATAGATATACATATATTATTAAAACGGACACTGATATGATTTTGAGATCTGTTAGGCTATAAAAACATAACAACATAATCAATAAATTATAAATACAACTAAAATTATAACAGTAACACACATTATTAAAATAATTTCAAAACCATTAAACTTGATCAATAATCAATCACGAATCTTATGCCTACGATCTTATCAAGACTCCTCTGTTTATGTGTTATTCTTTGATCGGCAAAGATATTGCGTCTCTATCGCACTCACGCTTCGGGTATATTTTTGTTGCGCTCAATATGATCTGGAAATTTCTTTTATGCACGTAATTATTGAATACGTAAAATGTAGGTATTGATATGAACATAAAAGTATATTACTTACGAATGATACGTTATCCCCTGGCTTTTTTAGTATAGTTAGTGCAAAATCGCATCACACACGACGGCATCTTTTATTTTTTGCGCTGTAAATCTGACAACTGCGACACGTTTGCACGTAGCCATTGACGGCGCGATACTGAGGCGAGGTCTGCCAATTGCATGAGTTTTAGTGTGCCACTTTTGAAGCGCTTGTAACATATCTACCTAATTTTTATATTACATCATTGATTTAAATAATGTTATTTTTACGTCACGTGAGCAGCGAGCAAACCTGCGGGCAATCATGTTACTCCGAACCGCCAACGCCCTGCGCTCCCTTTCTATATTATATCCGAATCATCCCTTAGGTCACTCGGGAGAATGTGCCCCGGGTATTTTATCCAAGACTTAATGGGCCAGAGTTCAACAATATACCTAGGTGCATGGTAGGTATGGCCAGGCGCGGGACACTCCGCGATTTACGTTCATCGCTACAAGTAGGTACATGCCGGTGCCCCAACGTTGGGGAACTGGCATGTACTTGTAGCGATGAACGTCGACGTCGTCGTCGAGGACGTCAGAGGGCTATAAATCTTAATGTTTTGGCTGAGAAAAAAGCGCCTATTCAAAAGGAAGAGTGGAGTGTCAAAGGAGTGTCCCTTCGGTACTTGTACTATTATCTATTCTGTGGTATGGCTTGATTTTACCCGCCTTTATTTTAACAATAAAAGCACTGGTTCCTCAGATTATGATTTTATTTCACGTTTTAATTACAAGCCATCGACCCTTATTATCGTAGACGCGCGAACAGCCATGATGCTTCCAGTGTTGTCAACACGCCCATCTTAATAGGCGCGTTCGGAAATGCCGCTAACATTAAATACTTCTTATTGTACTCTACTTCACTCTTCTTATTGTTGTACTCTAGCCCATGAGTCATGGCGTAGGCTTCGCAGTGGGCAAGCAGCTGCTCCAGGGCACTGAGAGACGGGCTCAGTAGCACCATGTCATCGGCATAACTTAGGCTATTGACAGTATTGCCACATGTGCTACCCACACAGCATCCCGCATGCATGCCACTAAGCCCTTCTATCAGCTGGTTGATGTATAGGTTGAAGAGCTTCGTTGATGTGATACCCCCCTGTCTTACCCCACATTCAAGCCGATACTCACTGGATAAACTGCTCGCCCATTTAACCTGGTTTATCTGATTGCAGTACCAGTGCCTAAACAAGCCCACACACTGTATACCTGTCTCACTTAGTTTTTGCCAAGGCAGATCATAATTGATTCGATCAAACGCCTTATCAGACAGGTCTCCCGTTTTATTTTTAGCCACTGGTACAACAATCGTTCTCATGAGCGCCGCAGGAAGGTATGAGTGACGGATACATTATTTAAGTAGCAAAGTCAATATAGTCGTTCTGTTTGAGTTGTGTCCAATCTACTTCAAGGAACAATGCTTTTGTTGACTGAAACCGCAACAGCCACCTAGAAAGTTCAATTGAATATCGACTCTATTTCACTAAGAAATAGGCATAAAGTACAAGACTCGAGTCCCGACTGCTGACTCTAGAAGCCTCGAACCTTAAAGCCTCGAGCGTATATAAGCCTGAAATTAAAAGGATCGTGTTGCTGCTTACGAGCACAGAAACCTCGAGTCTTTAGGCCTCTGAAAAGGTACCTTTAAAAACGGTTATGACCGGGTCTTTTTTATGGTATCCGACCGTTAAAGTAGCATTCCGGTACCGGTATCAATACTTTAGGTATCCAAACGGTAACGTTAAATAAAGCTACCTTTGAAAACGGTTTTCACCGGGAATTTTAAAGATATCCGACCGTTAAAGTTGCATTCCGGTACAAACGGTACCGTTAAATAAAAGTACCTTTAAAAACGGTTTTCACCGGGTCCGGCCATTCGGTTCTGCACTATAACCACAAAAATGTTTAGAAAAATGCCGTCCTCGTCGCACTTGCGTGAGTCGAGTGACAGATATCGAGATGTAACGAACGTTCGTGTTTGAAATTAAATATCTCATTTGCTAAGTAAGTTATTTTTTACTACCAGAAATATAGTGTCAGTACTCTTAATGTTACGAAAATTCCCTGAATAACATAATATATGTTACTTACATGTTACGCGAGCGGGGGTACCTTTACTTGAAACGGTCAACCTTAGCGGCACCATTTTGAAAAGGTATATACCTACATATTAAATTGTATTTATTCGGGTACCGTTACTGTTGGATACCTTTTCAATTGATTGTTATTTTAAGATACACAATCAAATTGAATTTTAAATCTCACAGAGTGGTTCTATATATTAAGCGGTAGTATTTATGTTTCATTCCTTCAGGGGTGAAAATGATCATATACATTTGATGTGTATGTACATTAAATTACTATATTTTCTTACACATTAGGTAAGTCAGTCCATTTGAGACCTTAGTGTTTTACACATTATATTATCCCAAACTATCAGAGTGAGGCTACAGAATATCAACTAAAATATAATGATGTTATACATTGCCTTAAATTTAATAAATTATTATCCATCTTTGTCTTTGGCATTATAACTGTAGTAGTGCAAATGAAAATATTATATAGGTACTGTGTTTTTATACAATACATTTTTGTTCTTTTGACATTATGAACATGTGGTCTTTTAATAATTGTGCAGGTTTAATTTGACATATCTTAATTAAAATTACTTCTCTGTACATTTAAGTGGAATGCTACCTTTAAACATAGCATATTATAACTTTTGTATAGAAGGGGTAACTTTACAAGCCACACATTGAAATGAAATGTAGGGTTGTTTAACTGACCCTTATCTTGAATTTACTGTCATGCTGACATAACAGTAAATTCAAGATAAATACCGGAGTATTTGCAATATAAATGCAATGCTTGCACAACATTCAACTAGGTATTAATCGTATTTAATCACATGTCCTGTGGTTACCTCAAAAAATGAAGTTTGGGCGTTACATTACATAGTATAGTAGTTAACAATTGAGATCTTTGCTAGACCTCACCGAGGGTTATTACAAATTGGTACAGGAAAATTGATATAGTAATAGGTATTCCATAGCTACAGAAACATTTCACTAAGAAAAATTACAACATCAAATATCAATGAAAAACATGCCAATCTTAATTTAATTCATTAAAAAATGGTACTTTATATGCGTAGTGTACAGCTTTTAATATTTATTATGTACAATTCACGAACACATATAAATTAAAAACCTTAAAATTGTACTTTTATAAGCATAATTCGGTAACTTACCTAATGAACCATTTTGGTGAATTATCAAACCAACTTGAAAAAAGGAGGAAGATTTCAATTCGGTGGTATTTTTATTTATTCATTCTACTCGTTATTTATTTTTAAAGGTATATAAAAAGTAAAATCATTATAAAAACCTAACCAGGGTGCCGTGCCGTCGGCAGCGGATCGCTTCCTTAGCATTAGAGAGACATAGATGAAACATCATTCGTCATTATTTTAATTATTACTCCATCATTTATATGTAAACAATTCCTTCCCAGTTGTGCAATTATTTTCTTATTTGAAAGTATATGCTTCCAGATTGGTCCCATCGTTACCAAAATCCAGTTCCGTTGATGGGATGGGCAAACATTTAGTGATATCGGTTTTTTTAAATATCAAACTAACCAACGGATCTTTCCACGAACCCATGCAACGCACCAAGTGCTAAATTGAAGTCAATATTTTTAAAGTATATTACGGTGTATAGAAATAACGTTTATTTTTTCTTATACATGTATACTACTAATTACCGCATTTCCTGTTTCTCCTTAATATCGAAAGATAGGTAAGATAATAATCACCGCCAAGTAACAATTTAGATGGGTTTTGACTAACTACTATCATACTTATACACAGTTTATATACAGTGTTTATTGATTAAATACTTAGATATGGCACAACACTTAGAAATCCTTATATTATATAATTTCAACTTTATTATGTAGGTACTAGATAGAAATGCACAATGTATTTTCGGAGAATACGTGGTAGGTATGTAACGTAGGGTCCAAAATATTATAATGTGATACTGAAACCTAATGTATGGAATGTTCCATATGGACGTGATATACCCAGGCCACGTTTCAACTAATCACAAGCATGCAAGACGGCTACTCGCGACTCATGATAGGTTCACTACACACTTGATAATTATTATGAACAATTTGGGCTACGTATTATTATGAACATATCACAAATTACGTATAGGTAGTTGAGTATTATTTCATTCTGACTCCTTGATTTCCGCTATTCGCTTTCAACAATCGAAATGTGCGACGGTGGTCTGGGGCAGAAACGAGAAGGTGAGCGTGGAGGCGGCGGGCGGCGGCGAGGAGCGCGGCACGTACTGCGACGCGGGCGCCGCCGGGCTCTCTCGTCACGTGTACTCCTCGTCCTCCTCGTCCTCGCTCCACTCGGGGTCGGGGATGGTGGCCAGGTAGTCCACCGGCGGCTGCGGCGCGGGGATCAAGTACCCGGCCGAGTCCTGCGGCGGGGGCGGCGGCCGCGGAAGGCGTATCTGACTACTCGCACCACCCGCGGATGCCGCTATCTCCAATTTCCTACAAATCTCCTCGAATCCTATCCTTTCGCGGGGATCTGTCTTCCAGCATCCCCGCATGAGCTCGCACGCGAACCGCGGACAATTCTCCGGTGGCACCAGAACTATACCTTGTAGAATGAGCTTCGAAGCATCGAAATTGGTATGCCCGTAGAATGGTTGTTTGCCACGGCTGTATATCTCCCAGAGTACAACACCGTAGGACCAGACGTCGGACTCGTGAGTGAACCGGGCATAGACTATGCTCTCGGGGGACATCCATCGCACCGGCATAGGCCGCTCGCCGCCCATTGTATAGTAGTCGCAGGTATATACGTCGCGAGACATTCCGAAGTCGGCGATTTTGACGGCAAGATTAGCACCGACAAGGCAGTTTCTGGCGGCGAGATCGCGGTGCACGAAGCGACGGGAAGCGAGGTACTCCATGCCGCGGGCGACCTGAAGGGCTACGTGCAGCAGAGCGGCCTCGTCCAGCGTGGGCCCGGCGCGCCCGCCGCCGCGGCAGCCGCGCAGCACCCCGGCCAGGTCACCCCACTCCATGTACTCGAATACCATCCATGGGCTAGCCTCGATGTCTTCTGTAAACGAACGAATTACAAATGTAGTTAATTGTAATATTATTGTAGGTAGGTAATTGATCGCATCTGCATCGTCTCCTATCGTGGTCCTATCGTCAAAACTGTTTGAAATGTAATAATAGTAATATAGTATAGTAATAATAGTCGGTTTAATTAAAGAGAGACTCACCTCTATGTACGACTCCAATCAGGCTCAAAATATTCGAATGTCGAAAGGCGGACATTATTGAAACCTCTCTCACGAAGTCTTCTTCGGCGCTACGTCCAGCGCTCTTTTTAAGAACTTTAATAGCAACCACTTGCTCGTCATTTTCCATACGCAGCAACCCTGTAAAAATAGAGATGTCATTTTATCTATCAGAAATATCGCGGGGTTTCTGTCGCCGCAGCTTTGCCCACGTTTTATAAAGAACCCATCTGGAAACTCCATTCTACGTTATTGGCAAACAATTGAACTCAAGTTGGTAGTTTCGGAAACAACCGTTGATGTGCAAATTTATAAACATTACCTCTTCATTATTACCTAGTGTAAAAAGCAATCTATATGAGAGTTTTGTCATATCACCTTTATGAACTTTTCCAAAGCATCCTTCGCCAACTTCTTCAAGGAAGGTTAAAGCGTGTCTGTCCAAGAGTGGAACTTTGTCGTCGGTCACTTCAGTAGTGGTAGAGGGGTGCGCCGCGGGCGGCGCAGGCGTCGGCGCCGCCGCTGCTCCCGCGCCGCATACTCCGTACTGCGGGTTCGTTATATACCGTTCAGCAAGCAGAGGTTCTCCTGGTCGCACACGCTACAATAACGGAATAAATCGCATTTTATGTAGCTGTACAACAGGAAACTAGCTTTTAAGCAGAGGAAAAATGAACACTTGTGCAATCTTTGAAGGACGTTTCTTATCGGTCGTAAGAATGCTTACCGGTTGCCCTTTTCCTGCTACAACGCAGATCCGCCTTCTGAGGTAGCATATGACCGCTAGAGCGAATACGATGACCAGCACGAGCGCCCCCACGATAGCGCTCGCTGCAAGCAGGGCTCCAGAGTTGTTCCCGACGCTTCCACTGTAAAGGCCTGTTTCTGTCCCCGCTGTCGATTCAGGTAAAACGTCACTGACCAGTGAATTCGGCACCTGGGGAAGGGAGCAATTCTGATGTTTAGTACCTAAAAGTATCTGTTTCCTAGCAAATGCGAGTATAATCAATGTGTGTGACACGGACGGGTAGAAATTTTACAAACCCTTTGGCGTCAGGCTTCTAATAGAGTTTCGTTATAAAAAAAACCCGGTCAAGTGCGAGTCTGACTCGCGCACCGAGGGTTCCGTGCAAACTAACAATTAACTCAAGGTAAAGTAAAAGTCCCAATATATTTGTTAAATTACTTATTTTAACCCAACACAATATAATTCAATTTCAAACAACGAGTAGGTAACTCTTACACCAAGACAATTGAATCGCGTTTTTTTTGACCTGCTATTGATAATAAATATACGCGTCCCAATCCCAACCCCATTAATTCTAGAAAAATCTTAACAGCGCGAATGGGGTCAGCGCCATCTATCGGCCCCATTTGGTACTAACGTGCAAGGGCAATCGGCTTAGTATGTATGTTGGTCTTTTAGCGATTATTGTTTATCACGTGAACTGATCTCGATTATTATTGTTTTATTTGATAGAGAGTACTTCTATTTATAGTTTTATAGGAATTTCAAAACAAAAAAACTTATTTATAAAGTTGATTAAATTGCAGTTCTAACTAGGAAATGATTTTTGAAAATAAACCAAAAAATATGCTAGATACAGAATAGAAAAAACTTTTCCCGTAATATATATGTTTATCTTAATCACAAGTAATTGTTTCAAATTTTTCGCTTGAACAACTTCGGAGATAAGGGGGGGGGGGAATGGTACTTTTTTTACATTTTCCTTCATAAATCAAAATTTTCCGAGTGTAGACAAAAAAAAGAAAAACTGCTTCAAAAAGTGCAACTCAAGCCCTTTCGAATGATACCCCACTTGACACTATATTTGAATTTGTTTTTGCCCCCTCCTCATATTCGTAAGTTTTTATAGAAAAATTAAATGTATATTTAAATTTTTCAAATTCCATGCACGCGGATAACTCTTATTTATAACCATTCCAAGTTTCAAGTTGATAGCTCGAGTAGTTCGTCGAGTAGTAGTCGCACCATAAGGGTTCCTTTGTTACCATTTTTGGTACGGAACCCTAAAAAGAATAGAACAGGTAAGTAGAGTACATTTATTTTGGAACAACAACAGGAATATACATTAGATAAGGCTTAAATCTAGAAAAGAAATAGTGTTGCTTCATAAAAGGATTCCACTCAGCACGAGTCGAGACGGAGAGTGCAACGTCGTTGATTTTCAGTGGATTCGATAAACTAAAAATCTGACACTTATCTCATTGGCCAATATGCTACCTACATAGATATTATATTCCGAATAAAATATATTTAGCTATTCTTGAACGTATCTATAGCATTAATGCACTGATAAAGATAACTTTAGTTAAAATCGTATAGGACTTGTCTGACCGCCTACGCATAATTGATCGCTTTGACATCACTCTCAGTTTGGATTGCGCGGCAAACATTATCGTCTGACCTATCTATGAATATTTATCAGTTGCGACGGAAAAATACTATTCTCTTCTGAAATAAAACGCACCCATCAATTGTGACACACAACCCGTTACTTATTAGATTAATGCCTGCTATTATTGGATATATCTAACTTGTTAGGGAAACTAGGATTACGGTCATTAATCTTTGATTTGTTACTGTAACTATATCTCAATTAAAAACGATAGGAAAATGTTGTTTAGAGTAGTTATCATCGCGAAGTACCTAGTTGGTGTTTACTTTACCAATTACAAATACTTTATTGAAGCTTATAGGTACCTACGCATTTGCTCTAAACGATGATCAACGCTAATGAACCTTACATTTTTCAATCACTTAGATAAAACGCAAGTAATTGCGACATTTTTAATTGATGTTTGTGCAATAGTGACTTATTCCGTCGTAGATAAGTAAGGTAATAAAGATGGATAGCTCACTTCTCCCGTGGGCGACGGTAGGAAAAATCTTGCTCCGTCGGAGTTGTTGCGTGTGCTGCTCGGAGGCTGGACGTTGCGGATAGGCTTTGGGGTTACGGGCACTGTGAATAACAAACACTTTTAAAAGCTTGTCTATAGGCTTTACATTGCCTTGATTACTAATTGAATGCATATACATATATTAAAAAAATATCCCCTTAAACAATTGAAGCAGGATATGTGATTTCGGCATATCAAATAGATGTACATCTTGGGTACATCTTCGGTATATTACTCAGGGTAGGCATTGTATAAATCAGCATAAAAATCAAGATTCAGATGTATCCTGTATTACTTTTACATATACTTTAATCGCTGTTACACATATCTACCAACTAGTGCTCCACGCTCTGTCGGCCATAAAGTTAGTCGTTAAAACAGTCATGAAACTATTTTATACACACCTGTGTTACGGGGGCACTTGGAATCTTTACTAGGTGGTTCACCCCCATTGACACATAAGCAGTAGTGCTGATCAGTCCCATTGTTGTTAACTGGTACGCAGGCTTCTTCATTTGCGCACGAGTGTCTCTGGCATTTTCCCGGTTTGTCTGAAACAAATAGTGAATGTTCTCTCACTCGTGCCTAATATAATTTACTTCAAAAACAAAGTTTTAACCAACTTCAATTTAGTACACGCCAAGCCACGAGAACATTTCCACATTTCTTTTCAAATTTACCACATGAACTGATTTCCGGGAGCAAATGCGTTTATTATTAGAAAAAAACCCAATTGCTGTATGTGGCCCGATAATATTTGAGGACTTCCGTCGATTCCACAAGGATCACCTTTGGCGCTTCATTAGTTGCTATTTCAACTGAATCTTATCAGAATCTGTGACGTACTTTTGTACTTTTAAGTAGGTACATAATTGAGGAATTCCATACCCACTACACGCGTGCCTAATATAATTGAGGAGTTCCCTCAATTCCTCATGGTCCTCAGCATCATCCAACTTAAGTTTAGAAAAAAAATGGGACTGGTCCACCTGGAAGTTATTTACAATCAAAAAAATTCGAATCGGCTCATCAATAACGGAGTTCTGAGGTAACAAACATTGAAAAAAAAAAACAAGCGAATTGAGCACCTACTCCCTTTTTTTAAGTCGGTTATAAATAGTGGTGTTCCCCTTAATTCCTCATGGCTCCCATGGGGAACAATGGGACCAAATCTGGTATCATACCTACTTATACTTTCTAATAAATAAAGAATTGTACGAATCGGTTCATAAAACATAAATGACCGAGTTCTGAGGTAACAAACATTAAACATACTCCACTCCTTTTCTTCCTTTTTTTTTGAATTCAGTTAAAAATACCTATGATGGAAAGTGGAAGGGTACAAATCGGGTATGGAGGAAACAACTAAGTGCGATGTCCTGTCTCATGGGTACTAGTTCGCACGGCATGTCTTTGATTTGGTATTGTGTGTCTATGTTATACACAAATTAAATTGAGTTCTTGGCTTACTCTACCTTAAGATCTGCTTCAGTAGAGATTTAGTAGAGTTGCGGTTAATTTGCCAAGCTCTTTTAAGTTCCGTTACCGCTAACACTCTTAAATTATTTTGAGCCGGAACTAGAACACTAGAAACCCGTGGTTTATTTGCATCATTCATTTTAGCGTAGGCGTGTAAGTGTAACGAATGGAAATTTCAGAACACATAACATGTAACGGTTCAAAAGTACTTTTTTCTACTCCTGTACCGTTAGCTGTCATTTATATAGGCTTTAGCTCAAATAAAATGACATCAGTAATAAGCCGTCGAAAAACTCTATGCTCTATGGCCCATAAACGCACTCTTTAGTGTACTTTTTTGGTTCATATATTTTCCATAAAAGCACTGTTTACCACGATGTCAAATCATCTAACTTTTTTTTAATCAGCTATATTGCGGTGGTACCAACTTCATAAGTAAATTTTTCGAAGTAAAGAGTTTTGATTTACTATCAAATATTTGTAAAACATAATTTATTTACTAAAATAAAAATAAATTATCATGTATTGTGTGTTAATATACATATTTTACCAATTATTGGTATTATTTATAAATATAAACCGATCCGATTCGGTTCGGATCCGGATTCAGTTTGGTTCGGATGCCAAGTGCAAGGAAATTAAAAACAAAACAGACCAAAAACAAGAGGTGTCAATGAGGAGGTCAATGTGTCATATTTCTAATTTCCCACCAAAGTTACAGTTAAAAATTAAAAAACGAAATGTGATAACTCTTCGTTATATAACTTCTTAAGATTTGATTCGTGTTTGCGAAGTGAAGAAAAATGTGTACGTTCCTTTTAAAATGGACGAAGAAGAAAATAACTGCACCGCTGAAGGAAAAGCGTGAGTAGTAATAGAACTAACAGAAAACTTACTGCCTGGAAAGTCAAATGCTATTTATTTAAAATTAGTCGTAGAAAAAGTATTGTATGCAACGGTGTATAACTTGGTCTTAAAACGCTCGTGGCGTCTTTAATTGCGATGCTCGCCAAGGCTCGCATCGCAACTCACGACACTCGCGTTTTAAGACCCTACTTATACAACAGTTGCATAAAATACTATAACACGCTTTCAACAAGTCCTTTTATATTTTTTCATTTATAAATTCTGACCCCTCCTCTCCCATTGATCCACATATGGGTTAGGGTATTTTACACCGGACTTTTCCATGTTTTCTTTAAATTAGAATTTTAATAAATAATATAGTTGGGTTTAAGTTAATGACACGTACTTATGTGTGTCAGCGGGAGCCAACTGAGACAACGTAGGTACTTATACCTTGGAGAGGACGGGTTAATTCTGTAAGTCTACCTCAAAGCTTGAAGTCATTCAATGCATTCAATTCCATTCAATGCCTGATATCAGCAACTTACATGTCAAATTGCTCTGACGATCTCCTTCCGAAGCGTGTTCACTAGATGTACCCAATGGCCGGTCTTGGTTGTCGCGTAACCGCTGTAAAATAAAACAAATGACACAAATGGACAAAAAAAAACATGAGTAATCTTTATTGCTTAGCAAATATACACACATGATTATTTTTACAAATAATCATGTTTCTATTAACAAATTTAATTATTTAAAAGTAGTAATTTTCAAATTCTCTCGCAAATTTCCAAAACGCAACGCTATTGGCGTAGCCATCTAAAATGGACAATCGCCATCCAACGTGGTAACGCGGCAAGCGTGATGGGCACCTTTGCAGCGGGTACCTACAACTCGCGGGGGCTTGTTTGACTAAACTTGGGCTAGTTATGTTATAAGTGTAGGTTTCTGTTTGTGTGTGTTTTATTTTTATGTTGTTTGTGTAATTCTTGTTATTTAGTGTTTTCATAAGGTGTATGTGTGATTTTTGTTATTAATAAAAGTATAAATGGGTTAGGTAGTTTTATAGGCATCGCCTAATTAAAAATACTGTACCACAAGGTCCATGAGAAACATACCTGAGAAGGCATACCTACAAATAACTAAAAATCGTGGGAAAGCTCACTGATCCTAACAGTAGCATGTAAGTAAGAGTTAATAAATGTAGCCAAGGGTAGAGTACCGTTTTATTTCGTGCAAGATAATTAAACTGCGTATAGATTGATTCTCATTCTTATCGCGATGGCAGGACAAGTGGTCATGCATCAAAGCGGCGGTATGTGGAATGACTAAATTTATCGCATTAGTTAGGAACCTTACTTAGTAAGTTTAGAAACGAGCATGGGGTGATTCTTGAGTGGGTCAATTTTCAGCGTCCAGAGGGAAAAAGTACCCGAAAAAATAAAATAATTAACCTGACACGTTTTTTTTTTAGTAGTTCAACACTTAATCTAACTGGGGCAGGATTATTTTTTGTTTTAAGGTATGTAGAATCTGCCATAAAAAAATATCAAACACCTAAAACATGATTCCCCTGGTGCGTCCATCACCCATTTTGTAAACAATCTACTCTGAAAAGAACTAGTTATGGATTGAAATCAAATATTGTATCGAGGTAAATCGCTAGAATATAAGTTAATGATTTAAGAAAAAAAATATGGTTCCCCTATTTATCACAGTTTTTATAGGAATCTATATCAAAGGTTTGTCCAGAGCTAACCTGTGATTCCCCTGATGCCTGACTAAACAACACGCACATCCCTACTGCAATGTCTTGTGACTCGCAATCTCTGCCGTGCCTCACCCTTGTCAGTTAGCGCTAGCAACGCCGCGGAGAGAGGACGCGTCGGTCGCTGGAGCTCTGAGCAATGAAGGTAGATATCTAATTCCCCTGACTTTGGTTCACTATGACTATGATTACTCTGTATTTTCATATAAAATCTATTTCCTGCAATTGGCATACAATGTTTAGTGTAGAGAATAACACATGAATGAATGCCTGTTTTGATTTAATAGTTACTCTTATATTAATAACTAGCTTTTGCCCGCGGCTTCGCCCGCGTAGTAAAAGTAATTTTCCAATAATTATTGAATTGCTACGCCGCCTACTAACCTACTACTACTAACTTCCCCTACTAATAACCCTTCATCATAACCCATTATGGTAAATTAATTTTTATTTACTATTATATTTATGCCCGTGTGGTGGCGGGTTAGAATTTCACCACCCTCTTTCTTCCCGTGTGTGTCGTAAAAGTCGATTAAGAGAGCAGGGTTGAAGTGTGTCCTGGGTGATGGGCTAACAACCTAAGCAATATCACTTTTTGTCGATCTTTTATACCCACATTTATGCTAAAAGTGGCGCTGGAACATAAAGTTCATGTGCTCTGCCTACCCCTTTTGGGAATAAAGGCGTCAATGTATGTATGTATGTACGTATTTCTGTTATTAAATTTACAATCATGATTAATGAGAATCTGTCCTCTGCAATAAAAGCTACTTTATGTTCATGAACATTAATGTTGAAATACCAAAATATCTCCACGAATGTTAAGTCAAATTTGTGGCCTGGACATTGCTATAGGCTTGTTTCCTAAGATTTTTTTCCATGCTTTTCGAACCAGTATTTAACATAAATACCCAAAAATTTGTTTTAATTTAACGGCGGCCAAAATGCTTAACTTATTAAAAGTAAGCAGATCTTCGTGCAGCACCTTGAATGTACTTATAACGGATGCAGGCACTTTCCCAATGTCTCCTACCCTCCCGTCCCGCCGCGCCGCCCGCACTCGCCTAGGTACCGATTGCTGACGATCGAGATGGCACCAAATACAAACTTTAAAACCTATAACCCTATATAACGCGGGTCTCGTTCCATACCTCAAAAGCAAAAATAGAACCCTTATTTATAGGATCACGTGTGGCTGTCTGTCAGTCCGTCTGTTACAACCGATTTGCTACGAAAAAAACTGGACCGATTGAATTGCAATTTGGCACAAATATTTTCATGAATTTTCATGTCCACAACATTACATTTCAAAATCTATGTGATTTTCGTTATTAACGTCCCAAAAAACCGTAATAACAACGGCCATATTGATATTTAGACGCCACGTTGGAATGTAAAATCGTTGTTGTTTTCCTAATCAGCGACCCGATAAACCATAGAAACAATAGATGCCGATGTTGATTTTCAGATTTTGTCACCACATGTCTCCTTTTAGGGGTTGAATTCTCAAAAAACCGGAAACATTTGTTTACTCATTTATCGTTAGGAATTATCCTGTGAATTCTTGAATAAAATTGTCTAACTAATCTTTTTTCTCCATACAAACTTTGGACCTCCTTTTTAACCCCTTTGGGTGTAATTATTTCAAAAACGCTGAAAGCACTTTATTTGTAAATTAATAAGTTTAGTAATCTGTCCACAAAGTTTTAAGTACGTAGTAGCTAAAAATAAGTTTCCCTTATACAAAATTTGGACCCTCATTTAACCCTCTTAGCGGTGGAATTTTATAAAACGCTGAAATTACTTTTTTTGTATCCTAATAAGTTATCCACAAGTTGTCCTTTGGGATAGGATTTCCAAAAGTCCCGTCTTATCCCTTGCCTACGTCATAAAAGGAAGTTCTGGTGTAAATTTCAAGTTTGTAGTCCCAGTTGTTTTGAATACAAACTTTGCACCCTTATTTAATCTCCTTAGGGGTGGAATTTTAAAAACGCTTAAGATATTTTTATTTGTATCCTAATAAGTAATTTTCCCACAAAGTTTTAAGTCTCTAGTTCAATAAATAATGTTTACCTCATACAAATATTGCACCCCTATTTGAACTCCTTAGGGGTAGAATTTTCTATAACGCTGAAAGGACTTTTTTTGTATCCTAATAAGTAATATCCCTACAAAGTTTCAAGTCTCTAATACGAAAAATAATGTTTCTCCCATACAAACTTTGCACCCCCTATTTAACACCCTTAGGGACAGAATTTCCAAAAATCCCGTCTTATCCCTTGCCTGTGTCATAAAAGGAAAATCTGGTGTAAATTTTAAGTTTCTAGACACAATAGTTTTTAATTCAAGCTTTGCACCCCTATTTAACCCCCTTAGGGGTAGAATTTTATAAAACACCAAAAGTACCTTTTTGGTATCAGTAAGTAATCCTCCTACAAAGTTTTAAGTCTCCAGTTCAATAAATAATGTTCCCCCATACAAACTTTGGACCCCCATTTCACCCCCTTAGGAATAGCATTTCCAAAAATCCTGTTCTATCCCCTGCCTACGTCATAAAAAAAAGTTCTGGTGTAATTTTCAAGTTCCTAGTCCCAGTAGTTTTGAATACAAAATTTGCACCCCTATTTAATCCCCTTGGGGGTGGAATTTTCTAAAACACTGAAAGGACTTTTTTTGTATCTTTATAAGTAATATCCTTACAAAGTTTCATGTCTCTAGTACAAAAAATAATGTTTCACCCATACAAACTTTGCACCCCTATTTAACACCCTTAGGGATAGAATTTCCAAAAATCCCGTCTTATCCCTTGCCTACGTCATAAAAGGAAGGTCTGGTGTAAATTTCAAATTTGTAGTCCCAGTAGTTTTGAATACAAACTTTGCACCCCTATTTGACCCCCTTAGGGGTGGAATTTTGTAAAATGCTGAAAGTACTTTTTTTGTATCTTAATAAGTAATCTTCCTACAAAGTTTTAAGTCTGTAGTTCAAAAAATAATGCTTCCCCTATACAAACTTTGGACCCCCGTTTTACCCCCTTAGGGGGTGAGTTTTGAAAAATCCTTTCTTAGTGCTCCCCTACATCTTATAAGGAACCTACGTGCCAAATTTGGAATCCGTAGACCCAGCGGTTTGGGCTGTGCGTTGATATGTCAGTCAGTCAGTCAGTCAGTCAGTCAGCTTCTTCTTTTATATATTTAGTATTTAGATAGTTTCGGCATAATCGACAAAAAACATACTTTTTCTTATTCCCCTGGCTCTGATTCCCTCGGTTTCTGATTCCCCTGATTCTCATCCCCCGGTTTTTTGAACGGGGTAATGATAGATTTCTGAAGTTTTCTTGAAAATAAATATTTAATCATATAAATTCGTCTTGCTTTACGATGGTGCATCTCGAGTTTCGGAACGGGTATAAAATACCAAAGATTATCATTCCCTTGTCAATTTTATGATTCCCTTGTAGTTTTTATGACTCCCCCTGTCATTTCTCTGATTCCCTTGTACTTTTTATGATTCCCCTGACAGTTTTTCTCATTCCCCTGACTGCTGAACTTTGAATTGGTATATTTTCGAACCTAATTGACCCAAAGTGATGCCCATTCGATAAATATGTTTATTATTAAATATTTAATTCGATCGAAGATCTACGGAAGATGCTGTAATACAACTAGCTAACTATATTGGTGACAAACTTGACCATAATAAAAAAGCTATCGCAGTCTTCATAGATCTCAAAAAAGCGTTCGATACAGTCTCTGTCTCACTACTCATAAAGAAGATGGAAAACATAGGAATACGTGGCATACAGTTAGATCTTTTTAGTAGCTACCTAAGTCATAGAAAGCAATCAGTTAGGGTTGGAGATCTTTATAGCACAGAGGAAATCGTTGAATATGGCGTACCGCAAGGTAGTGTATTAGGCCCTACTCTATTTCTTATATATATCGACCAACTATGTCGCCTAACAATCTCTAATGTGGAAATAATTGCTTTGCCGATGATACTGCCATTTTGTTTCATGGTAACTCTTGGGAATAGGTAAACAATCTAGCGCAAAATGGATTTAATCAAGTTAATGCGTGGCTCTCCTATAATCTTCTTACCTTAAATTTATCTAAAACTAAATATATGTCTTTTAGCATACGAAACAATAAGGAGTCACTCGGTAGAAACATAAGTATTAAGTTACATGATTGTTAAGACGCTGCGGTATGCTCCTGCCAACCCGTATCCGAAACAGCGTCCATCAGGTATCTGGGAGTTCTTCTTGACAAAAATCTTCGTTGGCATCAGCACATATGTAATCTTGCAGGTAAAATCAGAAAATTGATATACATCTTTAAAAATCTGAGACACGTTTGCGATAAAAACCTTCTTATAACAATTTACTATGCACTTTGCCAGTCGGTGACAATGTATTGTATTACCGCTTGGGGCGGCGCATCAAAGACTTCTTTGCTTATTCTAGAGAGAGCTCAGCGAGCAGTGCTTAAGGTTCTAACCTTCAATAAATTTAGATATCCAACAGCTGCACTATATGAAGACACTTTAGTTCTAACTGTAAGGCAACTTTTTATTAAACAACTATTAACAAATCAACACAAACGCATCCCAGATTATCCTGACTCGAGGAGAAGGAACGATTTTGTTTATTCAATTCCACCTCACAGGACCAAATATGCTAAAAAATTCAAAAATGTACTAGGTCCCACATTATATAACAAATTAAGCAAACATGTCCAATTACGAACACTTAATTTACATGCTTGTAAAAAGTCTTTGGAAGCTTATCTACAGAAATTAAAATACGATGATACTGAACAACTATTAAAAACCTTGGTGTAATCCACATGCGATTAATTACAGTTACATAATTACACTCGCGTACACATACACACGCACACATACAGACACACACGCACATACATAAAGAGACAGGCTCACGCACAACACACTCACATCCCAACGCATGCGCGCCTTGTCTCACTTACACATTAATACATATACACACACGCACACACACATAAATATAAACAAGCACATGTACATACACTTACCAAATGCAATAAAACCTAAAGATGTACTATAATAGGAAATTAGATCTTTATCCCGTGATAATTTTTTTTATGTTAAGTTTTTGCGTTTACTACTTGTTTACGTTTAAGTCGGCCCAGCAAACGATGCATACGAGTTGCCATGGCATGTTCAACAGTAGTATTCTTTTGTTTACTTTATTCTTGTATTTTTTTTTAACTATGTACCCACTTAGATTCAAGCTTACTTATTTATGTGATTAGTGATTTAATAAGTGATACTTATAAGGACGGTGAATCCTGTCCCACCGTGATACAGTGCAAACTAGTACGGGGGTCAGTTGACACTTACTTTTGGTTTTCACCATAGAATTCTAACAAAAAAAAAAATGTAAGTAGCAATATGTACTTTTTCTGCGAAATAAATTTATGATTTATGATTTTTATGATTTTTAATTGGATTTTATTGTAACTTAGTAAAAAAATCTTAATATAAAAAACGCCACGGGAATGAGATGAATAATGCAATTCTCAAGAATGACCCTTGTTATTCCCTACGCTGGCCCAGTGCGGGGACTTAACGTACACCTCCGTCTTATTACTGTGTTAAAATTCGGATGATATTGAATGACGGTGTAATACTTGGGATTGGGAATTAATGGAGTCATCTATATATATCAATGCCTATGTCCTGCCTGACTGACTCACTCATCAACGCACAGCCGAAATTACTGGGACTAGAAACTTGAAATTTACAACAGGACTTCCTTTTATGACGTAGGCAACGGATAAGACGGGATTTTTTGAAATTCTATCCCTAAGGGGGTTAAATGGAGGTGCAAAGTTTGTATGGGGGAATAATTATTTTATTAACTAGAGACTTGAAACTTTGTAGAAAGATTACTTATTAAGATACAAATAAAGTTATTTCGGCGTTTTAGATAATTCCACCCCTAAGGAGGTTAAATAGGGGTGCAATGTTTGTATGGGGGAAACATTCATTTTTGAACTATGAACTTGAAACTTTGTAGAAATATTACTCATTAAAATACAAAAAAAGTAATTTCTGCGTTATAGTAAATTCTACCCCTAAGGGCGTTAAATGATGGTGCAATATTTGTATGGGGGAAACATTATTTTGTAAACTGGAGACTTAAAACTTTGTAGAAAGATTACTTATAAAGATACAAAAAAATTAATTTCAGCGTTTTAGAAAATTCCTCCCCTAAGGGGGTTAGATGGGGGTGCAATGTTTGTATGGGGGAAACATTATTTTTTGAACTAGAAACTTGAAACTCTGTAGAAAGATTACTTACTAGCAAGTAAAATAAAGTTCAGCGTTTTAGAAAATTCTATCCCTAAGGGGTTTAAATGGGGGTGCAATGTTTGTATGGGGGAATCATTATTTTTTGAACTAGAGGCTTGAAACTTTGTAGAAAGTTAACTTATTAAAATACAAAAAAAGGAATTTCAGCGTTTAAGAAAATTCTATCCCAATGGGGGTTAAAAAAGGTTGAAGGTTTTGTACAGGGAACACTGGATTTTTTAAATAGATGTACTCTTCATTAACCTGTCTCCATTTCTCGATTTCCAGTGCTGAGTTTAAGATTGTTTTAACAGTCTTACGATATTTAACTTTTTTTTAAATCTCACTCATAATAACTAAGATCCCCATTTTCTAGCTCGAAATCCATGCGTCGCTCTATATCTTGCAGAGTCATTTTTGCCAAAGATTAAAATTAGATTAAAACATCAGGTAACTGACGGAATAAGTATTAAGCATTCTGCAAACAATTCCCGTAATCTGATTGGAAAATCACTGTTTGAAATGTAATATGTCTAGACCATTTTAACTAAGAATAAAATTCACTTACCTATTTTATATCTTTGTCATCATCAAAAATCTACGCGGACGAAGTCGCGGGGCGGCCGCTAGTATTTCAATAACAAGTCAAAAAAAAGATCGCGATTCAGTTGTCTTGGTGTAAAAGTTATTCGTTGTTTGAAATTGAATTCTATTGTGTTGGGTTAAAATAAGTAATTTAACAAATATTGGGACATATACTTTACCTTGAGTTAATTGTTAGTTTGTACGGAACCCTGGTGCGCTAGTCAAACTCGCACTTGACCAGTTTTTTTAATTTTAGCGCACCCTTTTAATGAAGGCAAATCTGTTTTGTATTCCGAAGCTCGAGTGGCTCATGATTTACCGATCTTTTGCACTTAGATTCGGAGTATCGTTGCCAGAGTGTTGGTCTATTACAAGCTTTCCATTATATATGTAATTGAATAAAAATAAGGAGATTAGGCGGTGCTCCCTTATCTCAGGAACGTACGAGATGCGAGCGTGGAGTTATTTTGGCCACCTTATCGTGAGTAGCCGCACTCTGCCGTGGCCCGAGGCCCCGATAAATCAATAATATCAATAAGTGAATTATGTTTATTTACGTTAATAATAACGTGAAGTTCTATGCAATCTCACTGCGCAATCACAGAGTTAACTACCACCTATCACTGTGAGTAATGGGTGCCTAGAACGACGTATCTTTCATCGACAAAGCACTCTGGTCAAAGCTGCCTTAATGTGTTGTTTCTTCATTTGGCACCTAAATGGAAAAAAAGCTATGAATGTACGCGAACGCTTTTTAATAACACGTGAAGTATTAATCCGTTTGAAATGACCATGACATTAAGTTGCACGAAATAATAAATACCTCCTCCAACTCCAATGTCTACATTCACCATAAAATAATTACACTGGAAGTGAATCAACCAGCTTTGAGTTACAATATTTTTAATATAGGTACTCTTGTTTGTGGTCATAATGACTAAAATTAATAAACTTGTAATGCGTCCTGTGTTGCTTGATATTAAATCTTTTGGCCTTATTTTGATGTAGTTTGAATTTATTTGTCAGCATGTTGGTAGCACAAACGGTCAAACCATCCAAATATAATGAATTAGTTCCACGTGAATAAGTACCCACTCATTGCGTAGGACGTTCTTTTTTAATTTTTTACGAAAAACGCTTCCACTTTTCATTTCCGCTACATTTCATATTTATTGTTACAAATTTTTGACTTAGCAAATATCAACACAGAAATCCACGAAATGTATAGTATCGGGATTAATAAAGTGTTTTTATTTTAATCTGGGGATCCCCTTCGATGGCATATTTTTTAGACTATTATCGTTACGCATAATTTATTTGGCATAATTTTTAATGGCGTAATAGTACTGTCGCATTATAATACTATCCTGTACTAGGTATATTAATCGGGAGTCAAATAACACAGCACGCTAGTATATTCAAGACCTTATTATTTCACCTTGGTCGGTAGGTACGTGAATCATAATGTACCCACATTCAATACGTATAGTCTACCATATCGATTCGAATATCCCTTAATAGAACTCACTCCAAGATTAGTCGGTATAATCACGATATTTAATATTGGGATAAGTTTTTATTCTACGATCTCAGAAATCAGTCCTTATTACATAGTTTTTATACACAAAATAAGTATAAGTAGTTATGGTTAGCGGCGCGCAACTATTAACCTATAATGCATGAACGTACGTTTTACGAAACATATTTAGGAGTAGGTACTTAAACTAAACACTGCGCGCTGGAAAGCTACTTCTTATACAATAGTAATTATAAGTAACTAGTACATAGTATTTATGTACCTAAAGGTGACTAAATACTACGTGGAAATCTTAAAAGTTATTCTTGTATGCGAAGCACAAAGTAAATGACAGGATTGCAACATTTATAACGATATTAACTATACTTTATTTCTGCAAATCTTTTTTATTCAAACCCGTACCTTATCGGTGGACGACGGACGCGCTTAGTTATAGGTATCGGTATAGATGCTAAAGGTGGGCTTGTATAGCTCGAGTCGCGCGCGCGTGGTGACTCAGCGGTGGCGCGAGCCGCCCGGCCTAGCGCTGTCGCCTGGCTCGATCCTGCGGCATCACAATACTGTGTTATAATTTTCTTATCGTTATCACCCTCCCTCGCTACTGCGATTTGTCAATAATTGATCTACGTGCCTTTTGTGTTCACTCCCATCGGCCCCACGAATACGGTATGTGAGTGGCCCTACACGCTCCATAATTGACCCAGTGGCCCAAAACTGCTTGTTTTGTCGATAGACGCGATACATAATTTTTTCACCCACCTGAAATTCCCGGGTCGTCGCCTCCTTACTCATTTGTTTTCTTTGAACTTCTCGCACGTACTCTCGCGGGTCTGGCCGTAGAAGATCGAGGCGATTACGTATGTTGCGTTTCAACATTAACTCTGCCGGCGATTTACCCGTTGTGGAGTGTGGCGTGCATCGGTGATTCAGCAAATAGATTTGCAACGCCTCGTCGACGTCCACATTATCTCGCTCTGCCTTTTTTAGACACTTTTTAATCAATCCGACTGTCTTTTCGGCCGCACTGTTGCTGCTCGGCTTGTACGGAGTAATACGAATGTGACGAATGCCTTCTCTCTTCAAATATGCTTCAAACTGACCACTCGTGAACGGAGGCCCGTTGTCCGACACCAACTCGTGAGGATTTCCGAAGCGAGCAAATATTTCGCGCAATTTAGCTATGGTATCTGCGGCACGTGTCCCCTTTATTTTGCTTGCTTCGATCCACTTAGAGTAGGCATCAATCAGGACAAAGTAATACGTACCGGCTGACGGCGTAAGGAAGTCTACGTGTACCCGGTACCACCTGTCCTGCGGCCACTCCCACGGGTGCGTCGGCGCTCGTGCCGGCGTCGGGCGCTCCGCTGCGCACACGGCGCACGCCGCCGTCATGCGCTCCACGTCTGCGCCCAGTCCTGGCCACCAGACATAGGCTCGAGCCAGTGCCTTCGTCCGCACGGCGCCGCTGTGTGCCGCGTGCAGCTCGCGGAGCACGCGCCCGCGCAGCGCTTCCGGCACTACCACACGGTATCCGAACATGATACACCCCTGCTCGCGACTTAATGCATCGCGCACCCGCCATTATGGCTTGATATCTTCATCTCCGCAATACTCCCAGCTCCTACCTAAATGGTTAAACACTTTGTTTATTATGGGGTCCTGCTGAGTCGCTTTAGCTATATCTTTATGATTAAGCGATATACCGTCCTCGATAAAGTTCAAAAATTCGCACGACTCTTTGCCCTTTCGCTCGTCCTTAATAACGTCTAATGGAAGGCGCGATAGGTGATCAGCAAAACAGTTCTGGCCGGATCTGACACAATCTATCTTATAGTCGTACCCGCTCAGAATAACGGCCCACCGCTGCAACCGTCCCGCCACCATTTGAGGAATGCTTTTATTCTGACTAAAAATATGGGACAACGGTTTACAATCTGTCACTAAGGTGAACGGCCTACCAAATTAATAATGGTGGAATTTTTTAACGGCAAAAATGATAGATAACCCTTCACGGCATATTTGCGCATAGTTCCGCTCGGGTGTGGACAGCGCTCGCGACGCGTGCGCCACCGGCCGCTCGCCCCCCGCGCCCGGCTGCATCAGCGCCGCGCCCACCCCGTACGGAGACGCGTCACAATACACCCGTAGAGGGGCTTCCGGGTCGTAATGAGCCAGCACCGGCTTTGCTGCTAGCAACGCTTTGACCTTATTGAACGCCGCATTGCATTCCCTAGTCCACACAAAAATATTTTGCTTTTTAAGCAATTCATTTAATGGATGCAAGACTGTACTTATATTGGGTATGAACTTAGCATAATAATTGACTAACCCTAAAAATGCTTTTAGGCGGGAAACGGTGTCCGGTATTGGGGCGGTCTGCACCGCGTTAATTTTGCTCGGCTGTGTGTGTGTGTCGGCCTTTAGCATCGATGACATACCCCAAGTATGAGACCGACTTTTGAAAAAAAGTGCACTATTTTTCAGCTACTCTCAACCCTGCTTCTGACAATATTTTAAATACCGACAGTAATCGGTTATAATGGTCGGCATGGTCCGTTCCCGTTACCAAAATGTCATCGCAATACACGGCAATATAATTCATGTTCTTCAATAAGTTATCGAGCACTCGTTGAAACTTACTCATCGCGCACTTAATACCAAAAGGTAATCTATTGTAGCAAAAATTACCCTTATGCGTGGTTATCACACATAACTGCTTCGTTTCTTCCGTAAGTGGTAACTGCTGGTAAGCGTGACTCAAGTCTATTTTGCTAAAAAGCTGACCTCCCTGCAAATTTGAAAAAATCTCATCTATCCGGGGTATCGGGTATTTATCGTCCTCCAGCACCGGGTTTAGCGTTATTTTGAAATCGCCGCATAGCCTTACCTCGCCGGACTGCTTGATGACGGGCACAACGGGCGTCCCCCACTCGCTGGTCTCGACCGGGGAGATGACTCCGTCGGCCTGCAGGCGCCGCAGCTCGGCCTCGACGGTGGCGCGCAGCGCGTGCGGCACGGGCCGCGGCTTGCACAGCACGGGCCGTGCGTCGCGCGCCACGGTCAGCTGGATGGGTGTACCTGTGAACTTGCCCGTTCCCGCCGCGAACACCTGTGGGAACGCTCGCGCAAGCTGTTTCCCCACGCCCTCGCGCTCGCATTGAGTACTACCTATATGGTTGTCTATTGTTTGCCCGACATTCATATACTATAATAATCATTTGCCCGAACTTCGCTTGCTCGAATTTCATTTGCCCGAATGTTTCGTTTACCATAATAGTTAATTGACATACTCTTGTTTACCCGAATATTGGATGTCATAATGATACGAATGCCATACGTATTGTATTCCAGATTATTGTTTGCAATAATATTATTTAATAGAATATTTAAACGCCATACTAAACATGCATTCGGATTCATCTTTGTTAATTTGCTGGTTTTTCCGCTCTTTTATAAAAAAAATAACCTCGAAGACGAAAGCGGGAGCAAAGCTCCCGCTTCCGTCTTCTAACCTATCCGCGATCCGAGTCACTTTTGCCACTAAGCCCCTGTTCCCTACTGCCTAAGATACAACACTATCTTGGCATAAGGTAATCTCAGAGAAAAGTTCATTTTTACTTAGTGGCAAAACCGCTTGGATCGCGGATAGGTTCGAGATAATTTTTTTTTTATATTAGACTGCAATATGTACCCACTTTATCACATAAGAATATTATGGATGTTGAGATGGATGGCAAATGATATTATGGCATGTGATAGTTATGGATTACAATGATTATGGAAAATGAGATTATTGATATTGATATTATGGAAAACAAAGATTCTGGCATATAATTATTATGGTAAACAATGAGTATGGCATACGAAATTATAGAAAACAACATTATGGCAGTTGTATATTATGGCAGATAAAATTCGGGCAAATGAAATTCTGGCAAGCAAGAGTATACCGTACTATATACCGGTTTAGCGTTGCACTCGATACCTAACGCCGTCATCCACCGACGTCCCATAATGGGAGGGCTACCCTTAGAATCTACTACGACTAAACTCAAATTGGGAACTGTTTTTTTACAATAAATTACTTCGCACGGAAGTGTGCCCTTTGGTACAATTTTTTGTCCCGAATGCATCTTTAAATTCATGGCTGTAGGTACTAATTTAACATTTTTAAATAGCTCACTACATAATTCGTAAGACACGACGCTTACCGCCGATCCACTGTCCAATTGCATTCTTACATTTACTCCGTTGACCTTGACCGTGCGCCACCACGGCACGTCGTCGGCGTCGCCGCCCACCGCGTACAGCGGCACGTCGTACTCGTCGTCGTCTACCTCGGGCTCGTCCTCGCTTCCGTGCCCAGTAGACTCAGTACACGCGTTGACGCTATGAGTCTTACGTCTCCTACACGCTTTCGCTATACCTATGTCCTTTCTTGCCGCACACGTAGCACTCCGTGTTGATGAAAGAACAGCGCTGAGGAGGATGAGGTCCCAAACACCGTGGGCAGCGCGCGCGCGGCGCCGCCGTGGGTTCCCTGCGACGCGCGCCGCCGCCGTCGCCGCCGCGGCCGGCGCGCACCGCGTGCACGCCCTCGTCCTTCACCGACATCGCCGTCGATGTCGTGGCTCCGGCGCCGCTGCCGGGTCCACTCGCTTTTGAGTCTCGATCCGCCGCCTCGAGCGACGTCGCTATTTCTACCGCGCGGCTAAACGTTAGTTTGGTCTCCGTTAGCAGTCTAAAACGAATCGCGTCACTTCTCATCCCGTATGCCAGCTGGTCACGCAAGTTCTCTTCTAGATATGTAGTGCCAGTGAAGTTACACCTTTGGGCAAGTTGTTTGAGCTGCGCCACGTATTCGCTAATTGACTGGTCCGACGTTTGCTTGCACGCCCGAAAACACATACGCTCCGCCAACTCCGACCGCTTAGGATGGCTTAGGTGACAAATGTTCTCGCACTTTTGACACTATGTCATCGTAACTCACTTCATCCGGCTCCGATGGATAGCACAAATCAATGATTAAATCTAAAGTCTCGGTTCCGACCACTGCGATGAGGTACCTCGCACGGGTGTCCGGTTTTACTCCACTTATATCAAACCACGCAGTTAGCTGACTTATATAAGTATTCCACTTTCCGGAGCGTAGATTAAACTCCTTAACATTTAAAGGCAATAGTTTCGACATCCTCGTTCGCCAAATATCCTGTACTAGGTATATTAATCGGGAGTCAAATAACACAGCACGCTAGTATATTCAAGACTGTTTTATTTCACCTTGGTCGGTAGGTACGTGAATCATAATGTACCCACATTCAATACATATCAAATACTTTGGCCTACTACTTTATTTGGCATATTTCGCTTTTAGAATAATTTTAGTTGGACTAATTTGTATTCGACTAATACACATTATGTATATTATTGTTTGGCCTAATAATCATTTGTTATATCGGTCACTAACCATAATTTCAGTTTTCTTTTATTTTGTTACGGGCGCAATTAATTTGCAAAATGAACAACAAAATATTAGGTTCCGTTAAAATAGGTTAGGTTATGTTTATTTATTTATATTATTTTTATTTATTTATTTAGATATACAATTTAACAGCATTACAACATATGCCAAGGCGCTGGTAAACTTAAACTATTTGACATACATGTACACAATAAGAAACAAGTTATTACAAATGATATTTAAAAATGAATCTCACAGATTCTTTTAAAAATAGGGAGAGGTTTACTTCACTTGTTGGCAAACAAATCGCAATCCGGTGCATACAGAATTACTCAGTTAAGTAGCACTTGCGCGTTGACAACTCGTGAGTGCTCGTGCGCTGCCGTGCGAGCCGACTCTTCCGCCAGGAGGCGGTGGCTGCGTCCACGGAGGTACTTGTCCGGAACGAACAAAGAGTAGATTCTTGTGATCAAGTCGGAGCAATCTGACTCACCTTTCAGAATTCGACAAGCTGTAGTCAAAAGTTCGATATTGCGCCTAACCTCTAAGGAGTTGAAACCTAACATCCCGAGTAAGTGAGTAGGATATAGAAAGGGATAGAACCCGTACTTTTTCTTGTAAAGAAAGCGAAGAAACGCCTTTTGTACTTTCTCCAAAAGAAGGATATAAGATTTTTCATGAGGGTTCCAAATTATTGAGGATGATTCTATCTTACTTCGAACCAATGCTGTGTACAGTAACTGCACTACTTTAGGATCACGGAAGTCTTTCGCGTCGCGGATGATAAAACTCAGTCTTTTATATATGATTCCGTCACTAGCGATTGGATATGCTCGTTAAAAGTGAGTTTATCATCAAATATTACGCCGAGATCTTTAGTAGAGTTTACGCGAGCGATCGGGCTATTGTCTAATGTATTGTGCAGAGGAGAGCGAGCACGGGAAAAGGTTATACTATAGCATTTTGATATATTGAAAAGTAATTTATTATTTTTACTCCAAATCAGCACTGCATCTATATCCTCCTGTAATAGGCTACAGTCAGCATAACTATTTATGCGACGTTTTAGCTTAAGATCATCTGCGTAAAGTAAACAATTAGAGTGATGAACGACGTTCTCTACATCATTAATCATCAGAACGAAAAACAGCGGTCCCAGGATAGATACTTGACTTAGTCCTGAACGAGTATGGTAAGGCGGAGAAATATAGCAACCGTGACGAACGAACTGTTGCCGATCTCTGAGATAGTCAGCAACTAACCAGAGGAGTTTGTTAGTATGATATCCAGGCGCAAAGCGCCTAAACAACGCAGAATAGGAAGTCCTCCGTTGACCTCGCCTTTGTTCCTAAATACATATAAACACAAAACTAACCTTTTCTCGTAGTGCATCAGGCTTTTGATTGTGGTTTTTATCTGGTTGGATATGATTTCATGATTTTGTGCATCATTAACTCTGGTTATAATTCGAGCGTTGCAATTGTAATTATTGTCGCAATGACATTTTTTTAGGCCAATACTTTTATGCCTATTGTAATGCTACCAAGTGATTATTATGACTTTGTATTTATGCCATCTGTTGGTAGTCTAGGTGATGATCATGCTTTCTATGTTTATACTTTTTAATTTTATGCCTAATAAAATATGCCATAAGATGATTATGCGTAATAACACTAATTCGGATAAAAAAAATGCGTAACACTATTATGACGAATAATTTTATGCGATCCAACAGAGAGCCTGGATCCGTATGGATCTAGATGGCGTAATCAATGTTTGCGAATAGCTTCACTACTAGCATAGACACACTTCCTAGTATAGACGTGATTCAATTAGAACATGTTTGTTTAATTACTATTTCATTGAGTGGGTATCCCCGATGTGGACGCATTTACACGTGTCGTGTCGTGGACCTGAACTCGACCTGAACTAAACACCTGGCAACTGTTTTTCCAGTGTTGTGTTTATTACAAATTTGAAATGGCAAAAGTAGAAACAGCACAAGCTGGTAATAGGCAATTGTAAACAACGGAATTAGTTCCATGAGTCACGCAGGTGTTTAGAATTCGTAATAGAAATTACGAGCAACTTTGAATGTTTTTTTAATAGCTATGACCGTTATGCACATACACTATTTTATATAAAAATAAACTTTTAGGGTACCGCCCCTAAAAGTAAAACGGGGACGTATTTTTATTTCGTTAAACCCATGGTGTGGGATATCGTTGGATAACTCATTCAAAAATATTATATATTTATTATATACTTAATGTTAAATGTTTCCGAAATAAAATAATTGCCTACATACACCTAACGATTACACTCTGTTTACACAAATAATATTAAGCAAATGTGTCAAGCAGCAGATTTCCCACTTGAACATTTTTTTAAAAACAAAATAAAAATTAAACTTTACCATTTAACTGTCTTGCCCGCAATTTTTTTCCAGGCATTTCCAAAAATTATAATGTCTAGTGTCGTCACCGAGTCGAATGTAAAGAAACACAAAATGTGTTGTACTGGGGTAGGGTAGTTCACATTTGCAACAGGTTGGCCGCCCGATCAGAACGAGTTACCCACTTAGTCGCCTACCAACCAACTTAGAGGTGTTCTCCATATTTTCGCACCGAGGGATACTAAAAAAAAGACTGGGTTGCACTCCAGGAGTGCCGGCAGAAGTGAAAACTTGAATATTAGCGTTGTGCGTGGTGTAAGTATTCTGATAGATAAACGACTCTCGTGTAAACTGGCTATTAACTGACAAAGACGTTTTTACGATACACTGACTAAATTCCCTCCAATATCTCCCAATCCCTTAATATGTTAGGTTATCTAAGATAACGAAAGTTCGTAGCTCCGCACCAATCATTGCTCAAATTACCAAAACACCCCCACATTTCCCCCGCACACCCTAATTTAACATATTACTCTAACCGGAAATCTCTTTCCTGTATCCGTATGAAGTGTAACCAATTCAAATGTATTAACTAAGCCTTGGCTTGCTAGTCAACCATAACAGTTTGATCAGCTTCTGCCATTATCTGTCCTATCGAACGCAAGGAGGTGGTCTAGAATATAATGGCTACCGATCACAAACCGTAAATATCGTTATAAAGTACCATTAAGCCACACGATAATATGGATTTACGACCAAATATTGTTGCGTGTAACAATATCCGTCTTCTTAGTTTGCGGGCAGCATTGCACAATCAGTGAGCATTAGGCATTCGTCTAACGGGGACTCGTTGTTAAAGAGACATGGTATTGTGGTTAAAGTGAAATTTGATCGATCGATCCGTATCTCCGGAGCGATGAGCTGCTCTATATCATCTTCCAGCTGGCATAGAATTCTTGCCGGAAGTTGTGGATATATGAAAAGGCGATACTTAGCTATGTACAATCCTAAATCACTAAAGGCTGGCGTCGACTACAGGCGAATCGCGGCGAGTCGGCCCGCGTTGAATGGACGCACTTTCGTAAATTCGCCTGACGAGCGATGCGGCCTGTCGATTCGATTCGGCGTGCCGCTGCCGCGGCTCTTCGTCAATCGACGCACTTTCATAGTTAATGTATGAAGGCGAATTATTTCGATTCGATTCGACTCGCCTCTGCGAGCATAGTAAACGCCAACCTTAAACCTGATTAGTAAACATTACTTTCAGGTCCCGGTGTTTTTTTAAATATCCTATTCCCTCTATAACTCACGAGTTCCAATTTAAACCAAAATAAACCTGAAAATAAGATCATGTTATCCATTTTAAGTAAATATTGTGATTTCTGACAAATCTAGCTCATGAGCATTGCTACCTACTGACTCTGACGCTCCGAATTTTTCTTTTCATGGAGGTATTAACTTGTACATAGATCTTACATACATAGATGCGATCATTGTCAGGCTCAGTAACCAGCATATCGATAGTATTTAATATTTGTAAAACTTCTGTGGTCTTTATTGGAGTTACCTACATGCGATTTATTCAAATGAAAGCAAAAATGAAAATATTGCATCTTTCCTCCTTTATTAATATTAGGTACGAGTATACTCTCGATACGTTACCTTATAGCCGATAGTAACTTTTAATGTCATCAAATGCGTTAAAATCTGCCCCGTCCCCTTTTATTATATTTTAACTAGCTCTATTTGACCATTCCTATGAAAAGGTAGCCAACCGCTAGTTTCCAGTATTTTGAAGTTTATTGTTCTTTTCACGTTTATCAACAAACTGTGTTCGCGTTCCGGGACGTGGGAGAAAACCACATTTTAGCAAATAAAACAAAAGTTTACAGCCACAACCATCGAAGTTTTCCATGCTCGTGAGAAAATTAGAGAATGCTGAAATTATTTCTGTCCCCAAACGTCCGTTGGGATATCCAAGCGATGTGAAAAAAAAAACTTACTAAGATGTCCAACGGAGATTTCTCGTATCGAAGTGCGAATGATGGGAGGATTTTTCCTTTACCTGCCTTTATTTGACTTAGACATATGTCCACATATAGGTTCCCCAAATTAACTCTTTAAAGGTAGACTACCTTCTGCCCGCGACTCCGTCCGCGTGGAACTCGTTTATATCGCAGCTCCATACAAACTTTTACCCCCCATTTCACCCCCTTAGGGGATGATTTCGGGGATAAAAACTATCCTATGTCACTCTCCATCCCTTCAACTATCTCCACTTAAAAAATCACGTCAATTCGTCGCTCCGTTTTGCCGTGAAAGACGGAAAAACAAACAAACACATACACTTTCGCATTTATAATATTAGTATAAAAACTGTTTATTAATTGTCTATACAGATGAAAATGAATGCCTACCTTTTTTGTACGTACAAATCGAAATAAGACCAGTCCTAATACGTATGTTAAAACTTTCTTAGGCAGCTAAAACAATTAGTGAAAGTCGTTTACATTTTAATAGCTCAACAAGATAGTTGCAGAACTCAATTTGGATCGGTTCTGCGCATATGTACAAATAACAGCCACTACACAATATTGCTACTAGAAGCGTCAGATATTAACAGTATAATGCTCCTCGTTAATGTTCGTTTTTTGACGGTGAGTATATTATACTGTCAGTTGCGAGAGCGAGTAATATGATACCTAGCGATATACAGCCGATAACTACAGCCTTGGTCAAAAGTATTGAGGACCGTTTTTTCTTTATGACGTAAAATAGACTATTATTTAACAGTTACAAAAATACACAATTATGGTTCCCTTCTTATTTAGAAGCGCCATACGACGGGTTTACAATGGAAGAACGAATTGAACTTTTTCCATGCAATTATTTTAACGAAAACAATGAAAGGAACAGATTTTTTAAATGGTTTGATAATAAAAACCTGTACTTACTTCTGTAATAAACGATAAAAAGTCTGACCTTCATATGAAATACGCTTCGAAACTCAATATTTTTGATCGAGGCTGTATTAAGAAGCTGGTAGTGCCGCGCGAATATAGTGTATGAACTTAAAAACAAACTATCCAACTTGGTTTCTTTAATGAATAACTGTTCTAATAATGTAATATTGTTCCAATGTATAGACACGTCTTTGGTTCATCAGTGGGCTTGTGCACCCACGTGACAGCACGGATTGATGCATTGCGGTTGAAACAATCGCCTAACAAGTTCTACCCCGCGGATATTACGTTACAAAGTGCCTGAGGACGAAACAACAATACGAATTACTAAGACATTGTTAACAGTTTGCATCACCTAGGTGCTCGGGAATGTGGCTGTTTAAATCATTATTCCACTGGCGCTAGCTTGACTAATTAACAATTTTCCCTGCTTAGGGTTTCGCAGTCAATTCTTCCGCTTTTTTAATACGGAACTTAATCAGTTTGCGTGATATTGTGCTTTGAAGCCCTAATTTGTGCCTGCCACTGTAATTACGCCGCGATTCGTAAATCTTTCGTAGACACTAATCGTACACATTTCCCTGAGCTTAACACAATTCGGATCAAAAACATTGACTGTGTATGAGAGCATTAAGTACGTTCATAAAATAAATGTTTTACTGCCGTTATTGGAAATGAAGTGCTTCGGGGGGTAGGTATATTCGATATAATTTTGGGCGAGTTGAGAGCATCTCCGTGTTTGGACTTGAAAGTCACAATCTAAGAATTATTCCTTACGAGCGGTCGAGCGATGGCATTTTTATGTAAATGGATATATTGATCAAAGCTTCGTAAAAACACTGCTTGAAAATGTTGCTGATTGAATGTAACTAATGAAATAAAATACCTTTTAGGGTTCCGTAGTCAACAAGGAACCCTTATAGTTTCGCCATGTCCGTCCGTCTGTCTGTCCATCTTCGGCTCAGCTGTACTGAGCTAAGCCAAAGACGGACGGAAGGGTTACTACCCTTACAACTAGAAAACTGCAATTCGGCGTGGGTATATAAACCAATCACGCCGACAAAACCGTCGAATAAAATCCAGAAAAAAATTTTTTTTAGGGTACCTCCCCTACATGTAAACTGGTGATGTATTTTTTTTTCTCGTTAAACCTATAGTGTGGGGTATCGTTGGATAGCTTGTTCAAAAATATTATGGGTTTTCTAAAACTATTTTTTGTACTCGTCGATTAAAATCTGTGTATTAAGATTTCATAGAGAATACTGCAACGTCAGTAACGTCACTCTTTTCATCATTGAATAGTCTATGTTACTTCCGTAACAACCGAAATAACTGTTTCGATACGCTCTAGACAATCGAAAAAAATCGACAATTGAGAATAGAACTTCGTATTTCAATAATGTGTCCTCGATCCGATACAAAATTGCCAATCTATGGCGTTTCGGTACGATGCAGCGTCGCGTCGTCTGTCAAAAATCTACTTAAACTGGCTGCTGTATCCAGGGCATGAAAAAAATAAAAATAAACTACGCCTTGTGATTGGCCAATCACAGCACAGTACCTACTGCAACATTACGGACGCCGGTGGTGTGATTATCTATGGATTATCTTGTGTAAAAGAAGTCGGATATTAGAACTAGACAATATAGTACTTACGAAGCGATATTTAGTTTTCGTATTAAAAATTATTAATTTTAATGAACTCGTACAAAAAGTATTGTTCACAATACTGTCATAATCAAGCTTTTTAATCTCGTACCTTAATTAGGCCACTCAGCAAGCTTCGTGTCCTAAACACGGTACTTGACTAAAAAGCTCTATTATAACACGATTGTGAAAAATACTATTTCAACTCAGTTCTGCGTTTGCGTGGGACTAATTAATGGGATTTAAAACCCTAATTTTTGTTCGAGTCATGTGTCCCCCCTCCCTGCCGGCTAAATGGCTGCTACTGGGGATGCGAAAAAAATCGTGGTAGTAATACATATAATGAATTTAAAAGGAAAACTATCACGGACAAGTAGGCATAAGTAGTTAAGTTACCGAGTAATAGTAGACCAACTTAATGTGTTCTTGGAAAGGCCAATTATTTTCGTACAAATTCGGTCGACGCAACCGCACGTCGATGTAACTAAGACAGACAGGCAACTACGGAACCCTATACTGCGCGTGGCCCGACACGCCCTTGGCCGCTTTTTTTTAAGGAGCGGGTAGTTTCGAAAGTACGTCACTTGGGGTAATTTAGAAGGAGGTACTTATTGTCGAAATGGTTCTTATACAAAATTAGTCTAGGGTACCAATTCCTTTTTAGGGTTCCGTACCAAAAAAGGTAAAAAAGGAACCCTTATGGTGCGACTTCGTGCGTCTGTCACAAAGTGAAATATCTCACGAAAGTCACGAACTACTTAAGCTATCAATTTGAAATCTGGAATGGTTTTAAATGAGAGTTATCACGTGCATGGGAAATGAGAAATTTAAATATACATTTGAATTTTCTATGAAAAAATATGAATGAGGAGGGGGCAAAAAGAAATTCAAGTGTTAGGTCAAGTGGGGTATCACTGGAAAGGGCTTGAGTTGCACTTTTTGAAACAGTTTTTCTTTTTTTTTCTACATTGGTAAAATTTCTATCTATGAAGGAAAATGTACAAAAAATCCCCCCCTTATCGCCGAAGTTATCCAAACGAAAAATTTAAAATTATTACTTGTGATTAAGATGAACGTAAATATTAATGGAAAAGTATATTTTTTTCTGTAACTAGCGTGTTTTTGATTAATTTTCTAAAATCATTTCCTAGATAAGTTTGCAATTGAATCAACTTTAAAAGTATATTTTTGTTTTGAAATTCCTATAACACTATAACAGAGTAATCTCATTCAAATAAAAAATAATAGAGATCGGTTCACGTGATAAACAATAATTGCTAAAACCCCAACATGGGGGCGCTTTGTTTCACCCATTTTTTAAGTCCTATTATTGCAAGTCCGAAAATGTTGTTCTTAAAATTTTACGCCATAATAATCGTTAGTCCTAATAATTTTCTTATTCCTAACGATCGTAAGTCACAACTACTCGAAGTCATAATGATACTAATCATAAATTTCTCATATCCTAATATTTCTTTTCATATTTTTTTCATCATTACACTCACTTGTCCGTTTTATTTATATTCGTAATGACACTAGTCATAAACTTTTAAATCCTAAAATTATTTTTCATAATATTTTTCATCATAAATGTTACTTGACGTTTTCGAAGTAAATAAACGTTTGCCTTTGTCGCAAAGCGCGAGGCGAGGCCACACGGCTCTAGCTAGACGCTAAGCAAGTCGCCTGTCTGTGCGGACGTAGCCTAAGGGGGTTCTTGTAGGTACGACGACGAGCGAAGCGAGGAGTGTTAGGTGTATAGCGACCCTACGCGCTCGAGCCGAGCGAGGGAAGCGAGCGTGCCGCGGCAGCGGCCGGCAAAGCGCCAGAACCGATTTTTTTAAATTTACTTAGCGAAAGCGTTTTTCATTAGAAAAAACAAATTTAGGACTTTAAGTATGTTCTTAGTTATTATATTAGGACTAACAAAATTATGATGCATGTCCGTTATGAAGAAAACTATTATGATTAACAATATTATGACTTCAAGTAGGTTCTTAGTCAAAAAATTATGAAGAAAAATTTAAGGACAACTGATCATTATCACTTCCGATGTTAGTTACAGAAAAAAGGAACAAATAAACTTAGGAAAAAAAATTAGGACTTGCGATGATTATGACTACAATACGTTAGTATAAAAAAGTGCATAACGAATTTTATGGCAGCCAATATGGACCCCACCAACATACATACTAAGCTGGATGCCCGTGCACGTTAGTACCAAATGGGGCCGATAGATGGCGCTGACTCCATTGCTATTCGAGCTGTTAAGATTTTTCTAGAATTAATGGGGTTAGCACGGGTATATTTCAATAGCAGGTCAAACAAAGATCGCGATTCAATTGCCTTGGTTTCTAGTCAAATTCTATGGTCTCGGTGTAAAAGTTATTCGTTGTTTGAAATTGAATTCTGTTGCGTTTGGTTAAAATTAATTTAACAAATATTGGGACATTTACTTTACCTTGAGTTAATTGATAGTTTGTACGGAACCCTCGGTGAGCGAGTCAGACTCGCACTTGACCGGTTTTTTGTTCTGTTTTACCTCTTTAAAATATCTCATTGATATAAGTTTTAAAATATCCTTATATTTTAATTAAATTTTCATAATTAAGTGTAATGTAATGTAACTCAGGAACCTGACATGTTAAATCATTCTCTGATTGCTTTAACGTTAGATTGTCAGTTTTTACGCTTTGTTGAATAAATCATAACGGTCTAACTGGAGTGTTCAACTGATGAGTTTTCGAAAAAGTACCTACATATTTTCGAATTTTAACCGTTGGGTAAGGTTGATGGCTTTTTTTAAACTTCTGTTAAACCAGAGTTTAGTTCTACTCAAGAATGTGTTTAAAATTACAATCGAATGTTAAAACAATTGGACAATTATTCAACTTATCAGGTTCCTGAGTTAAATGACACGGGGTAATCAAGGGACACCAAAGTGGAGTAAACTCAGAAATTTGTTCGAAGCACACGTATTTCCACAGCTACTGACCGGAGCAAACAGAAGCGGGGGGACAGACAGATGAACAATATAAACATGGCGTCTTGGCCAATGTTGCCAGATTTTAAATTGCTTTTAGTAATATCTACATATTTGCGATTTTCGACTTAACCCATTTTCGAGGAATTAGCGCCCGAGTGCGTCTGGTCTCGCTTTAATCAGGGTTTTATAGAATTCGTGTTATAAGTATTGAAGATTCGTCAAATCTTTCAAACCTCAAATTAGCTTTCGAAAAGCGAGGTTATTTCGATTTATTTATGAAACATTTCTACGAGTACGTACTGAAAGTACCTAATATGAAATCCAATCATTGAAATATAAAATGATATTGGCTTCTCGTCATTACTTTTTAACTTGCTCAGTCAAGTATTTTATGTGATGCGATTAGTATCTATTTTAATAGGTATTATGTACTACGCATTTGTAATTATAGATTTCACTGAAGTTAGAGTGCATTAGCACGTAATAAAATAAACGTGGTTGGTTATAAACGCAAAATGTGCATAAATATAATAGAACCGGTCAATGCGAGTTGGACTCTAGGTACTACTTGGGTAACAAGGTAGCACTCAACAGCAAAAGAAACTGTTGAAATAGGGATAGGGTCCCAAAATAATATACATATACTTACAATAAATTAAATCAAATGTTACTGACTATTTATTTATTTAAACTTTATTGCATAAAACCAAAACAATGTACAAATGGCGGACTTAAATTTTTCTTCCAGCAGAAGCCTACGAAGCATCCGCTTGAAAACTAATTTGCTTGGGGTTGGGGCTTGTCTTAAAGGGAGAGGGAGCGCATTCCAGAGGCGGATTGCCTGAACTATTTAGTAGTAGTTTTTCAGAAGTTAATTAACTCCTAATGGGTCATAAAGTGGTATAAATGGGTTGTAAAGTAATTAAGTCACATTCAATTCGAATTTTGGAAACTAAGCGAAACGATGTCAGAAAGCTTATTTTGAGTATATTAGATATTTACAGCAAAATAAGGATACCGGATTGTGAGTATTTCTCGAAATTGATTGTTGACATTTATAGTTTGGTCGTAAACAGTAGGTATTGATTGAACTGGTTAGTTTGGTTGGATTTAACTAGTGATTTGTTTTCTTTTTAAAATATTATAAAGTGAAGACGTATATAGAAAGAGCACCTTTAGTCGAATACCAGACCCAACTTATTGTACTCTAGGCTGTGTCGTAATAATATTGTGACTTAAATTGTGTTCGCTAAGAATTCAATTTTGGTCATAGTGTGAGATTACGTGCGAATAGGTGGTATATGTGAATACGAGTCTGTGCTAGAAGTGAAGCAATTCGAATTTATCTGCCTTTTCAAATATAATAGTAAACGTGCATACGTGCAACGTAATTATTTATACTAAACGGGACTTAATTGCGTATTAACTTATTTATTTACCTCACTGAGGTCTCCCGACGTTTCGGATGTGTTGCAACATCCATGGTCACGGGACAACTGGCTTGTGCGGGTATCAACATCTTCTTGCTGCGCAGGTTTTCCGAACTACCCGCATTTGGTCTTTATGAACCTCTTGTACACTAGGGTTGTCAACCGGCCGACACACAACACTAACAATTTCCGGTGATATAACTGACGATGTTTTTTGACGCTGGCATGGATGTATTTTCATAATTTTGGACATGGATTCTTCTTTTTCAAAATTCTTCAAAACGGTTCTTCATTATTTTATTCGTCTTCTAACAGCTTCAATCTTCGGTTGATGTGGGGCTGGGGTGGGGCCCGTTCCGGCAGGCGCACGGCGCGGGCCCGTTCCGACTGCGTTTGAAATTCCTTGATTCTTTACTGGAAGGTCGCCATGTGATGATTTATGATGGTGATGGTGTCTGGGCTGGGGTGGTGACGAGGAGTGGAGTAATACACCGGTATAGGTTTAAGTAAAAAACGTAAAGAGAACACTTTATTTAACTGTGTAGCCTATTTTATACATACAAGTTATCGCTGATACAAGCAATATGCGTTTATGTAGCAGTAAACTATTGTGTTACTGCTAAACACTGCGGATGCGGCCAATTGCCATACTACAATTTACTTATGATAGGATTCCACGAAGATGAAATCTTAAAACTGTCATCCCGATTGAAATTACGATGTTTTCTGATTTCAACGGCTTCACTACTATAGAAATGACGTTCCGCAGACAAGACTTTCGGTTTCTGGAGCTCAATCCAGTGGTTTGGTCCTGACTCCAACAAATGCTCGGCTATCGCAGACTTATTCACCTGCCGATTTTTGCAGCCGCAATATGTTCCTTGACCCTTGCCGCGATGGTTCGCTTGGTCTCACCAATGTAGGAACTTCCACAACTGCTGTCAATCTTATAAACTCCTGGTGATTGAAAGGGGATAACATCCTTCGGTGATCTTACGCGATTAAGTCCCGTTTAGTAATATAAATAATGTGTGACAATCGTGAAAGTTTAAATCGTGCAACGTAAGTTTTATAACATTTTGGCGGCATGTTTTTACGATTGGTATGTTTAATTTGCGTATTCAAAATGTGTGTCTGTTTAGGGATTAAGGTGTGAGGTATGGCTACCTACTCTGCCACTCGGGCGGAAAATCCGATTACGAGAGCTTTAAAAACAAGTAAAAATTTCTACATAAAGATTAAATAACAATACAATACAAGAACTTTTTATTGCTCATCTTAAAACAAAGAGATATAGAAAAATGGAAAAACAGCAGTAAACAAGAAATAGGTAGGTGGCGGGGAGGTATGTACTTAGTTAAAAAGCGATCTTTTCCAACACAACTGAAAGATAAAAATGCATAGAGTATTATTCGTTATCTTCTCAGATAGCCCATCTATTTGATATACAAATATTACAAATGAGAAAGAAGGATTCGTTGTATCTCGATCGTAGAAAACCGGTTAATTCTGTTCAACAAAATCGAAATCTGCTAAAAAACGGTTTTGTCATAAAACCGTTCTAAAACCGGTAACCGAAACCAATAACGCTATTTATTTCGGTTTGGGGTGTAGAGCCAAAACCGGTTTGAATGAAAATACCGGTATCCGATCCTTGATTGGTCGTACGTATATGCACGCGTAGGTGGGACGCCAGCAAGAATCCGGACTTGTTGGGATTTTAAACATTTTTGCGCGTTATTTGTGTTGTCAACATGTCATAAATGACAAGCAAGGAAATGGATGTTGAGAAATTTGTTCACTTGATTCATAGCAGAATGGAGAATTATATAAGTCTTCCATAATATGATGAAATTCACCAAATTCCTCTTTATTTAAATATATTTCACGCACCCATTCAGTTCTACGTTAGCGACGACGCCGTCGCTGTCTTCGAGTTAGAAGAGAATCATCTAAAATTTGTAAATTATTAATTTTGCACCAAAAACCCTAGGTCAACAAATCATCGACGTACTTCCCGCAGGTAAACCTATTCAGTGTGCGCACTCTATTCGTTCGACCCGCTTGCATTGTACGTACGTAAGACAGGAATTTGCGTCCAATGAGCGACCGGCCTTAATGTCCTGTAGCAAATTCGTTTGTCACACTTATATACAACATGTTCCTTTTTAGCCTCTTCAGATTCAATGTCAGCGATCATGAAGATCAAGTGATAACACACAAGTCTCCGCTTGATGAACAGAAGAAATCAGAATCATCCAAGCGAACTAAAAAAATTAATATTAATTTTATATTTAGGATTTTATCCCATAATGAGTGGGATTATTTATGAAATAATTATCAGCTAAGACAAAACCATTTTAATAGCGAATTTCCCAAGTTTCGTGCCGCCGAAGATCGACCGTGTCACAGCAAGCTTCCCTTTTTAACCGACTTCTAGAGTATTTCATCGTCAGTGATGTAAAATAATACGTCAAAGATTCTGATATGATTCCGTTGTAGTAGCAACTAATGAAGTGCCAAAGATGATTCTGAGATCTTAGAGGAATCGACGGAACTACTCAAATATTATCGAACCACATATAGCGACTTGGGTTTTTCTGTAATAAATAATAATCAACGAGTTTGCTCTCGGAAAGCAGTTCATGTGCTAAAGTGGAATGTAAATGTGGAAATGTTCAATGTATGTGGCTTGGCGATGTATTTACTATATTGAAGTCGGTTAAAACTTTGTTTTTAAAGTATATTATTTCCTGAACGTTTGAATGCAAGCATCTAAGTAATACATTTGGCATTTATGTGTGTAAGATGAAAACTGATTATTTTATTATGTATTATGGACATAGGGACGTACGGAGCTCGAATTAGCGGCAAAATACTATCGCACATGATATTCCGCAAGCTATCTTTAGGTGATCTGGAGCGATTTGCGCAAATCCATTGAAATAACATTATATTATTTCAACTGATCCATATATATATATGGTTGAGATAAATAGGTTACTGTTTTGGGAACAAGAGATGTAGAGTGGGTGCGCGAGCGCAGCATGGGCGCACCTGGCGCAGGCGCGGGCCGATCATTAAAAATGTTTATTTAAAAATCCGACCGCTTAGCGCCCGTTAGTGCCATGTCAGAGTGAACCATTCAACAAAACTAGGAACCATCTAATGTTTTTAGCTTGGGCAGAGCACGATTTTCGAAGATATTCCGATATTATACGATACAAAGTACACAGTAGATTTTATTATGATGCGTGTTGATCTCTATTTTTGATTGCCTCTTTATGTGTAGCATTTGTTTCCAATAACTTCCGTACGTTATTCGGCATCTGGGTATTTGAATGCTTCGGATGGTATTTGTGTTAGATACTGCTATAACTACCATGGCATGCGACTTGCGACATAAAGCTATCCAATGCCCAACAACGTTAAAGGCCTGTCTATTTTCCTAAAGTGTCGGAGCACCGGGCCCGACGGATCGGGCTGTGCTTTTTAACAAAACATCAACAACATTTCAACGATTATACGCGTTAACGGCTTAGATATGCGTTTACAAAACAAAGACCTTTATTTATTTGTGTTACCATTATCCTCCTTCAATAGCAGGTATTTCATTCAATTACTAAAAGTGTACTTACGTAAATCTCTACACGTTTTCGTTGTTAACATTGCGTCAAGATTAAGTAGAAGTAAAGGAAATATTAAATCTGGATTGCTCCATTAAACATGCGAACCGTAATATTCGCAATGTAATTTATGTGACATAATAATAGAGATACCTGGAAAAATATCTGCGTAAATAGGGAAAATATGACATAAATAGTTAAGAATATTTCCCTCCTAGAACATCCGTTCAGTCAAGCTTGGATAATAAATTGAACATACCAAAGCTTAAGTACTTTAATTAGGTATATCGTATTGTTTTCTAAATTAGAAAGTCCTTATATGGACCTCGTAAATTTTTATAAAGAACTGATATGAGTGTAGCTAAGTCCTTAGATGTTTACTAAGCAATAAAAGGCGCCTAGAACGCACTAAAGTAAGACATAAAAAGTTTAAAAAGCTCTCAGTAGATCAAACAAAACTCAAGTTGGCGGTTGTCAGGCGGGCCGGTGTCGGGTGTCGGTCGGCGGGTCACATTCGTCTTAAATAATAAACACCAGATTGGTGTCAAAATGAACACATTTTATTATCCCATCAACCCGTAAACCCCGGTTCCTTGCAAACCGACTGTTTATTTTTAATAAATCTTCCGCGAAGGTTGAACGGTCTTTGATCTAGTAATCGAAGTTTTATGTTTTGCTTTGATTGTTATAAATTATTCGAATGCATTACAACTTGCAATTGTGTTGTGGTTTTTGGAATGTTTTATACAGATTTATGTTCCAATAAACCTTTGGGTTTAGTGTTACTCTGAAATTCTGTTACATGTTATTTTCGGGCGCTCCGCGAATTGTAATTGCTAATCGGTCGGATTTGTGTGCGGCAGCGTTAACGAGCGTCGTGTTACCCAAGGAATAGGTATCTACCTACCTACATGAAAATATAATGTAAAGTAAATACTATTTGTAATTATATCCATTATAATGCTTATTATACTTAACTTCCCTGTATTGACGCTCCTAAGACGGAACGCGTAATGTTTGCTTGTACGGAAACATGATTTGTTCGTAGATCAAATTTTAACGTATTAATACTATTAACATGTAAAAAAAAAAAATAGCGGACAATCTTACACAAATCGACCTAGTCCCAAACTAAGCAAAGCTTGTACTATGGGTACTAGACGACGATAAACATACTAGCTAAATAAATACTTACGAGTAAATACATAGAAAACATCCATGACTCAGGAACAAATATTCGTGTTAATCACACAAATAAATGCCCTTACCGGGATTCGTCGAACCCGGGACCTCTTATATATGAAAAATGTTGAAATAAATATAACTTTAAAATTAGAAAAATATCTGATACTTGATATTATTTAATTCTTAATATTATTAGAAACGGCTGTGATATTGTAGCTTTGTAAAATGTCAAGTGTGTATGTAAGCTGTAAGGGGTAATCTCACCGCTTTTCCGATCTCAAAGAATCTTTCACCTGCGTGTAAAACGGACTTTCTGGATGGACATAGGCTATAGTTTATCCCGCGGTTTTGCCTGCGATCTTTCCAAAATGCGGGTGAAGCCACGCGGACAGCTAATAATGTACAAATTGATGAATGTGTTGCATTATTTCCGCTTCCCATAAAGGTTGCCTGGAAGAGATAACACTTTAGTGATAAGAGCGCCTGTGGTTTGCCTCGACTTTAAGCTTTATGTTCTGTACCTGCTCTGTGTTTTTTGAGGTGTGCAGTATTTATATTGTATTGTATGTATCGAACTAAGAAGACTGTTTGGAACACCCGTCAATCCTGACTATTTCTTTCCCATACCTAGTTACCACCTGGAAATAGCTCTCTCTGCTACGTATGTCTACTTATGTCATACGAATCGTCTATCCGATAACAACATCTTTAGATAACGAATAGGTATAGTTTACTAGCCATTCATAACACCGGATTTGACATCATAACGTTAACACGTTATCAGGCTGCAAACAAGATACCCTGTATCCAAATAAAATGTAACATTGCACGCCTTAGGTCATGTGCGTTCCCGAGGAACGCACATTTGAATAGCCTACCTAAAGATAATACCTGAATAGTGACTCTGGGTTGACCACCCTTATCAGGTCATGCTTAGGCTTGCATAGCCTGCTGTGTAAGTCGGCACAAACCTAACCAGACCGCAATTTAGTTTTCACACAGATTGACCCACATTGTTTTTAACGTAGATTTATTTAACCTTGTTTTTGTAGTAGCTTCACGTCAATCTCTTTAGTAATTCTGTTTCAAAGGCACTGCGCCTACCCCTAGTTAAGTTGAAATGTCTGAAAGACATTTCGTCATATCGAAAACCGTTCGTTCATACTCATATTTGTACTAGTATTCGTAAAACTTACTTACGTAATCAGGTTCACACGTAAACAAATAACTAACAATTAACTGTAGCTAAAAGATTTTATTAAATTGTAATTCTGCATCACTATACATAACTATTAACATAGTTAAACCTAGTCTGTAAGCCCGCTGTTAGTCTCAGTATCAATATTAAGATCTTAATTGTTCATACTTTCTCCTAAATTAGACATTCACATAGTAATTTCTCGAAATAGAATTGAATTATATACATATAACTTATATCTTATCATTCCTCACGTAATTCTGTATTATAAAAATGCAACACAGCATTTTGAGATAATTAGATATAATTAGTGTTAAGACGTAAGCACTAAATCGATAATGAAAATGATGTAATGCATTACCTATTTTGGAAAATAAAAGTTGATCACTTCATGGTAAGCGAATTGGCTATATATATAAAAAATGGCTCCCGATATTAATTTTAGTATGGATAGTACATCCCAGAAGCTTAAACCTGCTTCGATTACCATTGGCATTTATAATGCCAATGGTCTAAGGGGTATGAAGGACCAGGTGATGAACTTCCTTCGCGATCACTCAGTAGATTTACTTCTGGTCCAAGAGACCTTTTATCGTCCCGGCATTAGAGCCTTTCGCGTCCCTGGATACGTTCAGATTAGAGATGATAGGCAAGATGGTAGGCCATTCGGGGGCACGCTCATTTTCTACAAACGTAACTTACATTGCATAAGTCTCAATCCACCGCCCCTGACTAATATGGAAGTGTCGGTCTGTCGCATCTCGATGGAGGGGCACCCCCCGATATCGATTGCGTCAACCTACCTTTCACCTCAACGAGACTTACTTCTGACTGACCTCAACTCTTTAGCCTCCCTAGGTCCTTCGGTCATCGTGGCCGGGGACCTAAATAGTAAGCATATCAGCTGGGGATGCGTAGCATCCAATCCCAACGGCAATCGGCTTCATCACCTTTTGATCGATAGCCTCCCTTTCGATCTCCTCGCTCCCTTAGAGCCGACTCACTTCCCTCATAACGTAGACCACCGACCTGACATACTCGACATAGCTCTACTAAAGAACGTAGCGTTAACTCTGCGTTCTATAGAAGTGCTACACGAACTAGACTCGGATCATAGGCCAGTCCTCTTGAGACTAGGCCCTCACCCCAATAGTACTCCTCGAACCAGGACACTCGTGGACTGGGACAAGGTACAATCAGGTCTCCTACAGACGGACTCCCCCCTGCTTAGAGATATCCCAGACAATATAACTACAACCGAACAGACAGACCAAGCGATCGATTCTTTCACCAACTACCTCAACGCTGTTCGAAGCGAAGCCTCAAGGGAGGTGTCGGCGGAGGACATCCAAAACCGACCTCTACCTACGGAACTGAGAGAGTTGGTGACAAGGAAAAATCGCGCCATACGTACCTATTCAAATCACCCTTCTGCCGAAAATCGGCAAATCCTGAGGGACTTGTCTAACGAGTCCAAACAGAGAATTGCCGATTTTCGGGAGAACTCGTTCAGGGATCTGATGGGGGAGATAACGCCTAGTCACCTGGCTTACTGGAAACTAGCGAGATATCTCAAATCCGATGCCTGTTGGACCATCCCTCCCTTGGATCGACCGGATCACTCAACCCCCGCGTTCGAGGACAGTGAGAAAGCCGAATGCCTTGCGAGTAGTTTAGAGTCCCAATGTTCGCCCAACCTCCTCAACACCGACGAAGCCCACATTAGTAGGGTCGATTCCGAGGTGGACAGGAGATCGCGTCTCCCCGTAACTTCACCCATTTTACCGGTGTCGGTTAAGGAAGTCAGTGACCTTGTCAGGCGTCTCCGTATTAGGAAGGCTCCGGGTGCGGATGGTCTATCCAATCGCATCCTGAAACTTCTCCCCGAAACCCTCCTCCTCCTTTTGGTCGGCATCTTCAATGCCGCACTGACCAATGCTCACTTTCCAGCCGCGTGGAAATGTGCAACGGTCATAGGGATAGCGAAGCCCGGCAAACCCCGGACCTCGCCTGCCTCTTATAGGCCGATCAGCTTACTTAGCTCCCTTGGAAAGCTATATGAGCGGATCCTTCTCACGAGAATTCTCAGATTTACGGCTGAGAATAACCTCCTCATCGATGAGCAGTTCGGTTTTAGATCCGGACACTCATGCGTCCAACAGGTGCACCGCGTCACGGAGCACGTGTTGGATGGTTTCTCTCGATTCCAGGGGCTCAAGACCGGTGCGATCTTTCTCGACGTAGCGAAAGCCTTCGACAAGGTCTGGCATAACGGGCTTGTATACAAGTTATACCAGCTCGGAATGCCGGACAGACTCGTACTCACAATACGAGATTTTCTCAGTGACCGAAGCTTTCGATACCGACTGGAGGGAACGTATTCGGACCCACACCCCATCCGGGCCGGAGTCCCGCAAGGCTCCGTGCTCTCTCCCACTCTCTACTCGTTATTCACAAACGACATTCCCAGGCACCCTAAGGTGCAACTGGGGTTGTTTGCGGATGACACCGCGCTCTTTACGACTCATTGTAAGTACGCTACTATCCGGCGATACCTCCAAGAGGCAATCTCCGACCTAGTTCGTTGGTTTAATCTTTGGCGTATCGAAGTCAACCCGGAGAAAAGCACTGCAATAGTCTTTCATCCGTCGGACTGCATTAGTACAGAAAGGCGGGTGGCTCCGATCCAGATGTTTGACCGACCCATCCCCTGGGTCAACGAGGCCAAATATCTTGGAGTGACCCTCGACAGGAGACTGACTTTCCGTAGCCACATCCGTAGGGTACGCAACCGCGCGTTGTTCGTGCTAGGAAGGCTAGGGCCGATGATCAACAAGTTTAGTAAAATGTCACTTAGGAATAAGCTGACACTCTACAAGACTTGTGTTCGTCCAATCATGACATATGCAAGTGTAGCATTCGCTCACGTGCCTATGTCATCGCTCAAGCCGCTTCAGGTCATTCAGAATCGTTTTCTCCGAAGGGCGACTGGTGCCCCGTGGTACCAATCGAACCTCAGCCTGCACCACGACATGGAGATTAGCACCATGTATGGTTTCTTTAAGCAGGCTGCCAGACGTTATTTTGATAACGCTCCCCACCATAGGAATCCGTTAGTTAGGAAGGCTGCTGACTACGTCCCCATCCCTCCCCCCTCTGTCGTTACTCGGCGCTCACTGATTAGGGGCCGCACGGTCCGGCGTCCTAGGCACACACTCACGGACCCGGACGACGAAATCACAGCGTCCATCGAAAGATGGAACGCTGCGCTTTCGGCGTCCAACACATCGCGTACACTTCAGCGTTCCCGCCGGCGGGGACGTCCACCGCGAGTCAACACAGACACATACAGTCCGCTTTCGTCCCGGTACCGCCGCATACCGGGTAGAGTCAGTCCGACGCAAGTCGGGCCTAGCTGAGTTTCTTGCTGGACTCTTCTCAGCTAGGCTAGGTCTTAGCGAACCAGCGATAAAACTCCCAGTAGTTCGATACCACTCACACCCCAGATTCGGTTGATACCGTTCAACCAATCTCACTGGAGCGCAAACTCTTAGAGTATTCCAGTGTACAAACTTCCCCGCGTGGTCGTGCCGGAGGCTTCCCCTGGATTTTCCCCAGGCCACCCTCCAACCACGTAGTTCGACCGCTATATTGGGTCCGTCCTATTATAGCAACAGTCAGGTTCAAAAAAAAAAAAAAAAAAAACCGATATTAATTCCATTCATCACCTGCAACTCGAGCCGAAAACATCTAGCCATCTCCCTCACCATCAAGCCCTGAGAACCAGAAATTATTGTTTTCTCTTTCCGTCCTGCGGATTCCACTCCTAGAGAAAGTGCGACCGAATAGAAGAGGTCTCACTTTCTCCCTCACTCTCCAACTGCCTCGGTACGCCGTGGCTAGCGAAGGCGTGTCGCCGTGCCTGTGGTTTGGGTCGTCTATGCCGCGTGGTGGCGGACCCAAAGTTATCGAAGCCAGAACCCGTTCAACGCACGACCGCGCTGAATAAAGACATTAATTGTCCTAATAACAAACCTACTGGCAGCCAATCGGAATCAGGAATCGTTTGACCCGTTTATATGTCCGCATACGCCTTAACTTAAATGGAATCAAATTAAAAATAATAAAATAAAGATGAATGTTTAACTCGAAACATTCATCTTAATTTTATTATTTTTAATGAATAATGTGTGCTTTAATAAAAAAACCGCAGCATTAATTGAACGATTGGCGGTGAATCAACTTAAAAGGGAATTCAATAAAGGCATCATGGAATTTGCATCGCAGATGCTCACTTATAAAGTAAATTGTGCGAGGGCGTAAGTGCTAAAATATTTATGTACTTATAAGGATCTAGCTCTCACACAATCCGTCCTATACGAGAGAAAGCTCGAGGATTGAAGATACAAAGGAATGTCATTCTTCTGTCTAAGTACTTACTTATACAGTTGTCGAAGGAATGATTCCCACATTCGCATTGCACCTAAATTGGCCAATCGCCACCATAATGGGGAACCAGTGCACCCATATCGGGGTAGGTAGTGCGTGTAGGGACATGCCAACTTCTACGTGTTTTTTTTACTGCTTTAAAGTTTAAATGCTGGCCTTAAATGTCGCGGATCGCCGGTATCATTATATCTATCAGGCACCCCGTATTCTTAATAAACACTATGTTGCATCATAAACTATTTGTGTTAACTAAGTTCAATATTTTTACATGTTGATCATCATCCTCCTAGCGTTATTCCCGGTTATGCCCTTGCAGGAGCCCGGGGTCCGCTTTGACACCTAATCCCAAGATTTGGCATAGGCACTAGTTTTACGAAAGCGACTGTCATCTGACCTTCCAACCCAGAGGGTAAACTAGACCTTATTGGGATTAGACCGGTTTCCTCACGGTGTTTTCCTTCACCGAAAAGCTAACGGTAAATATTCCGTACATAAGTTTCGAAAAACTCATTGGTACGAGCCGGGATTCGAACCCGCGACCGCCGCTTAGCAGCCGCATGCCTGAACCACAACGCTACCGATTTACATGTTGATATAATAAATAAATAAATAAATATTAGGGGACACTCTTACACAAATCGACCTAGTCCCAAACTGAGCAAAGCTTGTACTATGGGTACTAGACGACGATAAACATACTTATATAGATAAATACATACATAAATACATAGAAAACAACCATGACTCAGGATCAAATATTCGTGCTCATCACACAAATAAATGCCCTTACCGGGATTCGAACCCGGGACCTCTTGCTTCGTAGGCAGGGTCACTATCAACTAGGCTGAAGTGGTCGGTAATACCTACTTAGATGAGTTATCTACCTAAGTCTATTATTATGATACAGCCTACTTATGAAATGTAGGTGCCTATTCATCTTTTACACGCTGTCACCAAACTAATTACAAGACTAGGATTTAGTTACTTAATTACAAAGTTACATTCACGTATTTCGTATAGTGTTGAGTAATTTGTTATGTTAATATTAAATCTTGTATTGTGCTAATAATTATACGGTTAAACTCACGAGTGACGTTTCGAACTCTTCGCGATAAGTGCTCTATAGCGGCCGCGTCCTCCTGATCACTGTTTGAAATTATTACTATAATTTGAAACATGACTCACAATAAATGTTTAATTCCATTAGTCTTGAGTTTCTCTTTCCTTTATAAGTTGTAAATATTTTAGTAGGTAGGTACATGAATGTATACATAAGCTACGGTAGCCTAGTGGTTCATCATGCGGCTATCAAACGGCGGTCGTGGATTCGAATTCCGTCTCGTACCAACACCGTACCAATGAGTTTTTCGGAATTTATGTACGGAATATCATTTGATATTAACCATTAGCTTTCGGTGAAGGAAAAACGAATCCTGCAATAGGTCAACTATGGCAAATGTGTCGATGGGGTAAATGCGTCTCTTGATGATATCTCCGAAACGAAACATTTTAGAACTATTACAATCATGCATACATACATTCACGCCTTTATTCCCAAAAGGGGTACCAGAGCACATGAAACGTATGTTCCAGCGCCACTTTTAGCATAAATGTGGGTATAAAAGATCGACGAAATGTGATATTGCAGTGATAGGTTACTAGCCCATCGCCCACAACACACTTCAACCCTGGTCCCTTAGTCGACTTTTACGACACCCACGGGAAGAAAGGGGGTGGTGAAATTCTAACCCGACACCACACTATTACAATCGTCTACTTAAATTTAAAGAGGTAACCATATCTTGAGCGTCGAGGGCTGTAATCGTTCTAAAATGTTACGTTTCGAAGATATCTTCAAAAGACGCATTTACCCCATTATTGCATTAACCCAGGTAGACCTGCGAAGAAATTCAAAGGGGTTTGTGAAGTCCTCAACCCGCACTGGGCCCGCGTGGGGACTACCGCCGGTTCCCTCTCATCCATGAGAGGAGCTAGGCCTGTGCCCAACAGTGGGACGTATATAGGCCGATTCATTATTGTTATTATGTATACTTACATATACGAAATGAAATGAATGATATGAAAACGTGCGTTATGGCACAGTTTGTTATTTAATATGCAGTCAGTTTACGAATGAACTTGACACAGAGGTGCGCACGAGTGTCGCATCGCAGGCGACGTAATGCGGAAACTCGCATTTGGGCCACGCGAATTGCTGGCGTTCTACAGCCGTTCGGAACTGCGGCCCACTTGTAACCCACGACCCACATACTTCGCACCGAACTTTAATTAGACGCCAAATCAGTTGATGTTGCATTTGAATCGCATGCTCTTGTAAATGTAGAGCAGAATGGGAAACTTCATTTTGTGTAACCCAGGAATTGTGTACACCTTTTTTCAACGACATTGTGTTTTTAATTGCATGGATTGAGCAGCTTAGTTTTCGAATGATTCAATTGCATATTTTAAATAGTCTGCGCTGTATTTTCAAATTAAAATTCCCAATCAAATGAATAATAAATTAACGAAGTCCCCTGCACGGGCATCATGCGACGGCGCGCGAGCTCTCTTTATTCTTCTCGCACTCTCCGTCTCTATCTTGTTAGAACAAGAGATATAGTGCGAGAAAAATCGAGAGTATGTTGCGGCCGTCTCATGATAACGTGCAGGAGTGCTTTTATTTTTAAATCTGACTCATTGTGTGATGGAATCGTAACCCCTTGTATTTATAATATACAGCCTACGTCCAAAAGTTTGAGCAGCCATGCTTTTTGTATTAAAAGTCAAAAATTTTAGTCGAGTATATACCCACCTTTTCTAATGAAATTATCAATTATTTTAAACAGGGTAGGTGTTTTTCGTTGCGGGGAAATATATGATTCCTTAGAAAATTTACAATGTCATTTCGTTTTTTGGTTCGCATTTTTTTTCTTATTTTAGTAACTGAAATAATATTAACTTATGTACTCATATATTAAAGATTGAAATTGAATGAAATTGTTTGATTTCAATAAGAAAGAAATGTTTTTTGGAGCTATGATAAAAAAGGGCGTGCTCAATACTTTTGGACGTCGTCGGCTGTATGGTGTGGTCTTATCTCATCGCTATTCTTGTTCAACCGGTTGACAAGCGATCAATCGGTTTATTATTTCAGGCCAGTTTACCTAAAGCATATTTCGTTTAATCCATCAAGACACTACGCACCCCTATTCACTCTGGGCAACTCCTCGTGGATAAAACGATATTTTTGCACTTGATATTCATGGTCAAAACATCCCTTAGCTGGGTAGTACATTGCCACGGAAATACACTAATTGTTAAACGTACAACTTTTACTAATTGAATTGTCTTTTTCCGAAATCAAATTGCGGAGAACCGCGCTGATTATTTCAAACTGCATTTTAATTAATATTTCGAATGAAATTTGTACACTAACGATTTCAACCCCTTCTGTATAAATTAAATTTACTTAAATTTTAAGTTTCATGTCGTACAGTCGAAGTCAAATATATGTTTACATTTTTATTACTATACTAGACGTGCCCGCGGCTCCACCCGCGAGAATTAATTATATGAATGTATTTGTCACAATAGGCAATAGGCATGATGCCTCATGTTCAAATTGATAACGTAGTGATGCTAATAAATGGATAGAAAACCATCAAATTATAATAAAGTATAAATTATAAAATATAATAGGTAAGTATAAAAAGACATGAGCCTTGAAAGTTAAGAAAAAAATAGCATCTTTAGGGTTCCGTACCCAAAGGGTAAAAACGGGACCCTATTACTAAGACTTCGCTGTCCGTCTATCTGTCACCAGGCTGTATCTCAAGAACCGCGATAGCTAGACAGTTGAAATTTTCACAGATGATGCATTTCTATTGCCGCTATAACAACAAATACTAAAAACATAATAAAATAAATATTTAAGGGGGGCTCCCATACAACAGACGTGTTTTTTTTGCCGTTTTGTCGTTCACCAGGCTGTATCTCAAGAACCGCGATAGCTAGACAGTTGAAATTTTCACAGATGATGTATTTTTGTTGCCGCTATAACAACAAATACTAAAAACAAAATAAAACGAATATTTAAGGGGTTGCTCCCATACAAAAAACGTGTTTTTTGCCGATTTTATAGAAAATGGGACCCTCCGTGCGCGAGTCCGACTCGCACTTGGTCGGTATATTTTTATTGTCCAAGAGTAAATTTAAAGTTACCAATAGAATCCTTACGCTTTTATAGAAACAAAATTGTATAATAACTATGTACTTAAACGCAGTATTTCGCGACCGAAACAACTAGCCTAAGAGGTAGCGACCAAATCTCCGAAACTCCGTTAGCTACTTCCCTGAACAACCTTTTCCGATAATCTTCGTGCTGGCAGGCCGCGGGCGGTAGGTGCGGGTGTAGTGGCGTGGGGAAAAAAAAGAAAAAAAATGTGGGCTCGGCGACTTTTTTTTTCCAAGAGTTGCTCTGTACTCCCTGTGCACCAAAAAAAATTTAAATCGATCGGGTGGTGGGAAGGGGTTGCCAGCGTTACTAGTTAAAAATACCAAAATAATAATTATTTTCCTGTGGGCTCAGCTGTATTGGCTTTTCTTCTGACGCGAGATTTATTAACACACACACCATCAACACAATCGACGCGCCGTGAGCGCGCTGACGCGTTCGCCGGCTGAAATCCCCTCCACGTCCGCTTTTGCCTTCCCCTCAGCACATTTTCGAACGAAATGCAAACTATTTCAACAATTTTTTTTGATACTTTTGCATGGCTATTTTTTTGGGGCTTACATATTAATTATTCTCGCGTCAGAAAAAAAGCTAATACAGCTGAGCCCACATGAAAATTATTATTGTTTTGGTATTTTTAATTAACGCTGGCAACCCCTTCCCACCACCCGATCGATTTAAAAAAAAAATCGGGTGCACAGGGAGTACAGAGCAACTGTTTGAAAAAAAATTAAATTCGCTGAGCCCACATTTTTTTTCATTTTTTTCCCCACCCCACTACACCCGCACTCACCGCCCGCGGCCTGCCAGCACGAAGATTATCGAAAAAGGTTGTTCAGGGAAGTAGCTAACGGAGTTTCAATACAGCTGAAGCCACATGACCGATTTGGTCGCTAGCTCTCAGTCTATTAGTGCAACTGTACGTTTGGAATTGATAACCAAGTCCCTTCACTTTAAGCAGCTTTAGAGCGATTACACCTTTAGCTTCTTAAATATAATTAACTAGGTAGCTTCTGCCCGCGACTCCGTCCGCGTGGAACTTGTTTATATCGCAGCTCCATACAAACTTTTACCCCTCCATTTCACCCCCTTATGTGATGATTTCGGGGATAAAAACTATCCTATATCATTGTCCATCCCTTTAACATCATTCGTTGCTCCGGTTTGCCGTGAAAGACGGACAAACAAACACACATACACACATACACTATCGCATTTATAATATTAGTATGTATTCTCTTTGTTTATAGCTGCGGAGCCGATGCTCAATTTATGAACTGCGCCGAGTGGGGCTCGCATGGCTTTGTGTGATTGATTCCACTTGATTGATTACTAAAACATATAAGTAATTTATTACGTGATGTTTTCTCATACGTGAAGGTAATGCCTTACAAATGGTGGCTCTTGATTGCTTTCTTCCTTCGTAAATTGCTTAATTTAATATTTGCATAATCAATATGGTTAAGTGCAAAATAAAGTGTATTTTAAAGGTGTAAGAGGTTGATTAGACATTGAATAGAAATTTGTAGCACAATTTGATGTACAAGTATATTAGAATTAAGTAATGTAGCAAAGTATATGTGAAAGTCTCAGACCAAGAAAATATACAGACGGAGCGTTACGAACAGTCTAGTGAAGCCAACCGGTTTTCAACCAAGCCCCTTAAGTTTAACACACGCTAAACAAATGAAATCACACAAAACTCGAAATAAATGATCTTGACAGCATTGCGACACGTGCTGAAGAGTTTTGTGCAATTTTGTTTGTATATGTGTGCGTGAGCGTGTGCTAAACTTGAAGTAGCTTTGTTTTGTTTGTATGTGGTTTGGCTTCACTTGACTGTTCATAATATAACGCTCCGTCTGTCTTTTTTTCTTGGTCTGTGAGGTGAAAGTATGTTTTATAAATGTTTATTGTTCTCGTGCAAGTGAATTTGTAAATCTTATGGGAATAAAATGTCTTTAACCATAAAGTAAATAAACCCCGGTTGTGTCATACTCGTAGTAAAAGTAAACCCAGTCTCGCTAAGTAGGCACTAGTGTAATAATTTACTTTATCTACGCACATATAAGTGCTGAAATGACCAGCATTACTACAACCGATTTTACTATGAGAACTTTCTTGTGTGTGGTAATGTTATTACAGTACAGAAGCGCTCATAGCCCAGCGGCGCCTGCGAGTCGGGAACGATTACGCAGGTTAAGCAAAGATGGCAGCGGTCAGCCTTTGGATGGGTGACCGCCTGATGTTTGAGTGGTTAATATAAATGAGCGCTTCCGTGCTTTGGAAGGCACGCTAAGCAGTTGATCCCGGCTGCTGTCTATGACAGTAGTCGTTAAGCCGAGTTAGAGGCCTTCGGGCGGCTTGAGAACTTCTAACAGTCGAGTTGCCCACTCACTTGACAAAGGGGGGACAACTGTTACTCGCGTCCGCAGGAGCTACCTACCACAACCCTGCACGTGTCTCCTGGGTGGTACTAAAGAGTGACAAACTTTAAAGGCCAAAATAATGTATGCCATACGATTAAATAAATAAATAAATTACAGTACAGATTTTTATATCGTTATGAGTTTAAATTTGGAACAGTTGTCAAAACTCAAGCGGGTCTCTATTCTAGTATCCATAGATATTAAAACATTTATCGATACGAAACGTCAATTCAGTATGTTTTTTTTTTATATAAACCGCACGACATTTGATCTCGAGTGATATGAGTATAGAAACTTCATTCGTTTGTCTATGATTTAAAAAAACATTCTTCTTGACGTTTTGCCGCCATTGCTGTTGTCATTTTTTTGTTGGATTTTCGCTGTTACTTACCTACTTATGACATGTGTATAGATAAAGTAGTGTATGCAACTGTACATAACTAGGCCTTAAAACACTCGTGTGATCCTATTATGAATCGACACTCGTATTTTAAGACCTCTCATTATGGATCAGTCGCATAAACTACTATTAAAAACAAAGTTTCAACTGACTTCAATTTAGTACTCCGCCAAGCCACGAGCACATTTCCATATTTGTATTCCAATTTACCACATGAACTGATTTCCGATAGCAAATGCGTTGGTTATTAGAGATAAAAACCGGCCAAGTGCGAGTCGGACTCGCGCACCGAGGGTTCCGTGCAGAAAATTTACGGTTTTCGCAATTTTCCCTTTATCTGTGCTATAAAACGTTGCTTCGTACCAAATTTCAAGATTCTAAGTTCACGGGAAGTACCCTGTAGGTTTAGATTCCCTTGCGAGTTTCGAAAATTTGCGGCATAAACGGCTGTATCTTTTGACTTGCGTTGCCTTAGAAGTTTGTTTTTTCACAGCTCCAAGGGACAGTAGACCTGAGTATTTGGTAGACCTGGTATACATTTTAGCTTGATACCTCCACGCGTTCCTGAGAAAAAGGGTCTAGACGGACGGATGGACGGAAGGACATCAAAGTGATCCTATAAGGGTTCCATTTTTTCCTTTTGAGGTACAGACACTAAAAAACAAATCGTTGTATGTGGGCCGATAATATTTGAGGACTCCGTCCATTCCCCAACATCATCAATATCATCATCGATGGCACTTCATTAGTTCCTATTTCAACGGAATCTTATCAGAATCTGTGACGTAGTTTTGCAGTATTAAGTACATAATTGAGGAATTCCATAAGTTATATGTGGTCTTCATCATCAATTCCACTCCACCAAACTTATGATTTCCGGGTGTAAATACACGAGTTACTTATTGGTAATAGAAAATACCAAAATCACTACACGCGTGCCTAATATTAATTGAGGAGTTCCCTCAATTCCACGTGGATCAAATTGAATTTTTGAAAAAAATATGACCTAGCTGGAAGCATATAATAACAAACAAAAAAAAATTACGAATCGGCTCATCAATGACCTGAGGTAACAAATATTGAAAAAAAAACATAAAAAATACAACCGAATTGAGAACCTCCTCCTTTTTTTGAAGTCAGTTAAAAAGCAGTGACATCTCACGTAAACGTTAGTCGGTGAATTTATATTCTTACCATTACGAGGATGACAATACCTAATTTTGTTGAAATTTATGTTATTAGGTAAGCAGTTTTTTCTTTCCTCCGTAAATAGCTTAATTTAATATTTGCATAATCAATATGCTTAGGTGCAAAACAAAGTGTATCTACCTATTTTAGAGGTAAGTATAAGAGGTTGATTAGAAATTGAATAGAAATTTGTAAGATAATTTGATGTATATTAGAATTAAGTAATGTACTTAGCAAAGTATAGTGAAAGTAAATATACCCCAGTTGTGTCATAGTAAAAGCGAGCCAAGTCTCGCTAGCTGGTGTAAAAAGCAGTGACATCTCACATAAAGAGTAGCCGGTCATTTTATATTCCTACCATAAGCCTAAGGGCTGGTTCCAAACCTTTGGTAATCCGTCCGTCTGTTAAAAATGGATTGTACGAGAAGTTTGAGAGCTTTCTAAGGGATGTCAGGCGGCATTTTATCTAACGTTTACCGGCCTGAACACCTGTTGCTGCGGCTACGGCGGTTTATCCTCCCAAGGTTCCATCAACTTCACTGTACATTATTTAATTAATATTACGAATATATTTAAAACGATCTCTTTCATACATTTCAGAATTGCAGGTTCTTTAATTTGAGACAAAGACTTAGACAAACGGGGCTTAAAAGTCCGCAGTAAGCTCAAATTCTCCATACAAACGTACTTACGCTCTCATTTTAAAACGACTTGCTTTGCTTGTTTGCTCTGAAACTTTGTACTTAGAATAAGTTAAGGTATATCTCAGGTCTGTAATTAGTTTTTGTAGCTTCAGATACCATAGTAAAAAAAACATTGAATTTACGTTATTCGTACAAAACTGGTTTTTGCTGTATTTCGTTTGTTTTATAAACTGGAGCCATATAAACTAATCACAGACCGATAGATATACCTCATATCATTGTCTATGCAAATTTTCGTTACAATCCAATCCAACACGTAGTTTTAAAATGAGAACGAAACTCCGTTTGTATGGGAAGGTGGAATTCGGCCGAGCCGCCGTCCGTCCCCGTCAGAGAAATGTGAACACAAACGTATTAAATATATGAAACCGATACCGTTCTGATGCGTCACAACACATCACGACAGACAAATGTGTCCTGCGCTTTAAAAGTGACCCGGTTGCTTTAAAAGTGACCCGGTTGCTTTAAAAGTGACCCGGTTGCTTTAAAAGTGACCCGGTTGCTTTAAGCAAAGGGTGTTCGGTGGCCTGGCTTCAATGCCACAAAAACAGAAGCATGTCTTTTCACTGCAAAACGGAACCTTAATTGTGCTACTTAGCCTGTGTGTGTTTGCGTGTGTGTGTACCTTAGCCTTCTGTGTTTCTCTGTAGGTACCAGTGACCAACCATATACTCCTCTGTATGAATTTGAAACCAATCTTGACCTTCGGGTCCACTATTGAGACGAAAACGTAAATACCTACTTAACATTGATTCGCACGTAGCGATTTGCGTCGTCTTTCTTAATGCGAACTACCGAGTGCTAAGGAATGGAGAAGGAATTCTCTCCCGCCATCTGTATTTCCTGACAGTTAAGATCTAGGTGTCTTCAAAGTAAGAGCGAACAGGTTATTTAGGTTATTACTGGACCAGTGAGCTTAATTTGTCACTACTGTTGGCTCCTAATTACCTAAGTATTAATCTCTTTAATCATAATGATAGCACATCATAGACGTGGGAAAGTAAATATTATTTCTTGTCATTTATATTGTTGGTATAGCTTATCTCTGTGTGAAGTTGTTTAATCACTCTCATTTATAAAGTTTCAAAATGATGGTACTTAATAAACTCTGTAGCAAAACATATCAGTTTACAGAACTAGTTAACGTAACAGGAATATAAATAATTGTATACAGAAAACAAATGCAAAAAAATGAGGAAAGGGAATTATTTCTTAAAATAGATTAGGTAGGTAATTTAAATAAATAAAGTGTGATATTGTTTTGTAGTACAACATGAACTATTTTAATTAAATTTAACTGCTTTAATATATTACAAATTTAATTATTATATCAGTGTTTAATCTCGCAAAGTATCCCTACTAAAACTATAACGCGTCAATCTAAAGTTTTGTACATTGGTAACTATAAAATGTTAATGGTTGATTAATCGTTGACTGGAAAAGTCAGAAATTGGACTGACGCCGCTTAGTAAATAACAATGTATCTAGATTCTAATGAATTTGCCTCCTGTGTGTTTGTCTCCGGTCAGGGCGACTCGGGTGTTGAACTTGTTTTCGTCACTATCGATCTACATGACGTTAGCTTAGTGTAGTCTTATTGTCTTAAACAATTTGGTGAAAACAATGAGGAAAATAATAACAACCAAGTAACAACCGTAGGTCGTTGACGCTGCTTAATTATTTAGGTTATTGTAGTCGCTGAAAATATCACAATATTGTATAGGTACTCAATGAGCACTGAGCTCTTTATATCTATTAAATATATCGTCGTCTAGTAACCCAAAACCTTATTGAGATAACCATTGGGCTAGTTGGATATGTGTAAGATTGACCCATAATATTTATTAATTTATTTGTTAGTAAGACGACTGTGATAGGTAGGAACCTCAAGCGTATAGGTACGTGTTTAATAGTAAGTACGACTGTCTTACAGTCACGTCCATACCTTAATTACCTATAATTTTAGAACTCGTGTCTGGGAAATAAAGCCTCTAGGAATGTTCATTAAGTAGGTACAATATGACAATATCTATCTACCTACTCGTATGAATATCTCAGTGTATGATTGTCAGAGCACTTATTGGTTTTCATGGGTCACTTACCTTTCCAAATTATCTCAAATCGATCGCTAAAATGAAAATCAGCTGGCTTCTACACTTACCGACACTCGTAGAATAGTTTTAGTGTTGCGATCAAAAAACTTAATTAATCGCTATTGTATCTATGTGAAAGCGAACGGTATGAGTGTCATTGTTAAACTGACAGGACAGTGCACACACAGGAGCTTAATCTGAGTCATACATTTCGCATTCTAAATTAATTCCAATGTGTTTTGCACCCTCGATTTAATACGATAGCGTTTGACCCCAGAGCTCACTCTTAATATATGGAAACGGAAAATATGAGCGTGTAGCGTGAAACGCCCACGCGTAGAATACGCCATCCTGAATAGGTTTCGAGTCCGTGATAACGAGGCAGGTGTGTTGATGCGAATTCCGCCATACTGTAAATTGAATATTTTGATTTGGGATGTTGCCGTGGCTACAAACCAGTGAGCGCCCTTGAGTTGGCCGAAATGTTTATTCGACTGTCGTCTAGCACTTAACGCCGACGTCGATATTGGCTATTTTTGCGCGATACAACATGCGAAGAAACATCCACCCAGAAACATTTAAAGCCACTAACTACTTTTACGCCCGGTCTGTCGATGCGGACATTTGATATTTTTTAAATTTCTAGCGTTTTGACATAGGTCTCGTTCAGTGCAACATATTCGTTGTAATTATTTATTAATAGCTTCCGCCCGCCACTTCGTCTGTCATAACAACTATCCCATATCTTAATATAGGCTATTCAAATTGTTTTCGTGCAAGTTTCATCCAAATTGGTAGAGCCATTTAAACCAAAACAAACATCCAAATATCCAAACATTCAAACTTTCGCATTTATAATATTAGTAGGATACATTTTTAAGATTATATGTCTCTAGAAGTCCGTATACGTGTTCTATACCCTTTTAGGTAGTGGTGCCACCTTTATTTGTTCAGTTAATCCACACTTTTTGCCATGTTATGTTTTATCTAACACAAAAAGGGAGATAAGTTTTTATTGATGTCGAGTGTGTGAAATGTGTCCAATTAGATGTAGTCTTTGTGAATTCGGGATAAAGGGTAAATTGGCTTGGTCATGTGGGTCATGTGGTGTCCTGTCGCGAATAGTTGGTCAATCTGTTGGCCGGTGCGTGGAGTTGAGGGCATTCCGCAGTTTTTCCATTTACAGCCTGCATACTCGTGCTACGCTATACTGCAGATAGAATAGAATAGAATACTTTATTGCTCTCATGTAGACATTGCATCAGGTCTTAAATATCTTATAGTCTATAGTACAACATGACACCCTGTAAGGGTATTACAAATCCTTCGTCTTAAACGTACCTAGTGGAAATTAAACTAATACACACGTTTACACGTTTACATCACATCTAGTGTACAGCTATCTATTTACATTGAAGAAGTCTTTCAATGAAAATAACCGTTTTATATTAAGTAAATATGATTTTAACTTCCGAACAAATTTCGTGTATTTGACCTGATCAGCTATTTCTTTAGGAAGACTGTTATAAATGCGTATTGTTGTCATATGGGGCTCTTAATATTACTCGATCTGTGAGTTACTTGTTGAGAGGGCTATTTTATCTCCGTCTTAGATTTAGGGTGCAAGTGTGACGGTCTTTGGCTTGAATGTTACTTATAAATAATGATGTTTTAGCAGTTGGTCAGTACGATGAGGAGGTAGGTGTGTTGTTTGTTGTTAAGCAAACTAAACCCGTTATTATACGCTAAATATACATGTTTATTTTTTCTTTCTTTCTAAGTCGTGTTAGTAAAACGGAGCAGTTTTTGAAAAGTAGATACTCGTATGTTAAAGACATATTGACTCTCTCACCTCTTTATTCATAAAATCTGTTCTGTTGACTACATCGTCTTTGGTCTTCACAATAATAAATGTCAAATTGACATATTTAAGTCTACCTAACCGTTGACTGGTAGATGATGCTTACGGCACCAAGCCCGCGTTTTCTACGATACGATCTTTTGTGCAATAAAGATTTAATAAGTAAACACGAGATTTGAATAAAAGTAGGGCATTAGGTACTTTTGGTCTCTATCTAATGAATGACCTATCAATGAAATAGTTTGTCAAAAAAACATTAATGACAAATGTTTTCAGGACCTCAGAGCCCTCACAATTGACAACATTTCAAAATATGTAATGATGCCTAAATCGAAAACCATTTCGGTAATTATCTTATCTGAACGTTATAAAGTGGTTTTCACGTTTTTATTCTTACTCGTTTCCGAGAATATCACTAAAATCTGTAAAACGCGGTATACCCCTTGCGTGACGTCATTCTTATGTCTGTTGAGTGAAAGACGTGGACAGGTGCCATAGAGAGACATAATAATGACGTCATATTTTACTTACGACCTATTGGAATTCACTACTTTTAATTGTGATATTTTTGGATGAAAATAAACATTTAGGGAGTAATAAAAAAACACGTGTACCTTAAAATTTCATTTTCTGTCGAATTAAATCATAAAATGGACCACTTAAAAAATGGAAAGTTGTCAATTAATAAGTTAAGTTTGGCTATAATTTCGTAAATAAAAGCTACTATCCTTAAAGTTATCGGTGTCCACGTCCACAACCCACACCGTTTCGTACAGTTAACGTTAACAAAAATATGTAAGATATATGGTCTTTTTTCTCAATTCCCCGGTCTGTAACCGTACATTAATCATATTGACCTAGAGGTCAAAATAATTCAATACCTCTCTCTTTGAAAAATTATCTTGTTAACAGTCCCGGTAACTTATACCTGACTTTTTCGTATAAATCAAACAAATTGGTTTTAATTGTATATTTTAAAATGTGAGGGACGGCTACTCGTTTCGCCGCTGCGCTGTTAGGCCGATCAATCATTATGCATAGATTAAACTATCACCATAAACTAATTTAGCATATTACCTTTGCTGCGTCCAAGCTATCTCATCTCATTACAAGATATAATAATATCTTATGGCCGTATTCATAGGTCAACAAAACTATTTTAGCTAAAATGTCGCTAAATTTCTTTGGTCTTTATCTGTCACTTTGACAATTATGTTCGTAAGAAAAGATCAAAACACATTTGATTTGTTTGAATCATTTTAAGATTTATAAATGTTCCAGAATGAGGGTTACGATTTTCGAGCGTATGTACCTAACTACCAGTGATCGTATTTTTTGTAGCATTTTCGGTGCAGCGTTGTGTTGTTAACGGAATTGCTATAAAGAATTTCAATCGGCGTTAGCTACACGTTAGGTAACGCCGTCGCATACCAGTGTCCCCTAACAACGTTAACGTTACAACCATCATTAGCTCATGACAACCATCATAGACATCGTTTATCGGAGTTATAATGGCCCATATCTACTCCACATAGTATAACGATTCTCGGGACTCAACGCAAAGACAGACGCACAGTGAAGAAGTCTGTTATCTCGGGTTTTATCTCCGGAACGTGACCCCACTATCGTCCGCGCACGCCGCCCGCCCATCTCCGACTTCTTATGACAGACCAAGGCGAATAAATACTCCCAAGTGTATATTACCGAATGAAAACCATTAATTTACAAACGCCGATGTGCCGTTCGATTGTTTATGATGCACGAGTCGGACCACCTTGTCCGTGTTATTAATTGATCAAGTCATTCCGATAAGCTTTTTGTTTATCTTTGAACTATTTAAAAGAATACAATGTAGAAAAGAGCGTAGATAATTGAATTTCAAATACTTAACATTGTTTTTGTACTCGTCGATTAAAATCTGTGTATTAAGATTTCATAGAGAATACTGCAACGTCACTCGTTTCATCATTGAATAGTCTATGTTAGTTCCGAAACAACCGAAATAACTTTTTCGATACGCTCTAGACAATCGAAAAAAATTTGAAAATAGAACTTCGTATTTCAATAGGTAATACGTGTCCTTGATCCGATACAAAATTGCCAATCTATGGCGTTTCGGTACGATGCAGCGTCGCGTCGTCTGTCAAAAATCTACTTAAACTGGCTGCTGTATCCAGGGCATTAAAAAAATAAAAATAAACTACGCCTTGTGATTGGCCAATCACAGCATAGTACTGCAACATTACGGACGCCGGTGGTGTGATTATCTATGGATTATCTTGTGTAATAGAAGTCGGATATTAGAACTAGACAATATAGTACTTACGAAGCGATATTTAGTTTTCGTATTAATGACTTAAATTATTAATTTTAATGAACTCTTACAAAAAGTATTGTTCACAATACTGTCATAATCAAGCATGTCATAATTTTAATCTCGTACCTTACTTAGGCCACTCAGCAAGCTTCGTGGCCTAAACACGGTACTTGACTAAAAAGCTCTCTATTATAACACGATTGTGAAAAATTAATATTTGTTTCTTTAAGCAGTAACGCTGCTAAAGAAAATTATAAACATAATTCAAACATAATTCCAACAACATAATTATTCATAATTTCTCAACATAATTTGAGACGTTGGTGCCGTAAAGAAGCCTAAGTCTTCTGGTAGATGTCGCTACATACGCCTCCCTAAGGCGTTATATGAAGGAACTGATTGAAGGATTTGGTGCCCGAACCAGATTGTTCCGATAGCTCAGTTGGTAGTAGCGACGGGCCATGAATGCCTGTGGTCGCCGGTTCGAATCCGGCTCGGAGCATTAAATTTTTCAATTTTTCCTTTCATTTAAAAATTTATAATTGTGAAAAATACTATTTTACCGATTACTTACTATGTCTAGTGAGCCATATTGCCAAGTAGCTTTAATGAGTATTCTTATTTTATATTCAGAATACATGTTCATTTAGTAAACTTGTAGTTAATACCAAAAGCAAACGTAATATGTATGGAGTTTACACAATTTACGTTATAGTTAGATATACTCTAGTAGTTTAATACTCCTTTTCAAATATTTTTCGGTTTCACTTACTTACTCAATGACTTTTAAAGTTTTATGATGCATTATTTTCACAATTCAACGGTTGTCTGAAATAGATCGCTTTCTAGAAATAAGACCGCATGTTGCCTACCATTGTTAAAGTTTAATTTACTTAATTTTGTTTTCTTATAAAAGACATATACATACTGTATTATTCTGATGATCAATAAGGAATATTTGTATTGTATTGTACTCAAAAAGGTTCTATAGAGCAATTTTCCTGCATTTATTACCCATTGAATCGTGAGAAGCTTTTCTCACGATTTCCATGTTTCACATAATTGCATAAAGCGTTGACTTTTTTCTACACGATGACGTATTTATTTATATCTCATGAATATATGTCGAACGTTTGAAATGGGATTTTTCTTATGGCACTAATTAGTTAGCTGGTACCTACGTAAACGCAAAGTAGGATAATAAAATTAATAAATTAGCTTATTTATTTCTAAGTAGGTAAGTAAACAATTATAAAGAAGGAAGTCGAAGCATTATTGATAACCTACAGGAACTAAGGCCAACATAGATAGATAGAACTCTACCTATCACGGCCATGTTACGTATAAATTCAGGTTACTGAGCGGCACGAAACAAGCATCGTTCGTGTATCTCTTTCTCTATCGCACTTGCAAATTCGAGCGACAGAGAGGTAATACTGTACCTCGTAATGACACCCTGTTAATTAGATTTATCAGAATTCAACAATTTAGGCTTCTTTGATTATGTCATTGATGACAAACAAGGACGCTCAGCTGACAGAAAGTGATAACCACCCTTGTCAGTTAAATGCTCAGGATGTTTTTTATTTCTTAATTCCTATTAGTAAATTATTTTGATGTAAGTTGTAAGTGATATGATAACCACCTTTTCAGTCAAAGGAACAGTTTTTTGTTTTGTTAATTCCTATTTGAAGTAAATTGTTTTAATGTAAGTTTACATCTCTTAAAGTATTGGCATCTAATTTAGAAGCACCTTATGTAGTAAGATATTGGGAACGAGTGAATTATATCCTCTCCAAATGTCTTTTAAAATGTATCCTCCTCTTCAATGGAATTTATATCATACTAAATCGGAATAAAGTTAGCATTTGTTACGTTTCGTTCGATTTTAAAACTAAACATAATCTACTGACTGAATGTTCTTTATTGCAGTTATACAAATATATATAGCACCCACTATTAGTATAGTTAATAGTTTCACCGGTTATTTTTACAAGCTTTATATTATATATATATTTAGTTTATATGTTAACTTGACCTGTTCGTGTGTATATTATAGTTATAAGTATATGTATGTAAGTAAGTTGCATATCCGTCAAAATTTGCAATCCATTTTTCAGTCACTTGCCGTTATCCGATTGAGATGAAATTTTGGGTTTTTATTAGTAGAGTTTGGATGACAATTAAATACTTATTTATGTTACCATCAAGCTAATCTGAAGGTGGTGACCATGGGAATTCAATATTTAACCGAAGCCACCCTGTTGAGTTTGGGCTCGTTAGAATCGTCTCAACGAGAAGTTGATGATGGTATACAGAACAGTAAAGTCGGCAATAAAAGCTAGAGAAAAAAATTTTTGTTTCGCAGAAACTTATTATTGTATATGCGGGGTTAGAGGATATAATATATGTACGACGTGTGGGACATGCTTTAATAGTAGTGATAGTAAAGTGAACAGACACCGGACATGCCCGCGAGGGGATCTGCGCGTGGGGCGCGTATCACCTACACGTCACATTAGTTTAACTCCGTTACTTATGTGCATATCGCTACCGCGTAGCCCAGTCTATATTTAGGTATACTGGTAATATTTGAGGTTGAGAGATTATTGTTGTTATCCTATTGATTCACTCATTGATTCCGGTGGCAGCTGCCAGCCTGTCATTGTACTGAGACGCAAATGGTTAATTGTTGCTGAAATCGGATAGTCATCGAAGCTTATCGAAGTTGTCTCGCAGTATGTATATGCTAGAGCAACTTTTGCAAATAGGCAGAAACAAATACGAGAAGGAAGCCGACAGGAGTATGCAGTAGGGCTGGGCAGCTTTTCGGAATCTACTTATGTTTCACGCCATATATCTTCATTGGTGATACCGCAAAGTCTGAAGACGTAAGTCTTTGATCGACCTCCTCCGCTTAACGTCCGTTATGACGCACGGAGCCGAGACGTGAACAAGACACTGACTGTGACTCTAGTGCACCAATTATAAATATTATCGAACGAGGGAGCGAAGTAGCGAAGTTCTCTGCTTCAGCTTGGGCCGAAAATCGTTTGTATGTCTACAGCATTTCTCAACCGATTGTCGTGAAAATTTGAGATGAGCGGTTTTTTTTTGCACAACGTTAATATTCAACAACCAGCAACCCGGTCTTTTTTTCCAAAATGTCATGTTTCTCCTTACAGTTGCAAAAATGAAGTGAAGTTAGAAATCATTAATGCCTTACTCAGCGGACAGGCAAGTACTCGTACCCTTAAACGCTTATTTTTCGAAGTGTTACAGTGGCGTATCTAAAAGTTTGAATTCATAAATCCGACCATGTACGAGTTGGACTCGCGAACGATTGTTTTGTTTCATACTGTAGGTAATCGGGGGATGGGGAGGGGGGAGGAGGAAAGGGGGAGGGGGAAGGTTTTTTTTTACTGAATATTATATTCAAGTTTTCACTTCTGCCGGCACTCCCGGAGTGCAACCCGGTCTTTTTTTGGCCGGCCGGTGCGGGTGTCTCTTTAGATTGTTTAATATTCAAATAGTATTTTTATGTCATTTCAGTTACAATTCACAGAATCCAAATACCTACTTGTATTGTTCTGATTCTAGGGCAATGAGATGTCTAAACCTATAGAGTTGATTATATTTTTTACAATGCTTTAATCAGATTACCGATTCGGCCAACTTCAAACGAATATTGTTGCCATAATTTATAATGGTACCTACTTTTAGAATTTCGTTACATTTCCCGATAGCAGAGGCGAGAGGTCAATTAGAAGTTGTTAATATTAACGAAACGAAATAACAATCATTATTACAATTATTATCGAACAAGCGCAAGATACCCAATCTATGTCATGTATAGTATATGGGTTTATGTTATCAAGAAATACCGAAGGTCAATTAGGAATAAAAATGTTTTTGATTTCTCAGAAAAAAGATAATGACGCGTTTTTTACTCGTTAAAATAAATCTAGTTAACTCCCTTATAAGGCAGGGTTTCACTGGCTGCGCAGTCCACATCACAAATGTTTAGGCACGTTTAAGTAGTAACAGTTTTGAATGTTGGTCTTTATGCCGGGTAATAAGGCATTTTATTACATATCTAAAAAAAGAAGATCCTTTTACAAGTAAGGTAACGGCGCCTATTACCGGGGGTATCAAATTCGGCTACCATTACCGTGGCATTTTCAAATACGCATTTTAAAAGCAAACCGTTCGATTTACAATAAAACATACTTTACACAAATGAAGCCTAATTTAGCTGACTAACGGTCCTGTTTACGCAAATGTGTGTGAATGAAATAACAAGCACGCAATCCGTCAGTTTCTGCGACGGCGGCGTAGGAAGAGGTTGTGTCATACAAACGCATGGCGTCACTGGTAAGTACTCGTATACCCGAATCTTATTTATTATTTCACGCAATACCTATGACAATTGAACAAATGCTATGGATTTTAAATGGTTATCTATAGTTTTCTGCACAACTTTTGCGTTCTCGTTATATATTTTTTGGCCTGGAAATTCATTTAAAATGGAATATAAAATACAGCGGTGATAGACGCCATTTTTAGTTGGGGAAACTAATACCGTGGCATACCACGGTAATAGTTAAGTCGGCGATTTGCTTCTTTGTGCTTTATCTTTTTTATATGTCATCGATTATAAAATTTCTTACAGCTATTGGAATCTTGATCTATTGACGCTATTAAAGAACTATTTCCGTGGTATGGAAAGTATCCAACAAACCCTTAATTTTTAACCAAAACTTTAGTACTGAATCTGCAGTTTCTATGGAAACCCTTATTTTGTCGTGTCGTTTAAATATTGTAATAATTAATTATATTTACTTACCAGTTATGTGATTTTGGTTTTATATCAAGCTTGTAATATGTATGTTTGATTTGTAATGAAAATACAATTGTATCCTAAAGTTTTTATGGATCGGAATTAGATTTTACAAAATTCCAAATTAAGTCTATTACCGATGGTAAGATCCCACAACAATCGGTAATAGTAACTATGGGAATTTTTTACCGACCCATTCAATATTTTTTTGGGTCGGTAATAGGTTAAAAAGAAGTATCTATTACCGAGTGACATTTTAGTTTTCTCTTAAAATAAATCACATCTAGGGTTCCGTTCGTACAATTTCATTTGATAAAATTGATTTCTCTGGTTCGTATTATTAAGATGTGTGGTGAACGGAGATAATAACATATTCCAGCAAAATGTGTAAATTAAATAAAGTCCTAAAACATTCAAACAACCCGGAAACGACACATAAGTATCGATAAAAATGTTACTTACCTACACAAAGCGCAAAATATTGTTTTCGAGTCATTTAGCCTGTTAGTATGCCCAGTATTGTACTGATTAGATTTTTTATAATACCCAGTATTTTATTTATTTAATCTTTGAATACAAAATACCGAATCCATAGTAAAATGTAATGTAACTGTGATTTAATAAAAGGTAGTCTTTACCTGCTATGTATGCAAGTAGTAGTTATTCTTATAACCAGTGGACATCATTTTGTTGATTTAAGTATGTTTTATGTTTTCTTAATTTTTATATAGTACGGAACCAAAGTCATGAATATTATTTTAACCCTCGATATTGGGTGCCGAATTGTGTATCAGGTTACTATTACCGATGGTAGAAAATTGCTACTTTTTGTACCCTCGGTAATAAAAGCTAATTTCGCGGTAATAGAATCACATCCCATCCATTACCACGGTAATAGAAGATTCTCCTTCCGTGGTTTCAATAATTGTTTTATCAAATATAATAAACTAAAATTGGTTCAAAAAGTTACGACTCTGAAAGTTAAATAAACACTCTTCAATAAAAAAAATAATCTAGGACGTTAAGGAGCTTTCATACCCATCATTTTTTATAATCATTTGAAAACTACCTCGCGTACCACGGTAATAGGCGCCGTTACCTTAATAGGAAACGAATAAGAATGCCTGAACAAGCATGGGTTATGACGCATATTTGAAATTATGATTGTTTTAAATAAAGTAAATTAGTTCTGCTCGAATTGAGCCACTTTCAATGTAGTGCGAGGTCCTTGTTAATAGAGAGATAACTTTGTTTACTTAAATATCACTTTATTGAAACAACCATTGAAAGAACAGCTATGATGAGAGGATTACGATAGGATAGGATTTACGAAGGGTGAAACTTGCGATAACACAAACTACTCGGACGTTTAACATTTACATTACATTCAACGAAGCAAATGACGATTTCTAGAGGTAAGAGCAGATAAAGTAACATTTTTATGGGATATTTTCGTATTGAGCATTATTATTGCAGTTGCATATCAGTGAGCGTGAATTTATATTTATTTTATTGATGTTCGGGTTCCACATTCACAATGGCATCTCAATAATTTACCACGAAGTCTTACGGCGTGCGAGTTGTCGCGCGGTCGTATATTATCTTATTGTATAGGCTACATTGAAGTTAGAGACGACGATATTGCTTTATTGTAAATTTTTAACATAAAATACCAAGACCGCAAGAGCTTAGGTAGGTACCTAGTTACTGCCCATGCCGAACATGGTGTGCTAGTTAACAATAAAAGTGTCATTACTAGTTGAAATGAATTTTTCATTCTATTTTCGACTTTTATTACGACTCTTCTTCCATCCATATTGAAGCAAAAGTGGGCATAGTATAAAGAAAGAATTCAATCCCAAGAATACGCAGGTATCCCAAGAATGCGTAGCTTAAAGTTTGGTGATTAATATTATAAAATAAGAAGATAAGATGATTCTATCGTTACTTGAAATATTCCATGATAATGTATTATTAACTAATTATTTTGACTACCTATGTGTTTGTGTGTACATTATAAATTGATTGTGGCTTTGGTTTACGCTCTGTTTTTTTACGCAGGCATTTAACAGATAACCCCAACTGCATTATTATACATACTACAGAGTTAACCTATGCTTTGCGAAAAGTGAGTGCCAAGACTGTCAAAGTTAAGAAAACCGCGCAAAAGTGCGTGTTGGCCACGCGCGGTGAAGGGTTTTCGTGCCGTCCGTCAAAGCTTGCTCTCCCAAGCATATTTTTTAAGTTGGTCGACTATTACTCGTTAACTTGTAAGGTACCTAACCTAATAGTTATCCTTTTAATATCATAATATATGCTACCTACTTCTGTTATTTTCACATTTCCATTAGTAATCGTATTGCTCACAAAATTTACTTCATTAAGCGTAATATTAATGCAAACGGATCAAAAAATGGTGTTTGAAATCCTACTATATTTTCGACGCATTATTTTACCACTTTGTCAGCGTGATCGATATTTCATACCTTAGACCGAATTACAGCGTTCTAGCCGTAGATCTCGTAGATAGATATAGATCACTAAATTCGCGGTCTGACGGACAAAGTTGAATCCTTTGGCATAGATTATTTGGCCTTTTAAAGTTGGTCACTCTTTAGAACCACTCAGGGGACATATGTAGGTATGTGGTTGGTAGCTCCTGCGGACGTGAGTAACAGTTGTCTCCCCTTTGTCAAGTGAGTCGAGTTGCCCCGACTGTTAGAAGTTGTCAAAGCGACCGAAGGCCTCTAACTCGGCTTAACGACTACTGCCATAGACAGCAGCCGGCATCAATTGTCTAGCGTGCCTTCCAAAGCACGGAAGCGCTCATTGATAGTAACTACTCAAACAGGCGGTCACCCATCCAAAGACTGACCGCTCGCTGCCATCTTTGCTTAACCTGCGTTATCGTTTCCGACTCTTAGGCGCCGCTAGGACGGATAAAGCGAAATTGTAAAGGTTCCGTGGTCCCTTGTTTAGACCGAACCCTAAAAAAGTAACTATTTCGTGAATGTCTATGATACGATAAGTCGACACTTTACCTTCTTAATCATTTTAGCACGACACTACAAAAATATATTAAGTACTTATACCTACTTAATTACTTATATTCCACACGCGTTCGCAAAATCGAGCTACTTCCACGAAAATATTTATGAACGTTATGTGGGATCTACAAATTGATGTGTCAGAGTCTCATGGCTTTTCATTTCCGAATGAAATCGTTTTCACACGAGCGACACCCGCCGTCGTGATTGGTATTGCTGAGATCATGAACGAACGTTTATAATAATTCAATATTCGTAGCTATAATAAAAACAAGTCCAGGTTTTTTTCTTATGAACCCCAAAAGTTAACGCGTGTATAGGTACTTCCATAGTTATTACCGTCACATTACAATATTGATCTGCCGTTAGTGTTATGCCCTCAGATTTTTTTTTAATGTTGTGTACCAAAGCTAACTTAATAACATGAGGCTTCTCTAACAGTCAGGAGAGGAAAGATTTTTATACAGTAGGTATCGATAGAGGTGACCATATAATATCTGCGGCTCGTATCGCGTACAGTATCGCGATACATGTCGCGTTTGTATCACTGTAAAAAGTCCCTTTAGGCAAGACGTCATTTTTAAATACCTTTTTTTTATTTTTATAAATAGGTACTTAGTTAAATAAATTTGGGGACAATCTTACACAAATCGAGGTTAGTCCCTAACTAAGCAAAGCTTGTACTATGGGTAAACGACGATATACATACTTATTTAAATATATTATTAGACGACGAGAAGGATTATGTTTTTTTTTTTCAATATTGTATAGATAAATACACAGAAAAAATCCATGACTCAGGAACAATATTCGTGCTCATCATACAAATAAATGCCCTTACCGGGATTCGAATCCGGGACCACCGGCTTCGTAGGCAGGGTCACTACCAACTAGGTTACAGAGGTCGAAGTTATATATTTCTTCAAAACAAAAACGTACACTACTTTAAATACATTCTTTATTTTATTCTTACTGAGCCTCATTATAGACCGTGGGCCCACTCCCAATAAACCTACGTCTCATGACAACGTGATAGCGCAAGAAAAAAATATTGGCTGAAAGTTGGAAAATCCTTCAATTCCGGTCAAAATATGTATGGTTTCGAATGATATATCTATATTTATGCATGTTATTCTTACAGTTTTCATGAACGATACGTGATTTTTCGGTTATTACAGCAGTTTTTTTTAAAGAAGGCTGGCAAGATTATCTGAGTCTTACAAACGGCCCTAGAGTCATATCAGAGCACATTTTGTTGTGGCAGATGTGGATGCTGGTGACTGTACTGGTACATACATATTTCTTAATTATGATTGAATAGTGTGAGAAGATAGTGCATCACATTACCTAACAGTTCCTCAACCTACATGACACGACACTGATAACGCAACTTGACTTTATGTACCTACATAGACCAGTATGAATATAATTTATGATTAGATGAAGTACAGCTGACAACCCTAGTTGTGGGTTCTCTGATACTTTTACTCACTCACATGGAAAAACAATAATTTTAATAATGATTATTATGTATAAGTTATTATTATATTAAAAGTATAAAAGTTAAATATCAACTAAACTAATAATTAAAAAATTTATTAAAAAAAAATTGCCAAATCCCAAATCATTTACATTGATAATCGAAACTTGTAAGAATGTATCGCACGAGCAGCAATAGAGTTACCTACATACCGCTTTCCCTCCTCGTAATTTATCGTAGGATTTTCCGTTTGTGTGTATAATTATAATTACAATTGATCAAACCCGATTCGTACTACCTACACGGCTAAATTAACGTAGCAAGTAGCAAGTGAATCAACGATCCCGCTTTGCTACTGCACGAACGCCAAGTGCAGAGTTAACTCGACACCGGTTTATATGTATGATAAATTATTTTAACGTCGAAGCCTCTTCTCACAGGGTACACCTACTCCGCTGACAGCCAAAGTACTTTTAATCAAACACGAAAATATTTTTGGCAAAAGCCTCATTCAATTCGAGAAACTTACCAGAGAACTTATTAGTAGTAAACTTCAGAGCGTTTCTAAAGCAAGGCAATTCAAATCAGTAGGTAGGTAGGTACGTACTAACTCGAAAATACTCAGTCTAGGTTATAAATATACATTCTACGAACAATAGGTACGATTATTTGTAATTTAGTTGAATGCTTAGAAACGCTAATGTAGATTTTAATAATCAAGCGATTTTGTATTTTTTACAAGCTTTTTATTAACTTAATCCGTCGAAACTGGCCAAATACGAAAAAAATATCGTAGCTAGTTTCGTAGGAAGAATAAAAATTGTTAATGATGTTATAAAAACGTGTCGTTGGTTTCGTTGGCGGCCGAAGGGCAATATGTATACAGATCGCGCGGCGAGAGTTTGGCTTTGACCTTCAGGTGGAGGGGTACCCCGCATCCCGCGCCGCCGCGCGATCTGTATTAACTATGTTTGGTGGGGTGAAATCTTTCGACTCAGTTTTGACGCAGATATCTCCAACCGATTATTAATAGTTATTTACGATACAATTGCCGAAAATAGAAAATTCGCAACGAGTGGTGATAAATTAAAACACGACCGAAGGGAGTGTTTCAAATCGACACGAGATGCGAATTACCTATTCGCACGTGTATCGTACAACGTTTTACTGTACATATGGCTCTTTAAAGTTTAGACATATGCACGGAAAGTGCTCTTTTCCGCACGTGCGAGAAAGTAGCACCATATGTACTGTAATAGTACATTTCGATGCTAGTGCGGAAAGTATGTCATTACGTCACGAGAGTGGAGAATGACATTTCCGCACGTGTACCGAACGACGTTTTTTAATACAGTTGCGAAAAAATAAGAACTAGTGGCTTTGTCAGCTGTGGACCTCGGGAGTTTGTTTCAAAACGGTTAAATTAAGTAATTTTATACCTTTTAAACCCATGGGGGTTGAATTGAAATCTTGGTCATTATCAAAAAAAAACCTCGAAATGTTGAGGTAATTAAATAAACACCTTATTGTACTCGTCGATTATATACTGTGTATTAAGATTTCATAGAGAATACTGCAACGTCACTCTTTTCGTCATTGAATAGTCTATGTTAGTTCCGAAACAACCGAAATAACTTTTTCGATACGTTCTAGACAATCGAAAAAAAATTGAAAATAGAACTTCGTATTTCAATAATATGTGTCCTTGATCCGATACAAAATTGCCAATCTATGGCGTTTCGGTACGATGCAGCGTCGCGTCGTCTGTCAAAAATCTACTTAAACTGGCTGCTGCATCCAGGGCATGATAAAAATAAAAATAAACTACTCCTTGTGTTGCAGTACTGTGCTGTGATTGGCCAATCACAGCACAGTACTGCAACATTACGGACGCCGGTGGTGTGATTATCTATGGATTATCTTGTGTAAAAGAAGTCGGATATTAGAACTAGACAATATAGTACTTACGAAGCGATATTTAGTTTTCGTATTAATGACTTAAATTATTAATTTTAATGAACTCGTACAAAAAGTATTGTTCACAATACTGTCATAATCAAGCTTTTTAATCTCGTACCTTACTTAGGCCACTCAGCAAGCTTTGTGGCCTAAACACGGTACTCGACTAAAAAGCTCTCTATTATATAACACGATTGTGAAAAATACTATTTTGAACGCGATTAAGTCCGATTTTGTTATAATAATGTGTGAAAATCGTGACCATTTAAAAAAAATCGTAAATTGATGTGACAAAAAGAAATAATTGTACCTATAAATTATTGAACCTGCTTACAAAATTTCACGAAAATCGGTGGAGAACTGCAGCCTGTAGGCGAGAACTGCGGTACATTCCGACATCCAAACATTCGAAAGATGGATTTTGGGCCAAGCCGGAACGCCGGCTTTGGTCAATAGTCTCGATTGGTTTATTCCGCCAATCTACTTAGTCTCTTTTCCTCTTCAATTCGTATAAAAAGGAGTTTTCTGGTTAAACGATCAAAATTAAAGGGTTCCAGAATTAAGTCTGTCAGTCTTTGAACCCGTGAAAGTGCAACCCACAGCAAGTTCTCTGGACCCAAGGTCAACCACTACCCTTGGTAACGTCAGGCCCTGCGACTTATGAATGGTGACTGCCCATGCTAATATAAGCGGAAACTGAGTTCTAGAACATGTGAGCTCCTTGGAACGCCAAGTTCTCGTGACAGCGGCGATAGGCAGTGATCCCATTACGGTTGGGCCATTGTAGTTGTCAAATCTGACCATTACTACCAAAGGGCAATCAGCGGGTGGTGCACGATTAGGTGGATACACCAAATCGGTTACAGTGCCAACGGAACCATTTACTAAACCTTTCTTAACCCACAAACTTGTTTTAAGCATGACCCGGCTGCCAACACAGAGGTAGAGAGTTTTCTCTAACCCTTGTGCTTGTTGATCTGCACATGCCTGTGCAGCTTCTTTGTTAATGTGATCAGCCGTCACCTTAGCCGTGGGTCTGTCAAGGTCATTTAGAAGTAATGGTGTAATGGTAAGGGAAATGCCCCAGGAAGGGGTCGCTGCCTCCTAAGTGATTCAGCAAGCGACATCAAAATAGCCTCATTGTCCTGTACCGCACCATACCTTGCATCTCCAAAAACTCTGACCATTTGAAGCCAGTTAGGACCTACACTGGTGCTGTAAATTCTGCACAGCAAGGTAGCGAGCTGTTCAACTAACGCGGTTTTATACAAATATGCGGCCCCTGACTGGTAATCTATCAGCCGGTGATTTGCATACACAGAATGGGATTCGAAGAGAAAATACTCCCCGTCCCGTTTCCAGACGCCCACCGTCATCCCTTGAGTGGTAAAAGTAAAACCACCTGCATCTGCGTCGGTAAAGGCCTCTCGTAAGGCCATCAAACGCTCATTCTGTAATGTACCATCTCCATCGGATTTGGTAATCTCATCCGCTAAATCACATTTTTCTACATTGAATACCTTGCCTAACAATGGGAGATGATAAATTGTTGGAATGTAGCTGTTCATGTACATTCGTGCCCTGCATCTTTAGTAAGTAGACATGACCTATAATACGAGTAGGTGTCGCCGGATGTAAGTAAACCATCCACATCAAAATTATCAAAATCAATGCCACGAGATGTACCGTAAATTACCGCTGCAACAGCCATCCCGAAACATTTTTGTTAGGGTAGGCGGAAAACGTTAGAAAACTGACTAAGTTTCTCTCGTTTTGCTATGAAATTCATTTTGTTAATCTGATAATTAACCAAATTACGAATTACCTCTGTTCCCTGAATATTTTAAATATTGCAACCAGTAAGCACCAAAGTCCTTCTAGAAAAGCTAAAATCATTTACCTTTGTAAATCTAAATAATATAAACAATCCAAAGTTTTAAGATAATCGAATTTTAAAAATGGAACGCAAATTTATTTGTTGTTTTAGAGATTTCAAATTCGAACATAGGACACCATCATTATACGATGCCTTAGTTCACACTCGTACTAATTACAATTTTTTTGCCGTTGAAATTTCAACCTCAGATTTTGTGCACTTAGGTGTACTAATTGCAACGACTTTTCCAAAAAGTTAGTACGAGTCTGCTCTAAGGCATCGAAATCGGAGTTCAAGATACAGTGGACGGAACATAAAATTTGTACCAAGTCAGTAGTCAACGTTGACCCATTTCTTGTAATTTTCCAAATTTAGAAAAACAGACTCGACAAAAAAAATCTGTATACTTACCGAACCTACTCACAAAATTTCACGGGTGGAGAAATGTGAGCTCTCGAAAAGAACGGCGAGAACAGGGGGAAATCCAAACATACGGACATGAGGAAAAACGATTTTTCGTCCAAGCTGAAGCATAGACGCTTCGCTCGCCCGGTCGAAAACAACAAGTAAGGAATTCGCAACTTTTATATTATTTATTCTGTAACATCATTGTAGCTAATACAGTTGAAAAATAATAAAGTTGTCCTATAATATTTTTTTCAATACAGTTCTTTCTTATTTATTTTTTATTGACATATTAATGGTACAATTTGTACAATTATTGAGTGGGAAAAGTGAATAAGCACTAATTCGCGAAAACCAACTTTCCGCACGCTAAACAGCTACGTAACGTTGTGGTAACGTAGCACTTTTTGAGCAACTGTATTAAATAGTAGATTGTACAACAATTGAAAAAAACGCACCATTTTACGAGAGATTACTATTGATGGATATAAAATCGAGTGTAAATCGGTTTTTATGGACGAATTGTACACTCTACTTTTCACTTCGATTGCGAGGAAATCAAAACTATAAGTTTATTTCATGAAGTTCCGATTCGGACGGTTCCAGATTGTGTACTTTGGCTGTTGGTATCCTTGCCTTGGTCTTAGAATACGAACGAAATATAAAAAAATAAAAATAAAGAGTTTATTCTATGAAGTTTAAGTTGCTCTTGTGGCTGTTGGACCGATTGCCTTGGTCTTCGACGAAGATTTTACTTTAGGCACTAGAGCACAAAAAGCGACTTTATGTCGCTTACGCACAGCATAAAGAGGCACTTTTAGAGCAATGGAAGTGAAAAAAATATTTATTGCAACTTTTTACCTTAAGACGCATCCATACTTTCCATACTAATATTATAAATGTGAAAATAAATAACTCTGCCTGTCTGTTGGTCTGTTACCTTTTCACGCTTAAACCGCTGAACCGATTGAGATAAAATTTGGTATGGAGATAGTTTGAAATCATCCCTAGAGGGGATCAAATAGGGGGCCGAAGTTTGTATGGCGGCACGACATAAACGACTTTTCCTCGCGAGCAAAATCTAGTTTAATATAAATTAGGTATACCTATGTAAATGTAATGTAGGTACTTTTGCTTATTTTACTCGAGTTGGAAAATATAGCTACCACGTTTCATTTTATTATTTTTTCTACTCCTGTACCGTTATCTGTCATTTATATAGGCTTTAGCTCAATTACAATGACACCGATAATAAGTCGTCGAAAAACTCTATGCTCTATGGCCCATAAACGCACACTTTAGTGTACTTTTTTGGTTCATACATTTTCCATAAAAGCACTGTTTACCACGATGTCAAATCATCTAACTTTTTTTTAATCAGCCACTAAATTGCAGTGGTGCCAACTTCATAAGCAAAATTTTCGAAATAAAGAAGTTTTAATTACCATCAAATATTTGTAAAACATAAATTATTTACTAAAACAAAAATAAATTATCATGTATTGTGTGTTAATATACATATTTTACCAATTATTGGTATTATTTATAAATATAAACCGATCCGATTCGGTTCGGATCCGGATTCAGTTTGGTTCGGATGGCAAGTGCAAGGAAATTAAAAACAAAACAGACCATAAACAAGAGGTGTCAATGTGTCATATTTCTAATTTCCCACCAAAGTTCCAGTTCAAAATTAAAAGACGAAATGTGATAACTATTCGTTATTAATAACATAATAACTTACTTAAGATTTGATTCGTGTTTGTGAAGTGAAGAAAAATGTGTACGTTCCTTTTAAAATGGACGAAGAAGAAAATAACTGCACCGCTGAGGAAATTGCGTGAGTAGTAATAGAACTAACGGAAAACTTACTGCCTGAAAATTCAAATGCTATTTATTTAAAATTAGTCGTAGAAAAAGTATTGTATGCAACGGTGTATAACTTGGTCTTAAAACGCTCGTGGCGTCTTTAATTGCGATGCTCGCCAAGGCTCGCATCGCAACTCACGACACTCGCGTTTTAAGACCCTACTTATACAACAGTTGCATAAAATACTATAATATGTGTGTCCTGTGTTTGTGAATAAATGTATCTTTCTTTCCTTCTTTCTTCTTCTTACTTTGAACGTGAAATTGTAATTATAAGAGTTATTGTATTTAATGCACTGAATATTTTAGTATTTACCTATACATTTGTTTGGTTTGTGATTGAGTTAGGATATCGAATATTTACAAATGGAATAATGATATATGCTACCGGGTGCATTTAATTAAAACTGATGTCAACATTATAAACTATTTTGATTTCGTATATAATTGATTTCGCAGATTCCCAATTACTGAGTTTCGCATTTCGACGTTGCGTGAACTAATTTAAAAGGCTATTGATTAGCGCGACCTAATTTCAATGACAATATGTAAACACAATTAAATATTGCCGAGTCACGTTATGATTTATTTATAAAAAAGGATCTGTGCTATTCAAGGGAGAAGTGTGCTTGTTGTTATACGGTAGGTACATTTTACGTGTGTACATTACATCCATCTGCAGAATTGTCTTAATTGCTAACTAATGGTTTTTTGAATATCTGTCGCTTACAAGATCCAGTTAAAAAACTGCACTCATGGTTTACCATGCACATGTGGTTTCCATGTTAAGATAGGTACGGTCCATTACTGTCGGGAAACTCAGCGATTTTTTCCCAAAAACAATGTAATGTTGATGCTGCTAACATACCCATGCAAGTTTCTTTTCTACTGAACAAGATGAATGTAACAAAAAATATAAATATAGGGGTCTCGGCACCCAATATACTTTTACTCCATTCGGTGTCGAGACTCTTGGCCCGTGGGGTCCCAGTGCGCGCCAACTTTTTAAGGACATCTCAAAAAAAATAATTGAGTCCACAGGGGACCGAAAATCTGGCAGCTTCCTCGCCCAGCGCATTAGTATTGCTATCCAGCGAGGAAACGCTGCCAGCATCTTGGGGACAATGCCAAGAGGGCCCAATTTTTTTTAATATTTTTTAGTTTTTAATTTGATTTTTAATATTTGTCATAGTTTTAGTCTTTATATATACTTTAGAAAATAAATATTCTACGTAAATAGACTAATACTTTAACACTAGATACCCGAATAGATTTATATTACATAAGACAAGAACCAAACTATTTGTCACAAAGCATGCGATGTCAGTAAAAATATTCAATCACCTACCAGAAGGAATAAAAAGCTTGTCACGTAATATTTTTAACGTTAAACTGCTCAATTAGCTTACTAAAAAATCCTTCTATTCTATAAATAATTATTTTATGTTATAACAACACTACTTAGTTGATCCACTGATGAAGATCCACTGTTGCAATATTTAGTACCAATAAATTTAGGTAGGTACTTATCATTTATCATCCTACTATCCTACTAATATTATAAATGGGAAAGTTTGGATGTAAATTAGATGTTTGTTGCTCCATCACGCTTAAATGGCTTAACCGATTTGGATGAAATTTTGCACGGAGACAGTTTATAGCCTGGATAAAATATAGGGTAGTTTCGATCCCGGGTCCACGCAGACGAAGTCGCGGGCGGAAGCTAGTTATACATACCTATTTCAATGACAGTAGGTTCGATGTCAAGATGAGCGTGTCAGTTACTTACAGTAGTACTTAGTTACAGTCAGTACATTATACCAACCGAGTTTTACATCGAACAAAGTTATTTCCCATGTATACTTCGACTGTCGCACTAACGTGCATCGAACTTTCGTTCGTCGACTACTAATTTGTCGCAGCCAAGTGCATTCGAACTAATATTTGTCGCGATAAAATTATGTCGCACGTCGCACTAACGTTCATCGCTGATTAATTATTCGCAGTTCAGTTGCGGAGCCTTTAATTACTGTCACGGATGCTACGAAATAAAATCACATCGATCCACGAATCGATCGAAACCGACATATTTGAATGTGCAAAATGTTCCGTTAGAAGATATGGCATTGATTTCTGCACGTCTATCACGAGACGGCGCGCGAGCTCTCTCGATTTTTCTCGCACTATCCGTCTCTCACTTATTAGAACACTTAGAACAAGTGGTATTGTGTGAATCGAGAGTATGTCGCGGCCGTCTCATGAGATTAAACGTTCGTTCGACGTTCTTTAACGCATTATTGACAAAAAAACCAAAGAAATGTCAATGTCACTTTGCAACTTGATTTTATTGAACAATTATTATTATGGCAATTTTTGCTCGGACGGGTTAAAAAGGCTCTTTTGATTTCACTTATTCACGAATTTACTTAGGAATATACTATGTGAATTTTCTTGTCTGTGGTAGTAGGTAAAATCTGTACTGTAATGTCATTACAGTACAGATTTTTGTATCGTTATGAGTTTAAATTTGAAACAGCTGTCAAAATTCAAGTGGGTCTCTATTCTAGTATCTATAGATATTAAGACAGTTATCGATACGAAACGTCAATACGTCAGTCAGTCATCGCAGTACGTTTTTTAATACAAACCGCACGACATTTGATCTCGAGTGATATGAGTATAGCCCAACTAACATTTTGGTGTCAGCTAAGGGTTAGCAAGAGGTCCTGGGTTCGAATCCCGGTAAGGGCAAAAATTTGTGTGATGAGCATGAATATTTGTTTCTGAGTCATGGACATTTTCTATGTATTTAAATATTTTTATCTTTTATATATATCGTCGTCTAGTACCCATAACACAAGCCTTACTGAGCTTACTATGGGACTAGGTCGATTTGTGTAAGATTGTCCCCTTATATTTATTTATTTATTTATTATTATTATTACAACCTTAACCTTCATAAGTGAGTTATATTTATCTCAGTTGGAACTAATAGTGTTATAGAGGAGTTAAGAAAAAAAAAATAACTCCTAAAGTGTTACTAGAGCTTTATTGAACGCTGCTGTTTTAGAGTTATAAGAGTGTAACTCAAAGCAATTATACTTAAGATCTTAAAGCTTTAACCTGTTTGTAACGCTTAAACCTTTACAAGAGTGCTCGCTGACGCTAATTAACTCTTATTGCTTTTTAGTTGTTGCAGTGGAGTGTCTTATAAAGCTTAAGGTGTTATATCTGCTATAAGGTGCAGGCAGAGACTTTATAACAGAGTTGGTCAAGAGTGTTGTAACACAAGATACTAGAAGTGTTGAACAACACCGTTATAAAGGCAAAGCCTGCACAATATTCTTGACTAAGGGTGTTGTAACTCAATAAGCGTTATAGATGAGTTAACTGGCGCCTAAAGCTTTAACGTAAGTTCGCCATTGTTTTGGTGAACTCTAACCTACAAATTGATTAGTTTATTCAATATTTGACATCAAAATACGTCGCTATTTATGTTACTCTTGCCATTCTATGGATGCCACTTAATTTAACATGCCACTGGCCAAGAAACAAGAATAGAAAATGATAAAAACTTTAGGTGTCCATTTTATTCTTCATAAGTTTTATGAGAATTTTTTAATAAATCCTGGGCGCGTTAAAATTTAGATGGGTAACATGGTATACACTTACCGTAAAATCACAAGGGCAGATTGTTTTCACTTAATTTCACATACACATCCAACTTAATGCACTTTCAATTAGTACGACTCCTGTCACATATATTAATAATCTTCGCCATGTTGTCGGTAGACTATCTTTGTCTCATAATTTTACAGTAAAGAAAAGAGTAAGATATATGCTCACTTGAAACTGGGTGAGCGCAAGAGTGTTACAACACTCTCAGCTAACACCTTAGGCGTTACTACGGTGTTTGTAGAGCGTTGGTTGTCAGATGGGTGGGGGTGTCAGATACCACTGCTCTAAAGGCTTTCTAACACCTTAACCTGTAAGACGTGGGCCTCTTTCGTGGTTATATAGGTGTTAGAGCATGATCTAACACCTTTCTTACAGGCATTCTTAACACCTTAACACTTGGCTGGAACCAATATAAGAATGATATAAGGGTTATTTTAACGCTAGTGTGCTAGTTGGGAGGGACTTCATTCTATGATTTAAAAAAAACATTCTTCATGACGGATGATCGAATTGCCGCCATTGCTGTTTTAATTTATTTGTTGGCTTTTTGCTGTTACGTACGTACGTACGTGTTTGAAACTGTACATAATTAGGCCTTAAAACACTCGTGTGATCCTATTATAAGGTCTCTCATTATGGATCAGTCACATAAACTACTATTAAACTTGCATAAATCCTTAGGTAAAAATCTACGTTCATAATATTTGTATTTACTCGTTGAAAAAAAAAAACAATTGTACAGTCAAGTGCAAAAATATGGCATACAACTACAGATGTGCAAGTTGGGGAAAGTTAATAACAATATAAGAAACTTCTCGGAAACTTTGAGAAATGAAGCTTTTACACGAGTTTACTTTCCTTTCTATTGGGAAAATTTCGTAATTTTGTAATCTTTCCGTCGGCTCATTCAGCAGTAAGTTTGTACATACAACTTACTCAAAAATATGTTCCAAATGGATTTTTTAATTATCCTGTTTACGGTACTTACATATTTATGAAAGGATTAATTTGATATGTACAAGTATTTCTAGAAATTTTCGTAATTTTCTAATTTAAATGTTTTTTTTAAATTAACCGTTGAGAACCTTTTCACTCTGACTTAAAACCTTTGCGACTCTTTTAATGATTTTTTTATTAAATTACAATGAGTTTACGTCCATAAGCAAGATGTAGAAGATTAATGGGAAACACTTATGTATTCTGTTTAAAACTTCGTATGTAAAATAACGTTAAATTCTTTAAAAACTGCGTGTTTTTATATGAAGAACATAGTTCCCTTTAGCAACTTTTAAGATATTTAATTCTGCTTATAATTAAACATAACATGTCTTGTTTTAAATCAATGATTACTCACCCTGGTGCGCTTTGTTTTCGGCTTTTCCGATACAAGGGGGTTCCGTCGCCCCATGTTAACCCCTGAGCTCGTTCAAAATCCAATTAAACGATATGAAAGTCTTGCACAAATCCCAAAATGTCACTAGAATTCACTGCGTATAAATCACTATCACACATCCATACGGTAGCTTTTATCAGTATACGCATTTTAAGAAAAGTGGTTTAGTTTATCGGGAAAACTTTGGTCCTAATTGGTCACAGTGTGTAAGCACAGTCAGTCACAAGTTACGGTTGTTTTCCAAATGTTCACTAGCGGAAAACGTTATCAGTAAGTTTCCGCGTGAGTCGTGCGGGAGGCGTCCCGCGGTGGATCCAGCGTAGCGGCGAGTGGGCTTCCCGCACATCGCAGCCGCCTTCTACACGCCACCGCGCCAGCCCCGCCCGCGCGCCTCCCGGTGAACATCTCGAATTATTCCTTGCTTTACCCCTCATTATGATAAAGGGGTCGTTGGAGATTATTTGTAGCGTGTTCATCTTTTGTTTGTCAACAACTTGTTGTCAAATGTGGAGATAAACGTATATATTTACTTGATTATAAAAAGCACTTTTTAAGTTGAGATGTAATTTGTTCGGTAGATTATTTAGTCAAGTCATTCATTATTTGTAGCGTGTTCATCTTTTGTTTGTCAACAACTTGTTGTCAAATGTGGAGATAAACGTATATATTTACTTGATTATAAAAAGCACTTTTTAAGTTGAGATGTAATTTGTTCGGTAGATTATTTAGTCAAGTCATTCATTATCAAATACTTTCGTTTATCAAGTAGGTACCAAAAAAGTAATTAACAAAAAATATATCGACTTCAAAAGCATATTAACTCTATAGTCTATGTATAGTAGTATAGGTACTTACATTCTCCTAGCGTTTTCCCGGTTGTAACCTAAAGGAGTTCGACTATTATATCCCATCAAAAACATTCTGTAAAAAACTAGCCAAGTCTCGATGGAGCTGCTTGTTTATCTCTAAAAAGTAATGAAATCTGTGAGATATTTTGTAGTGCCAAGTCTCAGGCATTCTTATTATTCTTTATTTGCTAACTAAATAAAATTCTGCAACTTGACAATCACACAACTTTATTGCATTTAATAATAATAATAATTATTATTATTGCATTTATGGATACCTAAAACTACATAGCATTGTGTAATTGCCAAGTCACAAAATTTTACTTAGTTAGCAAATTAAGAATAATAAGAATGCCTGAGACTTGGCACTACAAAATATCTCACAGATTTCATTACTTTTTAGAGATAAACAAGCAGCTCCATCGAGACTTGGCTAGTTTTTTACAGAATATTTTTGATGGGATTTCACTTCTTTTTGTAGAAACGTGGGCTTATTAATATATTTTATTAGATTTTCTTATTTGACACAGTTTTTTTATTTTTAGGATAGATATATCTCTAATAGTTTTTTTTCCTAGTTTTTATAGTTTTCCCCTTATGTGGCCATTAAACCCTAACTCTGTACCAAATTTCAGCTCTCTGAGTTTATGGGAAGTACTAGTTCTATTTTGATGATCATGAGTGAGTGAGTGAGTGTCTTAACTGCGAAACTTTGCTTTCGCTTAACTTCGGAAGTAAATGACCTACAGACTTGAAATTTTGGATTTTAAGTATGTGATTATAGCTTACTGGATGACGAAAATTTCTGCGTTCTGGTCTTATTCAGAGGTTCTCAAATAGGGGCCTGAAAATGCGGCGAAATGGTTCCAGTAAAGGATGGTACGGCAGTGTTTGCTTCGCGCTCGACTTGGCGGGGGCACTGTCGTGCCCCCAGATAATCTGTGCCCCGGGGTCCATATTGGCACCAACTCAATATTATGAATTAATAATTTTTTTTTGATATCGTTGTGAGTCTTTAATAACTCGAAAGGAGAATTATTTTTCGCTAAAGCAGCTTTCATGCTGCACGTCTATCATGAGACCGCCGCGACATACTCTCGATTTTTCTCGTACCTACTATACCTCTTGTTCTAAGTGTTCTAATAAGAGAGAGACGGATAGTGCAAGAAAAATCGAGAGAGCTCGCGCGCCGTCTTGTGATAGCCAGGCTGACGATAATATTCGCAGGCATCTGACAAGTTAAACTCATTATTTGATTGGACACTATTCGGACATTGTTGATTAAAACCTTGAGGTTATTGTCGAACCCGTGACGACGACTCGTTTTAATGTGAGTATTTTCAAGATACAAACAATAAATTGTATACATGACATGTGTAATGTGTAGATATGGTTATAAGAATAAAAAAAAACAGTAGGCGTAAAAAATTAGGACACCTATTTCTTAATTGAAATCAGTAGGTAGTTCTTACATCATTCTTCTAAACACTAAGTACACTTTCTAATTAGAGTAAAGTTTAAGAAACCTTCGCCCGTGAGTCAGCTAGAGATAGTACCTACCTAGAGATAGTAATTTTTTGCCAGATAATTATACTTCATTAGTTTCATAAATCAGTTTCTATACGACATGGATGAGAGGGAACGGGCAGTTGTCCCCAAGCTGGCCCAGTGCGGGTTGGGGACTTTACATGCCTACACCGTTAAATTTCAACGCAGATGTAGGTAGGTATGCAGGTTTCCTCACGGTGGTTTTCCTTCACCGAAAAGGTAACGGTAAATGTAAAATGATATTCCGTACAATCGTTCCGAAAAACTCATTGGTAATGGTACTAGCCAGGAATCAAACACGTACGACCGCCGTCTGTCGAATGGAGGTCGTGGGTTCAAATGATAGTATAGTTTGATAATAAGTAAAACAGCGAATAATGCAACCTCTTCCAACCGGAGACCCAATTCACGGCATCATCAATATCATCATCATCATATCAGCCGAAAGACGTTCATTGCTGCCTCCCCCAAAGACTGCCAAAGTGACCGGTTCTGTGCCACCCAATAAAAATCCTGAGCTATAAACCAGTAAACACGAACTTCGAAAGTTGAAGTTCGGGTATTTCCATCTCTATCGCACTTAGAATACCCGAGTGACAGGGATGCATGTACTTATACGAACTTCGAGTTTCGATTTTCGTGGTAGCGGCGCCGCTGATGTGTTTTAACGCGTGCGTTGTTGGTTTGGTTAGGAAATAGATGGATTTAAATCGTTGATTTGGCGATTCGCCAGAACCGAGATACAGTTTTTTTTTGTGTCACAGTATGGTTTTCAGACCCACTGGGCTTTCGGAAATTTCTATCAACAATATCTTTTTTGGCAGTAAGACAGACTCGCGACGTCTACAGCTCACAGACGCACTAGTTATTAATGTGTCTATTCGCCAGAACCTGAGTTACTGTTTTAGTGATAGAATTGCGTTTAATAACAGTCGGGTTTTTACTAAACTGTCGCGAAGCAGGACCATAATAACATTGTCCCATATTTTTAAACCCACTTGTCTCATATTTTCATATTCTGTGCTACAAATGCACGTTCTTTTCAAATTCTAGTTACAAAGGCAAACTAAATGCAACTTGCTCTTTACGCTCTTCTTTCGTCACGCGTTACTGCTTGCTTGCATCGCACTGTAGCCGTCAAAGTGAATAACATGGCCGGCGGTACCATGATATCGGAGGCGTAGCTATCGCTAACATTCAGTGGCATACAGACCTGCTACTGCTAAGTAATACGTAAATACTTTCAATACAAAGTTTTAACCGATTTCAATTCAGGACTCCGCCAAGCCATATGAAGACTTTAATTTTGTTAAAAAGTTATTTTGGAAATACCTTACTACCTACCTTGCACGGTCAAATACGTTTGTCATAGTTTTTTTTACATCAGCAGCCTATCAACCACCCACTTTTAGGCACAGGTCTCTTCTGAAATGGACTGTAGACCCCATCCGCCCATCGCCCCTCACTTCCGCCACAGAATAAGTGATAGCACCTACTACGTGTATTAGAAGGTTCTCTGTTAACAAATTCCCTGTTCAGGTACGCCAAACGTGCCCAAACGTGGCCATCTCTTTCTCTCGCATGCAACGCGCTCTTTCGGAGGCGGAGCTTTAGAGGTAGGGTTGCCGCCAGCTCGACCTATTAAATTATAAGTGTGGCTAGTGGATCATCATCATATCAGCCGAAAGACGTCCACTTCTGGACATACCGTTCCTGAGCCACCCGTTGCTAGATATTTTAACTTATTCTGTGCTAAATACTAATAGCAAGAGTAGGCAAGGTATGCAATTTTTATCAATAATAATAATATATTCTTTATTGCACCACAACATAAGAAAAACATGTTACAAGAGTACATAAATTTAAATAGAGGTAACAACAGGCGGTCTTATCGCTTGAGAGCGATCTCTTCCAGACAACCTTTGGGTAGCAGGAAATTTTCAAGAAGAGTTGTAAACCGGTAGTGCAGGAATAAATCAAAAAAAAAAACTTACTATCGCATACATCTCATTATATGACAATTTCAGAAAACATAAAATCACAAATAAGTATTGTATAAATACATAGATACATACATACATACTATAACACAATTATATAAATATATTACAGGACAACAAGGCAACTTAAGGCAGCGACAAGTAATATTGTTTCAACAGATTTTTGAAAATTTGAAGAGATTTTGCACATCTTATATGCAACGGCAAAGCATTCCACAGCCGATCAATTATGGTTCTTCATTCATTGACAAAATTTTAAATTGAGCCTGGACAATGTGTTATGTTTTAATTCATACAAAACTGAGGTAGCTATGCAAAAATACAAATGACATGGCAGCTATACAATTCGTGAGTTGTCTCGATTAGCCTCACGAATGTATCACTAGTATGTATCGTTACAAAGATGTTCTAAAAAGACACATGAAGAGATGCAAAATAGTGCCGTCTAAGTGGGAGAAGAAGGCAGCACGCCGGCGCGAATGGCGACGGCTCATCCATGAGCAGGTTAACAACTTCGAAACTGAGCGTCGCAATGAGCTCGATAAAAAGCGAGACGAGCTCAAGGCACGTCCACCAGCTGCCATCAGTTACAACTACGTCAGTGGAGTGTTAACATGCACCAAGTGCGCTCGCACTTTTGCAAGAAAAATAGGATACGTGAGCCACCTGAGAGCGCACCAGAGAGTAGAAGACAACACTCTACTAATAATAATTGTTAATACCAAAGCCAGAATACGCAGTCGCTGTGACCGAAATCGGTCAGGACAACATCATCATCATAGCTTGACACCGAGGTTGGTAACAACTATGCCTAGTCGGAGATCAATATAATATTATTTGTATTCTAACGAGTTGCTGGTTAGCCTTCGTGAATAAATAGACACAATTACACGACTATTTTTCAATTTTCCACTATGATCGAAATTACACGACTGTCCCGGACAGCGGCTAAGCCGGTACTGGCATGGCAAGAGATCGCGCGCGGCGGTAATTTTATACTAATTGTGCACGACGTCCGCTCTCGGCGGCGTCGACCGGGCGAATGAGCAGCGCCTAGAGCTGCGGCGCCCTCCACCCAACAATCACCTAAGAAGTGACTCGTCCGAGTCACGCGGTAGCGACACGTAGGCTCCGCCCCTGCACTCGGACAACCACCAACACAGACTAGGTGCGGCCCGGAACACCGTCCGGCCGTCTCACCCAGCTGGCCTACGACAGCTCGCAGACTCAATGCCCGAGTTGTAAGTTCGGGTCGGTAAATAAAAGATGCTTTTGAAACTGAATTAAATATTTATTATAATAACAACTGGCCCTATCACTTTCCCTATCACTGTCCCTAGTTACTAGTTCCTACTTGTTCCTTTAGTTGCTTCTTCCGAGAGGCTTCAGCTGACACAAATTGCACTACCGTGGTTGTCGCTCGGGCCCCTGGTGGGGGCTCAGGAAGCCTGGCGCGGCTGTGCCGCTTCTGGCGAGTTCAGGCGCCGTCCGCTACAACGGACGGGTGGCTGGGGTGGGTGTTTTAAAACCCGTTAGGTCCGGTGGGGTCATCTACTTCGTCCGTCGGCGCGGTCAAGCCCTGCCGGGTGGGACTCCCTTAGGAGAGGCCCAGCGAGCGACCAGCGAGCCGACGGCACTGTAGGAACGTCCTTGTGTCATGTCAGGGGGTGGCGGGCGGATCCGGGCGGATCAAGTCCCGCGGTAATGCCCTCTTGTCGGGCGGCCGGGAGTGGTATGGAGCTATGTTCTGCAGATGCGTCTGGCGTGAGCCGTCTGCCCGCTCGAACATAGCTCTGGACATTCTGGTGATGAAGTCGTCTAGGTTTTCGACTTTGAGGTCTCGGTGTAGTACTCGGTTGCTCATGTAGTAGTGCGCGTCGGCTGCGGTGCGGAGCGCGAGCGACTGCTGGGCGCGGAGTCGCTGACGTTTGCACTCTCCCACCAGCGCATACCACGCGGGGGCTGCATATGTGAGCCGAGACCTTATATAACCCTTGTATATGCCGATCTTGGCGGATAGGGGCAGAGACGACTTCATCACCGGAGTGAGTAGTGCGCGTGCTGTCCTGGTGCAGTTGATGGTGTTTCTGACGTGGGCGGTCATGCCAAGTTGCCTGTCGATGGTGACGCCCAGGTACTTGACGGACCCCATTGTCCCATCAGCTGTAGTTCTGGAGGCTGGTTCCTCTTCGGGCTGAGGGTGATGGCCTGGGTCTTCGCCACGTTCACCCTCAGTCGTCGGCGTAGAGAGCAAGTATAGCCCCCCCTTCCACTGGAATGTCGTCCGTGTATCGCGCGTACAACACGGGCGACAGACAGCTTCCTTGGGGGACTCCGGCTGCTATGGGCTTCCTCGTCGAGAGCTTGCCTTCTACCGCAACTTGGAAGCTGCGATCGGCGAGGAAGCTGGCCACAGTGTGGACGAGTCGTCGTGGTGCCGTGGAGGTGGACAGCTTGTGGACCAGGCCTGAGTGCCAGACCCGGTCAAAGGCCTTTTCCATATCCAGGAGCACCGCCACCACGTGCTCCTTTTTGTTCCTTGCCGCCGCTGCGACATGGAGGATCCGGGCAATCTGGAGAGTTGTTGAGTGCTCCGCCCTGAAGCCGAACTGCTCTGCGCGGGGCTCGATGTGCGGTGTCAAATGGTGGAGAAGGAGTCGCTCGAACACCTTTGACACCGTGGACAGCAGAGTGATGGGGCGGTAGCTTTCAGGGCGGAGAATGTTCTTGCCCGGTTTGGGCAGAAGGATGACTTTCCCCAGCTTCCAGCGGCTGGGAAAGTGGCATGTCCTCACAATACCATTGAAGAGCCGCGTCAGCGTCGCGATAGCTCGCGTGGGAAGGTGACGCAGCGCCTCGTTCGGGATTGTGTCTGGGCCTGGTGCCTTGCGGAGCTGGGTTTTCCTTATTGCCCGCTGAATTTGACCGGGAGAGAAGGTGATCCTGTCCTCTTCTGGCAGCGGTGGTACCTCGAGGTACCCCTCGACCTCGCGTTCCAACTGTGCGGTGTGCTCGGCATCAGTGGACGCGTTTGGCCGGAACTGGATCTCGAGGTGCTCGGCGAAGATCTGCGCTCTGTCTTCAGCACGGTACCTGGGGGTGCCGTCTGGGGCGAGGAGTGGTCTGGTGGGTAGCGGCTTCCTTGAGAAGCGACGGCACAGACGGTGTATGCCGCCCCATCCTTCGTCGGCTGCGGAGTCGACGCCCTCGAGGCAGGAGTAGTGGGAGTTCGCCGCGAGGCTAGTTCCAATCTTCTCGGCGAGGGCGTTGAGCCGGGTCTTCAGAGTGGGGCAGCGGGTCTCGTTGTAGAGCCGTCGCATCTTCCGCTTCTCCTCCAGCATCCTCTGGATGTGCGGTGGCGCGTCTCTATGGCGGTGTCGAGTGGCGGGGCTTGTGGTGGTGGCGACGGCAATATCCGACTGGGCGTTTTGGCTGAACAGCTCGGCAAGGCGGTCGACTTCCTCGGCGGAGTTTGCCGGGAAGGACTCTGAGTGTTCAGCCATGTGTGCAGCGAACCTCTCCCAGTCGGTCCTCTTCTTCGCTTGCGTGGGTTGTGTGGTGGTGGCAGCAGTCTCTAGTCTGAGCACGACTGGCTGGTGGTCCGAGAGCATGTGGTCATCGAGGACTTCCAGCTCCGGCCAGTGTGCCAGGTTTTGGACTGCTGCCAAGTCGATCACGTCTGGCAGGTGCGCTGTGTTGTAAGGGTAATGTGTTGGGACCTCTGGGCCCAACACAGCGTACTGATGGTTCTCAGCGTGGCGCAGCAGATGGCGGCCTGTGGTGCAGATCCTGGTCGAGTTCCACGCCGTGTGTTTGGCGTTGAAGTCGCCGGCCAGTATGGTGGGTGCGCTCGAATCCAGGATCTGCTCAAGGTCGGACTCAGCGAAGGATGCTTGCGGGGGTCGGTAGTAGGCGTAGGTGCGCAGATGTTGGCCGTCCGTATGCAGCTCTACTCCGAGGGCGTATGATGACAGGAGCTGGAGGTCCGGGAGCGGCTGGTGCACCACCCGTCTTGCAACCAGTACTGCTAGGCCCCTGTAGGCATGGCCCTGTGGGGACGTCTCATCTTTCCGGTAGCAGACGTAGCCCGATATTTTCAAGGCATCTCCGGCCTTGAGATGGGTCTCTGATATCAGGGCTACGTCGATCCGCTCTCTCCTGAGGACGTCCGCCAACAGTTCCCTTTTCGGCCGGCTGTTTAGCCCGGCGGCATTCCAATATAGGATTCTTAGGGGGTTATCAAGCTCCGTAAAGGTCGGCCAACCCCCTAAGAATAACGGTGACGGGGTTCTCACCTTTCTGCAGAGCGCCGAGTACACTCTGCAGGATCTGAATGCACTGCGCTATTGTCCTCTCCCTATTGCCATCTTGGCTTGTCGGTAGGGAGGGGAGCGCGGTGCGGTGCTGCGGTCTGGTCTGCGTTGTGGCAGCGGGTGCGTGGGCGGCGTCGGTGAGGGCGGCCACGGTTTGGGCGGCTGCGGCGGCGATCTGGGCGGCCGCGGCGGAGGTAGTCTGGGTGTTGGTGGTGTCGGCGGTGGCAGTGGCGGGGGCGGGTTGCCCTCTGCCCCGTCTGCCCCTTCCTCTGCGGCGGCGGCGCATGGGTGCCGGGTTGTTTGCCCTCGCCGTAAGGGAGTGGGGGGCGTTTTCAGCAGCCTCCACTGTGCGCTGCTGCGGCACGATTTCTCCGCGGCGGTTTGTGCGGGGGGCAGTGCCGGGCTTCTTTATTTTTGCCTCCCGCTGGTAGACTTTGCACGTCAGGCTGTTTGCTGGGTGTGGGCCGCTGCAGTTCGCGCAGGTGCCCTCCTCCTCTCGTGGTCGCTCGCATTGCCCCGCGAAATGTGGTCCCGCACAGCGGACACATTTTATGGGGCGGCGGCAGCCGTGGGACGAATGCCGCAAGGCCTGGCAGCGGTGGCATTGCGCTGGCCCCTTCCTGCCGCGCCACGCCTCCACCACCACGCCCGTCATCCCGAGCAATTCCCGGACTTCGTAGATTGCCGGGATGAGGTCCTCCGTCTTGGTGAGTTGGGCGTAGTAGATACACCCAGGCCTTCCTGCACGCGCGTCCACGTGCCTTGTGTAGATGGGGGCGAAGCCCTTCGCCGCCAGGTCCTGTGTTATGTTTTCCGGGTCCGTGTTTGCCGGTAGCCCCCTATGGCTACCTTCAAGGGGATTTCTTCTTTCGGCTGGAGGGCCGACCACGAGATGGTGTCTCCCAGGGACTCAAGGTATCCCTGTATCACCCTGTACTCGTCGTGGTCGGCCGGCCTAAATCGGATGCCGTTGCCATAGGGTCGAGAGTTCGGGTAGCGGCCCAGTTGCTCCCGGATCCGCTGACAGTGGGCGTGCCAGTCTGGGAGGTAGTCCACAGTAATGGGCCGCGGCTTCTTCTGGTGCGTCTGGGTCTGGGCTTGTGCTGATGTTGCCGGTAGGGGCGTCGGGCTTGTGGGCATCGCGACGGCAGCCTCGTCCTGGCGCTCGTCATCGCTGTCGGCGTATTCGCCGTCTTCATCGGCGTTTTCGTCCCCGAGGTCTAGTGTGTCCATTGGGGACAGGTCCAGACGGGGGAGGCTCAGTGCTTGGGTCCTGTGGAGGGGAAAGCGCAGTTGTTCCGGGTGGCGCCTGTGCCGGGGTCTGTACCAGCGGTGGCGAGGCGGTAGCGGGGGTTAGGGGGATCGTAAGTCCCCCGAATGGTGGTGTTTTCTGGAGACCGGCGCCTGTCGTTTGCAGCGGCAGGGAGTGCTGCGCGATTGTGGGTGCCGGTGGCTGCGCGGCGTTACCCGCTCCGAGGGCGGGTCGCGGCGCGGGCGCTGTAAGTTGCGCCGGGTGCATCTGTCCTGCTCCGAGGGCGGGCTGCGGTCGCGGCGAGGGCGCTGCGCGGGGCGCCGTGTTCGCCTGTTCCGCTCCGAGGGCGGGAAGCGGTCGCGACGCGGGCGCTGCGCGGAGCGCTGAGTTCGCCGGGCCCGCTCCGAGGGCGGGCGGCGGTCGCGGCGCGGTCTGGCGCTGCACTACGGGCGCGCGCTGCGGCTGCGGTGCGGACTGTGGTGCGGGCGCGGGGGCCCTCTTATTCGTCGACGATGTGGTGGCGGCGGCGTAGGTTGCAGTTTTGGGGCGCGCGCCCATGGAAGTGGCGGCGCGTTCGGGCTTGCCCTCCTTCGCATCCGCGGTGGGCGGGCGCAGGGCGGGCGGCTCAAGTGGTGCGGCGGCGGCGGTGTGGCGTGCTTCGCTTGGCACTGTGGCGGCGCGGCCTCTTACGTTGGGCGCGGCGGCGGCGGCGGCGGGTCTTGTGGCGGCCGTTCGATCGGCGGCCGTGGTTCTGCTCTGGGTGAGCGGGGCGAGATGGCCGAGGATTTCTTGGACCATGTCGATTGGCCTCGGAAAAGGGGCTTCACCGGCACCCTCGCTGGTCGGTGTGCCGGGTGTGCTGGGCGTCGAGGCGGCTCCGCGCCCGAATGTCGCGCTCAAGGCATGTCTGAATGCGTGTTGTACGCGGGGGTTTCGGGCGATACTGGCCGCGTTGCCTAAGCCGCGGGTGCGGCGGAACGTCCGGGGGTGGCTCTTCCGCTCCTTTGGTGCTCCTGAGGGGAGCGGGGGCGGTGGCGGCATCTTTTTTCTGCGTGTGGGTTCTTAGCCCACACGGTTTATTTGCATACCCCCACCTTTGGATGTCATCGGCGGGGGGTCGGAGGTTGTTGTGGGCCCTGATGAGGGCACGCTGAGGGCGCTTGGCGCGCGATCGGGGGCAGCGCGGCTGCCCTTACCCGCTTTTGCGGCGGCCAGACCCCGGTGAGACCCGCTTGTGGGAGGCCGGGGCTGACTGCTGCTCGACGGGCGGTACAGCGGCGCAGATAGTGGCGATTGACGAAGTAGTGCGATCCGGGCGGGGGGGAGCGGTGGTAGTTGTTCCTCATCCAAGCGCTGCCAATCCATCCACAAATTGCACTGGGACAATGAGCGGCCTTCATACCAGTATAGGTCCGCCACCTAGTGGGGGCAAAAATGCGGGCGCATATGGCGTTACAAACGTATTGCGGTGCGTAAAGCCGCTTGGCTCTGTGGTGGGGGTAAGCTCCACCCAGGCTGGTTTCGCCTACTTTCACTATGAATTTACTTTACATATTGAATATCTGACTTGAATTAAACTTACTGGTATCGAAACTTATTAGGAAATGTAAAGCTGATTCTACTTGATGTCTTACATACATTTTTGCGTCTCTTATTGACTTCTGGCATGAAATATTCTAAGTTGAATGCGAGATTTCCACAATATTGGCTCGTCATGATCTACTTATATTAAGTTTATATAAAAACAATGATAATTGGACTTGGTCCCTGGTATTACTCAGATAGCGCCTACATTGGCCGACCTATCTATACATGACTTATTAATGTGATATGAGAATTCAATGAGATATTTAGCTGAAAGCTTTACAAGATTGGCAAAGTGACTCTACTTAGAGTTAAGTTTTACAATTTAGTATGAAATAATTATAACCAATAAGAGCAATGTTGCTAAAAATGATCGCGCTTGACATGTTGGTCGTCGCTATGGGCGTGCCTATTTGATATACTCGATTTACATGAGTTTAGCTTTGCCAGTCTGGTTTATGTACTTGTACTGATCACATTAATTATTTCTTATATGCTTTTATATACTTTAACTGACACAATTATACAATGTTAGGGGATTCTACCTGCCTACTTTAATACAGTTTTCAAGTGAAATGGGGTACTATTTGAGGACATTATTTATTTACTTATACAATCTATGCGGTATTTATATATTACGTTTCTTCGCTTGTAGTCCTGATTGTCCTTGCTCGTTCTGTCGTTCACACTAATTTTGAATAATTATTTTTTAATATAAATTTTGGAAAAAGTTTTTTTTTACTGTATTGTGTTGGGAGGGGTACAAGCCCTCCGGCCGCGTGGTTCGACAACGTTGTCCGACTTGTCGGACTAAGAGGAATTTTGATTCCTTATAGTCCAACACGTCAGACTATCAGGAATTTTATATTCCACTTGTCCCGACCATCGAACTACGAGGATTTTAATAATTCCTCTTGGCGAACCAAGACCCACAAACCACGAGGATTATTAAAAATCCATTTGGTTCGACCCTCGAACCACGAGGATCGCTAAATTCCACTTGGGTCGACCGACGAGGATCGCTGAATTTCGAATTTTACATTCAAGTTTGGACACAGAAATTATAATAAAAACCAAGATTATGTTATATTAACTTATATACATCAAATTATACATTTTACGATATAGGTAGTTGCCTGAGGCTTAGGTAGGGGAGACCGGGGGCAATGGTACCACTTTAGAAATAATGAGCTGTAACTCAGAATCTAACGCTACCACGTAAAAATCGCTTAGGTTATAACATTCTCGTCTCATGGGCTATCAGAACCTAGAAAAATGTTTTCATTTCATCGCATCAGAATGGTGTAAATTGAGTTTTTGTTCATCAAGTCCTTGTGTTACAATTGACCCCTAGTACGGGTCAATTGTACCAGATAATCAGAGGTACATAAAACTCAAAATAATGTTTTAATCAATCATTAATTATTGTTAATTTCTTAAGACGAATCAGCCTGTTACGTATATCAGTCTTAATTATAGAGTCTCGCATTTACACTAGACAAAGGTATCATTTGAGTTGAACTAAAAATAACAACATTTTCCAAATTTTTGAAACATATTATGTCGACTTATTATAAAAAAATACTTAGGGGTGCTCATAGCACACATCTTTCAAGCAATATTAACATCTCAATACAATAAAATAACGAATTATTTAACAATTAGTAACCCCATACAGTTACAATTGACCCCTGGTACAATCAACCCTATCCTTCATCACAAATAAATATTAAATAATACCACTGAAACGGATGGCATTGCGGGTATTATAATCTATATACATCCCGAAGTGTCGTATGTATCATAGGTATAACATAAAATACTTACCCGAGATGTAACTTGTTACAAAAACAATTAGTTTAAATCGTCTTATTTTAGCAGTCGTGTAAAGACTTTGGGTCAATTGTAGCACGGGGTCAATTGTAACGTTACAATTAACCCCGAGTGTTGTGGTACAATAGTCATTTTTTACTCGCACTCACTAACCTTCACAAATCTCGATTTCTATATCTAACTGACCCCCACACTGTGACACATTAAAAACTTTAATAACTAGAGAATCACAATTCAGTACAAGTTTCACACTACGACTATCTAATTATAAACACTAGTCCAAAACGTAAATTGTAAATATTTACTTTGGTCTGTCAATAATGCAAATGGTTGTATAGCACATGCTTTTCGCACGGCAGCCAGTGACCGACCAGTGAGCAGGTAGAGACACGCTCAAGGCACACTGGTGTATACACAAACATGCATATTTCGATGTGGTTGCAGAGTTATAGGCGATGGTACTTTTGACCCGTGGTACTATTGACCCCGGTCTACCCTATAAAACACAGTCATTATATCTATTAATGTAATTCACATTTAAAATAATTCAACGTATTACATATAACATATACGCAAACACAGTTTTAGATAAAATTTACTATTAATATTTAACCAATGATATCGAAAGTAAAGATACGCCTGTCCGAACAATTTACTTGACATCTGTCCCTTATGGAAAAGAGTGGCGCCATCTGTTGTACGGACTGCGTACGACGTGGCGAACCGCGCGGACTATTCGTTTGGGTGGCCGGAGTAACCTTGTAAGGGGGACTATTCTCAAATTTTAATGTGGCTGGCAGTGGTTTATGCACTGATGTTTACATAGAGATAGTGATACCTATGTACTAAATAAATATTTATAAATCTGAAATTGTGTTTGTAGATTTATATACTTTTACGGCCCAACTACTGAACGTTTCGTCACGAAATTTTACCAGGGATGCGGTACAGGATATAAAAAATGACTCCTGTCTCCAAAATATAGAAAACCACACGGGCTCAATTTAGTGACTTAGGCCACAAAAGCCTAAGCTTATGTGTGTATAATTACATCACAAGTGATAGAGCCAAATAGTGTTGAAATAAATACTAGTGTTGAAAAAATCTGTAATTAAAAAAAAAATACTCCACTCAGGTTGGATAGCACCTGTAATACCAATTATGTGATCTGAGGAAAATCCTACTATAGTTGATCTTACGGTCATCTTCTAGCTAGCTTCTTCTAGTCAGGGTATCGTAATAATCCGAAGTCGCCAAACATAGGTAGGTACATATACAAAATTTATTGCAAGATTGGACCCATACAAGTTACTAAAAAAACGTAGCAATTCGAAACCAAAGTACCGTTTTAGAGGTAATTATTATTATGATACAATATGCAAAGCGTGAACGCTTGCGTCTCGTAGCAGCGCGCGGCAACCACTAATAGACCGTTTAAGACGTACTTCTAGTGGCGCGACGTAATCACAGAGTGAACGGTCTGCTTCTGCCAGGACTGAGCGTTTCCAACTCTGTTTGGGGTGGCGCGGTCGCCTGCGTTGGGGATTCCAGTCCAGAGCTTGTTTCTGTTATGTACGGTACTTTATAATATGTAGTATAGGGTAGATTTGAGTCGCGTACCTAATAAATGCTTGTCGAGAAACACGTCTTTGATTTAACAGTGACGGCGTATGATTAAATATTACATTATACAGTGTACTGGTCTTACGCTCAAATCCACGCGTACCTGTTTCGTGCGACAACACGTCCTGAGAAAATGAAATGTAAAATGAGTGGAAGAAGGGAAGGCATCCGGAAGCTAACGCACGGGTAGCGTTAAAGAGTCGGTAAACTTTTAATTATTTACCTTATCTCGAATTTATAAGAAAGGAACATAGATAACATAATAAAAAAATCTAAACAAATTACAACGCAGACACTAGAATGTACAAAGGGCTCTTTTTATGGGCAAATTTGGTGTTAGAAATAAATAAAGAGCACGAGTAGCCAGATCTGTGCCACGATCCTCGGCTATCCAAAAACGTATTTACTTTAATATCGTATTTAGACTAAACCAATATTTACACATACAATGGAAAGATGAGATCGAGTCTGATTAGCATTTGTTGTTAGAAATAACAGAAAGATATTGGATGAATTGTTCACGTTTAACAGCAATAAACGTAGGTATCTATCCTAAAGATTGTCCGGGGTAGAAATCAGCCGCTTACGTAACAACGAACTAACCTAACCTTTTGTTAAAAACTCTCAATAAGTAGCTTATCTAAGCGTACGCCAATTCGGTGATTTTAAAATGAAGAAAACACACTTAAACTAATTGGAGAAAAACTAAACCGTAGTGTATGTTATGTTGCCCGAAAATATACTTTGGGAGTAATCCTAGGAATAAGAGTACTGAATGGAACATCACTAGTAGTTAGGGCACGTTGACGACTCTTCCTCCCGATGGATGATTCAAGCACCTTGCATTTTTTTGTAGCTCCTTTGACCGAAACACCGTGAATTCGTACTCGTATTCTACCTGTAATAAAAGTACTTAAGCAAACCATATCCCTACGAGTTCTTACGTGTGATACCTTTAATAATTAACGAAAAAAATATGCTTACTTATTACAAGCTTTTATTTAACTTGCCTTAATCTACTGTATACTGTTATGTATGTTAGTTTGCGTCAAATCTCAGAAGCTAGTTTAAAAGCAATTTCCTAATGCTCGATTTGCACGTATTAATAAGTAGGTAGTTAAGTTTCGTTGTGCTCATATTTGGTATGGTTGCGTATGTTCGGTGAAGATTGTGACAATGCTATAATATGGTACCGTAGAGCTGGTCAGATAATGGAGACCGAAGGGACTCCTAAACTACCTTAATACATGAGATAAACCAGATTCAGATTATTTATTTCTCAATAGTCATATGGCATCATATTAATATGTGTTAACTATTATTATTTCTAAAGCAATATATAAATTATTCATTAAATTATACAATTGTTATTATTATCTACATTATATCTATATTAAGAATGGCAAAGGTACAATAGGTATGGGATAACATAATTGGCATCTAGGAATTAGGAATTACTGTGTACTAGCGTTCTCGTAAGGAGCAGTTTCTTTACACTGTTACGGAAAGTACTGATGTTCATTTCGGTTTTCATTGAAAACCTGTCATTGATTAGTTAATGAGTTTGCAAAAAAAACAGTTCAGTTGGCAATAAAAGCTTGTATCAAAAAACAAAATGTTATTATCTAGTGTTAATTAGTATCGCTCACGGGTGAAATATACATAATTTAATCTTAATGCATGCCTTATTCTCATTAAGTGACATGTAACATTTCTTTTGAGAAAAATAAAGTTCTCTAACCACAAATTGTCGGAAACTTAATACTTCAGACGCCCTAGCACTCTAAGTTTTATGTCGGACATAAAGCATTCGTCCCATTCTGGCAAATATGCGAGTGCAAGATGGAAAAATGCTTTATGTCCGACATAAAACTTAGTGTGCTAGGGGGTCAGATATAGTTCCATATAGACGCCCACGACTTCCCACGAAAGCTGCTATATGTGTTAAGATGAACTAGAACCCGAAATTCCATATATACAGGTAAACCGATTATTGAGTTTTTTTTTATGTTATAGGAGGCAAACGAGTAGACTGATAAGCGATTACCGCCGCCCATGGACACCTTCAACACCAGAGGTGTTGTGAGTGCGTTGCCGGCCTTTAAGATGGGAGTACGCTCTTTTATTGAAGGTTGAGATATTAACGTCTCAAAATCGGCATTTGTATCACTGACTTAAGTAGTCACTTATTTAGCTGACGGATAGATCAAAAACCTAACCCACTTCCATCCAGATGACCAAGAAAGTTGAAATTTGGCGTCCAGTTGGGTAATTATACATACATACATTCACGCCTTTATTCCCAAAAGGTGTAGGCAGAGCACATGAACCGTCTGTTCCGGCGCCACTTTTAGCATAAATGTTGGTATAAAATATCGACCAAATGCGATATTGCAGTGATAGGTTGCTAGCCCATCGCCCACAACACACTTCAACCCTGGTCCCTGAGTCGACTTTTACGACACCCACGGGAAGAAAGGGGGTGGTGAAATTCTAACCCGACACCACACGTGGGTAATGATGTATTATTTATTATTATTGTTATTTATGTTTATTACTTCAGAACTTCATCATTTATAGACCGAGTTTATATACTTTATATCATTACTTTTTTTCTTGTAAGGGACTTCCGAAGTGATGGGACTACTCATCACTCAGGGTCAGGATCGAGGGATATCTGCAAATAATCTTAACCTATAGAGATTTGGGTATTTTGTCTAGTAACTATGCATTTGCTCTTGAAAAGCACCATTTATTGAAGTAGAATTGTCATCTGGGTAAGACCTGATGATGCAGTCCTGAAGGAATCGAGCGAACTCTTCAAATATTAAAGGTACACCTGTAGGGGCTTTGGGTAATTTGTATAGTAACTCGGGGATTATATCTTGAGAAACGCCATTTGGTGAAGTACAACTGATTTAGTGAAGTAGAATTGTCATCTGGCCAGGATCTGATGATAGAGTCCTGAAGGAATCAAGGAAACTCTTCAAATATTAAAACCGAAACCAAATAAAAAACCGGCCAATTGCGAGTCGGACTCGCGCACGAAAAACCCTTAAAAAAAAGTTTTGTTGTATGGGAGCCCCCTTAAATATTTATTTTATTCTATTTTTTAGTATTTGTTGAGCGGTAACAGAAATACAATATCTGTGAAAATTTCAATCGTCTAACTATAACGATTCATGAGATACAGCCTGGTGATAGACGGACAGACAGACGGACGGACAGCGGAGTTTTAGTTATATGTTACCCAACGGAACCCTAAAAATAACAAATTCGTGTTTCATTGTTCGAATTGGTTCGTTCTTCCGTTCATGGGAAGCTGAGATTCTTCGTGACAGGACAATGTTTGAAATGTTACTGGCTCATACTTTTTCACTTCTCATGCTCAAAAAGTGCATCATATTAGACTTGGCAAGCGGGGCTAAAGTAGTACATTTAGCCCCTAGGGAAAATATGTATACATATTTATGATTTATAAAACATTTTAATTTGACCAATCACAACTCTTTAAAAAAACATCAGTATTTGCTATCTACTAAACAGAATACAGCTAGACATTAAAATCGACCAATCAGGAAACAGACTTAAATTCAAACATTGGGTGTTTTTCAAACATGGTTAACTGCATACATGAGTCATGTATGCAGTTAACCACGCTTGAACGTTTGGATGGAGCTATAGTCGGTCAGAGGCGTTTATTTTTGTAATTATTGTAAATTAGGGAATGAAAAACTTGTTTGAATTGAATTCTGTTTCCTGATTGGTCGATTTTAATGTCTAACTGTATTCTGGTTAGTAGACAGCAAATACTAATGTTATTTTAAAGAGTTGTGATTGGTGGATGTAATTACATGACATAAGCTATGAAGATTGAGCGGGATAGACTACTCCGCTATTAGACGGTCAGAGGCGTTTATTCGTCTTGTGAATATTTTGTATCTGTGTCAAAACAGTTTATTAAAAATAATGGCGCCAAATTGAACAATCTTTTCGCCTTGGTAGAATTGTTGATTGTGGATGGATAATCTTTGTTTTTACTATTTTCTCGCAGTCGAAGTGAAAAGTAGAGTGTATAACTCTGGTCTAAAAGCCATATTACCCCTCGAACTATTTCCCCTCACTTCGTTCGGGAAAATATCCATCTCGTGGTAATATGGCTTACTTTAGACCCTTGTCATACAATCTACTATTTATTAACAAACTTCAAAAAAACGAGAAGTTACCTCAGAACTCCGTCATTGATGAGCCGATTCGTATTTTTTTTCTGTTTGTAAGTATGGGTGGGTTCAGTTACAAAAATTCAGTTGGATGATGGGGTCCATGAGAAATTGAGGGAACTCCTCAATTATAGTAGGCACGCGTTTAGTGATTGTGGTATTTTCTATTATATCTCGTGTATTTACACCCGGATATCATAAATTTGGTGGAGTGGAATTGATGATGAAGACCACAGAAGAATTATGGAATTCCTCAATTATGTACTTAAAGGTACGAAAGTACGTCACAGATTATGATAAGATTCCGTTGAAATAGCAACTAATGAAGTGCCAAAGGTGATCCTTGTTGAATAGAATAAAGTCCTCAAATATTATCTGGCCACATATACAGCGATTGGGTTTTTTTCTCTAATAATCAACACATTTGCTCTCGAAAATCAGTTCATGTGGTAAATTGGAAAATAAATGTGGAAATGTTCTCGTGGCTTGGCGGAGTACTAAATTGAAGTCGGTTAAAACTTTGTTTTTAAAGTTAATTATTAATTCAGAATGTAGATTACTAAACTACTGACAATTATACTTACTAATTAACAATATAGATACATATTCAAGCTTTTGCCCGCGACTTCGTCCCCGTAATATAAGTGGTTCATTATCGTGTAATACTTGGCTAGAAAAAAAAAAACCCAGCGTTAGTAGGTATATTATATAGGTTTCATCCTTTCGATTAGTAGAAACATTGTTCGTTAAATAATTTAACAAGCCAGTTTTGAATTTTATTATTCACAGTCTTGTCAGGTTTTTATGCCATCCCGTTGGTGAATTCTTTTTTAGTGTATGTACTAAATTCGCATAAAATCTTTTCATCCACAAAACAGATGGGTGCAGATCATGCCTCTATTCGTATCTTAGGCTATTAAAGCCTCGTGCGAAATTATTTAGCCATGGATAGCGCTATTGAGGTCGTTGTTAGAATCTAATCAAAGTCGACGTCAATATTCATTTAGTAGGTACTCGTAGCGCCCGTGTCTCACATTAAAGCTGCTACCTAATGGCTCGAGTACTGAGCTTGCAATAACAGTCAGCTTGCGTCGCCGCTGCATACTAATTGCGCGTGCGCTGCGTAGGGAAGAGATGACAGAACTACTTACAAGATACTTCACAAACAAGGTGTTGATCTTATCTAACATTGTCAAAGATAATTAATTATCATCGTGCTGAAGGACACCCGAAATAGTTATATATTCGATCTAATACCAGTTGGCTCCTCAAATTCCATAAAGAAGTGGTTCGATTGACATCAAAAATATCGTGCAGGTAGGCCTCGAGGGCTGCTTTATGTGGCATATTACATAAATGCAATTACAACGGTGTCAAGTGAAAGGAAACATAGCATAGACCAACATATATCATCACAAATTTAAGAGTTATCCACTTGTCGGTGGAGTATTTCTGTGTCGTACGACAACCTTTTGATTTCCTGATACCTACGACACGACACCATCTGTTTCCTTTAATTGGTCCATAGGTATAACTGCACCGGGGCTTCCCCTGCCTCTCCTTCCCTCTCTCTTTCCTTTCATGAACGTTTTAAAGAAGTGATCGTGCCGTATCAAATGACCAATAATTTTCCTCCTTCTAGTAGTAGTAGTGTCGATGGTGTTCCATTCCCAAAAATCATCACATACGGGGTTGAAAAGGGGGGAGAAAGTTTGTATGGAGTTACGATATGAACGAGTTTCCCACGGACGAAGTCGCGGGCAAAAGCTTCTTATAAATATAAGTCGAAGTGTGAAGTTCAGAGATTATTTTCAGCATTTCATCCCCTTATCAGTATCTTCTTAGAGTTCATCTCACGGCTACGCACTAAGATCTGTAGAATAGTGTGAAATAATAAGAATTTTATTAAAATTTCTAGGTCACTTAATAGGTACACAACCAAGTGTGTATGGCTCTCAGAAGTTTTCCTTTTTTTATAGCAATTTTTTATCCCAATATTTCATATGTCCGATCGTCCGGCTGCCCTCCTATTCCGACCCCGTAACATGGTCGGCCTTATGACGTTATGACACGATAAGTGACAAGATAGAGCATTTCTCGCTCGACCGAAACCAGTTTTTCATTTTGGGAGAAGGTTCGATGATGTTTATGATGATAGATGTTTTGTCGATTCAGTTCGAGGTGTACAGCTCACTGAAGGTGTACAGTTTACCTATATAGGTACTAAGACGGTGGTAAAAAAGCTTACGGCCTGCATGGTGATAAACAGAGACCGCCTATGTACCTACGTTTTACGGTGGTTTTACGACTGCAGAAGAATCCCAAGCTCGTTGTCGACCCTTTATTAACCCCCGACGGAAAGAGAGGAGTGTTATAAGTTTGACGTGTCTTTCTGTGTATCTGTGTACCTGTGTATCTGTCTGTGGTATCGTAGCTCCCAAACCGATGGACCGATTTGAATGCGGTTTTTTTGTGTCAAAGATAATTCTATCCCAAGTGTTCTTAGCCATGTTTCATGAAAATCTGTTCAGCCGTTTTTGAGATATTGGACTTTTTATACGAAAAAAACCGGCCAAGTGCGTGTCGGGCCACGCGCAGTGTAGGGTTCCGTAATTGCCTGTCTGTCTTAGTTACATCGACGTGCGATGCGGTTGCGTCGACCAATTTTTTCTTTCCTTTCCTAGTACACATTAAGTTGGTCGACTATTACTCGGTAACTACTTATGCCATGTCCTTGATAGTTTTCCTTTTAAATTCATTGTATGTACAACTACAACGAATTTTTTCACATCCCCAGTAGTAGCCATTTAGCCGGCAGGGGGGGACGGGACGATGACGACGACACATGATTCGAACAAAAATTAGGGCTTTAAAGCCCAAAATCTCGCAAACGAATCACTGATTTTAAAAATGGATTTAGGAAACCCATAATATTTTTGAAAGGGGAGGTACACTAAAAATTTTTTTTTTAAATAATTTGGTTGTAAGTACTGTTTTGTCGGCGCGTTTGATTTATATACCTACCCATGCCGAATCACAGTTTTCCAGTAGTAATGGTTACTGAGCTAAGCCGAAGGCGGACGGATGGACAGACGGACATGGCGAAACTATAAGGGTTCCTTGTTGACTAGGAAACCCTAAAAATGACAGTTGGATTCGATCTCCCTATCACGCGTTCAAAACGTTACGGGATTAAGTACCCCTAATTTCCTTCATTGTCAACATACATAGCGCATCCTTGAATTACCTCAAAAATAACACAGTACAGAACATACAGCTTATTAAAGTACAGGTAAACAACAGGCGTTTTTATCGCTTAATTAGGAACGATTTCTGCCAGACAACGATGTATTACAAAAAACCTACCTAAGGTCACTTGCGCATTTGGGAGCGGGGTCGGTAGTCGGTACGGTAGGTACGAGTATAAGTAAGCAGTCAGCTGTCAAACTTGTTAATACTGATTTTTAGGGTTCTGCAGTCAACAATAAGGGATCCTTGCTTTCGCCATGTCCGTCTGTCCATCTGTCCATCTGGGGCTTAGCTCATGAGCTCAGTAAACCTTCCTACATATGTAGTGCATAATTGTATTCCATCGTATTTTCACGGAACGACGTGTCTTGCTATTTCAGTCGGTCACAGGTCACAGTACAAAAAGTACGAGAAAATACTATGGAAAACAATTAATGCATTACACTAAAAAATATAGGTCTTTAAAAACCTACTTTAGAAAAAGTACGTATTTATTACGCTAATTATAATGTGTATAAATGCTGTGATAAGTTACGACCTCATTTTGCCGAGATTACCTCTTTATTAGCCGATGGCACCCAATGGCAAAAATTACAATCGCCGATAATCGCTTCACTAAAGCAGTTTTTTACAGGCACTCATTGAACATTTCCCTTTTTTTTCCCAATACATTTCAATATAACTAATACCAGTAATATAGATAACGAAACTGTTTAATAGTTCACCGCAGAATGGTAAATAATGTAGTAGGTACCTAATGTAAAAAGGAAACTACTCGTAAAGGCCATTAATTTACCTTTACCAATGGTCTACAGCAATTTGCCATGCCCGCACTCAATCATAAATGCTAGTCGCATATAAGTCGCTTTAGCATCTGGGGGCACGGCAGTCAATCCCAATTTTATTTAGCAATCAAATAAAGGTTAATAATAATGCCTCAGATTTGGCTCTGCGAAATATCTCACAACGAACGATTTTACAAAGGCCACTGTGTTTGTACTGTGCTATAGTCAGTAATTATATTTATAATTTACTAGTTTCTGCCCACGACTCCGTCCACGTGGAACTCGTTTATGGGCGTTTTCACTAAATCGTGCTGCACCAGGATGAAAATTATGACTTTTTAAATAACGTGTTTTTATGGTGAATGTTCTAATCTATTATGAAGTTTATTTCCTAAAGTTACTAAAACTGTGATGAGTCCCACCTAAATACGCTTAGTTTTTGAATTATTGATAAACGAACCTGACAGTGTAGTCCAGACCGGTCAGTTTTGTAACAATGTTAATTTCGTTGACACGCTTTAACTACAATAATAATTAGCAATATTTTGCATTTGTTTTGCTGCAAATGACTTATATTTTCATATAAACAGGTCGTTTAATAAAACAAACAGTTATTATTGCCTTTAAATAAATTTTAATGTCAGTTTTGTAACTATTGATACCATTATGTTATTTATTTTGTTTATTTCGATCAATATTTGAAAAAATCGTTTTTAGATGCATTTGTTTTAATGTATATTTTTAGGTAGATCTCTATAAAAAAGAAACCTTGGGTTAAAAGTGTATATAAAATGAAACAGAGACCAAACAAAGCAACTGAGCAAGGGGGACAGTTATGAAACTGACAAACTCAAAATTCTTAGGCTGGGGTTACATGATGCGCTAAGGTAATGAGAAAACTGTATATATATTAATTCGTTTTATTATAATAGAACAATGCGGTAATTATTTAAGATAATAATCAGTCTTGTACGTACTCAATAGTTACAACTGAATGCCTACACTTGTTTAATAATCGTCAATACTTTGATAAAATCTCGTATTCATGACCAAAAGATCGAACTCTTACATAAAATTTAAAGTTAAAGCGCCCTAAGTATGTATTCAACTCACGCGTTGTTAATACATTTTCTTTCTGTTTTTTTTTTAAATTACTGACGATATCGAGATTTCAAATGGAACGCCCTTGTAATACCACCCTATTGACGTCAGTTTTCTAACATTGTCGGCCAGCCTATACGTAACGGAGCGATTTGTTACAAACCTGACGTTACGTTTTTCTACTTAACTACAATCAGAATTTAACACTGAACTCATAATCACATAATAAAACTATTATTTTTGTATAAGACATTTGCAGGCTTATCAATTTCCATCTATAATAAATTAACATTCCATCTATAAGGAATTTTAATTTGCTTTAAAAAAATGTGCTAGTATTAGTTATTATTATTCACTTGTCTATCGCATTAGGTAATGAGCCTGTAATGAAAGATTTAAGTTATTGATGAAACAAATAAAAAACAAAAAAGCGTAGGCAATGTAATATAAGGAGATATGAATAATAAGTCCCTATTTGCACCCATTCATTTAATGTATGATAATTTACTTTAAAAGCTACGGTAGCCTAGTGGTTCAGGCATGCGGCTGTCAAGCGGCGGTCGTGCGTTGGAATCCCGGCTCGTACCAATGAGTTTTTCGGAACTTATGTACGGAATATTTACCGTTAGCTTTTCGGTGAAGGAAAACATCGTGAGGAAACCGGTCTAATCCCAATAAGGTCTATTTTTCCCTCTGGGTTGGAAGGTCAGATGGCAGTCGCTTTCGTAAAACTAGTGCCTATGCCAAATCTTGGGATTAGGTGTCAAAGCGGACCCTGGGCTCCTTTAGGGGCACAACCGGGAATAACGCTAGGAGAATGATGAATTTACTTTAAAAACAAAGTTTTAACCGACTTCAATTTAGTACTCCGTCAAGCCACGAGAACATTTCCACATTTATTTTCCAATTTACCACATGAACTGATTTCCGAGAGCAAAAGCGTGCGTGCGTGCGTATTCTGTTGTTAAAATAAGTAATTTAACAAATATTGGGACATTTACTTTTACCTTCAGTTAACTGATAGTTTGTATGGAACCCTCGGTGCGCGAGTCAGACTCGCACTTGACCGGTTTTTTCTCTAATGATCAACGCATTTCCTCTCGGCAATCAGTTCATGTGGTAAATTGGAAAATTAATGTGGAAATGTTAACGTGGCTTGGCGGAGTCTAAAGTTAAGTAAGTTAAAACTATGTTTTTAAAGTAAATGACTTTCTTTTATTAACCGACTTCAAAAAAAGGAGGAGGTTCTCAATTCGGTTGTATTTTTTTTTTTTTTTTTCAATGTTTGTTACCTCAGAACTCCGTCATTGATGAACCGATACGGAAATTTTTTTTTTGTTCGTATGTATATACTTCCAGGTGGGTCCCATTTTTTTCAAAATTCAGTTAGATGATGGGATCCATGAGGAATTGAGGGGACTCCTCAATTTTATAAGGCACGCGTGGAGTGATTTTGGTATTTTCTCTTATAACTCGTGTATTTACATCCGGAATCATAAATTTGATGGCGAGGAATTGATGATGAAGACCACAGATGACTTATCGAATTCCTCAATTATGTACTTAAAAGTGCAAAAGTACGTCACAGGTTCTGATAAGATTCCGTTGAAATAGGAACTAATGAAGTGCCATTGGTGATGATCTTGGGGAATCGATGGAAGTCCTCAAATATTATCGGCCCACATACAGCGATTCGGTTTTTTTCTATAGTAATCAACGCATTTGCTATCGGAAATCAGTTCATGTGGTAAATTGTAAAAAATAGGAAATGTGCTCGTGGCTTGGCGGAGTACTAAATTGAAGTCGGTTAAAACTTTGTTTTTAAAGTAAATTATTTTTATTCATGTTTGTTACATGAACTCCGTCATTTATGAATCGATTCGAAGTCATCGATCAAAACTCTAGTAAATAGTTGAGGGATCACCTCAAATATTTTCAGGCAGACAGGCGTAAAATATTTTCGGTATTTGGCGAAGTGGAACTGAAGATGCCGGCAACAGACGACAAGTTCATGAAACTCCTCAATGACTTACTTACAACCATAAAAGTACGTCACAAATTCTGATATGACTCCGTTAAAATAGCAACCAGTGAAATGCCAAAGGTGATCCTGAGATCCTTGAGGTATCGACAGAACTCCTCAATATTGAATCGTATGGCGATCCATGTAATATTTTTATAGGAGGGCCTATTGCGCCGAAATAGTTGTCGTCAAATATAATCGCCCCACATACAGAGATTTGGGTTGTTTTTTTTTTAATAGCCAACTCATTTGCTCTCGTGAAGCAGTTCATGTGATAAACTGGAAATGTTCATGTAAGTGGCTGGCCTGAGTGCTAAATTGAAGTCGGTTAAAACTTTGTTTTTAAAGTTAATCATAAGGGTACAGAAACTATACAAACATAATCTTATATGTATATACTCAGATACGAAATATTACTCTGAATAGCTCCCAAACGGATCAATCGATTTGAGTGTGGTTTTATGGATCGAAATCTTGGCTGGCGAGATGTTTCTTGGCTGTTTGTTGTATCAGCATATGGTGCAAAGGGGTTTTAGAACATACCTACACTATGTGAACATACCATATAAGTATATAAAGCTAAGCAATAAATTCCATCCTGTGAGGTTAATACTTAAATCCAACTTTCTCGGGTTTTTTATATATCCTGAGTGGGTTAATTCTCGTGAGCTCACCTTTGTTGCGGTAATTAATTAAGGGTCACGGACTCACGGAGGAGTTATCACTGTTACACGAGAAATAAACATTAACTTGGCTGTAGGTAGTGTAGGTAGAGGTCGAACAAAAATTAGGGCGGGGCGTTAAAGCCCATCAATATCTCGCAAACTGATCGCTTAGTTGAAAAATGGTTAAAAGAAGCCCATCATATTTTTACCCGACTTATAAAAAAGGAGGAGGTCCTCAATTCGGTTGTATTTTTTTATCATGTTTTTTTTTCAATGTTCTTTGTTACCTTAGAACTCCATCAAATATGTGTTCACTCGTGTTATTTATTACACCCAGAAATTATAAATTTGGGGGAGTGGAATTGATGATGAAGACCACACATGACTTATGGAATTCCTCAATTAATATACTTAAAAGTGCAAAAGTACGTCACAGATTCTGATAAGCTACCTTTGAAATAACAACTAATGAAGGTCCAAATGTGAATCCTTGTGGAATCGATGGAAATCCTCAAATATTATCGGCCCACATACTGCGATTGGGTTTTTTTCTCTAACAATCAACCCATTTGTTTTCGGAAATCAGTTCATGTAGTAAATTGGAAAATAAATGTGGAAATATTCTCGTGGCCTGGCGGAGTACTATTGAACAAGCTATCAAACGATATCCCACACTATGGGTTTAACGAGGGTAAAAAATTAGATCCCCGCTAACTTTGTGTAGGTACGTAAAAAAAAACCTAATTATTTTACTAGGTAATTTGTTGGCATGATTAATTTATATACCCATGCTTTATTACAGTTTTCTAGTAGTAAGGGTCACTGAGCTAAACCGCAGACGGAACGAACGGACATGGCGCAACTATAATAAGGTTTCCTTGTTGACTTCGGAACCCGAAAAACCTATTGTTTCTATTGACGACATTTTGAATTTTATTTTTGTCAGGCAAATTTTGTTTCATTTGAGATTTTGTCGGACAAAAACGTCAATACGGAACCAAATGCGAAAGTTGTAACCTAAAGACTCCTCTGATGACTGAGTAATGAACCAACTGCGCCATTGGTCTGTATTCCCGCAACCAGTAGGTAAATAATGGTAATTAGATTCCTAAGTGTGCTGTTTGAATAGGCAAGTGCCTTGGTCCTCACAGGGATGTAGGTCGCCGACGTCACGCACGCACGCCTTTTACGCGGGGATCTTTCAACCTGGCTCTCACGTCGTCATGCCGCATTTGGATTGTTCGCCTGCACGCTTTGTTGACGAAAACATTGCCATCTAGTACTATTGACGGCCAACCGATTGAACAATTATTAGCTAATGTAGAGCAATCCTGCCATGTAGTTCGACACACATTCTCAATAAGATAATTTAAATGAAGACAGGCGGTTTGCAACGAGTGGAAACTAAATACCGTATGGTAAAATCAATTCATTTATTACATTCTGAGAAATCGCATGTTCTCATCAATATAAATACTACGTCTATCAAATAGCAATAATGTCTGGCACGAAGAGAAATTAAAGATTTCCCAGCAGATACAGTCTCATAAAATATTTATGACCGACAACAAACATGTTAAGCGTAAGCTGGGATTTGATTGACGTCGATGAAAAAATGTATCAATTTGTGAGACACGGAACAGAGATTGGGGAGATTACCGGTAATTAGAGCCGAGTGTGCACACTACAAGGGCGCTTTGTATCCATGGCTTAGATGATTCAGGTCAAACGTCAGCCCGTCAGCGGCAGCGTCGCAGTGACTGGGACAGTCTACCATGCTAGGGCGATTGATGGCAAATGTGCGATCGCGCTAGATAAACGTACTAATCATGTTTATCACTGTGGACGTGTGTATGCAAATTTTACTGTTTGTTTAATGAGGTCAATTATGATGGCTGCATATTACGACTTTTAAGCGATAAATTAGACAAAATGTTCATACCTATGCATTAGATACCTACTTAGGTACGTAATGTTGCCTTCTTATGCTCACTACTAGATACTTACTTTTCACGGCCTTACATGGCTGCTATTTTATCCCTTATCGTTGTGGATAAAACATCTGTCACTATCGCACTCGCATACTCGTCAGAACGTGACGGATGTCTTATACATAGCGATAAGTGATAAAATGGGAACCATGCTACGTGCACTGGTCATCATACCATCTTCTATTCGACCCCTCCTTAGCTGCCTCTTGTTTCTTTAGTTGCCGGCAGCGAGAATGATAGTTAGGTAATCGAGTTGAAGAGACAACAGGATAGACACAGATCATTGCGGATAAGCACCATTATCGAGCGAGTATCAAACCTTAGCCTAATATCCGTGTGTGGTCCGCGCCTCATCTCCATTTAAGAAAACTAAACAAACCTGAATAAGTATATAATCTTGCTACGGCACGCTGCCAAGGATACTGGCAGCATTTCCTTGCTGTATCAGCCGGGAAGCTGCCAGCTCATTTGTTCCTAAATGCGTCGTTTGACCCTGGGTCCCCTCGATCGTGGGTAAGGCTCGTATATTACAAGTAAGTTAAATTTAGTAACCACTGATTATTTCTGTCAAGCCTTTATCGTAGATATATCTATTTAAATGCTGGAATAACCAACGACATGAAAACCCATAGCTCTGCCTTCTTAATTGCTGATGGTCGTGTATTTATGTCTTGAGAGCTCTACACATTTTCTCGATTGATGGAACCTTCTGAAATGCTAGAGCTGTTTAAAGTCAAATATATTTTTTTAATATTTTTTTTCCAATAGACATGTCTTATGTTTTGGCACTATGACGCAAATGGATGCGGAAAGTGATTAGCGGACCATTCTTGGAGGCGATGAAATATAATGTTAGCGCTAATCGATGATTCGACCACCCACGAAGACAATGACGTACGTTGGGTTGCTGGAAGTGAAACTAAACGGTGCCGTGACAAAACTAGCCGCCGAGTTATACCAATCAACGGAGAAATTGAATTCAAATCTTGTGCGAACAAAGAGAAAAAGTTGTTATTATTGCCAATACTCTATGAAGGAACATACCTGGACCATTTTGGTTACGTGCTTAGTTTTATTGTAATTCTTACACCGTAGATAGACACTGCACATACATCTTTTTTTTAGAACATGGTTTTGTAAAATGATTCTCCGAAGTGTTCAAATTTAGCTGCAAATCCTTCTCATCTTTGGGAACAGGCCAGTGTTCTATAGCGGGACGTATTAAAGATGATGATGATCAAACGAACTCTTGGGTATAATTCTGCAAAGTTAACAAAACATACCTATTTAGCTTATATACTCGTAACAGCCAAGCTACGTTCGTAGCGCTACGCCGTAGCCCACTGCCTAAGTAGCAAAAATCCTCTCTTTAAGTAGCAAAAATCGTAGCAGACTGAAGCATGTGTGTCGTGATTAGCGCTCAATTGGTTGAAAATGTAGAGTACATATGTACAACAAAACGTATCGCTTCTTAATAGCAGCTATTACAGAATGCATTTCCGATAACACATGACATGAATGCGTATCTTGGCTACGGTTCACAGAACTTCAATTAGGTATAAGTATCATTATACTTTCTGTACACAAGTAATGTAAACATAATGCGTGTTCTACACGCTTTTAAGGCGGTGTGAGTCAATGTCGACTGTCATTACGATATCGCCGAGGTGTCGTTGGGAAATGAACTTAGGACGAGCCCGGGCCCTTATCGGCCGCGCTGTTAGTGGGATGTTTTAAATGTAATTATTAATTTACTTGGGGAAGTAAATTCCTATTAGAGGCTGTTTGTACACAGTAAACATCCTGGGGTGTTCCCTCATTTGTTTCTCAACCGAGAAAAAAATAAAAGTAAGTAATTAAGGATGTTTATTTGTATCATCACATCAGCCGAAAGACATCCACTGCTGGCCATAGGGCTACCCCAAAGAGTGCCAAAGAGACCGGTTCTGCGCCACTCCCACCCAGCGGACTCCCGCGACCTTTACCATCAGGTCATCAGTCCACCTACCCACGCCGCGCCTTCCGGTACGTGGTCGCCACTCAAGAACCTTTCCGCCCCAACGGCCATCGGTTCTACGTGCTATGCGCCCCGCCCGCTACGTTTGTATGTATACAACTTTTTTTAGGAAATCCTGTATATCCGCGTATAATTCAGAATAGATGATATCAGTTATGAAACCTTCGTAAGGTGTACCTTACGTACTGTAACTGTACGGTACTGTAGTATATTATATACCTACCTACCTAATACGTACTAGATACCTGACAGATTCTGATATTACTCCAATTGCGCTTACACAAATGCATTTCTTGTATTAATTACGTTACAGGTAATTAATACTAGAAAGCGGAGCTAGGCATTGTGGTCGTCATTGGTATAATGCAGACTATCAATTTCTGTGAGTCAGTCAGTCGAGCGCGCCGGAGGCCTATTGTTGCAGTAACAAATTGCTCGCGAGGGCTGTGCGAGATTCCTCACGGAATATAACCATAAGTTTAGCGAATCGCGGACGTCGATCTCATCGGACAGCGGCGCTGTCTTCGGCGGAATTCGATTTATCGCTGCGCCGGCACAGCGGCCCGTTGTACGCGCCTGCGCACTGCGCAGCCAGGGCTATCGGCACGCGATCTGTCTCTTACTGCGCTAACGAACTCGTTTACTTACTGCTATATAGGGTGCACTTCATTGACAACATCATCCATCAAGTATTTGACATGTGGGTACAATTTAGGAATGTTTCCAGTTTAATTTTGCATGCATTTTGCTTATTTATGATGAATACGTACGTATACAGGATACAGTACTTCTAGTTTGTCATAGTCTCACCTTAATTTTTTAGTTGATTGAGTTTTCGCTAATTCGGAAAAAGCCAGAATATATCACTTATACACACAATGCTGACATTGTTCGATGCGTCCAACAAATATAGATATAGCGGTATTTAGTTATAGGGTATCATATGGAACAGAGGCAGCCCTGTTATGGGGAGCCCGCAAATTAGTAGAGGAGACTGAATACAAGAGGTGTCGGATTACCCGCAGACGAGGGCCTTGGCCCGGCCTCAAGCGACCCATACTTTGCGGGTTTTACTGACAATTAATTGTCAATGTTCTCTATTGGACATATTGATCGGGGTATAAAGTAAATACCTAGGTGTAAAGAGGGGGTCCTTGCGGACTTAGACATAAACATTCACTTATAATATAAATCCATTTGCCAATGGCGAATTTTAACGATGGCTATAAATTATTGCCTGTTATGAGCACTAATCGCTTGTGGTGTAATCAAGCGTCGGCATGAGTTAATTTAATATTGTTTGTGAATAATGATAGATTATATTACATAAACCTTGAGTGTAAAGTGTGGGTCGTGTATGAAGCAAAGGCAACATCACTATATAGTATATAACAAAGGCGCTTCCCGCTGTCTGTCCCTATGTAGGTAGGTACCTAAGCATAGGTATGCTTAGATCTTAAAAACTACGTTTTTTAATAGATAGTGATTCAAGAGGAAGGCTTATACGTATATAATATAGTACCCGTGAGAATCCGGGGCGAGATGCTAGTTTGTAATAATTGAGACAACATTCATCTTGATACTTTTTTTGGGCATTGACTCTGAATTTGAGCTACCTATGTCGAACTTAAAATTAAATATCTGTTTTTTGGGATAATATGACCCAAAAGATATGGATATTAAGGTACCTAATGATATTTTTAAACTGTTACGCTATTCCAGTTACTTTGCCTCCATCTGCTGTACTTATATACTGTGTACATAGATAGTACTAGCTATTGTAGTACAATCCGAACAATTCCTTATACTTACTTATCTAAGTCCTTAACTATTAATTAATAAGTATACCTACTTTACAAAATTGTTTTGTTGTTTCAATAAAAAGCAAGGCTATTTCGATTATATACGTAATTCTTCGCACGGTCGAAAAGTATTGCAGAAAATATACGCGTGAATATGTATTCTGTAGGTACCATCATTAATTTCGCAAGACACTTTAATTTAAATCAATTAACAATTCAATGGGCCCAAGAATCGTCGGCCGGTCCGGAGATTTATACCGGTTAATTTCGATCATACCGCATACTTAGCCAGTAATAATATCCTTTTCCTTTCGCCTGATAGTAATTACTGTTACCCGGTATCATCATCTCCGGACTTCCATCGACGTGGATGGTAAATTAGCAAAAAATAATGGTCAGCGGCGGCTTTGAGTTGTGCGAGGCACATGCGGCGCGGCGAGCTCTGCCCTTGCGCACCATTGCGGGTAATGAGCAAAATTGAACCCGCAGACCAGAGGTATAGGGTCGGACATGATGTAATTTTGTTTAAGGCGAATCCTCTCGGTCTGGTAAAAAGGTAATTTTTGAGGATCCAAGGCTCTGAAACTAACCGACCTAAAATTATGAAAAACATACGTCTGAAACTTTGGTACCTCGTCAGTAGGTAATAAAATAAAACACTGTAAAATAAACCAAATGAGGCTTATATTTCAAAGTTACATCTATAAACTATAAGTGATATGTTGATTGCTCTTTTGGAAAAATAATCAAAATAATTCCTGGTTACATTAATCTAAAACTTAATTGTTTCACTTTTTTGAATGACCGTTTTGACCAAGCATTTATTTAAAATGCCGATTTACGAAAGTTTCCTCGCGCGACCGACAATTACAGGGCTGTTATTCGCTACGCGCTAATGCGGCCGACCCCGCCGGTCACCCATCACAAAACTAGACCTCTGCCTACGCCTAGTTACCACACATCGCGGTGTCAAGATATATTTGTGGGTGAGCGTTGAGGTGAGCTAAAACCAGTTACAGAATGGAGGGGCAGCATATGTAGTCCGTAAGCCCACTTCCAATAGGTACACCTACGTCTTATGACAATACGATATGGCAGCAGCAGATGTCGCGAAGGCCCGCGATGCGATTTAAGTATTAAAATTAGTACGTAAGTATTTTCTAATAATCGATTTTGATATCGATTACAAATACGAAATAAAAGTTTAGTCAGCGACATTACGTTCTCTTAAGTTTAGTTTGTATTTATCACGCTTGCTTCACGCTAAAGATGTTTTCTGTGTTTTCCACAATGATCAAATTACTGTTCAGCTTTATGTGTATAAGAAAACATGAGACCAAGAATCGATGGTCAATCGATAGGTAATATTCGGCTCTTATTGTACTCTATGGTGAGCGGTGAATATAAAATCAGAGCTGCAAAAATGTCATTATTATGTTTGTTTGGAACACCCGTCAATCCTGACTATTTCTTTCCCATACCTAGTTACCACCTGGAAATAGCTCTCTCTGCTACGTATGTCTACTTATGTCATACGAATCGTCTATCCGATAACAACATCTTTAGATAACGAATAGGTATAGTTTACTAGCCATTCATAACACCGGATTTGACATCATAACGTTAACACGTTATCAGGCTGCAAACAAGATACCCTGTATCCAAATAAAATGTAACATTGCACGCCTTAGGTCATGTGCGTTCCCGAGGAACGCACATTTGAATAGCCTACCTAAAGATAATACCTGAATAGTGACTCTGGGTTGACCACCCTTATCAGGTCGTGCTTAGGCTTGCATAGTGTGAGCGACGTCCGCTCTCGGCGGCGTCGGCTGGGCGAGTGAGCGCGCGCGCTACCGGCCGCGGCAATGCTCGCCCCTCACAGTCACCTAAGAATGACCTAGTGCCGAGACACAAGTCGGCGACGGACGAGCTCCGCCCCTATGTGCTCGGACAGTGCGTCGACCACGCTCCGTGACACAAGTCGGCGACGGACGAGCTCCGCCCCTATGTGTACGGACAGCGCGTACTACCACTCGGCGTCCGAATGGCGTGTTTGGGCCTCGCCCGTGTCCTCAGACACTTTGGGTAATCGATGTTACCAAAATAAAAGAAGGAATAACGAGAAATAGACTTTTTATTTACTTTTCCCTAACTGCCCTATCACTGCCCTAAGTGACTTGATTACAAGTCCCTAACTTCCTATTACTTTGTAGTTTTCTTCTTCTTCTTGTTGTGACTTCCAGGAGGCTCCGATTGACACTGATTTGCTCCGGGCCGTACCTGCTATTTATACCTGCTAGTGGGTGAGCAAGACGTGCTGAGTGAGACAATAAAGGTTACGCCCACATTGACTTGACTAATTTACATTGCAAGATGTTATTGGAATGTTATACATATTAATGGGCGGAAGACTAAGCTGATTTACAAAGTTCTAATATGGCTTGAGATCTTATAAGTACAGTAGGGTTCGTAAATATTTTCTTATCTGAATAATCGTACATGGAAATCGGGCAAACCGTAATTCGGTCCCTTTCTTAACACTTATTCATCATTTGCGCTGAACCTACTGAGTTTACTTATTTGTAAGTTTAAACATTTAATAGAACTTTTAATAAGCTTTCTAACAATATATAAATCATTCTGATACGATGAGCCGTTGTAAAGGTATAAATGTAAACATATTAATTGTAAAGTGAAAATGCGCCGTACTAAATTCTAATTCAGGCTCGGTGGCCGCGGCTCTCGTTACGGTCATGTTGACGCGATACACCCCTCCCCTCCATGGCGGCCAGTCTGCGCTGCGCTCGCGCATAGGCAACATCTCCTCTCTCTTTCTAATACAATTTGTACTGGGATTTTACTTTAATGTTTACAATATCAAATGAATGCTATGAGAGGGTGTTTTATGTAAATAATTACCATGGGGATTCTAACTACTGGGTTCTTTATTTACTCTAAACAATCTAAGTCTTTATAAATAATCACATATTTCTCTTACGTATAATCTTCGTATGACGCGATGCGTAGCTCTGCCGTCGCGTGTTGATGTTGTCGTCCATAATTCTCCCCCTTTAGTGTGAGGCGAAGCCTCGCACTATTGGTTGCAACGGTGTTAACACTTAGGCACTTTCACTGATTGACTTTTCTTTCACTGATTCTAACACTACTAATCGTGATGTAGGTCGGCGGAAGATCCCATGCTTTGTCTTCACGTCGGCGGACCTGGCTTTCCCATCAGGTCCCGGGTTGACTTTCATGACCAATCCTTTTGGCCACACGTTGCGGGGGTTGGCTGGGTCGGCGATAATCACGCAGTCGCCGACTTCAATCTGTTTCCCTCCATCGTTTGACGACCTCTTGGGTGCAAGGAGAGGAAAGTATTCTTTACACCATCTTTGCCAGAAGTGGTTGGCTAGGGCTTGCACTTGTCGCCAGCGTCGTCTATCATCAATATCGCAGAGACCGATCAATGGTTGATCGGGTGCACTAAGTAAAAGAAAGTGGTTAGGCGTTAGCGCATGTTCGTCGTTGGGATTGACAGGAACATGAGTCAATGGCCTAGAATTGATTATATTTTCTATCTCGGCGAGCAAGGTTTCAAAGGCTTCCTGAGACGGTGCCCTTTCATGTAGTGTGTAGGTGAGCGCGTTTTTAACTGTTTTAACCATGCGCTCCCAGGCTCCTCCGGCTGACGGGTTGCCGGGAGGAATAAACTTCCATTCCATTCGTTGCCGTAGTCCGTAGTCTCGCAAGGCCGGCATCCATTCGTTGTGAGCGGCCTTGAGCTCCAATGCGGCGGCGCGGAATGATGTTTGATTGTCGCTCCACATTACTCGTGGCCATCCGCGGCGGGCAGCAAATCGCCGCAGGGCGTTTATTGCGCTGTCTGTGGATAGGCTGTGCACTACTTCTAGATGCACAGCGCGCGTTGCTAGACATGTATATAGCGCTACCCAGCGCTTTTCGCGTCGTCTTCCGACGGTGACCCAACATGGTCCGAAGTAATCTTGAGCGGAGTAAGTGAACCCTCGCTGATAGGCTTCTAATCTTTCTGAAGGCAAGTCCCCAAAGGGTTGTGCATGTGGCCTGGCTCGACGTAATTTACATAATCCACATGCGTGTGCGATCGCCTTTACGCTTGGTCGGAGGTGCAGAATCCAGTAGGATTGCCGGAGGGCATTAACAATGGCCTCGTTGTTTACGTGTGCCCCTTTTCTGTGGGCGTTTGAAATTAATAGTTTTACGAACGTATCTTTTCCGTCTAATATGATGGGTTTGTCCGCTATGTAGCGGACAGGTGCTTGATTTAGACGTGTCTTCATTTTTATAACGCCGTCGGCGTCTAATTCAGGAGCTAGTGTGTACAATCTTGAGTTTCGGTTTATTTCCTCCTTTTTATTCAAAGCGCGTAGCTCATTCGGAAAACTGTTCCGTTGACTGTGTTGGATCCACATATTTTCTGCTGCCTTTATATGGCGGAGTTCTAGTTCAATTGTTTTCTGTTTCTTCTTTAATTTTTCTATGAATAATAACACATATGCGGTGGCTCGTATCAACTTCTCGTATTTACTGAAGCGTTCTATGTTTGGTAACACTGCTGACGGCTCGCATTTGATGGTTACACAGACGGTGTGTATTTTCCTGAGTTCACTGGGTTCGACGTCCAATTTTTCTATTATTTTTGGCCAGTGTTCTTCGCTTAATTTCAGGAATGTAGGCCCTTGATACCATCTATCTTCTATGTTTATTCTTTGATCCGGTTTGGATCTAGTGGCGTCGTCAGCTGGATTTAATTTAGTTTCCAGCCATCTCCACGACTGACGTTCTGTTTTCTCTGCTATTTCTGATAGCCGATGTGATACAAAAGGTGAGTATCGATGCGCGTCATCTCTTATCCACGATAATACTGTTCTGGAATCTGTCCAGAATGTAATTTTATTTATTTTATAACGGTGTTCCTTTTTTAACGTTTGCGCGAGTCGAGTCCCCATTACTGCTGCGTTTAACTCCATGCGTGGGACGCTTACCGCCCTTAGTGGCGTTACTCGCGACTTGGCTGCCGCCAGACTAACTGTTGTCTGCCCGTCATTTTTAAACCTCCAATATCCTATGGCGGCGTATGCTTGTTCTGAAGCGTCTACAAACATGTGTAATTCGATTATTGTTGTCCCATTGAGTGCTGGGTGTTTTCTTGGAATTCGAAGGGCTCCCACATATTTCAATGCGTTCAACCATTGTTGAAATTGCTTTGTTGCTTCAGCTGGAAGGGGCTTGTCCCAGTCCACTGTTTTCCATATAGATTGCATGATAATTTTAGCGGTTACTACATATTGCGCGATTAATCCCATAGGGTCATAAATTGACATTACCGTAGATAATAATTTTCTTTTCGAAGGTGCGCGTTTACTTTGTTTTACCTCTTCTGAGACTCGGAGTAATTTGGTATTAAAACCTAGGGTGTCTGTGACAGGGTCCCATGTTAGCCCGAGTACTTTTTGCTCTTTATCGCCCAGGCTTGTAGGCTCGATGGCTCTATCTTCGACTGGCGTAGCATTAAGCAATTTGGCGCTATTGGTTGCCCAGCCGCGTAAGTTCAAACCGCCCTCTGCGTGAGACATCTTTACTTGTTTTGCCGTACTTATCATTTCCTCTTCTGTATGAAAACTGGATACGAAGTCATCCATATAGTGATTATCGTGAATCTCTTTCACGGCGGCTGGGTACTTAACTGCATTCATCGTAGCGTTGTGATTTTTTGTCATTTGTGCCAGGCATGGCGAGCTGGCTATCCCAAAACACACTCTATTCATCACATATACATCAGGTTTGCCCTCTCGTCGGGCTCCTCGCCATAAAAATAGTTGTGATGGCATATCTTCATCACGAATCCTGACTTGCAGGAACATCTCTTGGATGTCAGCACATACTGCGAAGGGTCCTTCGCGAAATCTAAGTAATATTCCTAGCAATGATTGCAATAAGTCGGGTCCATCCAGGACGAAATCATTCAAACATAATCCTCCGTTTTTTGCTGCTGCATCAAAGACTTGTCGATATTTCTTCTTATTTTTATTATATGTAGCGAAATGCGGTAAGAAATAATTCAACGGGCTATTCGGTACTCCCGGTAATCGGTGTGCGTACCCCTTTTCTAGCAAATTTTCTATTTGTTTACAGTATTCTTCGGCGAATTCTTTATTGCGATCCATTTTGTTTTCGAGGTTGCGTAAACGTGTAAACGCCATATTATAACTTGATGGTAATCGCGGCGTATCTTCTTTCCATAACTGTCCGACTTCGAATTGGCCTCTCTTTTTCTTGACGGTCGTGTCGAATATTTTCGTAGCCCTCTCTTCCAGAGGTTTGACGTTATCCTTTAGACTCACTCCCAATGAGTCTACTGCGAAGTGACGTTTTACTAGCTCGTGCAATTCTATGTCCGCTTCGCTTTGCACATGGTATGTGGAGTGCTCGATGGTGCTTAGATTCTTAGGCACAGAACCATATATAGCCCAGCCGATAGCGCACTTAACTGCTACGGGGGCTTCCTTGGGGCCGATTCTTATCTCCTCTGGGATCATCAACTGCCAATGATCGGCTCCGATTAATAACTGAGGTACTCCCAACTCAAAGCATGCTCCATGTGCGTCTCTCAGGTGCTCATATTTGTTGAGCAGTTCTTTGCTCACCCTTTGACCTTTTATCTTCAGCGCGGGTACTGTTCGCAACTTTATAGGGTGATTATTGCCCCCGTCGGGGGCCCGTATTGAAATGTTGACCGTCTTACTATTAGATTCGTGGCAAATGGCGCCTATTCCCCTTACTCGCATCTTTTCTTCGGGACCTGTTGCCCCTATTTGATCGGCGATCTCTTCTTCAATCATGCTGATTGTTGATGCTTCGTCCAGAAGCGCGTATACGTTTACTTCTCCCTTAGGTCCGGTTAGTGTTACCGGGATCACTTTTAAAAGTACTTGCGTTGTACTTGACGAGGATGCGTATGTATTTTCTTCGATATCATTTATTTCAGCAGGAGGCTCCGCCTGCTCGGAGATCCTTGCTGGTTGGTGCTCGTAAGCTGTGGTGGCTGTTGTCGCCTCCATAGTTTGTGGGGCTTGTGGGGGTTCTTCGTATTGTCTCATCGCTCCATGCAACAATTTGTGATGCAAGTATTTACATCCTAATATCCCACATGTTTTCTTTTTGCACATCGTGCTTTCGTGTCTGGCGTTTAAACATCTAAAACAGACTCTGTTATCTCGCGCCCAGTCCCATCGGGCTCCGACGTGCTGCGCTTTAAGTTTCAAGCATTCTGAGGTTAAATGCCTTCCTCCGCAGTACAAACAGGTTACATTTGGTCTATTCGTATCTTGAGTGGCGTAAGTAACGCGCGAGTATTGTGGGTAGACCGGTTTATTAAAATATGGCTGGGTGACTCGACCCTGAGGGCGCGGAGGTCCTCGTGCCCTGTTTCCTTGATTCGGCGTTCGCGGAGGGAGTTCCCGGTTTACTTGGTTGGGATAACGTCGAACCGGTGCTCGAGCATGTGTGAAGGACATTTGTAAGTCCGATTCTTCCATAAGAAAATCTGCTATCTGCTGTATTTCTGCTTTTCCTGTGCGTGCATATTGGCGAGCGTATTCGCACCATCTACTACGTAAATGTGGACTCAGTCGGTCCGTAATCTCCCGTATTATCATGGGATTATCAGCGTAGTATCGCTGATTTAAATCTATTAGCGTACTTACGATGTTCACGATTTTTATTGCGAACTGGTTAAGATCGTGGGTGCTCTCACCCACGGGAGGCATCCTTTTCAAATCTTCTAATGCCTTGTCCACCAGAAAGTCACTCCTTCCATACTGCTTGGCTAATACCTTGATTATTAATTCCGGCCTGGTTGCCGTTGATAATATGTGCTGCACGCATGTCTTAGCTTCTCCTCGTATTGCTGCGCGCAATCGGGCTACATTTTCATATTCACTAAACTTGTATCTTCGGTTCGATTCTTCGTAGGTATTTATAAAGCTCCGCCACTCTGAGATGTCTCCGTAAAATGGAGGTAACTCATATACTTCCTTGGGTGATGGCCTAGCTGCCATCTGCATGCGCTCGAATAATTGCACCATTACTTCAGGTGAGGTTTCATTTGTGCATTTTGTATGCGGCGTTTGTGGCTCTTGATGTTGCCATTCTCTTCGTGCCTCGTATGCTTGTGGCGGTGAGCGATCTCTGTATCTTTCGTCAGGCTGCGCCACTGTAGGTTCGCGTGCTTTCTCCTTACTTTCGTCGATCCATCTTGCTACGGTGCCACCGCTAGATCGTTCGTCCCTAATAGAACATTCGGACTCCTCTCGGGTCCTCTTTACCATAGCACGCTGTTTAATGAGCTTCCTTCGTATATCAAATAATTTCTGTCGCAGCCGTCGTTCGGATTCCATTTTTATTTGTTTCTGTTCGTCTTCCGCTTGTTGTTTTAATTCCTCTTCCGTTAAGGCGGCTAACTGCTCACTTTCTTCTAACTCTAATTCTTGCTGACGGATTTCCGTTAGGCGGCTTTCAGTTGATCGTATGGACGCGGGTCTATGGGGCGTCAACGTTTCAACAAACGTAACTTCCTTTTCGGTGCCTGTTTTGTTAGCTTGTTCCTCCGCGGTGGGGGGTACCCGTATCACTCGTCCTAAGTGAGTGTCCAGAGGTATGTTTACCGGTGGCTTGCGTAGCCCTTTTTCTAATTCATGCCGCCATAATACAGTGGTGTCCATGGATGGAGACTTTGGTACGCCCATATCTAACAGACGGGCAGGTGCTGCTTTCTTGGATGTTTGGGCAGTGTCATTATTACCTAAAAGTACCGGGGTGTCTACTACCGGTGTTGACGTCTCGACGGCGTCGGACGTTGCTTTTGCGGGCCCCTCTCCTGGGCCGGCCTGATGGACACGCTTAGCTAGCGTGTCGCTGGTGGACGGTTCAGCGAACCGTTTCTTTGCCTTATCGGCAGAGTTGCGTCGCACTCGTTCTTGTGCAGCTTCGGCTCCTTGTTGCAGGAATTGTTTCCTTTCTTCATTACCCGACGTCATTGATCGTGTCAATCTCCTCCTGGTGTCTGACATCGTGGTGAATAATCCTCTTATGATGCGCTCTGACCTGCGCGTACGCCTCCCGGGCGGTATAATGGGCCCGTAACCTGGTGCCCTGAAAACTTCTGACGTCCCGTTGGTACGTCAAACACAATCTGGATCCAGCGGATCCGGCTCGAAGGACCAAAACGACTGTGAGCGACGTCCGCTCTCGGCGGCGTCGGCTGGGCGAGTGAGCGCGCGCGCTACCGGCCGCGGCAATGCTCGCCCCTCACAGTCACCTAAGAATGACCTAGTGCCGAGACACAAGTCGGCGACGGACGAGCTCCGCCCCTATGTGCTCGGACAGTGCGTCGACCACGCTCCGTGACACAAGTCGGCGACGGACGAGCTCCGCCCCTATGTGTACGGACAGCGCGTACTACCACTCGGCGTCCGAATGGCGTGTTTGGGCCTCGCCCGTGTCCTCAGACACTTTGGGTAATCGATGTTACCAAAATAAAAGAAGGAATAACGAGAAATAGACTTTTTATTTACTTTTCCCTAACTGCCCTATCACTGCCCTAAGTGACTTGATTACAAGTCCCTAACTTCCTATTACTTTGTAGTTTTCTTCTTCTTCTTGTTGTGACTTCCAGGAGGCTCCGATTGACACTGATTTGCTCCTTTTTTTTTTTTTTTTTGAACCTGACTGTTGCTATAATAGGACGGACCCAATATAGCGGTCGAACTGCGTGGTTGGAGGGTGGCCTGGGGAAAATCCAGGGGAAGCCTCCGGCACGACCACGCGGGGAAGTTTGTACACTGGAATACTCTAAGAGTTTGCGCTCCAGTGAGATTGGTTGAACGGTATCAACCGAATCTGGGGTGTGAGTGGTATCGAACTACTGGGAGTTTTATCGCTGGTTCGCTAAAACCTAGCCTAGCTGAGAAGAGTCCAGCAAGAAACTCAGCTAGGCCCGACTTGCGTCGGACTGACTCTACCCGGTATGCGGCGGTACCGGGACGAAAGCGGACTGTATGTGTCTGTGTTGTCTCGCGGTGGACGTCCCCGCCGGCGGGAACGCTGAAGTGTACGCGATGTGTTGGACGCCGAAAGCGCAGCGTTCCATCTTTCGATGGACGCTGTGATTTCGTCGTCCGGGTCCGTGAGTGTGTGCCTAGGACGCCGGACCGTGCGGCCCCTAATCAGTGAGCGCCGAGTAACGACAGAGGGGGGAGGGATGGGGACGTAGTCAGCAGCCTTCCTAACTAACGGATTCCTATGGTGGGGAGCGTTATCAAAATAACGTCTGGCAGCCTGCTTAAAGAAACCATACATGGTGCTAATCTCCATGTCGTGGTGCAGGCTGAGGTTCGATTGGTACCACGGGGCACCAGTCGCCCTTCGGAGAAAACGATTCTGAATGACCTGAAGCGGCTTGAGCGATGACATAGGCACGTGAGCGAATGCTACACTTGCATATGTCATGATTGGACGAACACAAGTCTTGTAGAGTGTCAGCTTATTCCTAAGTGACATTTTACTAAACTTGTTGATCATCGGCCCTAGCCTTCCTAGCACGAACAACGCGCGGTTGCGTACCCTACGGATGTGGCTACGGAAAGTCAGTCTCCTGTCGAGGGTCACTCCAAGATATTTGGCCTCGTTGACCCAGGGGATGGGTCGGTCAAACATCTGGATCGGAGCCACCCGCCTTTCTGTACTAATGCAGTCCGACGGATGAAAGACTATTGCAGTGCTTTTCTCCGGGTTGACTTCGATACGCCAAAGATTAAACCAACGACCTAGGTCGGAGATTGCCTCTTGGAGGTATCGCCGGATAGTAGCGTACTTACAATGAGTCGTAAAGAGCGCGGTGTCATCCGCAAACAACCCCAGTTGCACCTTAGGGTGCCTGGGAATGTCGTTTGTGAATAACGAGTAGAGAGTGGGAGAGAGCACGGAGCCTTGCGGGACTCCGGCCCGGATGGGGTGTGGGTCCGAATACGTTCCCTCCAGTCGGTATCGAAAGCTTCGGTCACTGAGAAAATCTCGTATTGTGAGTACGAGTCTGTCCGGCATTCCGAGCTGGTATAACTTGTATACAAGCCCGTTATGCCAGACCTTGTCGAAGGCTTTCGCTACGTCGAGAAAGATCGCACCGGTCTTGAGCCCCTGGAATCGAGAGAAACCATCCAACACGTGCTCCGTGACGCGGTGCACCTGTTGGACGCATGAGTGTCCGGATCTAAAACCGAACTGCTCATCGATGAGGAGGTTATTCTCAGCCGTAAATCTGAGAATTCTCGTGAGAAGGATCCGCTCATATAGCTTTCCAAGGGAGCTAAGTAAGCTGATCGGCCTGTAAGAGGCAGGCGAGGTCCGGGGTTTGCCGGGCTTCGCTATCCCTATGACCGTTGCACATTTCCACGCGGCTGGAAAGTGAGCATTGGTCAGTGCGGCATTGAAGATGCCGACCAAAAGGAGGAGGAGGGTTTCGGGGAGAAGTTTCAGGATGCGATTGGATAGACCATCCGCACCCGGAGCCTTCCTAATACGGAGACGCCTGACAAGGTCACTGACTTCCTTAACCGACACCGGTAAAATGGGTGAAGTTACGGGGAGACGCGATCTCCTGTCCACCTCGGAATCGACCCTACTAATGTGGGCTTCGTCGGTGTTGAGGAGGTTGGGCGAACATTGGGACTCTAAACTACTCGCAAGGCATTCGGCTTTCTCACTGTCCTCGAACGCGGGGGTTGAGTGATCCGGTCGATCCAAGGGAGGGATGGTCCAACAGGCATCGGATTTGAGAGATCTCGCTAGTTTCCAGTAAGCCAGGTGACTAGGCGTTATCTCCCCCATCAGATCCCTGAACGAGTTCTCCCGAAATTCGGCAATTCTCTGTTTGGACTCGTTAGACAAGTCCCTCAGGATTTGCCGATTTTCGGCAGAAGGGTGATTTGAATAGGTACGTATGGCGCGATTTTTCCTTGTCACCAACTCTCTCAGTTCCGTAGGTAGAGGTCGGTTTTGGATGTCCTCCGCCGACACCTCCCTTGAGGCTTCGCTTCGAACAGCGTTGAGGTAGTTGGTGAAAGAATCGATCGCTTGGTCTGTCTGTTCGGTTGTAGTTATATTGTCTGGGATATCTCTAAGCAGGGGGGAGTCCGTCTGTAGGAGACCTGATTGTACCTTGTCCCAGTCCACGAGTGTCCTGGTTCGAGGAGTACTATTGGGGTGAGGGCCTAGTCTCAAGAGGACTGGCCTATGATCCGAGTCTAGTTCGTGTAGCACTTCTATAGAACACAGAGTTAACGCTACGTTCTTTAGTAGTGCTATGTCGAGTATGTCAGGTCGGTGGTCTACGTTATGAGGGAAGTGAGTCGGCTCTAAGGGAGCGAGGAGATCGAAAGGGAGGCTATCGATCAAAAGGTGATGAAGCCGATTGCCGTTGGGATTGGATGCTACGCATCCCCAGCTGGTATGCTTACTATTTAGGTCCCCGGCCGATTTGCTCCGGGCCGTACCTGCTATTTATACCTGCTAGTGGGTGAGCAAGACGTGCTGAGTGAGACAATAAAGGTTACGCCCACTTTGACTTGACTAATTTACATTGCAAGATGTTATTGGAATGTTATACATATTAATGGGCGGAAGACTAAGCTGATTTACAAAGTTCTAATATGGCTTGAGATCTTATAAGTACAGTAGGGTTCGTAAATATTTTCTTATCTGAATAATCGTACATGGAAATCGGGCAAACCGTAATTCGGTCCCTTTCTTAACACTTATTCATCATTTGCGCTGAACCTACTGAGTTTACTTATTTGTAAGTTTAAACATTTAATAGAACTTTTAATAAGCTTTCTAACAATATATAAATCATTCTGATACGATGAGCCGTTGTAAAGGTATAAATGTAAACATATTAATTGTAAAGTGAAAATGCGCCGTACTAAATTCTAATTCAGGCTCGGTGGCCGCGGCTCTCGTTACGGTCATGTTGGCGCGATACACCCCTCCCCTCCATGGCGGCCAGTCTGCGCTGCGCTCGCGCATAGGCAACATCTCCTCTCTCTTTCTAATACAATTTGTACTGGGATTTTACTTTAATGTTTACAATATCAAATGAATGCTATGAGAGGGTGTTTTATGTAAATAATTACTATGGGGATTCTAACTACTGGGTTCTTTATTTACTCTAAACAATCTAAGTCTTTATAAATAATCACATATTTCTCTTACGTATAATCTTCGTATGACGCGATGCGTAGCTCTGCCGTCGCGTGTTGATGTTGTCGTCCATACATAGCCTGCTGTGTAAGTCGGCACAAACCTAACCAGACCGCAATTTAGTTTTCACACAGATTGACCCACATTGTTTTTAACGTAGATTTATTTAACCTTGTTTTTGTAGTAGCTTCACGTCAATCTCTTTAGTAATTCTGTTTCAAAGGCACTGCGCCTACCCTTAGTTAAGTTGAAATGTCTGAAAGACATTTCGTCATATCGAAAACCGTTCGTTCATACTCATATTTGTACTAGTATTCGTAAAACTTACTTATGTAATCAGGTTCACACGTAAATAAATAACTAACAATTAACTGTAGCTAAAAGATTTTATTAAATTGTAATTCTGCATCACTATACATAACTATTAACATAGTTAAACCTAGTCTGTAAGCCCGCTGTTAGTCTCAGTATCAATATTAAAATCTTAATTGTTCATACTTTCTCCTAAATTAGACATTCACATAGTAATTTCTCGAAATAGAATTGAATTATATACATATAACTTATATCTTATCATTCCTCACGTAATTCTGTATTATAAAAATGCAACAAAGCATTTTGAGATAATTAGATATAATTAGTGTTAAGACGTAAGCACTAAATCGATAATGAAAATGATGTAATGCATTACCTATTTTGGAAAATAAAAGTTGATCACTTCATGGTAAGCGAATTGGCTATATATATAAAAAATGGCTCCCGATATTTAATTCCATTCATCACCTGCAACTCGAGCCGAAAACATCTAGCCATCTCCCTCACCATCAAGCCCTAAGAACCAGAAATTATTGTTTTCTCTTTCCGTCCTGCGGATTCCACTCCTAGAGAAAGTGCGACCGAATAGAAGAGGTCTCACTTTCTCCCTCACTCTCCAACTGCCTCGGTACGCCGTGGCTAGCGAAGGCGTGTCGCCGTGCCTGTGGTTTGGGTCGTCTATGCCGCGTGGTGGCGGACCCAAAGTTATCGAAGCCAGAACCCGTTCAACGCACGACCGCGCTGAATAATGGTCCTTCGGAGGCCGAATCACTGAAGCAGAAAGCAGCTCAAGCAAGAATATTTCGTGCGAATTCATCGAGTTTCTCAATCGCCGTGCACCGTACTGAGAAGATTGACTTTTTAAGAAGTATCGTAATCCGATTGTCGTCGTGCTTCTTCAATCCACGGGCACCGCAGCAAGATTGACTTTCCGGAAACGTCGTGAAGCAGCCGCAACGAGTGTTCATACGTAGTGCGTCCTTTTATGAAGCTGTTAGGGAAGAAACAACAATATCAAGGCTGAAAAAAAAATTAAGAAAAATTCAAGAAAGAAAACAGTGTCGTCAAACTATATCCTCAAGCAAGTCCAAGCTCGAAAAAAGAAAATCCTCGTTATAACCTCGCACAAAACAAGAAGAATAAAGAAAAAACAGTGCCTATCACAATAAATCACTGTCACCGTCATCGAAGTTTCCAGCGATAAGAAAATTCAAGCCTCAAGTAAGAAGAGCCCTCAACAGGGATAAGGAAGCAAGAATTCTCAAAAAAGAAAAGCCTTCCAAAGGCCAAAGAAGCCTCAAGTAAGAAGAGCCCTCAACAGGGATAAGGAAGCAAGAATTCTCAAAAAAGAAAAGCCTTCCAAAGGCCAAAGAAACCTCAAGAAAGAAAAATCCCGAATGGGACTTAGTGCTGTGAAAACTTCGAAGTCGAAGAAACAAGCCGTCGTGTGAGTAATTTTAAATCCTGTTAAGTGCCGAATTTTGTCGATCTTCGATGCATACTGGCAGGTGGCGTGGCTCTGGCCTAACGGTGTCAACCAGAGCGTAAACACGTCTTAGTGCGGTATATCGAGTCGGTATCGCAGCGCACTTTTCAGAGCGTTTATAAGTACTCGGCCGTGGCTGGTATGTTGCTATGTGTTGTTAAGCCACAGGTTGGCAAGCTGAAGGGCGTGACTATCCCCCACGTCATAGAGCATTAACAGCGCATAGTATTCCTCTGCCAGGCGGTACCTTTACCCATCCAATTTCCCTACATTCCTATTCTCAATCGGCATCACTACGGTAGTACGCCGAGCGAGCAGCTAGGGCCGTTAGTGTTAGGTAGGTAGGATGTCAGGAAAGGGGGTAGGGCCAGTCACGAGGTCGGGCAAGCAAAAGAAGATGGACTCAGAAGAGGAGCAGAGCACCAGCGGCGAAGGATCCGGAGGTACCGGCGACACGTCGTCGTACGGCACCACTACATCGCAAGAAACGAGTACCTGGAGCCATGGAACCAACACCGCGGAGCAGACGACCAACACGGCATCGTTGAACACACCGGCGTGTTCAAGCGATACGGACCATAGTTTTCCGTTAGATAACGAGTTAGGCAACACGGGTGCCCGGATTCCCGTTTCATTAGTCAACGGTCAAAAGATAGGCGCGATCGAAGCAGTTAACGCGAGTTTAGGAGGCACGGCGCCCTCACGCGTGCAAGCCGTAGGCGCGAACGGATTAGGTGCGTATCCAGTAGGCGTTCCTAGGCATAATACGTTCGCGGCCGAACAAGTAGATGCGAATTTAGGGGGTCCGGCCGCCCCACGCAGCCAAGCCGCCGACGCGAATTTAGGAGGTTCGGACGCCTCACGCGACAAAGATACCGATGCGAATTTAGGGGGCCCGGCCGCCCCACGCAGCCAAGCCGCCGACGCGAATTTAGGAGGTACGAGCACCTCACGCGACAAAGCCGTAGGCGCAAACAACGCGGGCGCCGCATTTGAGGATTTTTTTCCGCGTAGTGTTTCCAGAGTCGGTCCAGTTGAGGAAGGGCACGATCGAATTTCATCCGGGTTAGGTATTAATATGGAGGAGCACTCTAGGGCCGAAGATGAGAGGTTAGTTAGGTTGCGCGCGGAGGCAGATTTCCGTGCGTCACAGTTGGATCAGGCTAGGGCCGCAGCGTCGTACGCCGCCGCTAGGTACGAGTTAGTGCTAGCGGAGAGCCATCGTTCGGCTAGGCATACGCCGTCACCCACTTTTAATAGTCAACCCAATGCGCCTAACGCCTTACACGAAAGGGAAAAGCCCGCTCGTAATATCTCACCGCGGAGAGAGCCCCATACGACCGATAGGAATCGCGAATCGAACACTTCAACGAGCGAAATAAGCGCTCTGCGCGACGCTATAGTGCAAGCTATCAGTATGAATAGGACTGACAGTCACTCTTCGCCCCAACCGACGCAAACGTCAAATAAGTACATAGGAGACTTACCTTTCTTTGACGGCAATCCCTCGGATTGGATATCTTTTAAAAAAGTATACTTAGACACCGAGAACGCTTTCTCGGACATAGCAAATATGGGTCGCCTTCGTAAGGCCGTGAAGGGCCAAGCACGCGACTCGATAAGAGCTATCTTACACACGTGTAGCAACCCGTACGAAGTAATAGATGCGTTAGATAGATCCTACGGGAAGCCAGACGTAATAATATTAGCGGAAATTCAAAACGTAAAAAAAATGCCGCGTATGAGCGAAGACGGCCGCAATATTACGGAATTTAGCAACCGCGTGTGTAACGTAGTCTCGTCCATAACTGCGCTGAACAAACCGCAGTACTTATACGCACCCGAATTGGTCAGTCGTATAGTAGAAAAATTAAATAACATCGTCAAATTCGAATGGTATAGGTATAAATCTGGTCACGAAAACGTACCAGAACTACTCGCTCTGTCCCGGTTTTTAAAAGAATTAAGCGTTAATTTCAACTCTATGTTCGCGTACGAGCAGGCAAAACAAAAATCGCACGGGCGATCTCGCCAGGTTAATAATATTAACACTAAACGCAATTTTAGGACAAGAGAAAGCTCTACGTCGTCCCAGGACGCAGGGGATCAAAGCGACTTCTACGACGATAACTCCGTATCAAGCCGCGACCTCCGCACATCCGAGTCACGTAGACATAGGAACGTAAATTACGAAACCGAAAGCGAGTCTGAATCGGAACGACACTACATCGCGACAGCGAATAGGCGCGCGACTCGCGATAAGCGCACCAAGGGCGGTAGTGATAGGAAACCTAAACCACAACCGGAAAAGAGTAGTAATTTTGTTAGGAAAAACGATGACAATCGGCAAAATAAATGCATAATATGCTCCGGCAGTCATTCGATAGTTGGGTGAATCAACTTTTAATGTTCAACATCAAACGTACAGAGTCCCTGATCGATATTACAACATTACAAAAAGGTAATGAGCTTTATTTTCATTCCATTCTGTTCCCAGTAATATTACGTAACATTTCATCACGAAACATTGAATTGTTTTTTACAATTTACCCGGTTTTTAATGGTTGTCCGAAAGACCAAAAGGTGGTTTTCATAGTACGTCAAATTGTCCCTTTGCGACGGTGCACCATAAAAATTTGAATCATGAAAAAAAATACTATTGCGGGATTGATATACATACACATAATCCTTTTTATGGATAAGTATCATTAATAAAACACCGATTTCTTATATTTGTACTAAACCGTTTATGAATTTCTTGCGTTTTAATTTTGTCCCTTGAAATTATCCGCGTCATGCAGGTCCATCGGACAACCATAAATTAGTTACGGAATCTAAATGTAGATGGCGCAGTAAGGCACTTGACAACAAGTTTAATTTCCTGGTAATCTGATAGGTCTAGCCGCCATTTTGAATACACGACACTCGCGGCGTCAGTCGGTCGGGTACTGTTGGTGAGTGCGGGGTGGTTTTATTGTCTGTCCATCGGACCACCGGCACAAATTCGTAAGTACTTAATATATTTGAATACATTATGTCGTACTAGATTCTGTTATATGTATATGTTACGGTAAGGGTGAAATAAAACACAACAAATCATTATTTTTTATTGTACGGTTCAAAGTTTTAGAAAAGTCCCTCGGACAACTAGTCACTCGGACAACTGATTTGGTTGTCCTTGGGACATTTTGGTTGTCCGTTAGACAAAAACGATGTGATAAGATTTTTAATAGGGTAAATACATGTGATAAGATGTTAAATAGGGTAAATACCCAGTCTTTGACCTTTCGCTTTGACATACGGTTAATTTTAAGATATCAACAATAACATTTTTTTTCAATCACGAGGATCTGTACCTTTATTAAATTAAACTTGCTTACACGTATTTCATGTAAATAAAACTGTCTCGGTGCACGAGTCTGACTCGCACTTGACCGGTTTTTATTTACATGAGTCGATATCGCGGAAACCGAAGACAATATTAAATACGTATTTCATTTTAGGCAATGGGGTTGACGGAGAAGGAAAAATCTAGGCGCTATAGATAGAGACTTAAAGCAGACCCAGAAAAATTGGCTGAAAGGAAGCGAAAAAAAGAGAAAGTTATCATAAAAACAAAATATCGATATCAGCTATGCAGCCTGAGGACCAAAAAAACTGCAGAACCATATGGAAATTGCGTAAACAAGAACAAAGAAAGCGACCAAAAGCACTTACATACTGCAAGAAACACCACAAAGTTCTCTGTCTACTTTGCAGGAAATCAATATACCACAAGATCAATATGTACCCACTCCGCCGGCTTCTCCCTTTGCACCTCTAGAATCTGAACAGAACAAAAAAAGGGAAAGAAAATAATCCGTAGAGATAGATCTAAGATGTAAAAAATGTAGAAAAAAAAATTGAAAAATTTAAGAAGAGGGCTCATCGTAAAGCAAACGTATTAAATAAAATTAAAGAAAAAAGAACCGTCGCAGAAAATGAATTATACGAAAAATACAAAACTTTAACTCGTGCTATAAAGAAAAACTACATGACAACAAAGGCACGGGAAGGGAAAAGGATGTTGAGAAAGATATTTGAAAACGTAGATGAATCACGCAAGAAACAATTCATACAGGACAGTTTAGGTGTAAAAGAAAGCGCTAAAGCAAAGACAACAGTGTGTAAGGGTGAAACGGAACTAATAAAGAAAATAAAATGTTTTTTCCAAAGAGATGATGTGTCAAGAAACACCGCCGGCAAGAAAGAAACCGTCACTAAAGGCAAAGAAAAAGTTCAAAAACGGTTCCTTTTAGACTAAATGAAAAATTTACGTACTCAGACCAACAGTAGATGGCAGGGATATGTGCCTTTGTAAAACACATGCAAATGCAGCAGCTAAAATAAAGGCTCTAAAGCAGAAAAGAGTTATTAATGCGGTGGATACAAGTGCACTGATTCTAGAAACAGTGTGTGACAGTAATAAAATGGATTGTATGTTTGGTACTTGTGTACAATGTCAAGATAGAGAAATAAAAATAAACGAAGATAATGTTAAGGGTAAAATGCAATGGTTTGAATGGGTGAGAGAAGAGGAAATTTATGTAAAAGGAGGCAAAAGGATGAAATCTATTAAGAATGTTAAAAGATTGAATGAAGATTTGGTACAAAACATGATAGATAAATTTAAAGAGGACCTGAAAATATTAAAAAAAACATATTTTCAATTTGAAAACCCAGTACAGGAATTTCCGGCAAAGTGTTGATAACATTAAACCAAACGAAGCCGTAATTTTAGTTGATTTCAGCGAAAATTATAGTGCAAAATGCCATGAAGAAATTCAAGCACACCATTTTGGAGGATCCCGCAACCAAATAACACTCCACACTGTTGTCGTATACCTGCACGACAAAGACAAAAATTACAAGGTATCTTCTTATTGCTCATATATGGGCGCGTCGCGGCACGTCATGGGCGCACTTACACCCGATTCTAACAAGCATTATTGAAGATTACCCTGAAACTACCATTACTTTTCTGATGGACCTTTCTCTCAGTATCGCCAGAAAGGTAACTTCTTCTTGGCTTGTACAAAAACATTTGACTACGGGTTTCAAGCATTTAGCTGGTCATTCTTCGAAGCAGGTCATGGCAAGGGAGCGGCTGATGGAATTGGGGGATTCCTTAAAAGAGAGGCGGATAACAAGGTAGCCACTGGAAAAGACATAACCGATGCATTTGGATTTTACCAAGCCCTCAAGGAATCTAGCAAAATCAAATTGTTTTATATAACCAAAGAAAAAATTGACGATGTTCAAAATTGTATTCCAAAGGATCTTGTCCCTCTGCCTGGAACCAAAGATGTGCACCAAATCTTTTCAAGGATTCGTGGCCAACTAAAGTATAGAAATTTGAGTTGTTTTTGCTCAAGAGGATTGTGCGACTGTTTGCATCCAAAGTTTTACTCACCTACCCCAACTTTAAGAATAATTCTATCCCCAGTGGACATGTGTGAGGACAATATACTTGATGGTGTAGACAACATACGTGATGATATTATATCCAGTGATAATACTGATGATGATTTGCCTTTGAGTGCTCTGGTTTCTTTAAAACAGGATGACATTTTATTTACTGATCTACATAAGGCTCAAAACAAAAGTATTTACGACAGTGTGTATGGTTCTTCTGATGAGTCTAATGATGAAAAAAATACTACACAGCCATCAGTATCAGGGCAAAACCAGTTATTACCTGGAATGGGTGATTATCTACTCGTCAAAGTTTATGGCACCAAAGGCAAATCATACCATATTTACGTATGCATTGCTGAAAGCAATATCGACGACGATGGAGAAATTAAAGTCACATTCATGAAATGTGTTAAAGGTGGAAAACTATTTGTCCTCGATAAAAAAGATATCTCCTATGTTGCTTATGAAGACATCGTACAAAAACTTCCTAATCCGGAAATTCAATTGAAAAGAGGTGTCAATTATTTTAAGTTTCCAATAGACACCAATGTTTTTGAAAAGTAATTCATTTTAGGGAACTGTTGATCTCCATTAGGTTAAGAAAAACGAATTTTTAGATATATACGTTAATTAGAATAGAGGCGTCAATATTATTTTAAGTTTTTCATTGGATACCAATGTTTTTCAGAAGATCGACCACCCTGCGGCTCCTGCTTCCTTCCGTAACCAGTTCCTGGTTTTCTTCACACAATGTCGTCGCATCGCGAGTAAAATGCTTATTGTTTATGCACGGAATCAAAAGCTATTTTCCTGAACTCAACAGGTAGATAAGGTCGAATATGGCTAGTTGATATTTCGCAATAGATCGACTTATCGCTTGTAGGCAAAAACACTTTCTTGAAAGTCAAGCTGTTGTTTGTGTTCGCTGTCTCGCTTGCAACATAGTTGTCACGTTCCTGTGCCTCAGCTAATTCTTTGTAATCTATACATGTGGGACAGGAAATGGTCTCGACTCGGGACAAACAATCAGCGACGATGTTATTCTTACCTTCTACGTATCGAATGTCCGTAGTGAATTCGCTTATGAATAACAACTGCCTAGCTCGTCGTGGCGTTTCTTTGTTGCTATCTACGTTTTTAAATGCATAAGTTAAAGGCTTATGATCTGTGAATATAATTAAAGGTTGCCCTTCGAACATTTTTCGGAAGTATCTAACAGCTAGGAAAATACCGAGAAGTTCTCTATCGTAAGCACTATATTTTTGCTGAGCGCTAGTCATCTTTTTCGAAAAGTATCCTAAAGGTTTCCATGAATTACCTACCCTCATTTGAAGTACTCCCCCTACGCAATAGTCTGAAGCATCGGTCATTAACGCTAAAGGCGCATCTACACGGGGATGAAACAACGTAGCCGCATTTGTCAAGCTAAGCTTACATTGCTCAAAAGCTTCAGTTGCCTCCGGGGTCCACTGAATTGGAATCTTATCCCTCTTCTTGCTATTATGCAAGTATTTGTTGAGCTCCTTCTGGTATGTTACTGCGTGTGGTAAATGCGCACGATAAAAATTTACCATACCTAAAAAACGTCGTAGGTCCTGGATGGTCTGTGGTTTCGCGAAGTCTGTGATCGCCTGTACTTTCTCTGGTAACGGTCTGATGCCTTCTGTAGAGACCTGGAAACCTAAGAAATCCAGCTTCGACTTACCGAAACAGCATTTCGACACGTTAATGGTGATTCCAAACTGGTTTAGCCTCTCGAAAACCGTCTGGAGGTGACGCTCGTGCTCTTGTTCTGTGTCGCTAGCTATTAAGACGTCATCGATATAACAAAATAGGAAGTCTAAATTTGGAAAAACGGTCGAATTCATAAATCTCTGGAAAGACTGTGCAGCATTTTTTAATCCAAAGCTCATTTTTGGGAATTCCCATAAGCCGAAAGGAGTGATTATGGCTGACTTTTCCACGTCTTCATCAGCTATAGGTATAAAATGATACGCTCTATTTATATCTAATCTCGAAAAGTACTTTTTTCCCGATAAAATATATGTAAAATCCTGTAATCTAGGGATTGGATATCGGTCTGGTTTCGTAACTTCATTTAATCGTCTATAATCTCCACATGGGCGAAGTTCGCCGTTCTTTTTTGGAACAACGTGCAACGGACTTGCCCACGGGCTCTTAGAAGGTCTACATATACCTAAATCCTGCATGATTCTAAATTCCTCCTTAACTTTCTTGTAACGATCGGGAGGGAGTGGGCGTGCTCTTGCAAAAATTGGAGGACCTCTAGTCTCTATATGATGTCTTACACTATGGCTAGGCGGTTCTCTAAAGGAAACTGGCTTGGTAATTTCCGGGTACTTACTTAACAATGCATGAAAAGGATGGTTCTCATCTACAGTTTTAATTGATGGGTTCTCACAATCTACTATTGAGGCAATTACATTTAAATTAGTCACATTATCTATCAATTTTTTTGACTTGAGGTCTACAAGAAGGCCATATCGTGTCAGAAAATCTGCACCCAGAATTGGTTGTTTTACATCAGCTATAATAAACGACCACCGATATGCTCTCCTTAAACCGAGGTTAAGTTCTAACGTCTTGGTACCGTAAGTTTTAATTTCCGAACCATTAGCTGCGTACAATTTGTAATCTGAACTTTCACCAATTGAAAACTTATTCCTTACCGGAAGTACAGAGACATTAGCGCCAGTGTCAATCAGGAAACGCATACCTGACCTTGAGTCTGTCACTGATAGGCGGTGCGACGGCGTGACAGTACAAGCTTCCGCCACTTCTTGTACTCCTTCTAGTTTTCCGAAGACCTGTTCTTCCACGCGCATGGTGGTACACAACGTTGCGCCTTCTCTCTATATCTGTAATGGTATGAACAGAGCCAATCAGCGCTTTCAGGCGTTCTCCTGGTGTTGCTCCTTCCTCGCGATCGTGATGTGGAACGATACCGGTTGCCTCTCGAACTTGATCTTCCTCGTTGCTGACACCGATGACAGTCGGTCTGCTTTTCCCGCTGTTCCAATCCTGTCACTCTGGTATTCATCTTCTCGATACTGGCTAATATGGCTGCAATATCTCCTGGTGATGTACTCCTGCCGCGCGAAGATGTGGCCTGCACTTCCGCCACGTGAGGTGTTGGGCGTACTGCCTCCAGTACCTTGTCGGCAATGGCCGCCAAACTGTCCAAATTCTGGCTATCTGCGACAGCCACTGCAGCTCTGTGGTAAATGGTTCTGCCACAATATGCAAAGCGTCTGATCAGGCACCTTGCCCCTGGCGAGGTCACGCATTTTCCTCAACAGATGTGATGGTTTCTGTTCACCGAGCTCCATGTCACTGAGGAGCTTTTGTAACTGGGCCTTCGCAGAATCTTCGTAAATCACTAGCAATTTCTCTTTGAGCGCCTCATACTTGCCCGTACTCGGTGGTTGCAGCAATAGATCGGTAATTTGCCCAATTGCGCTCTTCGTCAATTTACCTAATACAAGGTCGTATTTAGCTTGATCTCTTAAGTGTTGTGGGTTTAAAATGGCTTCCACTTGTATAAACCAATGCCTTGGCTGGTCCGCCCAGAACTCTGGTAATCTGGATGCTACCGATACTGCTGCCAGGTCCAGCTGCTCGTCCGATCTCCTTTGATCCAATGACGCCGGCGCGCCCCCCGGTGCCTGCGGCTGTGGTATCCCATCAACAGTGGACGGTCCGGCTCCATCGTTTGGCATCTTTATTCTAATGCCTTTAAAATTGACTTGTCCGGTTAATCCCTTTGAGTTGCCCCCGCTGCGCAGAATAATGAAACACGGTCAAAGTTTCTTTGTAGCTAAAAATTGTTCGCACACACCACTGGTATTTATAAGTCACTGCGTTCTTCGGTCGGGGTCACCACTGTACAAGTTCTTGGTGTTTAACTTGTTAATTTTTGTATCAGAAGGAAAGTCACTGATGTGGTTAAAAATAATGTTTATTAAAAGTTTCACAAGTTGTTCTATGAATTTACACTTAAATTCTGAAGGTCACACTTCCTTACTCAAGAGTGAATTTACTTATTTACTATGTGGAATAATGGACTAAACCGGACAAGTCGAGAGGCGGGGAACAACTAGTGCGAGCCGCGCACTCCGCGCCTGGCGGCTTGTACGTTTTGTGCCACATAGGCAAAACGTGATATAAACATGTGCCCTACAGGGGTTTAACAACAACGGTTGGTCTCCATTAGTCTGAGATTTTTTAAAGATTATTCTCTGAATATGACTCGTATTGTGATCTTTCATTATAAGTAAGAGACTGTCAAAGACTGCACTAAGTATAAAAAATGTTAACTAGTTGATTTATTAAGCAAATCTTATATATTTTTTATAAAGTGGTTGATTATTAAGAATTGTGATAATATTTCTGTTGTTCGGTGTGCTGAAATATTAAAACTGCTTCCTAATACTTCAATAAATTTGTTTTATTTAGTACCTTCCTTTAGATTGTAGGCTCTAAAATGTCCTTTGGACAACCAGATATGTCCTTGGGACAACTACGTTGTCCCTGAATAGAAAACCACTTATTGTTATTTTTTTCGTTTTAACATCCAGAATAATGCATATTATTTTAAAAATACAATAGCACAATACAAAACCAAGTATCAGGAGGAATTTTGTTACATTACTATTACTATATAGCGTTTTAATTGAAAAGTTCCGATCCTGTGAAGCCACAGTTGTCCTAGGGACATGATACGGGGAAATATTGTGAAATTCAGGGCGATATTGCCATATTTATAGATAAAACATGAAACTATATTGTTTAATCAATGTAGGTAGAATAACTGTTTTCACAATAATTGATGTCTGGTTTGTTAAAAAAATAATTTTAAATAGTTGTCCAGGGGACAGCAGATTTAGGATGGTGAACTTTTTTTAGTAAAATTCACTAAACTCGTAAAAAAAGTGCTCTGCTCTATACATAATCATAAATTATAGAAAATTATCTTCTAAATAAAATAATGAAATATGGAATATAAGAAAAAAAAATATAACTCCATAATTTCATCATGTGGATATTTAAAAGTTGATTCACCCAGTTAATTGCGCCGATTTTCTTAAACAAAACATCACCGACCGATGGGAAACGGTGAAACGATTTAAGTTATGTTTCAAATGTCTAGGCGATACGCATCGATCTAATTCGAGTAGGTGTCGCTACAAAGCCTGCGGCAAGGGTGGCTGTGAAGCAGCTCACCACAACGCACTACACGGCAGAAGTAACTTAAATCCGAAAGAGAACACTATCGCGGTTAGGGAACACGTTAGCTCAGTAAATCACACCAACCAATCACAAGCGTATTTAAAGATAATTCCGGTAGAATTAAGCGGTCCTAAAGGTTCGGTATCTACGTACGCATTGATGGACGAAGGCGCGACGCTTTCATTGATTCAAAAAGACGTGGCTAACGAAGTAACAAACCCCGGTAAGCGAGAAACTCTCTCTTTCGAAGGAGTAGGAGGGCACGAGGTCGTCGACCACGACTCCTCTCGTGTCAAACTTAGCATTCGCGGTACGTCCAGCAGTGAATTTCACGATCTCACAGCGCACACGGTCGATAGATTAAATTTAGCATCACAAAGCGTAGAAAGGACCGTCGTGAGCAAGTGCGATCACTTAAGACACTTACAAGACGAATTGTGCTACGAATCGGCACAACCCACCGTACTAATAGGACAGGACTCGTGGCACCTGATAGTATCCAGGCAGGTATGCGAGGGCGGTAAGCAACAACCCTGCGCGTCTCTGACTCAATTAGGATGGGTTTTACAAGGTATAAACGAAAGACCTCGCAGATTAAACGGCTCAGTTAACCACATTAAACCTATATACGACAGTCAAGACCCAGCTCTAGCTTTGATACGCGAACACTTCAGTATAGAATCATTAGGCATCGAACCGCGTAAACGAGCGAACGACCCCGAGGACAGAGCTATGCAGATACTAGAAAAGACGTGCAAACGATTACCCGGACAAAACAGATTTGAGGCAGGATTGTTATGGAAAACTGACGGCGAGACGTTACCTGAAAATAGAAATCACGCGTTAAAACGGCTATACTCGTTGGAAAAAAGATTAGATAGCGATTCTGCACTTAAGAGCGAATACAATAGACAAATGAACGACTTCTTGGACCAGGGCTTCGCAGAAAAGGTAGAAACGAACCCCGACTCGTCGCGAGTATTTTACTTACCGCATTTTCCGGTATTCCACAAAAAAAAAGGGTAAAATGAGACTAGTTCACGATGCGGCGTGTCGTACGACCGGCAAAGCGTTAAACGACGCTATTCTGTCGGGCCCCGACCTGATCCAATCGTTGTTCGGAGTTCTTATAAGGTTCCGCGAGGGCAAAGTAGGAGTAATATCAGACATTAAACAAATGTTCCTACAAATAAAAATGATTGAGAAGGACCGCGATAGTCTACGATTTTTATGGCGCGGGGATAGTAGAGACTCACCTCCCCAAACGTACAGAATGACTTCGTTGATATTCGGTAGTGCAGCAAGTCCGGCAACAGCCATATATGTTAAGAATAAAAACGCAAACGATTATCGCGATACTTACCCCGAAATAGCTAAACTCGCGGAAAGGAACTTCTACGTAGACGACTTTTTGGGCGCTTTTAACACAATAGAGCAAGCACAAAAAACGATTAGCGACATGGACAAAGTGTTTAAAAAAGCTTCGTTTACACTATGCGGATGGGCGTCCAACGAACCCACAGCTTTGAATAACTTAAAAGACGTATCCACGGAGCTTACTACTACCTTAGGTAAATCGGACCAAGAACGAACTCTAGGACTCTTATGGAATCATCGCACGGACAGCTTAGGTTTTAACTTGAACCTGCAAAACACACCCTCAGACGTAGTAAAAGGGTTAAAGATACCAACCAAACGACAGGTCACCAGCGCTGTATTTATTAGTGTTTTCGATCCAACCGGTCTAGCCACGCCCGTAAAATGCTCATACAGGACTTATGGCGGGCATCCTGCGACTGGGACGAGGCGATACCCGACAACCTAAACAAGGCATGGCGCGAGTGGATAGACAGTTTAGACTTGTTACAAAACCTAGCCGTACCTAGATACATACCTAGATCCGAGGGACCGATTCAGTTACATGTATTTACCGACGCAAGCGAGAAGGCGTATGCCGCGGCCGTGTATTTAGTAACGATTGTCAAGGTACGTAAACGGGGAGTCGACAATCAAACACGGGCGTTGGGCTGAGACTGATTTATTATTTTGATATCATGCTACCCACACTTTATCATATACCCACAAGTAAATAAGAACACCTACAACGCCCTTTTTAAAAGGAAAATAAATACAAGTATGGAACATGTGTAGTAAACTTATATAGGTTTGGAAATAATCGTTTTGATAGCTAAGAGCAAGTTATAGTAAATTCAGCAAAATTCGCGACACTTTTTAACTATAAGTAGGTATACTAAACTGGAGTAATTTCCAATTGTTTACATAGGGGTAAAGTATGATGGTGTATTTTAGATTATATTCTTAACTTATACATACAAAATAGTGTTGTGATAATGATTAGGTAGGTATGTGCGGGCGGAAAGGTTGAAGCTCATGTACTACGTGGATACCTATTCTAATAATAGTAATAATTCTTTACTAAATATAATTACTTGATGTTCAATCTCTCTTACAAAAATGCAAGAAGATAAGAATATTATTCATTAATTTTAAAGCAATTAAGTTGATACTTTATACATGCATTACATAGGTACATGCATTTACAAATTGCTGCTGAAATTTGAATATCTCTTACATAATGCAAGATGATACAAATTACGCAATTACGTTATAATATATGTATCATTTATTGCTACTTCATACATTCACATGCACTAATATCATTGCTAATTATTTCATTGTTTTTTTTTTATTATAATTTTTTTTTATTACAATCATAGTTATAGTAACTAGTTAAGTACATACCTACATTACATTATTATTTAAAAATAATATTGTATTTTATATCCATACGTTATTTCCAAGCACTAAGTATAATATACACATTGTTAACTGTTTATTCCTGATGGAGATCAGTTATAAAGGTATTTATACATTACTTACAGATTAGTGTTACATTTTTATATTTATTTTTTACTTTGTTTTTTACATTACATTACTATTAATTCTTACGTACAGAGACGAAATTTATTTTTGGTGTAACCCTCTTAAAGCCCGATTAAATTGAAATAAAATAGTAGTTAACTTTTCATTGTAATTTATACCTTATTTACGTGCAACAGAGATCGCTGCTGCGATCGATACGATTGCTGTATAGTTTATTTTAACTTTTTATGATAATTTATAAGCCGGCTTTACCGGCTGCGCCATGTCAAGGTACGTAAACGGGGAGTCGACAATCAAACACGGGCGTTGGGCTGAGACTGATTTATTATTTTGATATCATGCTACCCACACTTTATCATATACCCACAAGTAAATAAGAACACCTACAACGATCGATTCCAAGGGCAATGGATCATCACATTTAGTCAGCAGCAAAGCTAGAGTAACACCCCTAAAGTGTATCTCTATTCCCCGCCTAGAACTTCAAGCCACGATACTCGGTTGTAGATTAGCAGACTCGGTAAAACGCGAAACCGACTATAAGTTCAGTCAAACTCACTACTGGACCGACTCTCGAACAGTGCTCGCCTGGATTCACGCGGACCCTAGAACGTTTAAACCATTCGTAGCTCATAGGTTAGCTAAACTAGAGACCTACACTAGACCGTCAGACTGGCATTGGGTACCTACGAGCGATAACGTAGCCGATCTCGCGACGCGCGGAATAAAAACCGATTTCGACATAAACCATCGATGGTTTTCGGGACCTCAGTTTATCTTGGAGACCCCAGACAAATGGCCCAAGCCGAAAGAGACTATACAGCCCATAATCAACACAGGCGAAGAACGAAATCTGGTTAACACGGTTACCGCTAGCGAATGCACAAAGGAGACGTACTCACACCTACCCGATCCGAAGCGTTTTTTCTAGATACATCCGACTTCAACGTAGTTTAGGTCGTATACTGTTAGCCGTCGAATTATTTACGCGAAAACGAACAGAGAACACGGCAAATAAAGATTTAAAATCACGACATCTACTTATAGCCGAACACCTGCTATTGCGACGATGTCAAGAGGAAAGCTTCGCCGAAGAATTTACCCGACTACGTAACAACGACAATGTCTCGAAATCATCTAAGCTACACCGACTAGCAGTAAAGATAACCACAGACGGATTACTCACACTCGACGGAAGGTACAAGATCAACAATGCTACCAACCAGAGACAACCGATAATATTAGACATAAAAAACCATATAACACAATTGATCGTACATCACTATCACGAACAATTTAATCACGGCAACCACCACACCGTGATTAACGAGTTACAGCAAAAATATCATATTATCGGTCTGAGAAGCCATCTACGCAACGTCCACGCGCGATGTCAATGGTGCAAAGTGAAGAAAACAAAGCCGGTAAAACATCAACAAGGCGACTTACCACCAGAACGTCTTATGCACCATCAACCCGCATTTACAGCCACAGCCACGGATTTTTTCGGACCTATAAAGGTTACCATTGGACGCCGCGTCGAGAAACGATGGGGAGCTTTGTACACCTGTCTAACTACCCGAGCAGTACACATAGAAATAGCTAACTCGCTCTCGGCCAGCTCCATGATACAAACCCTCCGACGCATGATGGCAAGGAGAGGTACCCCCACCATCCTTTTCAGCGACAACGGTACCAATTATATCGGGGCCGAACGTGAGATAAAGGAAGCTCTAGACAGCGCTGAATTAAGCAACTTTCTCACGAACAAACGTATAATTTGGAAAAAGATTCCCCCAGGGGCACCGTCCATGGGAGGCGCATGGTGAAATGTATCAAGAACGCTCTATACTCCACCTTGAAAGATAAAATACCATCTGAAGACACGCTCCACACACTCTTATTGGAAGCCGAACATATAGTAAACTCGCGACCGTTGACACCCATTAACGCTAACCTAACGGAAGAACAACTTACGCCTAATCACTTCCTTATTCAACGGTCTAACGGAATGATACCTTTCGGATCCTTCAGCGACAATAAAACGTTAAAAAACACCTGGCAGGAACTGCAGCAGCTCGCCGAAAGATTTTGGAGAAAATGGCTAATAGAATATAAACCCGTTTTACTACCGCGCAAACGGACCGCAGATCGACCGAACTTGAAGCCCGGCGACGTCGTCTTAATAGTAGACAGTACCCTGCCGAGAGGAACTTGGCCCCGCGGGCTCATAGAGAAAGTTTACCCCGGACCCAACGGCAAGGTACGCGTCACAGAGGTGAGAACAATTGCTGGACTCATACGTCGCCCGACCTCTAGACTCATCTTGATAGACTGATTAGACTTATCTCGATAGATTGACTAGTTTGGTTAGCATATGTTAGTACTTGCGTACGTGGGGGGGACTGTTTGGAACACCCGTCAATCCTGACTATTTCTTTCCCATACCTAGTTACCACCTGGAAATAGCTCTCTCTGCTACGTATGTCTACTTATGTCATACGAATCGTCTATCCGATAACAACATCTTTAGATAACGAATAGGTATAGTTTACTAGCCATTCATAACACCGGATTTGACATCATAACGTTAACACGTTATCAGGCTGCAAACAAGATACCCTGTATCCAAATAAAATGTAACATTGCACGCCTTAGGTCATGTGCGTTCCCGAGGAACGCACATTTGAATAGCCTACCTAAAGATAATACCTGAATAGTGACTCTGGGTTGACCACCCTTATCAGGTCGTGCTTAGGCTTGCATAGCCTGCTGTGTAAGTCGGCACAAACCTAACCAGACCGCAATTTAGTTTTCACACAGATTGACCCACATTGTTTTTAACATAGATTTATTTAACCTTGTTTTTGTAGTAGCTTCACGTCAATCTCTTTAGTAATTCTGTTTCAAAGGCACTGCGCCTACCCTTAGTTAAGTTGAAATGTCTGAAAGACATTTCGTCATATCGAAAACCGTTCGTTCATACTCATATTTGTACTAGTATTCGTAAAACTTACTTATGTAATCAGGTTCACACGTAAATAAATAACTAACAATTAACTGTAGCTAAAAGATTTTATTAAATTGTAATTCTGCATCACTATACATAACTATTAACATAGTTAAACCTAGTCTGTAAGCCCGCTGTTAGTCTCAGTATCAATATTAAAATCTTAATTGTTCATACTTTCTCCTAAATTAGACATTCACATAGTAATTTCTCGAAATAGAATTGAATTATATACATATAACTTATATCTTATCATTCCTCACGTAATTCTGTATTATAAAAATGCAACACAGCATTTTGAGATAATTAGATATAATTAGTGTTAAGACGTAAGCACTAAATCGATAATGAAAATGATGTAATGCATTACCTATTTTGGAAAATAAAAGTTGATCACTTCATGGTAAGCGAATTGGCTATATATATAAAAAATGGCTCCCGATATTTAATTCCATTCATCACCTGCAACTCGAGCCGAAAACATCTAGCCATCTCCCTCACCATCAAGCCCTAAGAACCAGAAATTATTGTTTTCTCTTTCCGTCCTGCGGATTCCACTCCTAGAGAAAGTGCGACCGAATAGAAGAGGTCTCACTTTCTCCCTCACTCTCCAACTGCCTCGGTACGCCGTGGCTAGCGAAGGCGTGTCGCCGTGCCTGTGGTTTGGGTCGTCTATGCCGCGTGGTGGCGGACCCAAAGTTATCGAAGCCAGAACCCGTTCAACGCACGACCGCGCTGAATAATGTTTGTCAATTAATTAAGGTGGTTAATAATTCGCCTTAATATGATATTAACGTATAGTCGAGACAAAATGTATTCACATAAAGTGGTAACAGTTTTCAATGTTATCAACTTTGGTATGATATTACAATATAATTGAGTTAAAATAAATTTTGAAATAACACAATATCTAAGAATTACGTCGATAGTTTGTTAGTACTTACTACGGTAACTCTTATTACGTTACAGCATGTTTGGGAAGTAACTACAATACAAAGTCATATAAAAGTTGAAAGCACGTCGTTAGTTAAAGTAGGTTTTCAGTTTTTGACATGCTTTCACCAGAATTCGTTTTGTTTGAAACGTAAAGAACATTTAAACAACTAAGTAGGTAGTTATTATTTTCAATATTATGCTCCCTAAAATATAGTATCTAGGTACCTATCCATGTACTGTTTATTATTATTTATTTATTTATTTATTATTCAATGGAGTTTATCGCAAGGTTATTCGTTCCAGCTTGGACGAATCGGTCCTTAGATATCCAAATTATCTAAATAATATTTTTTCATGCAGGAGAAAAAATCTTGACTGACAATCAGACGTACAATGAAGTCATCCTTTAAGGTTGACTCTTGAGGTATGGAATTTTACATACATAAATTGCCGCCTTAATCCCAAAAGAGGTGAGCCGAGCACATGGAAACTTTGTTCCAGCGCCACTTTTAGCATAAACTTAAGAAAGGGGGTGGTGAAACTGTAACCCGACACCACACAGGGGCAAAATGAAATTCTAATAAGATGATTTTGTATTAAATTCAAAACAACGCTCCGGGTAAATAAAGGCATAGCATTAACTGATTGAGGGTGAAAATGTAAGACATAGATTATTAGCGTTTTACGCTAAAAGCGATACTTACGTAAATTTCGCTGACGCCCGAACGACCAAAAGAAACACTTCAATCATTGCTAGATATGCTCTTTGAAGTAGCAGTAAAGCATTCGTGTTTCTGTTTACCGATTGTTCATTGCGCCATGCACTTACGTGACTTACACAATGCCAGCTGGATAAGGCAAGAATGAGAACGCTTTCCCTGAAACTATGAAACAAGAATGCGGGATATGTTTTAACAAAGTAAAACTGTGCAGTTCTTGTACTAAGAGCAGTTTAGTCTAAGATTAGTGCATAGGTACAAGTTTGAGGAGGTATAAATTTCAGTTTAAATGATAGAAGAAAATAGAGAGCTACGGTAGCCTAGTGGTTCAGGCATGCGGCTGTCAAGCGGCGGTCGTGGGTTCGAATCCCCGGCTCGTGAGTTTGAACCAATGAGTTTTTCGGAACTTATGTACGGAATATTTACTTTTCGGTGAAGGAATACATCGTGAGGAAACCGGTCTAATCCCAATAAAGTCTAGTTTTCCCGGGTTGAAAGGTCAGATGGCAGTCGCTTTCGTAAAAACTAGTGCCTATGCCAAATCCTGGGATTAGGTGTCAAAGCGGACCTCGGGTTCCTTTAAGGGCATTACCTGGAATGACGCTAGGAGGATGATAAATGTCAGTTTAAATACATATTCCAGTTGCAAATAAGGGTTCCGTACGTAAGGACCCACCTCAAAATGAAAAATAACAGGTTGAGTCTGACTCGCGCACCGAGGGTTCCGTAGAAACTTTCATACACCACATCCGTCACAACCCCATTAAAAAGGAAAACGGTTTTGAAAGTGCAACTCGAGCCCTTTCATAAGTTTCATATCTATTAACTAGTGAATTTTCATTAACCCTCTTTTTCGTAATTTCCACAGAAAAAAACAAATTGATAGCACAAGTAGTTCCTGAGATATTTACATACCTAAAGTTGAGACTGTCTGGCAGAGTCGCACCACCATAAGGGTTCCTTTTTTACCTTTTTGGTACAGAACCCAGCCACATTCACTTCGTTGTACTTTTGTGTGTCGAGTCTGTACGTTTTTAAGTGAGCTATATTAGAGCAGTTTCCGTTGAGCTACAATCATGATATGGACGACAACATCAACACGCGACGGCAGAGCTACGCATCGCGTCATACGAAGATTATACGTAAGAGAAATATGTGATTATTTATAAAGACTTAGATTGTTTAGAGTAAATAAAGAACCCAGTAGTTAGAATCCCCATAGCAATTATTTACATAAAACACCCTCTCATAGCATTCATTTGATATTGTAAACATTAAAGTAAAATCCCAGTACAAATTGTATTAGAAAGAGAGAGGAGATGTTGCCTATGCGCGAGCGCAGCGCGGACTGGCCGCCATGGAGGGGAGGGGTGTATCGCGCCAACATGACCGTAACGAGAGCCGCGGCCACCGAGCCTGAATTAGAATTTAGTACGGCGCATTTTCACTTTACAATTAATATGTTTACGTTTATACCTTTACAACGGCTCATCGTATCAGAATGATTTATATATTGTTAGAAAGCTTATTAAAAGTTCTATTAAATGTTTAAACTTACAAATAAGTAAACTCAGTAGGTTCAGCGCAAATGATGAATAAGTGTTAAGAAAGGGACCGAATTACGGTTTGCCCGATTTCCATGTACGATTATTCAGATAAGAAAATATTTACGAACCCTACTGTACTTATAAGATCTCAAGCCATATTAGAACTTTGTAAATCAGCTTAGTCTTCCGCCCATTAATATGTATAACATTCCAATAACATCTTGCAATGTAAATTAGTCAAGTCAAAGTGGGCGTAACCTTTATTGTCTCACTCAGCACGTCTTGCTCACCCACTAGCAGGTATAAATAGCAGGTACGGCCCGGAGCAAATCAGTGTCAAAACGGAGCCTCCTGGAAGTCACAACAAGAAGAAGAAGAAAACTACAAAGTAATAGGAAGTTAGGGACTTGAAATCAAGTCACTTAGGGCAGTGATAGGGCAGTTAGGGAAAAGTAAATAAAAGTCTATTTCTCGTTATTCCTTCTTTTATTTTGGTAACATCGATTACCCAAAGTGTCTGAGGACACGGGCGAAGCCCAAACACACCATTCGGGCGCCGAGTGGTAGTACGCGCTGTCCGTACACATAGGGGCGGAGCTCGTCCGTCGCCGACTTGTGTCACGGAGCGTGGTCGACGCACTGTCCGAGCACATAGGGGCGGAGTTCGTCCGTCGCCGACTTGTGTCTCGGCACTAGGTCATTCTTAGGTGACTGTGAGGGGCGAGCATTGCCGCGGCCGGTAGCGCGCGCGCTCACTCGCCCAGCCGACGCCGCCGAGAGCGGACGTCGCTCACACATGATATTAGGTAAGAAGCAAGGAGTATTCGACGCTCATGCCATTATTGTTTCTTCCTATTCGTAATTCTGCACAATATGGATTCCACACATTTGCAGTTGATCACATTCCTTATTCTTCGCAGTCATTCGTTTTATACAATCCGGTTTCTTCCTAGTCGCGATAGGAAAAACAGTGAATTTTTAATCTTATCTTATTAAAACCCCATTTGATTGAAAGTATCTACTTACTGCCGTAAAGCGACACCCTGACACAAATAAATGCGAAAATGTAATATCGCTCGTTTAATATTAAGTACCTACATAAAAGATAAATTAAACATTTATATTTTACTTAAACCTACTAACAAACACGCCTACGCCTGTAGGTACTCTATTACAGAAAGACGTCTGATTTTTAAATTTTACATAATACCTACGTTTCAATTAACATAATAGTTATGCATTTGTAAATATAATATTACAAATTGACTTAAGTGAATGTAATACTGATTGGCAGAGAAATCTCCAAAGTGTTCACAGGTATCAAGTAGAACGGCTCAATGTAATTAAAAGCGTTCGCGTTAATTTTATAAGTAAAACCTACAAATTAATCCAGCGTGACATCGCTTTTGATACTCGCGTCGTATTTATTGAAAGTTTTTAATTCAATTTCCCCTGTCCCTTTGTCTACCTTTTCTGTAATTAAATCTGATAAGTAAGCAAGTTTTTTAACCAATTTTCCCTGTCCTTGTCTACCTTTTCTGTAATCAAATCTCATTAAGTTCCTTTTTAAAATTTTGCCCATCTTCCGATTCGATACCCGTGTGGTGTCGGGTTAGAATTTCACCACCCCCTTTCTTCCCGTGGGTGTCGTAAAAGTCGACTAAGTGACCTGGGTTGAAGTGTGTTGTGGGCGATGGGCTAGCAACTTATCACTGCAATATCACATTTAGTTGATCTTTTATACCTACATTTATCCTAAAAGTAGCGCTGGAACATACGTTTCATGTGCTCTGCCTACCCCTTTTCGGAATAAAGGCGTGAATGTATGTATGTATGTATGCATGTTCCGATTCGATTAAGTTGAGAAACTTATATACGTACCTATTAGGCTGCATAAGTTTCTATGTGGTATTCATGCAGACTGGACAAAGTATGTGTATTTATATTACAATGCAACGGCTTCCTGAGATAATAAAGGAAGACTTCAGGGGAAAACGGAATGTTTTTATTAACCATTTGGTAGATGTTGTTTCTCGTCATAGTCAGAGCACGGAATCAAGGTCGAGGATTAATTCAAACAATCACGAATCGGCTTTAAATTATTGATTCAAAAGAAGGTTTATTTTCAGTGTACACTCTTGATAGGCGGTTAGAATAGAAACGGATGTGACCGGCTGGCACCCCGCGAGTGTACATTTTAATTTCCTGTGGTGTAGGTACACGGCGGGATTAAGAGGAATTGAATTTGTCGAGGATGTCAACATGTCAGTGAACTCGAGAAGAAAAGATTCATTGATTATTTCAGCGCTGATTATCGGAATCAGTATCAAGGTTCAACGCTAGTCTTATTTTTGATATAAACTATGGTTTCTCTAGGTTTCAGCAGTACAAAATACACGAGAAAACACATAAAACTAAGCAACATGCTACCATATACCGTTTTTATTATGAAGTTTCGCCACCAATCATGTAAGCTATTGTTTATCCCAGCCCACAAACCCGTGAAAACTACAATTTCAATCGTGCACACTATGATCCAGAACACGTGCCATACACGCACATGACGGAAGCGAATTTTAAACTCCATTAAGCAGAATAGATAAATAAATGCCAGGAATATATAAAACCCTCTCTTTACTGTGCTGGCTTGAGGGATTATTAATAAAAGTAAAACTATTTGGTAATGCGTAAAAAGAACTACGGTTGCAGCAAATGGGAAAAAGTCTATGAAGGCTGCTATAGAGAGCAGTCGGGAGATAAAGAACATGTGCCATCCCAGAAAGTGGACCAGAGCCGCCGATGCATCTTGGGGCTCTAAACCACGCATGATGAGAGGGCCTGGGACGTGTCGAGGCACATCAGGCTCGTCTTTAATTACTTCCTCGAAATGTCTGCGCCGAGGGGGTGCTGACAGCCAGGCCGGGAAAGATTCTGCATTCTCTACTAACTTGTCAGCCCACATCGAGAGAGTACCCGGTCTCGGCGCGCGCATAGCTGGCGGGCGAGGCACGTACACTTCCTGGATAGTGTACTGCGTATCCCGCCGGCGAGGTGCGACTCTGTCAATAATAGATATCGGCCTCGCATATTCATTGTCGCTATTCAACGAAGAAGATCTACGGGATGCTTGGTTTACTGGTATCGGTGGCAAATATTCCGAACTTGAATCGGTACAACATCCTTCGTCGTCGAAAAATGGTTCAGTAACGTTGGACCGTGGCGAAAACTGAATCAAGTCACTCCTGGCTTTACTTCTACTATCATTCGTTCCTTGTGAAGTCACAGACGTTCGTTGCAGAGGCATTGTCTCGTAAATATGTTCCTCTTCCCTTTCCTGATTCTCTTCCTCAACTTTGTTTTCCAATTCATATTTTTCGTTTGTGGTGTTCTCCAACTCTTCTGAATAAGTCTTCCATGGATAATGACGACCGCAAATCTTTTCGCGTTCAAATCTTCTGTACACGGTAGCTGTGCTAGCCATCCGTAATGAAGACATCATCATGCTCACCCATACCAAGGAGACTGAAAATGAAAATAGTTTTTTTTAATAGTCAGTGAATAACTTTCTGTTTTTTTCTTTGTACAAGTTTTTTTGCAGACTGTACTTTTTTTCGCATCATCAGTTAGGTACTCGTTGGCGTCAAACATGACGGGTCTATCTTTAGTAGTTTAGGAGTTGCTACGGCCACCTTCTGTCTCCATCATCAGACCAGCTCGATGGTACCATAATATTGCATTGTCACCGAAGTAAAAAGTAATCGGATATCATGTAGCACGTGGTTTGAGAAATCTGTTAGTCAGCAGCAGAAGTATGACCTACACACGCTCTTAACTGTTAAGAATAAAGTCGTGTTTAAATAAAAGCTTGTAAAAAACATTACTTAACTTATGTCTACCACATCACACAACTATACTAAATATTATAAAGACTTGTAAGTTTCTAACTCTGTAAGTTTGAATGTATATAGGGCGTAACAGGTAAGAGGTCTTACTTACATATTTCGAATTTAGGGTCCGAATATCGGTTCATGATGCCCAAGAAGTTTATAACGACGTGCGGAGCCGAATGTATGAAAGCCTGAAGAAAAAGGTAGAGCTCCATAGGGGACGGCGCTCTGGCAATCAGTATGGCGTTCCTGGTTCGTTCGTCATCTTCGAGTCGAGCTGCGCAAACTGCCTCCACCCACCAGAACACTTGGTGGCTGTATCTAAAATTAATAATTTATTAGGTACTTATGTCAACGTAGTAGGCAAGTTAACACTTTCGCAACCTGAGGCTCTATAGTATAAGTTTTACCGAAACAAAACTTTACGATCGCGTTTGCGTTTTACCTTCAATTTGTATGGGATTGGACAGCTAAACGCGAACGCGGTCGTAACGTTTTGTTTCGGTAAAACTTATACAAAATGGAAACATTTATCAGAAACCGACAGAATTTGCTAGGCGTCTAAGTTCATACTACTGCCCGGCTAGCGGATTCCAACCGGCATCTGAGCAAACATTACGAGTGCCCGCTAGGCGGGTTCTTGGTTGTGAACGTGTTAATACAACATTAGTTTAGTAAGTTCTCCATTTTCATGAAAAGTCACCGTAGCTTCGACACGTTCTAATTTTTAGAAACTACGTTTCACTATTATTACTTAAGCCAGATAAAAAATATATAGGTACAGAGCATTTAAATTATCGAATTTAAACTTTTGTGAGACAGACATGTCTTAAATAAAGTACCTACTACTAAGTTAAAAAGTGTGCGAATCCTCTCCCCCCAGTACCAGGTAACAAATATTCTTTCTTACGGCATTTCAGCTGTTCTCATCAATCCTCCTAGCATTTTTCCAGGGGGTGTCCTAAATGGGCCCAGAGTCCGCTTTAAGGTGGTTCGACGACCATACAAAACGTATTTTTCAACACAATTGCTCGTAACGTACCTCTTATTGTGCCGCTTTTAGGCTCATAATCCTGGATATTAAACACGCGTGTTTCATAACATTACAACACTTGTGTGTTATGGTTATATCCCGATGAAGTCACGTTGGCACCTTGCAGCATGATATATGCATGAACATGGTGCATTCTTAAACTAACCGGGTTGTACAGACTGTATAGCTTTTTACTTAATTCTTGGCAAATGGATACTTACTCGACTAAACAAATTATATCCTTTTTGTTAATTAATTGGCTATTTCTTTTTGCATATGATATAGAAACGTTAAATTCAGTAAAACTATTCACTTTTAGTAACATTTTACATGAATTAATACAGATAACATTATAAAACCAAAATATTATTTTATTTTGTATTGTCTGTTTAGAGATTTCTGTGCCCGCACTGCGCAAACTTCACGAAAAAAAAACTGTTGCCGCAATTATAGGTTATTTCACAAATATTTGTGATTTGTTTATGCGTGTTTGTTTATTATCAACAATGTTGACTCGTGGTGACTAGAAAAGTGATAAATAGAATGGACGCCACTGGAAATTCTTGGCGATGTGCAATTGTGAGTAAAAGCCTGTAGTCATCTTAATGATTTACTCAACGTAAAGAAAATAATTTGGCAGGCCTAAAACATTTTCATCTTATGAAAATGATATTTTCCTCGCAAAATGTGTTGAAAAACGTCGTATGATACGCGTGAGCTTTAATAATTACATCCTCGGCTTCCTTATCACGCTCACCTGCGGTTCGCGTGAACAATTTCGCCTCTGATGTAATTATAGGTTAGGGTTAGCTTGTATCCCTTAGAGCGGAAATAGGCACCCCGCGAAGCGGGGTGACGTTGACACGCTGGCGTTTAGGTTAGAATTGCGAACTCTACACAAATTAATTTTTCCTACACACATTACAAAAAAAGTTGTTATTTTATTGTGTATCTTATACACCATTGACATAAAGATGTAAATGATTTGTCACTGAAGAGTTCCTCTGCTGATTAACCGACGGAATAGAAATGATCAATTAAATATTGACGATACAAATCATTTGACTTATTTTGTTTTGGTTAAAACATATTATGCCAACTAACATATTTGACTGAATGAAATTTGGTCAAAGTACCAGTCGGTAAACGAGATATTGCCTAAACATGAATATGCCAAACATAAGGTTTGCGTAAGAATAATTTGTTGAGTGTTAATTTGGCAATCGATTATTTGGCAAATGAAATTCTACGAAAAATGTTTTGAAAAATTATTATTTGGAAAATTTTTTTTGGTAAAACAAAGGTAACCCAAGATTCTTACATAAGTTTCTTAAAATATCACGCCGTTAGTCTGCGAATGTCAAAAGACGTTTTGAATGGTCGTCAAACCACCTTAACACCTATTGAAACCCAAGGCACTAGTTGTACGAAAGCGTCATACCTGACCTTCCATCCTAGAGGGAAAACTGCACATTATTGGAATTAGAACGGTTTCCTAAATGTGTTTTTCTTCACCGAAAAGTCACTGTTAAATATCAAATTATATTTCAAAACACGACCCCTGATTGAAAGACTCGCGCTTTACCGCTATTTTATAGCAGGTAATTAATTATCTATATAGATATGGCAAAGTAACCTCGGTACCCTTAATGTGAACCCACATGTCTAATTACAGAAACGATTTCATTTCTGGAAAATATGATGACATGTCTAATTACAGAAACGATTTCATTTCTGGAAAATATGATGACTAAATAAGTACCTACTAGGCGCAACGTAACTAACGCGGGTATTGAAGTTCGTCACCTGCCGATCGCAGCTACAGGAAACAACAAAAAGTTTCCAAACTGCATAAATATCCATTTTAAATCGTTATTCTCTATTTGAATGGAAATGGCCGACGCTTCGGTCTGTAGTCCAGGGGGTGGCGATGCCAATGTAAACACCAATGTTAATAATGCCGGCAACACCATTAAAATAATCAGGAAAATCCCAAGCCTGAAAAAATTAGAACATAAGTAGGTATCTACAGTATTTTCAAAATGTGTACAGCCTAGTAGGTATGATAAGTTGTATCCATTAAACAATTTAGCGTCAATTCAACCAAACACATGAAATATATTGTAAGTTAAATGTATAAATATACCTAGGTAGGTATTAGGTACAATTAGTTAGTAAGTAGGTAGATGTATTTTCAGATCAATTTAAGTAGGCAGGTTTCAAAATTATCATCAGTTATAATAGACTTCTTGTTTACTCACGCACGATCGCCGCTGCGGATATGTTCGTAAACAAGTGTAATATCGAAGCACATGAGCGTGAGGTACACGACCAAGCCTCCACAAGAAGGTAACACCCGATGCAAGAGAATAGCCGTCCATGTTGGCAGCTCCCAACCCAAGAGCTCACCCGACACCTCGTTGTCTATCTTGCACGTTACCATTTTGAACCATTACCAGTGACAACTAGTTTAGCACTGAACTTCACTGTAGATCTTTATTTCGCGTCTTTAATCGTCCGGTTTTCGTGTTCAAGACTTATAATATTTATATTATAACTTTTAATTACGGCGTGCTAAATAAACTACCTATGTTTTGTTTCGTGTCGAGAAACAGAAAAAAGTTAATCTATAGGACTCATTCTACACACCCATTGATAACGCCGATAAGATTATATCGGGAGGCAAATAGATAACTGTAAAACTGAGGACTTATTCCAAAACCAACCTTCTACATCAGTAACTGTAAGTTTAATTTAAATGTAACGTACGTGTTTAACGTAACTGAGTCAAAATTCTATTACGTTATTTCTAAATAAAATCACTATTAAATATGTATCTGGTCTCTACTTGGTGGGATGGAGCATAAAATCCGAGTAGGCATAGGTAGGTATAATGGTTGATGGAAAGTTTTTCTCTAACATTCAATTATTCGAAAGATTTTCTCTAACATTCAATTAAACATTGACGTTACGTTCGAATAGGCAACAAAGTATCACGTTTGAGGTATCTCCGCAAGACGCATTGAAACAGGCAAGGGGGGCGTCCTGCTCAATACAAAAGTTTTAAAAAAATCGGCGAAAAAAGAATCTATCACTTTTTCCTCATCACACAAGTGCCGACCCGTGCCCAGTCGGCACTATCCGTCTCTCTTTTATTAGAAAACTTTGAAAGAGACCTATATTGCGAGAAAAATCGAGAGAGCTCGCGCGCCGTCTTGTGATAGCCGTACAGAATGAAAAAAAAATCCTCGAATCCAATATGAAAAAAAATGCCTAGCTTCACGTTTTGTGTAGACATTTTTACATTATGTGATTTTACTCCAATTTTTTCAGTACAACATGTCGAAGTGATAATTGGGTGTAGCCTACAGAGACGTAGGTAACAACCACAGATTACAGAGAAAAGCAGATAGGCCCTAATAAATTGAACGTTGTAACAGTTCACCCCCCCCAGGCTAGAAAACGCTTCCGAAGACCTACAGCTAACGAAGCAGCTTCCCGCTGAAGCTCAAGAAACGCTAAATATTTTGCAATGAATTCTAACTTAATGTAAAACCCTATTCCTTCGTGCTAGACTACTGTAACTTACTCTCTATTTACCTACTTATTAAACCTACTTTTGTTGCGTGCTTTTATTTAAGAATACCTGACGATTTGGCCAAAATGTGATCGCTAGTGGTTGAACCCCGAAGTGTTGTGTACCGTAATAACCCTAGATCCTTTTATGAAAGCTTGACAGGTTTTTGGACTCTCCATTCATAATAAAATTAAAGCTAGCTTATCTGTACATAAATTAACCTACTGAAATGCTACTTTTAACTGCTATTTTCCTATTTATGAGCATAACAAAGTCCTAAATCTTGTAGGAATAATAAATTAATTATAAATCACTTTATGATTATAATTACACTGTAGGTTACTTTATGATTATAATTAAAAATTGTTTTTGATAGAAAAACACCTATCCCCTATTACATGTCCGGTTGAACAAGGAGTAGCCTTCATAAAATCAAGATTATTTATTTAAACCTATTATTATCTAGAAGACTGCCCTAAATACATGTATTTTGGACCAAAGTTCTATCGACGGGTCGTGTGGCAATCTTTTGCTCACACTGGCTACTCTCTTGTTGGAATGGAGTCTGGACATCCTATTCAAGTTACTTACCTAGCTAGCTATCCTACGAGTTTAGGACTCAGAGAATGAATCTACCAGTGTCTCAAACCTAGCGGTCAGTTTCGAGAAGATACACCGAGACAAACTCGACTGACATCTTTTAGTATTATTAATCGTTTATATGTATAACTAAGATGGCCTGGACCATTTTATACCGACGGCCGTAGAGTAATGCCGTGGTAAACCGTTCATTACACGCGAGACATTCTACCCAAACCATGCCTTAAATGGAGAATTCCCTCTCATGAAAATAAGATACTTTAAATGGAGAGTTCTCTCTCATGAAAATAAGATATTTTAAATGGATTTGATGAACTGCTCAGCCTGTCATCAAACCCAGAATTATTTCATCTTTCTGAAACAATCCGGATATCACAATTTCATGAATAATACTGTGACCTTTTAAATGATATTTAACAATTGTCTCGTGTTTCACGTGTAACCCACGGCAACCCAACACCACTTGCCTTACTACTCAAACATCACACTGGTTACTCATTAATAATTTTAGTCGTCATTAGATTTTATAAGAATAATAACTTCAATTTTATTAATCCTACCAAACACTTGTAATATCTTTAGTTACAGTAGATATAGTTTCAAGCCCTAATACCCCATAACGCGTGAATTTACTCCTAAGCCTACCCCACAGTCCCTATTCTGCTTACTCCTGGAACCATACCTTAGTTCAGAAGCAAGAATGTATCCCTATTGAAGCTGTAATTAGTTCAGTCGGCGAAACTGAGATGACAACCCTCTAACAGCCTGTGTAATTCATCTCCCCTCGCTGTGCCCGAAGGCTAAAGGGAAAACAGCGAGTAAGATGCACTAACTGGACATACGGTATGTTGATATATAAGTATATTTAACACTGAACGACCCCTCAAGCAACCGATCGGTTTCCACGAGCGGAGATATCCTCCTATGCTTTTCGTCACATAAATGCTCAAGCCACGTTTCCACCGTCAGTTGTTTTGAGAGACGTGAGGGCCCCGATTAAAGGGTTTCGTCTCCTATGTTGGTAAAGAGGTAGACGCCAGACCACACCTCAAGTCTGGTAACTACACGGACACGGATTCATCCCCGTTGGCACCGTTAGGTGGGGCTGACTCCGCAGATAACTGATTCTTGACAGTGTTCCGGCTGATTGGACAGTAAGAATTAACCCCAACTAAATTTCGAAAGCAATCGTCAAACATACTCAATCCCAGGGAGTACCCTGGCATAATTAAATATATTTGATTAACTATATAAACCTCCGGACCAACTCCGTTACGGTAAATACAGCTTTGACTGAGTTCCGAAAACACTTGTCAAACATGTCTAATTCTAGGGAGTGGCCGCTAGCAAATTAAACATATTTGATTTAACCATATAAATCTCCCGGAGTAACTCCGATAAAGTAAATATAGCTTAGGCCCTAATACCCCTTTAAATATACAATTAACTTGTAAAATTAAGTAAGTAAAAGACTCATAATTATGAAGAGAGATTCCTCACAATAACTAGCCATTCACCAAAACACAATAGAGGTAACACACACCAATAATTTCACAGCCCACAACCAGAGACACTACCAGTCCGAACGATGAGAAATGAATAATCCCCCATACTACTTCGGCATTCCCTTTTATACTCTTCACGAGGGTCAATAGGGTCACGAGGGTCAATAGGGTCACAGTGCCACGAGGGTCAATAGGGTCACGGGGGTCAATAGGGTCCCGAGGGTCAATAGGGTCACGGGGGTCAAAAGGGTCACGAGCGTCATTAGGGTCACGGGGGTCAATAGGGTCACGAGGGTCAAAAGAGTCAAGAGGGTCAATAGGGTCAAGAGGGTCAATAGGGTCACGAGGGTCAATAGGGTCACGAGCGTCATTAGGGTCAGGGGGTCAATAGGGTCACGAGGGTCAATAGGGTCACGGAGTCACGAGGGTCAAGAGGGTCAAGAGGGCCAATAGGGTCAAGAGGGTCACGGGGGTCAATAGGGTCAAGAGGGCCAATAGGGTCAAGAGGGTCAATAGCGTCAAGAGGGTCAATAGGGTCAAGAGGGTCAATAGGGTCACGAGGGTCAATAGGGTCAAGAGGGTCACGAGGGTCACGAGGGTCAAGAGGGTCAATAGCGTCAAGAGGGTCAATAGGGTCAAGAGGGTCAATAGGGTCAAGAGGGTCACGAGGGTCAAGAGGGTCACGAGGGTCAAGAGGGTCAAGAGGGCCAATAGGGTCAAGAGGGTCAATAGGGTCACGAGGGTCACGAGGGTCAATAGGGTCAAGAGGGTCACGAGGGTCAAGAGGGTCACGAGGGTCAAGAGGGTCAAGAGGGTCAATAGGGTCAAGAGGGTCAATAGGGTCAATAGGGTCAAGAGGGTCAATAGGGTCACGAGGGTCAATAGGGTCAATAGGGTCACGAGGGTCAATAGGGTCAAGAGGGTCAATAGGGTCACGAGGGTCAAGAGGGTCAATAGGGTCAAGAGGGTCAATAGGGTCACGAGGGTCAAGAGGGTCAATAGGGTCAAGAGGGTCACGAGGGTCAATAGGGTCACGGAGTCACGAGGGTCAATAGGGTCACGGAGTCACGAGGGTCAATAGGGTCACGAGGGTCAATAGGGTCAAGAGGGTCACGAGGGTCACGAGGGTCAATAGGGTCACGAGGGTCAATAGGGTCACGGAGTCACGAGGGTCAAGAGGGTCACGGAGTCACGAGGTTCAAAAGGGTCACGAGGGTCAATAGGGTCACAAGGGTCAATAGGGTCAAGAGGGTCAATAGGGTCAAGAGGGTCAATAGGGTCAAGAGGGTCAATAGGGTCACGAGGGTCACGAGGGTCAATAGGGTCACGAGGGTCAATAGGGTCAAGAGGGTCAATAGGGTCAAGAGGGTCAATAGGGTCAATAGGGTCAAGAGGGTCACGAGGGTCAATAGGGTCACGAGGGTCAAAAGGGTCACGAGGGTCAATAGGGTCACGAGGGTCAAAAGGGTCAAGAGGGTCAAGAGGGTCAAGAGGGTCAAGAGGGTCAATAGGGTCACGAGGGTCAATAGGGTCACGAGGGTCAATAGGGTCAAGAGGGTCACGAGGGTCAATAGGGTCACGAGGGTCAAAAGGGTCACGAGGGTCAATAGGGTCACGAGGCCAGACGTTGGTGGTATCGTCAATAATTTCAACCCATTAACAACCTTAACTCTTTAGCAATAAGTTTCAAATCAGATTGTAGTATTAAAGCGCTAACGTAAACACATTGCCTTACCACAAAAAGTCGTACTATTCATTTTCATTTAGCTTCTAATGTTCCAGCTATTACGATTGAAATTCGTATGTCGCCCTACGCCTCCAGCCATGTCCATTACCAAAGCAGGAATTCTATTTAGGTATCGATATATGAAATGATTCATACAATATCCGTAGATGAAATAAGTCACCGTTACAGACTGTTTATACGATTGTATATTAACTTTATTGTCTTCCTTCTCCCCTTCATTTATCTAATCAATTTTCTAACTTTGGGTATGAAATAAAAGTATGTCATTCTCTCTCTCTCTCTTCATATAACAATACACACAGAAATCCGCCAGCGAGCATGCCCACTCTATTACAACGTTTTCAATACATCCGATCTCTTCTCACTTACGTACTGAACGCCGAGTAAGAAAGGGATAGAACCATGTTATCTGACATCTACATGTTATGTAATTCGCTCTCTCGCTCGCTCGAGATTTAGTGCACAGAAAGATATTTTCTTACAAGTTATCGATATCGATATTAACTGTTAATAAATTCGTAATATGCGATACTCGTAAGTAAATTGTATCTCTATCCATACTATGCCAAAATTAATATGGTACTTACCAAATAAAAAACAAAAACCATTACACGACTACGAATATAATAAACTGCATTCATGTTTCATACGAGTTACTTTTTAAGTCTCACTATTTTGTGGATCTTTAGTAGAACACATTTATTTTTAACCGACTTCTGATACTTATCAATTCCGCTGGCTCTTTATTTTTTTATGTATGTTCCTCGATTAATCTTAGACGCCTGGACCGATAAGAATGGTGTTTTGTTAGAAAAGGTGGTCCTAGGCAGGTCAGGATCTGAAGATGCGATCCTGGAGAAAACCAGGGCAATCTTCAAATCTTATTTTGAAACGATTTGTGTACTTTGAAATCGTGCATTTGCTTTCAGAAAGCAGTTCATGCGGTAATATGGAATGTGGCTTCGTGAAGTATTGATTTTAAGTCGATTAAAACTTTGTTATTAAAGTAAGCTAACACAAAATAACAACGCAATTATATTCCTGAAAATATCTCATTTTAATAAGAAAGTTACATCTAATGCTTTAAAGAATAAATATCCAATTATATAGAACTTATTGCAATCAGTAAACTTGCATCACCTGAAGAGGCAATGCAGATGTCTTATGTATTGTATCTGGTAGCCTTTTATTACTGCTCAGCATCATTTTGTTGTAGTTGCCTTCTAATTGTTGATCCTGGTGAGATCCCTGCTTTAAATACAGTAAAGAAATAGTTATTTACGATACAAGTGCCGAAAATAGGAAATTCGCAACGAGTGGTGATAAATTAAAACACGACCGAAGGGAGTGTTTTAAATCGACACGAGTTGCGAATTACCTATTCGCACGTGTATCGTACAACGTTTTACTGTACATATGGCTCTTTAAAGTTTCGACATATGCACGAAAAGTGCTCTTTTCCGCACTAGTGCGGGAAAGTAGCACCATATGTACTGTAAACATTATTATACAATCTCTATCAGTTGAGCTGCTTAAGTATGAACAGGTAAACAACAAACCGACACAGAGTTACTTTCGCATGTATAATATATATTATAGTAGTTATGGATATATAAAGAAAACCAATGTACTAATACAAATTCGTTGCATATACAAAACTTAAATGAAACGAACTCATCTGGAGGGACCTCAGAAATGTCAAGTAATAAAATAAATAAAACTCACTATACCAACTTACCTCAAGCGGCCTCAGAAAAACTGTAGGTATCGCATCCGGCAGCAAGTGTTTTATGTTTTTAATAATAACGAAACAGTTAGTTTCGAAATGTTTCGAACATATTCTATGGTGTTTTTTCGGCGTCCAATTATTGCGCCCTACTGCGTCAATCCATTTTTTTCGAAGGTTATTATTTACCGGAAACCTGAAGTTAACAGTTAAGTTAAGACATGTAACATTAAAATATTTTGTCTAAACGCCTACATGAATAATTCATGTCGACGAAATATCGATATATACATGGTAACAACACTACCCATGTTTACGACAATTGTATTTTTACTAATAATCCCAAAAATATCAAGTTTGATCCATGTAAAAAGTACTTATCCGATAGTATCAAGCATCTGCTGTAATCCCAGACCATTATATTGCGTAATGTACATGAAATATTTGAAAAACAACCAAATGATTCTTACCGATGAAATCCGATTGTTTCTCCGGTCTTTTTTAACAATCTAGCGTAACTTCGGCAGTACGGAACTGCACAAGCCATTGTGCCACTTCATACAACTTAAATCATTAACTTATTACAGAACAATTTAGTTTTTCAACACAATATTCTTGAAATAACCAACTTTCCTCAAGATTCACAAGAGATTTGACGTTGATTTGAATTTGACAGATTGTTTAGCATTTAACACCGTGGTTAACAGTTTTTGGAGACAAGTCGCCAATAGACTCAAAATACCATACTATTCGTCTCATTCTAACTCACATCAGCTGACCATAAGCAGTGACAGAGACAACTATATGAAACATTGTCTTGCTTTATACTGCGCGTCTGTATTCTTATTAGTCTGTGGTAACAACTGCAACCTGCAACTACAATTTCATTCAGTGTGGCCGGTTAACAGTAAGAAAGCTAAAATTGCCGCATTCAAACGGTCCTGCGAAGCGGACTGCAAGATTGTTACTACGTAACCGATGAGATAGGGCAAGACAGCACGTCTAACATGGGACGGCCGCGATATACTCTCGATTTTTTACTGTTAACTGGCCATACTGAATGAAATTGTAGTTGCAAAGTAGCGGTTTAAATTTTTTTACAAAATTACAGTGTAAAATATTAATGCTATATAATCTTTAGAATATATTTTTTAATTTTCTGGGCCATCCACATTAAGTGATTTGTCAGCCCCAATTCATCAGAATCTGACTAATTGATATAGTGTGGATGCATGCTCCAACCGTCAAACGATTTGGACGGACTAATTGCATGAAAATCACAATTTGGACCATGGAATTTGCATAATCTGCCAAGTTGTTTTTTCTCACAAATTTCATACAAATAAATTTAAACGATAATTAAAAAATGTATGCTAGAGAACACTGTATTAATATTTTACACTGTAATTTTGTAATTTTTTTTAAACTGGTGTTTTGCAACTACAATTTCATTCAGTGTGGCCAGTTAACAGTAAGAAAGCGAAAATTGCCGCATTCAAACGGTCCTGCGAAGCGGACTGCAAGATTGTTACTAACCGATGAGATAGGGCGAGACAGCACGTCGATCATGAGGTGGCCGTGACATACTCTCGATTTTTGTGTGCTGCACGGCTATTACGCGACGGCGCGCGAGCTCTCTCAATTTTTCTCGCACTATCCGTCTCTCTCTTATTAGGACATGCGAAAGAAATCGAGAGTATGTCGCGGCTATGTGTTAGACGTACTGTCTTGCCCTATCTCATCGGTTAGTAACAATCTTGCAGTCCGTTTCGCAGGACCGTTTGAATGCGCCAATTTTCGCTTTCCTTCTGTTAACTGGCCACACTGAATGAAATTGTAGTTGCAGTTCACAGACTAATACAGACGCGCAGTATAAAGCGAGACGATGTATCATATAGTTGTCTCTGTCACTGCTTATGGTCAGCTGACGTGATTTAGAATGAGACGAATATATGGTATTTTGAGTCTATTGACGACTTGTCTCCAAAAACTGTTAACCACGGTGTTAAATGCTAAACAATCTGTCAAAGTCAAATCAACGTCAAATCTCTCGTGAATCTTGAGGAAAGTTGGTTTTTTCAAGAATATTGTGTTGTGAAACTATATATTTCTGTGATAAGTCAATGATTACATTCGTATGAAGTGGCACAATGGCTTGTATAGTTCCGTACTGCCGGAGTTACGCTAGATTGTTAAAGAAGACCGGTGAAGGAATCGGGTTTCATCGGTAAGAATAATTTGGTTATTTTTCAAATATTTCATGTACATTACGCAATATAATGGTCTGGGATTACAGCAGATGCGTGATACTATCGAATAAGTATTTTTTACATGGATCAAATCTGATATTTTTGCGATATTTAGTAAAAATACAAGTGTCGTAAACATGGGTAGTGTTGTTACCATATTTATATCGATATTTCGTCGACATGAATTATTTATGTAGGCGTTTAGACAAAATAAAAAGATGCGATACCTACAGTTTTTCAAAGGCCGCTTGAGGTATGTTGGAATAGTGAGTTTTATTTATTTTATGACTTGACATTTCTGAGGTCCCTCCAGATGAGTTCGTTTCATTTAAGTTCTGTATATGCAAATAATTTGTATTATTACATTGATTTTCATTATATATCCATAACTACTAATATGTATTATACATGCGAAAGTAACTCTGTGTCGGTTTGTTGTTTACCTTTTCATATTTGAGCAGCTCAACTGATAGAGATTGTATAATAATGTTGTCGTTACTGTGTTTAATGCAGGGATCTCATCAGGATCAACAATTAGAAGGCAACTACAACAAAATGATGCTGAGCAGTAATGAAAGGCTACCAGATACAATACCTAAGACATCTGCATGGCCTCTTCAGGTGACGCAAGTTTACTGATGGCAAAAAGTTCTATATAATTGGATATTTATTATTTCAAGCATTAGATGTAACTTTCTTATTAAAATGAGATATTTTCAGGAATATAATTGCGTTGTTATTTTGTGTTAGCTTACTTTAAAAACAAAGTTTTAATCGACTTCAAATCAATACTTCACGAAGCCACATTCCATATTACCGCATGAACTGCTTTCTGAAAGCAAATGCACGATTTCAAAGTACCCAAATCGTTACAAAATAAGGTTTGAAGATTGCCCTGGTTTTCTCCAGGATCCCATCTTCAGATCCTGACCTGCCTAGGACCACCTTTTCTAACATAAAAACCATTCTTATCGGTCCAGGCGTCTAAGAGTTATCGAGGAACATACATAAAAAAATAAAGAGCCAGCAGAATTGATTCGTTTCAGATGTCGGTTAAAAATAAATGTGTTCCACTAAAGATCCACAAAATAGTGAGAGTTAAAAAGTAACTCGTCTGACTACCTATGTATTAGCATAATTTAATTTGTAGCGAACATATGAAACATGAACGCAGTTTATTATATTCGTAGCCGTGTAATGGTTTTTGTTTTCTATTTGGTAAGTACCATATTATTTTTTGCATAGTATGGATAGAGATACAATCTACTTACGAGTATCGCATTTTACGAATTTATTAACAGTAAATATCGATATCGATAACTTGTAAGAAAATATCTTTCTGTGCACTAAATCTCGAGCGAGCGAGAGAGCGAATTACATCGTGCGAGCGAGAAAGCGGAGACAATGACGTATGAAGACCTGTCAGATAACATGGTTCTATCCCTTTCTTACTCGTCGTTCAGTACGTAAGTGAGAAGAGATCGGATGTATAGAAAACGTTCAATTTATTAGGGCCTATCTGCTTTTCTCTGTAATCTGTGTTGCAGTTGTTACGTCTGTTCTGTACGCTACACCCAATTCTGACTTCGACATGTTGTACTGACAAATTGGGGTATAATCACATAATGTGGATGGCCCATTCGTTTAAATTTATTTATGGCAGAACATGCCAATTTCATGGTCGTGGTCTAAATTGTGATTGTCATACATGGACCTAGAATACTCAAAGAGAATACTCTGTGTGTAGAGACCACACCAAGATGACCTTGATCTGCAGGATCGATCAATAGAGCGCACTTGGCTTTTAATTGTAAAATCCAAATTATTACTTATCCTATCTAGCAGCGCTTTTATATATCACTAGAACAGTCTCAATTCATCAATTCACGTCAATGTGACATTGACAATAGTTTTGTTTGAGTTTGACATTAGTTGAATGCACTTGATGAAAATAGGTTATGTTGTATTATGAGTAATATCCAGATTAAACAGATCTAAAAATCATTTTTATTGTAGGTTGGCAGTTTGAACACAGTAACATGTACAAAAATATTTTAGCGCGGTCTATTCTTAGCAAACCCACTAGTTTGTTCAAAGGTTCTGTTGAAAGTCTTAGGCAATTACATTGTGGGATTTGTTTAAGAAATCCTAGGCAAACACCGAAGCCAAACAACCAAGCCTCTCCAGCAATTGCGAGCAAATACCAAGTCATTACAGATAGCAACGCGATTGTGATAGAGAATACGGCGGATGAGGTGCACAAGGAGGAAAAAAAGTACCCTATATTCAGTGACGAATTTGATGGTGTTAATCTGGAAAGTAGGGAGGTTTTTACTGTTTTTAGATAGCGTCGCTACGAATATCAGTAATAAGAATATCGATGTGATACACTATTTTTATTTACAGGAGGGAAGAATGGTGTTTATGAAATTGAAGATTTAGTACTATTACTACAGAGAGAAAACTCTAAACACATATTTGTAGCAACTGCGCCCCAGAATATAAACTATGTGGATTACATTTGTGTTGTTAGTGCCCGCAGTAAAAGACATATTTTAGCACTAGCAGAGTTTGTTAGGAAAGTTTACAAGAAGAAATGTTTCAAATCTGATTCAATACCAAGGATAGAAGGCAAAGATTCTGAGGAATGGATGGCCTTGGATTTAGGTATTTTGTGCCATTGTTTACTTATTCAGTATTATAAACAAAAGTTACTTAATTAGCTAACATTTTTGTTTAATTACAGGTAATATTGCATTGCACATATTCTCTGAGAAAGCTAGAAAGATCTATGATCTGGACTCTCTATGGGCAGTGGGGCCGGAGTATGATGATCAAATGAACAAGAAGCATGATGTTGCAGATATTTTCCAGAATTATAGTGAATACTTGAAGGACCTGAAGCCACTTGCATAGATAATCATAAGAAATAAAAGTATTGTTTTGATCCATTCCTTGTTTTCTTCAGGATTATGTCTAACTACCAAGATTAATTCAATGCTATATTAAATACAATAATACCAATGTATGATTGCTAAAGATAGGAGATTATCAAAATGAAGTTTTCTGATATATGAAAATATTAGTATTGATTTGATTGAAAAAAAAAATTAAAAAAGGAAAGTTAAAATGCCAGTCCTAATTAACATGATAACTTTGTACAATCTTTTCTAGAGCATATCTAGTAAATCACACCTTGGTGTTCATAAAGGATTAGTGATTGTTAGGAAAACAATGTAGAAATTAAAATAAGTGGTCCATTAAAAGTCTCATATAAAATGTTTATTTTCGCTTAATTATTTAAGAGATACAAGTATTGGTAGTATTGGTGAAATTATAATACAGTAATGTATTTTGAAATTTGTATTTTTATAATATAGTAATTGAATAACATTATTTATTAATTCATAACTATTGAAGTAAAATGACCATCTGTTTATACAATTTGATATACAAAATAACAATTTGGCATATTTTTGTCTATGAACTAGCTTGAATTTCTAAATGCATCATTACAATATAAAATAATATTAAAAGCACAGCTGTCGACTACAACATTCATTCCACAATCACAAGATTTATTTCATTTCAGTCAAATGCAGTTGCACTACCTAATAAAATCTAATTATTACTAGCATAGATTAGGAAGCAACCTAAAAGTATACAAGTGCTTCTAATGGACTAATAATAAAATTAATTGGAAGCCAATATATGATAATGATAAGATAAACATAAATTATGATAAAACATTAATAAATTATAATAAAATATTGTAAGAATTATGTTGTATTAAAAACAATTATTGGACCACTTGTAAGTCTTTCATTTCCTGTCTAACATTAATACAATAATTACCTGAGGATTAAAGGACTGCTGCCCTGCAAAGGCACCACTATTATTTCAACTGGCTTTCCACACAAAAGTCACAAATACTGAAGTCTAATAATTTGCCTTAAATCAGATCTCAAAAATCTGTAACATAGCAAACAGTTGAATTAACTAATTTGGTGCAAAAGATCTAAATATAATTGAAATATATTCATACAAAATACGCAAGTAAATATTCCAAAGTGGTTGTTTTAATCTACTTGCAAAATTTTGACTCCTGACTACCGATTTAAGACAATATGGCGACGCTCCTCCTCACACCAGCACCTGAATTGACATTGTCTAAACTCGACCACTTCTTTATACCATTCTTAGCAATCTCAGCTGATATTTTATCTTCCATGACTCGTGACATTGCTTCTAGTTTTTGTGCTCTCTCTTTGCTCAGAGGTTCACTGGGAAAAGCGAGGTCATTGGCCTCAGCAAGTGTGCGAAGATCAAAATAATATTTAGCATACACACTAGATGGGACATTAATGTTGAACTGCAACATCTCTAGAAACTGCCTTTCCAGCTCATTCATGTCTTCTACAGTTATGTCTTTTAGAATTTGGCAGTAATCTACATTCCAGACAGCCTGGTCATCCCACACCTTGCTGGCCAACAATATGGCACCTAACACAATTCTTTTCCAATTAGATGCTGCAATATCTAACTCTGCACATATGAGGAGGCGCTCCAAGTAGACAAGTGTGATGATGGCGCATTCTGCTGTCAGTTGTGCAGCGTTAAACAAGGTTCTTACAAACTTATATATCTGTTTGTGCTCTGGGTTGTATTTATCATAGTCGTCACTCACTCCATCCTTGCTCAGTGGGTGCAGTTTCTCATCGAAAATGTCGTGTCTACGTTCAGATGTTCTGTTCTTGATGTGATAATAGATGGCCAGGGCTACACACTTCACAGTGTTCTTTAGATTTGGTTGTGACACAGTACTATCATCCAAATAGATAGTGGAACAAGAGCTGCTTTTTTTGAGTTTGTTATCAGCAATTTGGTGTTGACTGCGCTTCCGTGTGATGCCATTTTCTATGGACGCCTTCGACCTTTCCATGAAGATGGTCTTGGCAATAGGATCTTGCGAGGGGTCGATGTCGCCATCGTCAGGCTCGCGCTCGCTGATGTGCTGGATGTTGTTCGAGCTGACCTCGCCTTCTGGCAGGTAGTCCTCCAACTTCACCACGTCCTTGCGGATAGGCGACGGACTCTGGTAACAACAGCAACTATTTTGGTTACCCATCTTCGAATGCAAATTAGAAGCGCTATAGATTAGTCGTTATCATTCTACAAGCACTGCCAGTGTCTGAACGCGCATAAATAGCGTGCCGAGTCACTAGAGTCACATAAAAGGCCCATGGTATCTGAAACAAATATGTACCATCAATTCTATAGCTTCAAACGAAATGAATATTCAGTAATCACGCATGGCATACATTAAATCAAGTATAAATAAAAGTCACCTCGTCAGTAGTGACCACTATTAGTCACATTTCACTGAAATGCAAAAAATAATCCAAGAGAAAATATATCATTCACTTTATAGGAGGTTCGATTCAATCCATTACCATTTGACAGAACTCGCTCGAACGGTCGAACGTCATGAATTTGCTGGGATCTTTTTTATGCTTGCCGGGAGTAGATCCTGTTGCTGGCAACATTATGTCACCATAGACGTATAACAAGATGGCGTGTGGTGTGCTTGAGCTTGAGTATCCGGTGGCGGCCATTCGTTTAGTAGAAAGGGCTACATATCCTGTTTGATTTTAATAATTAGCGAATTTAAAGTCTTTTGGGCATCGGTATTTATTTCGACCAATTTTAATACAACCGTACAAGAACAGGAAAGTGTTTTTCGTATCTAAAAGTTATTGTTTTCGGTAAGATGCGTCGTAAAAGTGAGCGCACGGCTACCAAGAAAGGAAAGCCTTCCCCAGATAAAAAATCTGTTGACAAAGCTAAGCGGACCAGGACATCAAAACGACGAAAGCAGTCAACTTCTTCTGACGAATCCGCAGAAGAGGCCAGCCCAGTCCGGGAAGCGGAAGCTACTCCAGTGGAGCAGGAAAAGAAACCGCCTCAGACGCCTACTAAAGAAAAAGAAGTATCTCCTGAAGATGCTCACGAAGTGTGGCAAGTAAAAACAGCAGAAGTACCGAGTGACACGGGCGAGATACAAAAATTAAAAATATGTCTAACGAGACCACCTTCGACGCCCGAGCGAGTTGATAGATCGCCGCGCAGTCGAAGGAAGCACTCTCGCGCCACAAGTTCTAGCGATACGCCGAGCGTGGAGGCCGTTGAAGACCGCAAGAAGAGCAAGCACCGGTCCAAACGTGCTGCGCGAGAGTCCAAGGATGGGTCTGAGAAAACTCAAGACAGCCAAGGTGATGAAGCCGATTCAGAAACACCATCAGATACAAAAGCTGCTAAAATCACACAGACCTCGGAAGCTATTGGTGATACTGTTCCTGATGAAACTCCCATGTCTACTACTAGTGAAGATAAAACGGTGGCGGCAGAAAAACTAGCTGCAAGTGAACAATCTCTAATTGGAGATAAGGACAAGGAATGTGACAGTCAAGGAAAGACATTGGATGCCGATACAACGGTTGCTTCACCACAGACTGGAGTCAAAGGAAATCAGGCTGAAAATACTAAACAGTCTGATAATAGCAGTTCAACTTCAAATGAATCAAAAGAAAAATCACAAGATTCACAGGAGCCTGATGGAAAAAAAGATACTACACAGTCAGAAGAAACTAAATCTGTAAAAGAAGATACAAAGGAACATTCCGGTGGATCCCAAGAAAAGGAGGAGGCAGCTAGCGAGCCTGAGGTAAGTAAAAGTGAAGATAGCGGTAATAATAATAAAACTGAGGAAGCAGAGTCCTCTCAAACTGAGAGTTCTAAAGCCACTAATGACAATGATGTTGTAGATAGCTCTGAAATTGTAGAAAAGGAGCAGAGGCAGTCTGTCTCTCCTGAGCCCGTGAAGCTGAAGGATAAAGTAGACCACAGCAAGGAAACAAATACAAAGGCAGAGCTTGAGCGCTCGGATTCAACACACTCAACTCAAGAAGAACCTCTACACAATGGTCAAGCAGCACCCATTGTTGTTAGCCGGAAAAGGAGATGGGGCTCCAGGCCCAACAAACTTACTTCTCAAAAATCAATAACTATCTCTACCGATGTACTGAAAGACATTATACCAGATGTGAAACCTGTTGAATTTGAAGAGGTTATTGAAGAGAAGAAACACCATAAACGAGTTCAATCAAAAAATGATAAAGTTGAGAGACCTGTGCTGCCCAAGATTGTCATTGACAATACAGATCATGTGGAACATCATAAAAAGGAATATGAAGAAAGGGAGCCAGAAAACTTAAAATTCAGAGAACCCTTGTCAGCAAATAGAAGAATTTCGATTGTTAAAGATGACAGCATTATTGCGCGGCCTCCAAGTCCACCCAGAAATAAACAATCATGCATTTTATACATCACTAACCTGGTTAGGCCATTCACATTGCCTCAACTGAAGAATTTATTGCAACGTACAGGAAGAATTTCAGAAGATGGTTTTTGGATAGACAAAATTAAGTCAAAATGCTTTGTAAAATATGAAACTGAAGAGTGAGTACCCCCCTTATTGAACCTTAACCAGGCAGTCAGTACAATGACATTACATCTTTTTATGAAACATCAGAAACACTTTTTTTCTTGCATCTGTTAATCTGTGATCAGTCATAACAACTGAGCAGATGACTTGAAAGAGGTTGGTGATTGCCAAGGTAGGGCCATTGCCCTAGCTTCCCCTAGTCAGGCAGCACATTGGCTCTCTTAAGTCTTCATTAGGTTTGGTTTTAGAAGCATCTGTGATAGAGGGTTTGGATGAGTTACTAGTCCTCCTCGGTCCTTGTAGTTAGCTGTGTAGCATATTGCCTCTTTGAGAATGGTTGGGATTTCCAGATTCTCATGGATTTCTGAGTTTCGAGTGTATCAGGGTGCTGATGACAAAACTCTTAGGATGTTATTCTGAGCTCTCTGCAGATACAATATATTGGATTTGCTGGCTGATGACCACAGTTGGATGCCATATTTTCATATTCATTTTATTATTGACAAATACACTTTCAACTTTAAACCATATTGATTGTGAGTGTTAGTACTAATTAAAGCACAATTTGATGGGCACTAATACCGGTTATACCCTGAGCCTGGTTAAGGGTAAACATTTTTATGATCTTTGCAATATTTATGCAGAAATTTATACAAGGGATATTGTATTTTTGTTACAGTCAAGCGGTTGAAACCAGGCATGCCTTACATGGTGTCACTTGGCCTGTGTCAAATCCGAAGGCTTTGCAAGTGGACTTCTCTTGTCAGGAGGCATTTGATAAGTCTAAGGCAAATGAAGACATAGACAATGCACAGGCAACAACTATTCCGGGTACAGTAGAAGATTGGCTACGGGAGCAAGATATGAAAAGAGAACGAGGTGACCTGGTAAGTATTTTTTTTGAATAAGGTCTTAAATTGCTTTTAAATTATTCTCATATACTATACTTATTGTAAAGAAAATTTTGTTGAAGAAATTTATACTTTAGGTTTTTTATAATTATAGCTGTACAGTGAGTAACCAGTTATAAGTCGATTTAATTTTTTTTTAGTTTGATTTGGTGTACAAATGTAATATACAATATGATAAATATACCATGTGCACACAATTTTTATTGTTCTTTATTGCACAAAAGGCTTATAATACATAAGGCGGGCAGAATGCATATAGCGTTATCTACCAATCTACCAGGCACTTGTCCCAGTACTCTCATAGTCATTCTTACTCACTTTTATTCGCGCGAATAAGAATTACTATGAGAGTACTCGCTACTCGCCAGCGGTGGAACAAGTGCCTTAGGGAAAGCAGATAAATTGTGGATAATATAATAACATTACATCATAACTTTTCAGGACAAACCATGGGAACGGAAGGCAGTGGCAGTGAGAGAATGGGACTTTGGCAAGAATGACAAGGACAAAGATAATAAAGAAAGACCTAAAAGAGATGAACGCATTCTAGACAAGAGAAGACATCGCTCACCCGAGAGAAGTCCTGAACCAGGTACATTTACTCTCATTAATATCATTGTGTTTCATAAAATGTAAACCATGTGCCCTTGTGAATTGGATGGCATACAAATGTTGGATCAGGGAAATTGCTTCATTATCTAAAAATACCATGTTAACTGATGGATCTACTTAATTCAGTTTAGTATATGATACTCGTACCTTCACCATTTGCGTTACAGTCAAAAAGGTTTCTTTATTTAATTCAAATTATTTATTTCAGGCCATGTCATAGTCATATTAAACTGAAGTGCACAATAAAAATGCATTGTGACATATGATAGGGCTCAAAGCCAAATTAATATTTGAATTTCGAAATATGGTTGCTTAAGGCGCCGTAGTTTCATGGTCTTCTCTCCCTCTCACTGAGCATAAGCGTGAGCGAGATGGAAGTGCGTGCTCGGAAGCGCGTATATCATGTTTTTTAATTAAAATTTTTCGTCTGTTTAATAATAAAAAAGTAATCACTGATTTCTCTCAAACATGATACTGCCGATTTTTAGAAGCCTTTTTAATATTCTTAGCTTTTGTACATAATTTGTTACGAATATTCTAAGTGTATTTTAGACCCTTTTTGACCTATGTTCGTGATTTTTTTCTACCGAGCGAGAATTGCTTAATCATGTTTCGATTCACTGATCTCCCTGAAGAGGAGCCTCAAGATTACTATACGTATTTTTTTGAAACCATATTATTATTATAAACAGACGCATTATATTGTTTCAAAAACTCTGTTCGCTTCACTTCGCTGAACCTACGGCGCCTTAATTTTTTCACGGATTGGACCAAGAATCAACATCATTTTACATTTTTTGTAAATGGCAAGTGGTTTAATAATGCTATTAACATTTTGTTTTGCAGCAAAGAAATTCAAGAAGAAAGAGGAAGAAGCTCCAGCCAAGCTATTGGATGATCTATTCAGGAAGACAAAGACCACTCCATGCATATACTGGCTGCCGCTGTCTGCTGAAATGGTACTTATTCGATTTATTTATTACCGTAATTTTTCTAACATTGATACATATTTATATTACTGTCTTATCATAGGGTTCTCATGCTTACAATCTTCTTCCGGCGCAGGACCGGTCATTGTGACACTCTTTGGGGGAGGCCTATGTCCACCACCTCTTTCGGCTGATATGGCGATGATGATGATGATCAATCTTCGCTCTCAACAATCGCCAATAGACTATAATATTTTTGAACAAGCTAGCCAACAATATCCCACACTATGGACTTACGAAGAAAAAATTAAAAAAACATAATATATACATATGGTACACCCCCATAAAAAATATTTGCAAAATTATTTTGTACCATTTTGTGGGCTTCATTGACTTATTGAGCCTCAAAAGAATATGTTAGGTGGCTCTATAATGGATAGCCAGCATTCACTTGTTATTATTAATCTATGTACAACGGTGATAATGCCAGAAGCAATCCTTTTTTGGAGAAGTTTGCTTATATTTATATGACCCTATGTTTGAAAGTGTCCACAGTTATATCCTAGATATAATTTTTTATGTTTACAATTTCAGATCGCCATAAAAGAGGAACAGCGGCGGCAGCACATGGCCGAGCATGAGCGGCGCCTGCAGGAGCTGCGCCGCTCGCACCGCCGACACTAGCATGGTCCGTCCCACTCGATCATCCATCTTACACAAAACCCACCACACACTACACAGTACACACACACGACACATCTACACTCACTCCCCCACACCAACACCCTTATCAATTGCATAAACAAACCATCACCACTAATTATTTTGTCGCTCTGGCGGTATTTCTTTCCAGGTTGCACTTTATTAATTATGAAGAACCCTTCTCTTTTATCTCAATGTCTCTTGTTAGAGGAACATTTAAGTTCTGATTTATTGTAAGTTTTAATTGTGTAGGTTCTGTAGAAACACAAGATTATTATGAAGAAGACATTTGATTTTATTTTCTACAAAATGTTATAGAAAGGCACGCTTGGATGGAATCCTATGATTTAATTGGTCGTCGCTGATCGCGGTCGTTCGATAGACACGAGGGAACGTTCTCGGCATGCCGCGGAGGGATAGATGCACTACGTCACCGATATGCCCGCCACAACAGTCGGCCCGTTGGCCTCATCTCGAATTGACTGTCGGTCATTCAAGTGGTGTTATTGAAACGCTACTCGGCTCAAATGATACTACAAAATATAAATGCCTGACATATGTAATGACATGGAAGAAATTATGAACAATCTGAATATGACTCCAACAACATGGCGCTGGATATTGATAATCTTCAGCCACTGATGAGCTGCAATAAATAACTAAGAATGTTGTGAGCTTGAGGAGCTCCTAGCCGACGTTGCGTATAAAAGCATAAGGCAGTGGATCGATATGAATTGTGAATATACTCTCCACTGTCCGCCTATAATAGACTTAGTATGAAAAATTAGGGAATTTTGTGGTACCCGTAATGAAATTGTTTTCCAAAAACTTCCAATGTTTGATGTTCAATAAACAATATAACATTCTATGACCAATTTTTATTTCATACCTCAAGAAACTCCTAGTTATAACTTTAAATGAAAGGAAAAATTGAAAAATTTAATGCTCCGAGCCTGATTCGAATCGGCGACCACAGGCATTCATGGCCCGTCGCTACTAACCAACTGAGCTATCGGCCCAATCCGGCTCGGAGCATTAAATTTTTCCTTTCATTTAAAATTTATAATTTTCGTTAGCAGCATTACTGCTTAAAAACAAAAAATAAACTCCTAATTGTTCGTGTTCATGTTTTCGATGGCATGGAAAAGGGAGATAAGATTAAACTACACTAGTAATGTAATATTACAAATCTGCCAATCAAGGCCAGGGGACAAGATTCATACAGTACAAGTGAAGTATCATTCTTTTAGGAGGCATGTTTATAAAAACTACTGTCCTCCTTAAAACACTCAATTGCTGAAATAGAAAAGTAAATTGCATTGTGATCACACTGATCTGCCTACCCCTTCTGGGAACACGAGCGTGTATGTATGTATCAGGGATCACGAGGGATGTGGCGGATAAGATTTTTTAACATCGGATGCGGATATTTTAGGGCCCACATCTGCAGATGGGGATTTTGGGTTCAAACACTCAAATATATACGTGAATGAACAACGTACATTTTATGAGATCACGCAATCATCAAACAGGTCGAGACTAAATTACAATCGTAGCGAACAAATCGGAAACGCTGCTGCTCTTGGTCACAGAAACAAAAGGTTTTTTTTTACTAATGGCAAAAATATCTAAAACGCGCGCAGTATCTAAACGCCCCGTGGGCTTACCGCGCGCTTTTCTTGTCCTGAATTGCACTACATCCGCATCTGCAAAAACTGCATTTGTTTTTGCGGATGGGGATGCTGATGTTGAGATTCTTGCGGAACTTCCGCGGTTGCGGATGCTAATACGAATGTCTGCAACATCTGCCTATAAATAAGCAAGAAGTGCCAGGTGGTTTTTTAAATATTTTTTACTACTTGTATCCTTGCGATTTGTTAACTCATATAGGTACGATTATTTTATGATCTACATCCATTATCGAAGCCTGGTATTCAATGTTTTATAATGACAATTATCGGCTCAATTATTTAAATTATCTATATCTTGTGATTTTCCCCTTATCAATGGGATAAGAGTTGTAATACTTAGTGATAAAATTTAAAGTAGTCGTGCTGGCGGATTTGAAACGTCAGCCGCTGCTTATTTCATTAAAATTTGTGGTAATTTAGAGAAACACTATGGTGAGTACATTTCCCATTATTTAACGAAGCCTAAATCCTGCTAGCCAAATATCTAGATGTCCTCTCATTATTGGCTACATCTAAGTAGCAATGACTTGAATCTTTCAAACTGTCTCTGAAGTAGCTATTAAGAAAACTCATTGAAAAGTAAGTACCTACTTAAGTAAGGTGCACTCTATTATATATCATGGGCACTTTAGGTCAAAGTGACATGGCTTAACCCATTCGCCGCCACGGAATAAAATGCGAGGTGGCACCCTCACATTTTATTCACGCCATTTTTTATTCACACATATAATTGTTTTTGGACTTTGTATGAAGTCGGCGGCAGGTGAAAAATTCGCGGTGATTCGGGTGAGGTCGCCAGAGCTCCCGACGTTGCAATGTGTTGAGAGCGAGGGAATTTGTTCCTTCAGCTGTCTACACAACGAATCCTCAAACATATCAAGGGCCGGCAACACCCATGTTACTCCTTTGGAGTTATATGCATCTATAGGGGTTGTCTATTGTTAGCCCGACATTCATATACTATAATAATCATTTGCCCGAACTTCGCTTGCTCGAATTTCATTTGCCCGAATGTTTCGTTTACCATAATAGTTAATTGACATACCCTTGTTTACCCGAATATTGGATGTCATAATGATACGAATGCCATACGTATTGTATTCCAGATTATTTTTTGCAATAATATTATTTAATAGAATATTGAAACGCCATACTAAACATGAATTCGGATTCATCTTTGTTAATTTGCTGGTTTTTCCGCTCTTTTATAAAAAAAATAACCTCGAAGACGAAAGCGGGAGCAAAGCTCCCGCTTCCGCCTTCTAACCTATCCGCGATCCGAGTCGGTTTTGCCACTAAGCCCCTGTTCCCTACTGCCTACGATACAACACTATCTTGGCATTAGGTAATCTCAGAGAAAAGTTCATTTTTACTTAGTGGCAAAACCGACTTGGATCGCGGATAGGTTCGAGGTATTTTTTTTAAATATTAGACACTGCAATACGTACCCACTTTATCACATAAGAATATTATGGATGTTGAGATGGATGGCAAATGATATTATGGCATGTGATAGTTATGGATTACAATGATTATGGAAAATGAGATTATTGATAATGATATTATGGAAAACAAAGATTCTGGCATATAATTATTATGGTAAACAATGAGTATGGCATACAAAATTATAGAAAAATACATTATGGCAGTTGTATATTATGGCAGATAAAATTCGGGCAAATGAAATTCTGGCAAGCAAGAGTATACCGTCTATAGGCTGCGGTGTCCGCTTACCATCAGGCGGGCCGTACGCTTATTTGCCATCGTAGTTGTGTAAAAAAAATGAGTTAGTTCAAGTGAGCGGCGGCGAATGGGTTAAATTCGAATAAAGAAAAATCCTCTTACTACGAATTTTGCTTTGCTTTGACATAAAGTGCCAATGTCATAAATTATAGCCCAAGCACTTTATTTTCATTAATATGGAAAAAAATGGAAATTTGGAAATAATTCATCATAACAGCAGTTTTTTTGTGTGTAACTGATATATCATTTTAGTAATTATGTAGACTCAAAATCCACCAAAATAGAGGCAAGAATAATAAAAAATCACACAAAAAACATAATGGATGTGTCATTTATTTTTCTATATATACTTCCCGATGGAAATTTTGGTGGATTCTTGGATAAGGCATCTTAGAATAACATTTGAAACTTAAACAAACAAAAAAAACGCAGTTATAAATTAATGTTTGAAAAAAAAACGTAATTTTCCTGGGGTATTAGCGCAACGTCGATTATTAGGATCTTTACCTTTATTCAGAGCAATGAGGCATAATTCAATGTCGGAGAGGCAACCAGATGGCTCGCGGTATTTGAGCTCCCGAAGTGTTGTGGAACCAGCACTGCCAGTACAGCAACTACAGCAGAGGCCCCGCACCGTGCCTCCCACGCAAAAATTGTCCATGGCAATTGATTGCAAAACCTTTTATTGCGCGTATTCCCAATTTGTCGAATTTCGCGTTTGTAAGGGTGGCCACAGAGGGATGAAATTTCATGGGAGAGGGATGGCATTTGTGCATATCATTTATCACATCATGCAAGACTCGTAAAACAAATGCCATCCGATTTCAATGATTTTAAGTGGATTTTTCCTAAGTTCTCGTCCACCACGTCTTTTTTCCGGCTTTCAACTCTGAAGGACGGATCGATAACCGCCCCGGCCGGGAAGGATGGCATTTTTTTCCAGGGTCTGTATGTGATGAAGAACAAGCATGCCAATTTTCAAGCGGTTGCCTAACAATTTTTTTTTCTTCGCTCGCCTACAGGGCTCCGGTCACACTAGGAGGGATGGCATAAAAGTTTCATTATATAAACAGCGTACACAATTTCAGGCAACTGCTGTTTCATCCGGTTGCCTCGTGATATTTTTTTTTTACCACCGCACCCCCCTCCTATTTCCGAACCAGTCACAGTTGGCTCATTTCGGGTAGCACAGGGCGGTTCCACATCACTTCGGGAGCTCAAATACCGCGAGCCATCCGGTTTCCTTTCCAACATTGAATTACGCGTCATTGCTTTAACTACTTATTTATATTGATTAATAAGGTATACAGAATTATAGCGAAATAGGCTGATGACTTACAAAAGTATCTACATTAATGTTTAACTGCAATGCAATCCGATGAATGCCCTAAACATGACCGCATAAGTGCCAACTGTATAAATATGGATGCATACAATTTGCTCATAAATATGTCCCAAAACTCTTATGACTTACTTATTTACGAGAGGATGTTATCGATAAATATTTTTGCACTTGACTGTACATGGACATTCCTAAGGTTCGAGTGTCATGGTGGTATGCCGTAGCACTCCTGGCGGTGGGTGCAGCCCAGAATCCCATCACTCTCGAGGAGTGGCTACGAGGAGACTTTACTCAACGGGGTTTCACCGGAACTTGGATTTCGGGTAATTATTGCTATTTCGTTTTAGTAGGCGTTATTGAAATATTTAAGCCACCGTATCTAAATACAAATACAATTTTCAGATACTGAATTCACTTACGTAATTCCTGGTGAATCCGGGATCTATGTCTACGATGCCTCAATACTCGAAAGCAGGGTACTCGTGTCCGGCGAACTTATGGTTTGTACCTAATACTTACCTGGTGGCACTTCAAAAAAAGCGTCGGATGGTGGAAAGTGTAATAGCTACCAGCGTTATTTTTACGTGCATTATCAGATACCTAAATTACCTGTCGATTTGCCTGGGCTACAAACTTAAATGTTGTGTTTTTATAGGCTTTTCTGAATACCTCCAACCCCATCTTGTCTGCGGATAGACAATACATTCTGGCTCCTAGCGAGGTTCAACAAGTGAGTACATAGTAAAATAATAAATAAAACTTAATAATAGTACATCCTAAAAGATGTAATTTAAGGTATTCGACTGACTATTTACTTTGCCGACTGTGGCTATACATACATAAAAAAGTAACAATTAATAACTACAACTAAACCCTCGACATTTTCATTTCAAAGTCCAATATCTCAAAAACGGCTGAACAGATTTTCATGGAACATGGCTAAGAACACTCGGGATAAAATTGTCTATGACACAAAAAAACTAAACGAAAATCGGTTCATCCATTTGGGAGCTACAATACCACAGACAGACACGTTAAACTTAAGAGGGCACCGAGCTTCTGGCGCGAGTTGATTTTAGGTATTCTATGCGTTCCGTGCATTTGTGTGTGTGACGCATACAGGCAGGACCGAGCGAGCGCTGGCTGGAGTTGTGCGCCGAACGCCTACATAGAACGGAAAGAATGGCGGCAAATGGCACTATAAATGCTTTCAGCGAGGGTGTTACCAATATTTACAAAATTTAAGCAACCAGAACAATTTCAAATAGTTTTATTGATAAAATTCACATTTAGAGAAACCTTAATGCATATTTTTTGTAGTCGTCGATTGAAATCTGTGTATTAAGATTTCATAGAGAATACCGCAACGTCACTCTTTTCATCGTTGAATAGTCTATGTTGCTTCCGAAACAACCGAAATAACTTTTTCGATACGCTCTAGGCAACCGAAAAAAAATTGAAAATAGAACTTCGTATTTCAATAATATGTGTCCTTGTTTATCGAGACTCGATCAGATACAAAATTGCCTATCTATGGCGTTACGGAACGTAGTAGCGTCGCGTCATCTGTCAAAAATCTACTTAAAGTTGCTGCTGTATCCAGGGCATGAAAAAAAACTACGCTTTGTGATTGACCAATCCTAGCACAGTACTGCAACATTACGGACGCTGGTGGTGTGATTATCTATGGATTATCTTGTGTAAAAGAAGTCGGATAGTAGAACAAGACAATATAGTACTTACGATATTCCGTTTTCGTATTAATGACTTGAATTATTAATTTTAATGAACTCGTACAAAAAGTATTGTTCACAATACTGTCATAATCAAGCTTTTTAATCTCGTACCTTACTTAGGCCACTCAGCAAGCTTCGTGGCCTAAACACGGTACTCGACTAAAAAGCTCTCTATTTTAACACAATTGTGAAAAATACTATTTTTTATTTATAATTAACGTCGTTGGTAGGTTATAGTAACTGCGATGAATGACTAATTGGTATTTTAGATACAATAGAAGTTCAATAAAATTAACTCAATAATGTAAAATATTAGAACGGCTAAATAAGATGAAAATCTCAGTAGGCTGACTACGTTCATATGGGAAGCTGTTTTTTTTTGTGGAGCCCCGCAACTCCCGCAACCTTTACCAGGTCATCAGTCCACCTTGCCGGGGGCCTACCCATGCTGCGCCTTCCGGTACGTGGTCGCCACTCAAGAACCTTTCTGCCCCAACGGCCATTGGTTCTACGTGCTATGCGCCCCGCCCACTGCCACTTAAGTTTAGCGATCCGGAGGGCTATATCGGTTACCTTGGTTCTGCTGCGGATAGCCTCATTTCTGATGCGATCACGCAGAGAAACTCCCAACATGGCCCTCTCCATTGCCCTTTTGGTGACTTTGAGCCTTCTTATGAGGCCCATAGTAAGCGAACACGTTTCAGTGCCGATGATAGTTACAGAAATTTTGAAACAAAAAATTTAGAACGAAAATAATTAGGACTAGCGATTATTATGACTACAATATTGGTACACTACAATACAGGTTGATTGCTAAGGTGCGGTAAATAACCTTTTAAAGAGGTATAGTTAAATTGATATAAGCTGTCCATTTAGCACTTGAAAGCTTATCTTGTGAACACCGGGCTGTTTCCGCAAACCGCCGACCAGATAAAATTAAGCAAGTAACAATATAACCATCTCGTCTAAGTCACAAGGTTGAAATTGGTACCTATAGCGTAACTCAGTAAGAAAGTCATTTGGTCAATAACAATATTTGTGGAAGCACTAAAACGTCATTATCGAAAGTCTCTCAGAACTCTTTTATACAGTATTGAATTTCCACCCCTTAGCGGATGATATCCATAAAAACTAACCTATAGTCTTCCCTGACACTCAAGCTATCTCTATACCAAATTTCATCTAAATCGGTTAAGCGGTTTAAGCGTAAAGAGGTAACAGACAGACAAACAGAAAGTCAGACAGACACACTTTCACATTTATAATATTAGTATGGAACTAGATGTTTTTTTGTGGTTGTCACACTGCCCTCGCGTCTCGCCACTGCCACTGCCAACGGACTCGCATGCGGAGACACCGCACCAACGTCCGAGTTTCCTCCGCATCTCCGTCCGGGGATGCGATGCGCGACGTCCCGCGCTAAAATTCGTACGGAACTACGGAGCTCGGTGTGACATACCCTGCGGCACGCACCGCGTCTGCGTCCGAGTGCGCGAGTCGTCTTGCGTCTCGTTCCTCCGCGCGTCCAGGCGGAGCCAGTGTGTCGTACCATGCGATTTTTCTATACAAAATCAAGCTTCTACATACAAAGTTAAAAAACGCATCAACGGACGCCGCTGCGAGATGCGGAGCAGTTTGACTAGTAGGTAGGTATAGGTAGGTGCTGAGTATGCTTATACGAAGCAACAGGAGTATTCTCTACTTCAAAATTCTCGGTATGTAGGTAGATGTCTTGCCCAAGAGAGATTAATTTATTTGCTTGTAAAATATTTGTAGCTTATTGTTGAACATTAAACAATAAATAAATAAGTAACAAAATAAAGAACCATCGAAATAAGGACAGTACGGCGATAAACCATATTAATTTGCAACGAGAGTGACAGCCGGTACCGGCGCACAGTCCCTGGGCTTATAATTTGTAGTTAAATGACTTTTACTTACCTTGATTTTTCATTCAACCGTTTAGCATTTTTTTTTCGCCAACCTCTCCTCTTCCTTGCTCTATTTGCTTTGTTGCCCATAGCAAACAACACAAAATTCGTCGTTACTTTTACAAATCGTGCGTAAGGTCAAGCGACACAGCCTCCCCGTCTGACAGCCGAAGCAAGACTAAAGCGGATAGGGGGGAAGCGCGGCGGCTCTAGCTAAAATGAGCGGAACGTGCGCGACTTTAGTTATTTCCTTTGTATCGCTAAAAAAATCCACATTTTACGCATAAACGTCATAGATATCGTTTACTTCTGTCATTATTCAAAACCTGATGACCTACCGTGAAGTATTTACGCCGTACTAAGGTTATTTTTTCATTTTTAGAGGTAACTTTGGATTTCTTTTCTATCGAGGAAAGTATAAGTCATCGAATTTCTAAACCAAATAATTGATAGAGTGAATCCTCAAATATCTTCTATAGGAATTGCAGAACTAAAGCTTTAGTAATAACAATACTGCAATGTTAAAACGAGCGCAAAAATTTCATAATTTCTTCGGTGCAGCCTTAAAACCCCTCTCTTGGCGTCGGGGGTTAAAAGTACAATTCAGTTATAAATCGGTAGGTACCTATGCATTCCGCACTGAAACTTATATTTGAATCACAAAGTTCTAATATCTTATTCATTAATTCTTTTTAATTAGTTATCTAGCTAATTGGTGAGTCAGAACGTGATACGAATATTAATGTTATTTAGAATTAAGATAGACATATATACAGGGTGTAATATTCAAATGGGGTATTGAGGGAAAATCTGAAACTACAAAAGATACGGAAATTTGCTCTTAGGATTCAAGAAACCGAATTAAAAAAAAAAACTGCTTTCCAAGATTTTCAAGCCCCGTTTGAATACATCCTGTATGTATTTAGATAGGTTCTATTAGTTTGATAAAATACCTTAACTACTGAGGCCGTAAAAAGTTGTGAATTTCACCATCATCTTTGTCTTATAGGTGTACAGATACTCAACAACAGCGAGGTTTGCTCTATACCACATCGCAACAGGGTGAGTAATTGTTATATTATTTTAACTTTCTAGTTCCCAATCAGGGTGTTTGTGGCCTGCTGTCACAAAAACTGCCTGATCTCTAAAATGGCCAATAAGTACCTACATCCGTAGTACCAGTTGTTAGCGAGGCGCGGAGGGCTGTACGAAGTTAGATACACTAGTGTTCGGCGTCCCCTAGGTCCGTATTAACCCCGCCTATAAATAAATAATTACCATCTAATCTTCCAAATCTAAAGCTTTACTTTATATTCGATCTGTATGTGCATTACCTACGCTACGGCCTTTGTATCTTATTATACTCGTTATAGGGAGGTAACCTTAGTAGCTGACCATCAGCGTCTCCAACTATGCATCTTCGGAGGCGGGCACTCTCTAGCCTACGTACTAGACAACAACGTGTATTACCTGCCCGAGAATTCTACTGCGGCTATCCAGCTCACCGACGATGGTATTCCCGGCGTCGTGTACAACGGCCACGCGGACTGGGTCTACGAAGGTAACGGTTGAGGGAATTAGGTTACGGTGATAATAATCGCTGACCATGAGCGTGCAAGTGTGCGTCGTCGGAAGCGGGACTTAACCCTTTTTCATGCACACGCCGGCCTGGAAAAGGGTTAACAAGGAATTAAAGCGGTTACACAATACACACGCCGACTTTTTGAAGCGATACCTATAAACCCGCGTTTCATGAACGCGCGACACTAGCTATACATATCACCTGTCCTAACCATTAATCACCTGTATCGTAACATCTCTTAGTTAATCTGTGAAAGCTCCTCCCCTCCGTTTGATTTTCATTTGTTGTCGCCTATAGGTAACGGACACGCTGGCTGAACCGCTGTAGGAAATATGTAGTCGGTATAATATCCACCACAATGGTGGCAAACAAGCTTACAGCCTGTCTGATGGTACACGGGCCCGTAGCTTTACTCCAGAGTGCACGTGCAGCAATAGACAAATGCACGCTTTTTGGGTCTACGAAGGGAACTATAAGAAGCGCTCATAGTCTAGGGACGCCTGCGAGTCGGAAACGATAACGCAGGTTAAGCAATGATGGCAGCGGTCAGTCTATGGATGGATGACCGCCTGATGTTTGGGTGGTTAATATAAATGAGCGCTTCCGTGCTTTGGAAGGCACGCTAAGCAGTTAATCCCGGCTGCTGTCTATTACAGTAGTCTATAGCCAAGTTAGAGGGTTTCGGGCGGCTTAAGAACTTCTAACAGCCGAGTTGCCCACTTACTTGACAAATGGGGGACAACTGTCACTCGCGTCCGCAGAAGCTACCTACCGCAACCCTGCACGTATCCCATGTGTGGTACTAAAGAGTGACAAACTTTAAAATTTTGCCATACGATTAAATAAAACTATAAGATAATAAGATGACATTCCAGTGGTATAAAAGATGTTTAATTTCAGAGGACGTAATGTACACTGGACAAGCCACGTGGTTCAACCCGGACGGCACGTACCTGGCGTTCGCCAGCTACAATGACACGCAAGTCGAGAGCTATTTCTACTACTACTTCGTGGACAAGAGCGACCCTGACGACTTGTACCCTGAACTTCTTGACCTTAAGTATCCTAAAGTAAGTGATACTTAAAAAGATAAACTCTCGAACTCGTATATATTGTACTTCCATACAAACCTATGTCGCCCCCTGTTTTTCCCCCGGGAGATTTTCCGGGATAAAAAGTATTATATGCATTTATGCAGGCTTGAAGTCTTGACTCAACATGTAAAAAAGATTTCAGCATTCTAATATACAATATTGAATAACCATGCAGTTGATTGATGTTATGAACATTGAAATGCGAATACCTACTATCTACCGAATATATTCTGCTTCATAGCGCAATCATAAAATATTTAAGATCACGTTCTTTTTAAATATGACTGCATAACAACATAATTTCACGCATCCAGTCTTAAATGGTTGGTCCGCTTTTGAGTGCAAATTCTCTCTGATGAAAGCCGGTGGCCCTGATGGTGGTAACTCTTGGGTCACAAAAAGGTGTAAAACTAGGAAAAATGTTGTCCTATTTATCTTTGATTTTGTGACTATACTGGCATGGGAAAAATGTTCGTGTTCGAATTGAAATTGAAGCTAAAACAAATTGGGGCCTTTGGCTACCCCGTATAAAGTCAGTCAATCATTACGTTCTATTCCAGGTGGGCTACGAAAACCCAACAGTGAGCCTGCGCGTGATCAATCTGGAACGATTGGTGTCGGAGGGTGTATGGGATTGGCAGACGCTAGCCGCGCCCGACGCGGTCACCGACGACCACATCCTCGGCGGCATCGTCTGGCCCACCACCTACGAGATCGCCGCCCACTGGCTGAACAGACGGCAGAACTACACTGTGCTTAGGTTCTGCAATGTGGTCACTGGACTCTGCCCCGTGAGTATAAAGCCTTAGTTGCTCGTGTCTAAGTGCCTTAGTCGCGCTCGACGCGGTTACCGACGACCACATCCTCGGCGGCATCGTCTGGCCCACCACCTACGAGATCGCCGCCCACTGGCTCAGCAGGTGGCAAAACAACACTGTGCTTAGATTCTACAATGTGGTCACTGGACTCTACCCCGTGAGTATAAAGTCTTAGTTGTTGGTGTCAGAGTGCCTTTGCCGCGCCCGACGCTGTCACCGACGACCACATCCTCGGCGGCGTTGTCTGGGCCACCACCTACGAGATCGTCGCCCACTGGCTCAACAGGCGGCAAAACTACACTGTGCTTAGGTTCTGCAATGTGGTCACTGGACTCTGCCCCGTGAGTATAAAGCCTTAGATGCTGGGGTCTGAGTGCCTTTGGGATTGGCAGACACTGACCGCGCCCGACGCTGTCACCGACGATCATATCCTCGGGGGCTTCGTCTGGCCCACCACCTACGAGATCGCCGCCCACTGGCTGAACAGGCGGCAAAACTACACTGTGCTTAGGTTCTGCAATGTGGTCACTGGACTCTGCCCCGTGAGAATAAAGCCTTAGATGCTGGGGTCTGAGTGCCTTTGGGATTGGCAGACACTGACCGCGCCCGACGCTGTCACCGACGATCATATCCTCGGGGGCTTCGTCTGGCCCACCACCTACGAGATCGCCGCCCACTGGCGGAACAGGCGGCAAAACTACACTGTTCTTAGGTTCTGCAATGTGGTCACTGGACTCTGCCCCGTGAGTATAAAGCCTTAGATGCTGGGGTCTGAGTGCCTTTGGGATTGGCAGACACTGACCGCGCCCGACGCGGTCACCGACGATCATATCCTCGGGGGCTTCGTCTGGCCTACCACCTACGAGATCGCCGCCCACTGGCTCAACAGGCGGCAGAACTACACTCTGCTTAGGTTCTGCAATGTGGTCACTGGACTCTGCCCCGTGAGTATAAAGCTTTAGTTGCTGGTGTCTGAGTGCCTTTGCCGTGCCCGACGCGGTCACCGACGACCACATCCTCGGCGGCGTCGAGACCCCTCAAAATGTTACTGCGGAGTGTCAAATGACGCGTTGTGGACCGTGACAACATTATTATAAATCCTTTACCTTCCGTTTCTTACAAAATGGACAACCGTGTTCCTATAATGAACATACCGTATAGAGTTTTTTGTATTTAGGTACTGGTTCTATAGGTGTACTTTTGTAAATTGTTTAACAACCTACCTAAACTTAAATGCTTGAAAATTAGCGTAAACCTTTCAACCCACATGCACACAAATTACATACCTACCCTTTGAATGAGTTGTCTATTTTCGCCCGCATAGTTTTAATAGATACCTACCTAATAAAAATTGCCTATTTAGCGATCGTTAAATATATTCAATGATATTTTTATTTGCATATTACACAAGGACAATTTTCAATGAGGTCGCGTGAGGATAATGAGGCTCTTTATAGTTATTATGCCAATACTATGAGTCCTAGATACCTAGTTTACAAGAAGCCCAAAGTACCTATAATGTATCGTCCTATCTTCACGCGACGTACTGACGATGACGATTTAATTTCTTTACGAATAGAACTGACAATACCTATCAAATTCAACGTAGATACTTAAATTCTAAATAAAATTCTGTCAAAAATTTGGTACAAGCTTTTATTGCCGACTGTACTTTTCTGTACACCGTCATCAACTACTCGTTGAGACGATTCTAACGAGCTTAAACTCAACGGGTTACGTCGTTCACCGGCGGGAAGTAAGTCAAAATTAACTTGCAAGATTTCATTACAGAGACCGGAACAGGTGAAACTAAATAAAAGCCTGTAAAAAGCAAATGAAGGGAATTATTTTGTCCTCACATAGAAGCGTCTCATCGTCACGACCACTTCCCAGACATTTATTCATTTAATCGTATGGCGTTCTTTAGAATAGGCGAATATCCATGTGATATTTTTATTGGAGCGCTTATATCGCCGAAATGTTGTCGCTCATTTAGCACCACCCAGGGGACACGTGCAGGGTTGTGCTAGGTAAATCCTGCGTACGCGTGCAAAAGCTTGTCCCCCAAACACTTCCCAAACAGGTCTCCCCATATGCATGCTGAAATCATCATAACATTTTTGTAGGAAGAGGAGCATCGTCAACAGCCGAATGGTTGGGTGCCCATAGTCCTGCCCAGGTTCAGCGACGCTGGAGACTTCTACGTGTCCACTCGCTGGTCGCTGGAACAGGCTGACGGCAACATCTGGCAACACCTTTACCTCAGCATGCGTATTAACGGCCAGATCGTGTCTAATTCCATCACGCCTGGCGCTTTCACCGTCAACAGCTTCGTGGGAATGGATGAGTCTACACTTTCTTAGTGAGTACAAAACTCGTCGCTATTCCAAGGGTCGTACCTACCATGTTTAGCAGACTACGTTTGTATTTGTACTTACTAGACCATAGACCTGGGACTGACCCTGACATCAGGCTGCGTGGATACTTCCGATTACTGACAATATCTGTACTTGGATACAGCTATATTTATGCATGGATTTCCCTATCGACTACAACGTAACAATGCGTCAACTGCTTACTCTCTTGCTCTCTACGGGCGAGTTGCACCAAGCCAAGGTTAGCAAGTTTCTATAGAAGGACAGCTGCAGCTGGCGCCGGTCATATGGCTATTTAACGGTGATCTGTAATCGTTTGTTAGTGCAACTCATCCTTACGATTGTAACTGGTTTTGTGCAAATCACTTTAGGTGGGTCCAACATGGAAATGGAGTGTTCTAACAGGGTGTATGTTCCCAGCTACTTCACCCGCACCGTAACGGACTCGCCGTGGCAGTCGCAGGTGCACGCGGTGGGCGCGCAGGCGCGCTGCCTGAGCTGCGCGCTCGTGCTGCCCGACGGCGGCCCGTGTGCCTGGGCCGCCGCCACCGCCAGCACCCGCGGCGCCTACATGACCATCACGTGCTCCTCGCCTGACGAGCCGTCCGCAGTCTACATCGTCAATCCGAGGGTGAGTCAGTCTACGAAGGCGCAGTCTGGGCGCCTGTCGTATCGCATAATGTTGATCGTCCTAAAAAATTTTGGCCGAGAATGTTTGGCATAATGTTGAGTGGCATACTACTTATTTAGCCTATTCATTTTTGCGCATACACATTTAAAAGCCTAAAGTATGTTTATCCTAATATTGATTATTCGAACATCGAATTACCTAAAAAGTAATAGTCCTAATTTTCATTGACAAAGTAATAATTTTGCTTTTTGTTAAACGTGCTAAAATTAAACCACCTATACTATTTTTTTCCTAAAGTTTTATACTATTTGTAAACTCTGAGCAGACCCGACCTACATCTAGATAAATAAAATAGGTTCGTTAGTTGCCTCTTGCCCCTCAGAGCAGAAATAGGGGCCCCGCGAAGCGGGGCTCCGTCGACACGAAGGCGGGTCATAGGTTATTCAAGTATTAGGCAATTCTTAGCTGAGGCAACCTTCATTTAGAACAATTATATAGGTTCGTTAGTTGCCTTTTGTCCCTCAAAGCAGAAATAGGGGCCCCGCGAAGCGAGGCTCCGTTGACAATAGGGCGGGTCATAAGTTCTTAAAGTACGTACCTAAATAGGAAAGATTAGGTAACCACAAATAAAACATTTATTTTTACTATTTATAAACTCTGAGCAGACCCGACCTACATGTAAATAAATAAAATAGGTTCGTTAGTTGCCTTTTGCCCCTCAGAGCAGAAATAGGGGCCCCGCGAAGCGGGGCTCCGTCGACATGAGGGCTGGTCATAAGTAATTCAAGTATTAGGCAATTCTCAGCAGAGCCAACCTTCATTGAGATAAATTAGATAGGTTCGTTAGTTGCCTTTTGTCCCTCAGAGCAGAAATAGGGGCCCCGCGAAGCGGGGCTCCGTCGACATGAGAGCGGGTCATTTGTTATTCAAGTAATAGGCAATTCTAATAGATATGTATGCGTAACAAAATGTATGCACAACATTTTTAGCACATTAAATATTAGTAACATCAAAGTTATGCACATCAATCATTCTAAAAAAAAACCTTCGACACAATAAACATTCGGACAATAAATATTTAGGACAATCGATATTAGGAACAACAATTTCGGCAAATAAAAAATATGCACAACAATGTTTATGCAATTCGATATTCGGCACAAAGTTGGTATGCGACAAAATATTAGGATCAACAATTTTATGCCACCCGATATAGACCCGCGCAGTCTATTAGCTACTTGTCGCACGCTGCCTGAGCTGCGCGCTCGTGCTACCCGACGGCGGCCCGTGCGCCTGGGCCGCCGCCACCGCCAGCACCCGCGGCGCCTACATGACCATCACGTGCTCCTCGCCTGACGAGCCGTCCGCAGTCTACATCGTCAATCCGAGGGTGAGTCAGTCTACGAAGGCGCAGTCTATTAGCTACTTGTCGCACGCTGCCTGAGCTGCGCGCTCGTGCTACCCGACGGCGGCCCGTGCGCCTGGGCCGCCGCCACCGCCAGCACCCGCGGCGCCTACATGACCATCACGTGCTCCTCGCCTGACGAGCCGTCCGCAGTCTACATCGTCAATCCGAGGGTGAGTCAGTCTACGAAGGCGCAGTCTATTAGCTACTTGTCGCACGCTGCCTGAGCTGCGCGCTCGTGCTACCCGACGGCGGCCCGTGCGCCTGGGCCGCCGCCACCGCCAGCACCCGCGGCGCCTACATGACCATCACGTGCTCCTCGCCTGACGAGCCGTCCGCAGTCTACATCGTCAATCCGAGGGTGAGTCAGTCTACGAAGGCGCAGTCTATTAGCTACTTGTCGCACGCTGCCTGAGCTGCGCGCTCGTGCTACCCGACGGCGGCCCGTGCGCCTGGGCCGCCGCCACCGCCAGCACCCGCGGCGCCTACATGACCATCACGTGCTCCTCGCCTGACGAGCCGTCCGCAGTCTACATCGTCAATCCGAGGGTGAGTCAGTCTACGAAGGCACAATCTATTAGCTACTTGTCGCACGCTGCCTGAGCTGCGCGCTCGTGCTGCCCGACGGCGGCCCGTGCGCCTGGGCCGCCGCCACCGCCAGCACCCACGGCGCCTACATGACCATCACGTGCTCCTCGCCTGACGAGCCGTCCGCAGTCTACAACGTCAATCCGAGGGTGAGTCAGTCTACGAAGGCACAGTCTATTAGCTACTGCATGGTCGCACGCTGCCTGAGCTGCGCGCTCGTGCTGTCCGACGGCGGCCTGTGTGCCTGGGCCGCCGCCACCGCCAGCACCCGCGGCGCCTACATGACCATCACGTGCTCCTCGCCTGACGAGCCGTCCGCAGTCTACATCGTCAATCCGAGGGTGAGTCAGTCTACGAAGGCACAGTCTATTAGCTACTTGTCGCACGCTGCCTGAGCTGCGCGCTCGTGCTGCCCGACGGCGGCCCGTGCGCCTGGGCCGCCGCCACCGCCAGCACCCGCGGCGCCTACATGACCATCACGTGCTCCTCGCCTGACGAGCCGTCCGCAGTCTACATCGTCAATCCGAGGGTGAGTCAGTCTACGAAGGCACAGTCTATTAGCTACTTGTCGCACGCTGCCTGAGCTGCGCGCTCGCTCGTGCTGCCCGACGGCGGCCCGTGTGCCTGGGCCACCGCCACCGCCAGCACCCGCGGCGCTTACATGACCATCACGTGCACCTTGCTTAATTCTGAGGCACGGCAGTGCCCCCGCCAAGTCGAGCAAATCAGCGGTACGGCCGAACCGTCCTTTTTTCGAAGCAGTTCAGGCCATTTTCGACCCCCCAATAACTTGATTGTGGGTAAAACTAAAAGCCTGAATTTCCAGTAACCAAGCAGGCATTGTATAAACAGTATATTTCAAATTCATTAAATTTTTACCGGTAGTTTAAGAATTATAACTAGTCAAAGTTTCTTAATTTTGTCACTGACCGACTCACTGACTGATCATCAAAAGTCTAAGGCACTTCTAGCGGACATAGAAGCTTCAAATTGAGAATACAATTAGTGTTTAGTGTAGTAATCAAGGGAAAACTAAAATATTTTGCAAATGTCCAGTTTTCTAGATAACCAACTGCAGTTTTAGGTATGCAAAAATTCATAAATGCAGTAAAGCTGTGTCATTGCCAAGTTGTAGAATTTTATATAGCTAGCAATTAAAGAATAATAAAAATGCCTGAGACTTGGTACTTACTACGTAATATACTAATATCTCACAAGTTTGTACGATGGAAGAGTTTCAAGATTTGGCCTCTTTTTTACTTGGAATGTTTTTTACGGGTTATGTATCCGTGGGGCCTTTGTTTTCCGCAGTCGTATTTCTTGTAACAAGAGAGCAACCTTCTTTAATTAGGCGTAATAATTTGTCACACAGACCGCTGAAGTCCTGGCGACCTGGGAGGACAACGCCGCAGTCCGCTTCAACCTCGTCGGCAAGAACCGTCCCCAGAGCATCATCACGACCGTGCCTCTCGAGAATGGGTTCCCGGCGCCCGTGAGGCTGTTCCTGCCCCCGGGGCTCGATATCAATGACCCCAACACCAAGTACCCCTGCGTGTTCTACGTGTACTCCGGCCCTAACACCAACACCGTCTACGATACTTTCACCGTCGGTAAGTACCTATATGATTTGAGTGTTAAGGCGCCGTAGGTTCAGCGAAGTCAAGCAAACAGAGTTTTTGAAACAATATTATGCGTCTGTTTATAATAATACTTATGGTTTCATAAAAATACGAATAGTCTTGAGGCTATTTTGCAGGGAGATCAGTGTATCGAAACATGATTAAGCAATTTTCGCCCGATAGAAAAAAGACACGAACATAGGTCTAAAAGGGTCTAAAATACACTTACAATATTCGTAACAAATTATGCACAAAAGCTAACAATATTAAAACGGCTTCTAAAAATAGTCAATATCATGTTTGAGAGTTCTCTCAGTGACTACTTTTTTATTTATTACGGCAAAATAATAATAATTAAAAAACATGATATACGCGCCTCCGAGCACTATCTCGCTCACGCTTATGCTCAGTGAGAGGGAGAGTAGACCATGAACCTACGGCGCCTTAAGGAAGCTCAACACTTGTGATTGAGTTTCTGCGGCATCAATTATACACAACTAGCTTCTGCCCGAGACTCCGTCCGCGTGGAACTCGGTTATATCGTAGCTCCATACAAACTTTCACCCCCCATTTCACCCCCTTAGGGAACGATTTCCGGAATAAAAACTATCCTATGTCCTTCCCCAAGACTCAAACTATCTCTATACCAAAATTCATCCAAATCGATTCAGCGGTTTAAGTGAGAAGAGGTATCAGACAGACAGACACACTTTCACATTTATAATATTAAGTACTAGCTTCTGCCCGCGACTCCGTCCGCGTGGAACTGGTTTATATCGCACCTCCATACAAACTTTAACCCCCCATTTCACCCCCTTAGGGAATGATTTCGGGGATAAAAACTATCATATGTCCTTCCGCGGGACTCAACTATCTCTATACCAAATTTCACCTAAATCGGTTCAGCGCTTTAAGCGTGAAGAGGTCACAGGCAGACAGACAGACAGACACTTTCGCATTTATAATATTAGTATGGAAGTATGGATGGATATAGTATGGATTAGATAGCACTTCTCGGTGTATTGTAATGTAGCCTGTTCTAAATTCAAATATCTTCAAGTGGGTACTGGTACTGACGAAGTCATATTAGTACACTCAGGCGTCCGTCCACCGTGGCCACGTATCGTAACGCGTGCACGACTTTTTTTGCAATACTTCCATTAAATTTGAGCGATCGTTGCGGTCTAAAAATAACTCACGTTTTCTCTTAAATTTGTTTCTCATGTAATGGTCATTATCATAGCTTCGGCCGCCTACGAAACCAGTTACGTAGAATAAAGGAGCGACAACACCGGTGCGTTACGCTGCGTATACGCGTTGACGTGTCGTATGCGTCACGTATTCTTCATACATTTTGCTGCGTTTACGGTGCGTTAGCGTATTTTGAGCAGCGCTCCATTATTTATCTTACTACGACTACGTACCTAGAATTCTTCTTCCTTGTAGAAAACCTGTTACGATCGGAAAACACTAGGTAGATTAGGTTCGTTAAGAGGCCGTATCGGCCCGGAAAAAGGTCGATTGTAGGTATATTACCCGTCTCCCGAGCGCGCCAGCGCAGGTGTCGTGGTGGGGGTCGAGCGAGGCTGCTAGGTCGGCGTAGAAAAGTTTTGATACTTTAACCGTTTTATCTGAGGTTTTCGTTACTTAATATTTGTATTCATATAAATATATAAATGTTGTATATATAAATACATATGCAACACATGTGTTGTATATGTGTTTATACGTGTTGTGTTGAAATAAAATATCAGGCAAGCAACAAAAAAAAATCTCACGTATTTTCTGTGTGAACATGATACGGAGTATCAAAATTATGCACAAATAATATTCGGGCTATTGAAATTCAGCGTAATCGAACTATGCGAATCTCAATTCTGCCAAAACAGTTTATTATGCGAAAAGTCAATTATGGCTACATAGACTATGCGAAATTAAATTCTTACTAAAAAAAGACCGGGTTGCACTCCGGGAGTGCCGGCAGAAAAGAAAACTTGAATAATTTTAATTTTGCAAAAAAACCCTTCCTCCCCCCTCCCTCCGTATGAGCTTAATCACCTGATAAATTTTAATAATTCGTTAACCTTTCCAGATTCCAGCGTTTTGCTGATTTCGTTATAGTCTGGTATAAATCTTTAGGACAACTAAATATTTTCTCTCTCTTTACTTTACCAAATGAACGGTTTGTCTTCCTAGGCGCCATACTTGAATCTAAAATAATAAAACCAATCAATTTATGAATATTGTTTTATAGTACTACATTAGCGACATGAATAGTAAGAATCTGCCCAAAGAATAGATGGGCGATAAAAAGATATGGAGATAAAACATGTTGCACCGTACGTCCACAACTAATTAATTTTTCCTATATTTGTTGGAGTTGCATATTCACGCCATATCATATAGATATGTCAAACGAGCCCAAAGTCGATGGGGCTGCGTCTTTTAATAACGGACTTCCATGGCTACCTTCCAGTTCCATTATCAGATCCTGGTTACCATATAGAACCAAAGTACTCGTCAAGACGAATTACACGACCCCAAACTTGATGGGGTTGCGTCGTTTAATTACGGAGTTCCTATGACCACCTTCCAGCTCCAACGTCAGACCCTGGTTACCAAAGTACCCGTCAAGACGAATTAATCAAGCCTAAACTCGATGGGGTTGCGTCGTTTAATTACGGAGTTCCTATGGCTACCTTCCAGGTCCATCATCAGACCCTGGTTACCAAAGTACTCGTCAAGACGAATTAATCGAGCCCAAACACGATGGGGTTGCGTCGTTTAATTACGGAGTTCCTATGGCTACCTTCCAGGTCCATCATCAGACCCTGGTTACCAAAGTACTCGTCAAGACGAATTAATCGAGCCCAAACACGCTGAGGTTGCGTCGTTTAATTACGGAGTTCCTATGGCTACCTTCCAGCTCCATCATCAGACCCTGGTTACCATATAGTACCAAAGTACTCGTCAAGACGAATTAAACGAGCACAAACTCGATGGGGTTGCGTCGTTTAATTACGGACTTCCTATGACCACCTTCCAGGTCCATCGTCAGACCCAAACTCGAGCACACCACAACTCGGTAACAACTATGTCTAGCCGGAGATCAAAATAATATTTTAGTCGAGGGGTAGCCTACAGCCACAATTCACAGCCACAAGAGGCTAGCCACAATTACACGACGTACAGGTCCGACCCGGACAACGGCTAAGCCGGTACTGCCGAATCGAGCGCCGTGCACGGTGTTTTATTACGAACTTTAGTGTGATTTCAAATATTTTTTATGTTTAAATTTACTTCTACACATAAATATATTTTTGTTTGTACGAATAGCGCTTAAACTAGAGTCTTCCTAGGCGCCATACTTGAATCTAAAATAATAAAACCAATCAATTTATGAATATTGTTTTATAGTACTACATTAGCGACATGAATAGTAAGAATCTGCCCAAAGAATAGATGGGCGATAAAAAGATATGGAGATAAAACATGTTGCACCGTACGTCCACAACTAATTAATTTTTCCTATATTTGTTGGAGTTGCATATTCACGCCATATCATATAGATATGTCAAACGAGCCCAAAGTCGATGGGGCTGCGTCTTTTAATAACGGACTTCCATGGCTACCTTCCAGCTCCATTATCAGATCCTGGTTACCATATAGAACCAAAGTACTCGTCAAGACGAATTACACGACCCCAAACTTGATGGGGTTGCGTCGTTTAATTACGGAGTTCCTATGACCACCTTCCAGCTCCAACGTCAGACCCTGGTTACCAAAGTACCCGTCAAGACGAATTAATCGAGCCCAAACACGCTGAGGTTGCGTCGTTTAATTACGGAGTTCCTATGGCTACCTTCCAGCTCCATCATCAGACCCTGGTTACCATATAGTACCAAAGTACTCGTCAAGACGAATTAAACGAGCACAAACTCGATGGGGTTGCGTCGTTTAATTACGGACTTCCTATGACCACCTTCCAGGTCCATCGTCAGACCCAAACTCGAGCACACCACAACTCGGTAACAACTATGTCTAGCCGGAGATCAAAATAATATTTTAGTCGAGGGGTAGCCTACAGCCACAATTCACAGCCACAAGAGGCTAGCCACAATTACACGACGTACAGGTCCGACCCGGACAACGGCTAAGCCGGTACTGCCGAATCGAGCGCCGTGCACGGTGTTTTATTACGAACTTTAGTGTGATTTCAAATATTTTTTATGCTTAAATTTACTTCTACACATAAATATATTTTTGTTTGTACGAATAGCGCTTAAACTAGAGTTTCTTATTATGGCTTCATATTTTTGAAATAATGAGCTAAATGGCCAAAAATACTGACGATTCTTCGTGTGTTTGTACTCAAAAGTTGTTGGATGGAAATACGGTTTTACTCAACAATTTAATATGTAACTTATAAAATGTTTTCCACTTATTCCTAAGAAGACTATCATTCCAATATGGATTTATTTGTTTCATGTCGGTTAGAAATCAAATAGTTCTTCAAATCCACGTCGTTTTACACGTCTCCGAGCGAAAATTGAGAAAACAGCGGTTGGACTGAGCCAAAATATGGTAAATTGAGAGCTGAATGTAAACAATTTTTCCACTTATTCAACTTGAATTGGAATGATCTTTCATATTACACAATAAAATCTTTAGGAAAACGAATATTTAATGAGATATGACCTCAAAAAGTTTAGCGAATTCAGCAAACGGCTATATACGGACTCTTAACCTACTTCTGGTCTGTTTTGCCCTTCGAGCGGGGATCCGTCGAAACTGGCCTAATGCGAAAAAATGTACTAACTAGTTTCGTAGGAAGAAAAAAAACCTCTTTGTACGTAACTAGTTTCTTAGCAAGAAAAACAATCGGTCACACGTAACCGGTTACGTAGCACGGTTTCGTCGGCGGCAGAAGGGATTAGCGACTCCAAAAGTGCCTTACCGCCACTTATGTGGGATGGGCCAACCGAGCTATTTTCTGTTACTATCCAGATGTTTCCTGGGTCACTCTAGTGCCCTAAGAATCCTAGAATCTTGTTATAATATCTTAGGTGACGACATAGAAATCAACACAATGGGGATTAACCCATATTATGCCTATTAAAAGTGGATATACAGATTTTTGTGCTAAGACAATCCATACTTCCATAATCCATACTTAAAACTAAATATTATAAATGCGAAATCGTGTCTGTCTGTTACCTATTCACGCTTCATCCCAGAAATCACCCGCTAGAGGGGTGGACGTTTGTATGGAGCTACGATATAAACGCTTTCCACGCGGACCTAGCCGCGGACTTAGCTAGTAAGTAGTCTATTTTACAAGCTTTTATTTAGTTTCACCTGTCCCGTTGTCTGTCTGTCTGTAATCAAATCTTGCAAGTTAAATTTGACCCACTTCCCTGTGACCGATTGAGCTGAAATTTCGGGTGTAAGGTATAGTTTGGATGACAATTCAATATTATGGTACCAACGAGCTGATCTGATGATGGAGACAGAAGGTGGCCATGGGAATTCAGTACTTAACCGACGTAACCCCGTTGAGTTTGGGCTCGTTAGAATCTTCACAATGAGTAGTTTATGATGGTATACAGAAAAGTACAGTCGGCAATAAAAGCTTGTTATAAAAATGAAATTTTTGCCAGAAACTTTTATTTCTATAAGATGCCGATTCACACGTGTCTACACCACCTCATTCCTGATGAAATTGGTTACCTACAGGTTACCACTCGTACCTGGCAACCAGTCGCAACACTATCTACATGATGGCTGACGGACGCGGCTCGGGGCTGAAGGGACAGGACATACTCTACTCGCTCAACAACGCGCTCGGCACAGTGGAAGTCGAGGACCATTTCGTCATTCTCAGGTAAGTCCATCTTATAAATGCGTGTCTGTGAATGAAAAGCTTTGCCAGTTTTGTACCTTAACTCTTCAACCGCTTAGAGTTTTTCATCGGGCATGCTCGTGTCGCCGTCGATACGAAGGTACAGGACTTGCATATGTGTGTCGCTATTAAAATCGAATGGACAAAACAATTCAAAGCTTCGTCTTACATATCAGACTGCGGCGAAATCAGCTGGATATTTTATGTCTTAAAAATCAGACTATGGCGGTTAAAAGGGTAATCTGCTTTCTAATGCGACCTGCACAGTGACGATCGAGATCAAATGTGGCTGGGAGTCTACTTCTATAACGCCTCACCTCTAGTACCTACCTTTTCCAACCAGAATTTATTTTAAGGATCAACAAACAGTAAAAACAAATCTATAAAATTCGACGCGGCACCGCCAATATGTTTCTTATAATTTAATTTAACGATAAGCAAGATAAATGTTCAGTAACGGCATTTTAAAACAATAACCTTAACTCGACCTTGAACAGGCGTGGAATCACAAGTAGCCTTTGTCTTAGGTACGTATTCTTCGACAGCAATGTGAACTTAAATCATTTCCCTATGAATGATAATGGCGAAGATACTTAATGTGTTGATGATGAAGTGTTAAGAGGTTTTAGTACTTCTCTATTTTCTTCTTCGAATGACCTAGTGTTATTATGACAGAACACATTTGTCACAACGAATCACATGTCCTAACGGAACGGTTACCTACATATTTGTTTTTCTTGGTCATGAATTTATATAAGGGATTGTAGGAAGAAAGCATCTCAGATTATTTATTCTTCGAACACTGATAGACGGTTTATATGTACCTATAGTTTAAATTATTTAAACTGAGCTCATGAATGGCCATTGTATGAGCTCATAAATAGCCTTTCTTTGCGGTCGACGCTAGCAAACTTTGCAAAAAAATTTTTTGCGCCACATAAAATGTTCATTGTATAATGAACTCTATCTTCTTTTACAATAGTTTCAAAATTAGCTACGAGACAAAATACCACACACAGCGCCTTGTACTACCCGTCGACCGCAAACAAAGGCTATTCATGAGCTCAGTTTAAATAATTTAAACTATATTTAAGGTATATCGGGTTAGATGCCACGTGTCTCCTTGAAACGGATTATCCTTTATTGTATATATCATTGGAATTTTGGCGTCACTGCGCCCTTTTGTTACTAGCTCTTTCGTTGCGTCAGCTCATTTATTTCTTGCACTGTCTTCAAGTAACGGAGTAAGAAATTAAGGGCATGGATTATGCGGAATGATAATCTCCAGCAAGTCGAGTTTGAGGGACACAAGTGAACCCTAACCTACCGAACTAAGACAGAGTTCACTTATGACAAGCCATTTTTGTCCGCCCTGATAATCAGTGATCGGTTTTTTGGATTCTCCCTCGCGGGATATCAAGTAGAAAAGTTAATATAGATATGTCAGTTTCCCGTGATACCGAACAAACTGTACAAAAATATATAATATTTTTGGTGAGCAATAAAACCATTTGACATTGTGGACATTGTTTTTCTCGAACTACCTCTCAGTTGAAAGAAGTGTAATTCACTTTTTGATAACGAATTCATTTATTCGAACAATTAACCCGTAGTCACCATATACCTATTAGCTGATAGACACGCGTACTTACTCGCCGTACTTTTCTCCAAACGGTACAAAATGTGCCGCTTTGGAGGCAGAAAATGAGCTGTCAGTGTAAACACTTGTGCTCATTTTTTCGATTTAGACAAAAGAACGGAGAGTAAGTACTCGTCTATCAGCTACTTAGATGCTTTAAAGTGTAATAAAATAAACACATTGTATTTTTTTAAGTCCGGATTCCCGGGGAATATCCATACTAACATAATGATTGAGATCGTTCACCCCATGTCGAGTCCAAAAAACCGATAACTGCTCATAATGTACGACCCAATAATCCGCGTCCAAAATAGTGGACGCGGATTATTGGGCTGTCTATTATTGGACCGTGCATTATCACCCTGACAGACAGTCAGTCTCAGGGCCTGAGCAAACTTGATCCGGGGCAATAATCGGAAGCCACTTTTGTCCGGGCTGATAAAGCACGACCCAATAATCCGAGTTCACAAAAAGTGGACGCGCATTATCGGGCCGTACGTTGGCGGGGTATTATTGGCTCCCATTGTAACCCTAACCTAATTTTACAGAGAGGTGCTGGCGCGCTACGCGTTCATCGACCCGGAGCGCGTAGGCATCTGGGGCCACAGCTACGGCGGCTACGCCACCCTGCTCACGCTGATACACGACGACAACAAAGAGTTCCAGTGCGGCATCTCCTCCGCCCCTGTCACCTCCTGGATCTACTACAGTACGTTAACCTGGCAGTACCAAGATTTCGTAGCCATTCAGGGCCAGACTCGCTACGCTATGTAGCGGAAAATGACTACAGCGGTCTGATGCTTATGTGTCGTCATGGGCCCTGAATGGGCTAGCTGATTGTTGCCTGGCGGCCTTCTAGCATTAAAAGTACTTATTAACCTCATTGATTCGGGGGTAAGATACATAGCTCAAGTGTAAAATCCTGTGTAGAAAACGGAGTTGATATATAGACGATATCAATCAATATTGTTTAAGCAAATTAAGTAGTTTATACCAATTCCGCAACACTAACTATTAGGCTGCACCGAAAATGCTACAAAAAGTACGACGTCTCATTATAATAAATACGGGTGTAGACTCGAAAATTATTATTAACATTACTAAGGCAAAAAAATATGCCAAGTGACGACAGTCCCATTCAGATATCTCAAAGAATTACGAAGCTACAACCGCTTTAATATTGCTTGTTAGAGAGAAAAAACGCTCGCAATAAGTGACGTCACAATCTGCGAGGCTGCCGCAAAGCGCGTCGCGCGCGCTGCAGCCTGCGTCGATGGCAGCGCCTAACACGATGGGGCGCGGAACGTCGCCATCTTCTAGTGACGTCACAAGCTGCGAACGTCATCGTTTCATATCAAGTTGCGTTTAGCGAAAAAGGAACAGTACGCTTACCATGAGTTTGACAATGACGGCTTACGCTAACGAGTATCGAGTTTTCTATCTGTGCATCCCGCTCGTACTGTCAAAGTGCAATAGAGATGCACAGATAGAAAACTCGATACTCGTTAGCGTAAGCCGTCATTGTCAAACTCATGGTAAGCGTACAGAACATCATACCCCTTCTTAAAACTTTCGGCTCTTGTAACTCCGTTATTATTTAATCTCTTGGGTTGATTTTTTTTCCATTTGACTACATAATTAATCCAAAAAGAAAATACGACATCATTCCCTATCATCATCTATTGTAGACCACACGCACCGGAAGGCCCAGCGTGGGTAGGCGGTAGGCCCCCCACAAGGTGGACTGTTGACCTAGTAAAGGTCGCGGGAGTCCGCTGGATGGGGGCGGCGCAGGACCGGTCATTGTGGCACTCTATGGGGGAGCAGTCCAGCAGTGGACGTCTTTCGGCTGATATGATGATGATGACCCCTTATTGTTGATAGACACGATGTACACGGAGCGCTACATGGGTCTGCCGACCGAGGAAGACAACCTGGCCGGCTATCAGGCGGGCGACGTGACCCTCTTGGCGGAGAAGCTGCGCGGCAAGGAGTTGCTGCTCATACACGGGGTCGCGGACGACAACGTGCACTTCCAGAACGCGGCCAAGCTGATGCGCGCGCTGCAAGAGCTGGACATCGCCTTCGACCAGATGGTGAGGCCATGTTGACTCTATACAGCGTGTAACAAAAATAACGCAAAACCGTTTAAGGGCATAGTAACAGGTATCGTGTTCTGATAAGAAAACACTAAGAGATTTTTTTGACGCGATTTTTTTTTACGTTTGTATGGAGCAAGTTGCTCCAGTCGGGCAACCCTGAATAAAAATGTAAAAAAAATCGCGTCAAAAAAAACTAAGTTGTGTAAACTAAGTGTAAGTGCCGCTAACAATGGTATTCTTTAGTTTTTTTCACGCCGTAATGACTAATGACAAATGAGCATTGTCAAATGTGTAGGTACTCAACTACCTGCCTAATAAACAAAAATTTAGTCAGTGTCAGGTTCGTGACGAAAATCAGGCATACAAATTATGTGAAAATGAACCTGTTTCACATTTAAATGACGTGACGAAAAAGTAAATTTTATACAATATGAGTAATTAATTGTCGTCACTAATTAAGGGACACAATCTTATGAAAATGCCCACGTGTTGATTGAGAGGGAAGGTCTGTTAGAGTTCATTCACCGTCCGTGTCATTCTTGTTAACTAGATAATGGGTTAATTTGCGGACTCTGAGCTCCCCGAAAGTCTACTATACGAGATGGAAAATAAAAAAGGCAGGCGAGTCTTACCCAACGCAGCGTATATCCTGTAGAAGTCGCTGAGACGATACGACGTCACGCATTTAGTAAATCACCCGATATGGATCAAACTGGTTCCCTGATTAGTGCATAGGTAAGGTAAATTCCGAGTGCTCGTCGCTGTACTATTATTTGGCATGAGCACCTTATGTCAAAGCAATACGGGTTAAATTCAAACTAAGAGGATTTTTCTTCATTCGAATTTAAGCCATGTCACCTTGACATAGAGTGCCCATGCCATATACTAGTACCTACAGCGTCGTTGAGCACTCGGACGTATACAATAATAATAATAATAATAATATGAAATTCGGCATAGATAAATGTAAAACACTACACATAATTAAAGGCAAGATCAGACCGGGCAACTATACGGTAGACGACGATAACACAATAAATGCAATGGAAGCGAACGATCTGTATAAATATCTTGGATACAAACAACTAAAGGGACTGGATCACACTTTTACCAAGCATACACTAACTACTGAGTACAAAAACCGATTAAGTAAAATATGTAAAACCCAACTATCCGGCAAAAACTTAATTAAAGCCATAAACACTTACGCCATCCCCATCCTCACATACTCATTTGGCATTATAAAATGGTCTAAAACGGACATAGAAACCATAGAACGAACTACACGCACAACATTAACAAAACACAACCATTTGCACCCTAAATCTGCAATAGAGAGACTCACTATTAAAAGACACAAAGGAGGAAGGGGCATGATAAACATAAGCCATCTTTGGCAAAAACAAATACAGAGCTTACATACATTCTTTCACACCAAATCACACACAAGTAATATTCACAATGCAATAGTCCAAAACGACCTCAACTACACACCACTTAATCTAAACAAACAACCTGAAAGGCAAAATCTTGACAACGACCCACAAATACAACAGATAAATAATTGGAAGAAAAAAGTACTTCACGGACGCCATCCTCATGATCTAGAACAAACCCATATAGACACCACTGCATCAAACACTTGGCTGAAAACAGGTAGTTTATTCCCTGAAACCGAAGGTTTCATTATAGCAATACAGGACCAAATTATAAATACTAAAAACTACCGAAAACACATTATAAAAGATACAACACTCACAAATGACAAATGCCGCAGATGTCACATCCAATCGGAAACCATACAACACATAACCGGAGCATGCACAACACTGACACAGACAGACTACACACACAGACACAATCAAATCGCAAACATCATTCATCAAAATCTGGCAACCAAGCATAATCTCATTAAAGACGAGCACACCCCATACTACAAATACACACCACAGATAGTACTAGAGAACACAACACATAAACTATACTACGACCGCGCCATACTTACAGATCGCACCATCCACTATAACAGACCAGATATTACGTTAACAGACAAAATAAATAAGATCACTTACCTCATAGACATTTCAGTCCCTAACACACATAATATACAGAAAACCATTACCGAAAAAATTACTAAATACGCAGAACTATAAGACGAACTTGTTAGGATATGGAGACAAGAGAAAGTATACGTAGTTCCAATAGTCCTATCCACAACAGGCGTCATCCCAAAACACCTGCACCATAGCTTGAAACTACTAGATCTGAAATCACATATATACACTATCTTACAAAAAGCCGCTATATTAAATACATGCCGAATTGTGAGAAAGTTCATGCAACTTGACCCGGAAAATAACGCCACGCAAGCTACCTAAACAAAATACAGAAATTGCTACATTTACTTGGCGAATAACCCGTAAATGCTTCCAATACCAGCCCAGAGCTGAGAAATACAACCGCTATGATAATAATAATAATAATAATAAATTTTATTCATAAAACCTTATTGCTAATGTTAACAATGTGCTTGCGCATTAAGACATACTACATACAATATTACATGCGTCTGAACTAGGATGATCCTGTGTCTCAGACAAAGATAATAATTACAAAATTAGTGCAATTTGTGCACAAGGAAGGTATATAATAGTATCGTACAATCAGAAACAATTGGAATATAGAACATAGTAACTTATATCTATTTAAAGTACATTCATATCAATAAATCGCCTATTCATATTACGTTAGGTATACATAATTACAGTGTCAGCATCTGCAATTGCGTTAGACTAGGTCAAGCAAGTTTAAGTAAATTGAGTTCGATAAAATATGTGTAACAAATAAGTGCTTGCGTTGCCGCCTTGCATTTAGTAGGACAAAGTTAAGATATGCTGAGTTAGTAACTAAAATTGGTGAATTAAGTCTATACATATTAAATAACTTAAACAAAATTAATGTAAGCGGCATCCTTAAATTAGACCCCTTCATAATCAATCGAGTTTATTTAACGTTGCTCGGCCATTTTTCTAGCAGGACATTCAAGGTCACCCGTTGTATGGTCGTTGGGCTTTTTGTAAAATCGGCATGTTGCACATTTGGGCGGATCTCCTTTCTTTGGGCACTCCTTATCTGAATGCCCTGCGTCACTGCAATGTCCACACGTGAGGTCAGATTGCTTACACGTCTTGGCGGCGTGACCGAACTGCTGGCATTTGAAGCACCTGGTGACGATAGTGAAGTCTCTAACTGGGCACGAAGACCGATTAATAAAAACTCGATTTTGGGATATTAACGCCTTGCGTATAAGGGCTGGCACTTCTATGATGTAGTTACAGGTCTCAGCATCTTTCTTGCCCGACTTATGACTCAATCTAATGGAGGTCAAGAACTTTTCCCGACATAGGTCCTGCAGTTTATCGGCTAGATTCTGTTCAAAAATGCATTTATAAACTTCTTGTTCTTGTAGGGCTGAGGGTACGCCAACTATCACAATTCTGGGCTTGCGCTTGTAAGGCTCGTCGATGGTGAGGCTCGCGGAGGTATTTTTGAATGTTTGCTTGAGTTTCTCGATGTCACTCTTGGAGTCTGTGCTGATAATGATGCCGCCATTTTTTACCTTTCTCAGCGCTCTTACATGTAATTTCATTTGCTCGGGATTTATCATTTTTTGGACTAAGTTTTTTGTGTCCTCACTTGATTTTAGTTTATCGGTGGGATAAATTGCAACTGAACTCAAGTTGCTGGGCCGAATAACACTATTACCGCTAGTTTTAACTATATCGGCAAAGGAAAGTGCATTTGAGGTAGGCTTAGGTACGTTATCGATGGAGTCTTTGAGGGCTTGGAGACAATCTGATAGATCTTGCCTTTCCTGTAGAGCTTGAAGGGTGCATTTGTTGACAATAGCTGTTTTTTTGAGGGCCTGGTAGTGAAGAGCCATACTTGAAGTGCCATTGGAGACTTTGCGGCAAAGATTGTGGACTTTCAACTTTTGCTCAGTATTCAGCTTTCCTTCTGTAGAGATGCTGCAAATCTCGTTGAGACACTGTTCTATGTAGGTCATCCATTTATCAAGTTCTGCTGTTGATACGGCTACAATTTGGTCTGGTTCTGGGTCTCTTACATCATCTTTCACGGCGGTCGAAGGTACGGGTGTTGATGGAGGGCTGCGCGCAACTTTACCACTCCGGCCAAATGGGCTCCGACTACTTTCATCACCCATTATTAAAAAGTTAGAAAATTATACACAATTGAATTGACATAGTTAATAGCACTGCACAAACAAATTACACGCGTACGTGATTTCGTTGAGATGTAGGTCAATATTTTGCACACGATTTTAATTTGCAAACAATTATAACGCGTGCTATCGCATTGGCAGGTACTGACTGAATAATAAATTATTAATCAAAATCTCTTATATTATTTATCCTGTTTTGTTATTATTTATCTTCTCGAACTGCTCCTTACATTTTGTATTTGTTAGTTCCTTAATACAGTAGGCAGGTATGAGAGTGAAGATTCTGAATTGTACATATTATTATTCCACAAAACGGTTTACACAGTTTGACTGTGGGATCTGAGTCTCTTCGGTAACTGAACACATATATGACTGTTACTACGTATAATAATTAAACAATGTAAGAATATAAAAATGTAAACGTATAATAATTAAATAATGTAGGTGCTTAAAATTATAATTCGTACGTTTCTATGCCTCAACCATTACTATCATATAACAAATTTGGTGTACCTACAGTCGATATCAAAAATATTATGTATTACACTTTCCGCCTTAATACAATGGAATAAGGTGCAAAAGTGTAAACAACAACGTTTCTATGCCTCAACCATCACTATCATATAACATATTTGGTGTACCTACAGTCGATATCAAAAATATTATGTATTACACTTTCCGCCTTAATACAATGGAATAAGGTGCAAAAGTGTAACAAACATTATCCAGTAAACGTGGCTGTATCGTGGTTATATTCAAACACACCTTTAGGTTAAAGAATGTGCAGGCTTCGATTTTGGCATTCACTTCAACCAACCACATTCCCTTCGATGTATCGACATCTACTTATTAAAAGAAAAAATATTGACACAGATGTTGAATGACATGTTTTTGTTATTAAAAGTGTTGGTCACATGATGCGGTGTTTGTTTCAGTCGTACCCTGACGAAGCCCACAGCCTGGTGGGAGTGAATCCGCACCGATACAACGCCATGAACGTGTACTGGGAGAAGTGCCTGAGGTTGTAATCAAGCCTATAATATACAAACACGTCTGTCACAGTCGGCAATTCGTTCTGTCATAACTGAATTCTACCGCCACGCTCGAACGACATTAGTTCCGCTGCAAGTATGTGCGCCTGGTATATAATAGGAAACCTCTATAGCTGAGTATGTGTATAGGCAGAAGAATTAAAAAAATACAACATCCCATCAGCAGTAGTAGGTTATTTGACTGTTAAGTGTCATTTTTCCTAATACAAATGACCTGTTTATTACTAACTTGATATAAAATTGGTAACAAATTGAGCTCGCTATGAATGTTTTTAAATTTGTGTCCAGTTCGTCAATATTTTCTTCCTATTCATAGTTATAATTTAAATATAAGAAAATAAAAAAATCTAAAAACCTGAACAGTTTTATTGGTAACTCCCGTTTATTTATTCCAAAAAATAGCATGCAACTACGCAAAGAAGGTTAATTCATATTTAAATTATATATTATAGAATGACGTCACCTCATGTCGTTACCGTATTGAAAAATAATGAAGCTGAATATTTATCACAACAAAGAAAATGGAAAGGTGGATAGCGGTGACGACCATTTCATGACATGACTGTTGAACCTGAAGTATAATGAAAGCCGGCATGTCATGGTTAGTACCCAGTACCCACTCTCCTTTAGGAGAGAAGGCAATAAGGGACTCAATCATTAATAGTTCCCCATTAAAACCATAATTAGACATCGCCACACCAACAGTAACAATCGATTGAGTCGTACCGTAAAAATACCTAGTCTCTCTTTTTATTAATTTATTAAAAACTAAAATTAGACATGACTAGGAACATACATTGCTCCACAAAACTAAATCGATCAGTTTAACTTTGTCATTCTATGCAGTATCGTAATCTGTTACCCATCTCGAGCCATGTCAATGACCTGTCACAGGAAAGATATAAAAAGACCAGGATGTGATTATACAAATGTCGGCTCGAGTTTAAACTAGTGATGTGCGACTTTGAATGATGCGTATACGATTCGAGTTCGAGTCGACTAATTTGAAAGTGATTCGATTAGTAGTAATACTACCTACTAATCGACGCGCGGTCGCCCGTCCGAGTCGACTTGGGTGCGTCCCACGAGATATAACAACAGTATATATAATTTCATATTAATAACGTTCACAAGATATAATGAACGTTAGCTATAACAACAATACCAATACTTTTATAAGGAATAACGCTCAATAGCCATAATAATCATATTATATAACGTTTTTTTCTATAACACTCAAATTGAATAATTTCATTTCGTATAACGATCATAACATATAATATATTTTCGTATAACATACATAACGTATAACGATCATAACGCATAGTATATTTTCGTATGAGGATTACAATACAGAAAATTAGGTTAGAGCTGCAAGTAAAAGGAGGGCTCGGGGGGCGAAGCCCCCCGCAGTAAAAAACAACAAGTACTCTTACCAATGGTATTACTTGTAGGTTAGGTTAGGGTTGCCTTGTGTCCCTTAGAGCGGAAATAGACACCCCGCGAAGCGGGGTGGCGTCGACACGCTGGTGTTTAGGTAAGGTTAGGTTAAAATGATTGGCGTGTTTGATATAAAAATAAATTTAATTTCAATCTTAAAAACGTTTAATGTTTTTTTATTCAAATTCATATATATTCCTTCATACGGCATTGCTATTAAAATAAGTGAAGACGATTATAACATACGAGCAATATCCTTTTTGATGTTAGATAAAGTGAATAATATATGTTATAAACCTTAGGTGTTATGAATATTATACGCTTTAATCGATATATCAATTGATATTATGTCCAAAGTACGTTATACTTTACGAAATTATATATTTTGTCATTATACCTTTCGTTCGTTATGTGCAATGAACGTTATACTAAACAAACTTATACACAGTGAGCGTATATATTATGACCGTTATATGATTAGTTGTTATACTTCGTATTACTTACCCAGTCGACTTGACGTTAATATTAGTGTTGTTAATAGTATGAATGGAGAGTCACGCTTACGGCAATTGTAGTTCGGTATACTAGTAGCAACGATTAGTAACTACTAATTAGTAGTAATCATCCGATTATTAGCATTATTATACTAGGTACTAATTTTCAATTCGAATATTGACATTAGTAATCGATAATTATTCGAATAGGTAAAGCATTCGAAGTGGCGCATCACTAGTTTCAACGGACTCTCGCGATAGTGAAAGGCTACTGCCGCTGCGTTCCCGATTATACAAGAACGCATAACCATACATAACTACTTAACGCCCAGCCCATCTCTGTGTGGAATTAAATACAATTCTAGGCTCTATATAGGGTTTTTTTTACAGCAGAGACAATAAATAGGTACCTATTTATTTAAATTGTTGGATATCTTTTGTTACTGTTTCCCGTGCTATTTTTTATGGCGCCCAACTTACGTACTTTAAGTATTTAAAAGCTTTGCAAAACTACCTCATGATCAAGGTGGATACGTGCATTGATTACAAGGTGGACAATATGACCTCGAAAATAAAGTACCTAGGTCAATTATTTTACACAAAGTTACATTGATATAAATTGATTGCTGACTGAAACGTACATACTCGTATCTCACAAAGTAAATCCGTAGGTACTTGTATTGAACATAGGTAAATCCAATCGATTGCAGCCAAATTCTGCATTCCGGGTTTTTTCTTATTATCCAAATATCATAATCATAACATAACAAATGACGAGCGTAAAATCCCATTTTCTATAGAGTAAGAAACTCCGGGTTTTTCATCCATAATTTACAGTAGGTTTAAACAAAACATAAAATTCTGACAGGAAAATAACACTGCTGCCGCCATAAAATGTAGACCGTAAGCTAATCATAAAGGTTCAAAAGATACCTAGTTGGGTATTAGTTTTAGAACGTAGGTCCACAAAAGTTAGGTCAATACAAAAATATAGCTCACCGAAAAACCTTATTAAAACCATTAAAACGGACATACTTACCTTCATCAAAGGTCAAGTACCTTACCTAATATTTAGGCACTTATACAGCGTCGGTTTAAGTAAAAATCATAAATATCATAATAAAGTAAATTTTGGGCCATTGACCTATTGTTCGTCTAAATCTTCGCACTAATAGTCATTGGGGTCGGATCTAGTTGTATGGACAAGATGCCCGGTATTGAAAGGTTTTGTAAATGGTTGCGCAACCCGGGCTCACATAACTGCATCTCGCTTGCAATCGGGCTATTATGTCACGCAGGTAAATTTGTTGGTAATACATACTACGACTTACATACTACGCGTCTCTTATTCTTCTACGCGCCCCATTTGTAATCAAGGATGCTTGGGAACTAATTTTATTTACTAGCAATCTTTAAGCAGTCAGGTCATTGTCATTTAATACATATCTACGGTAATTCGTAAAGCCCCAGAGCGCATATTTATGGCCATAAACACCTGCGACCTGGGGCATTCACGAATTCACCGCCCTAGTTACGTAATGTACTATTGTTTCGTGTTATTTTTAACGAGGAAGTTACCCCGAGTTAGTTAAAGGCTGTGAGCCTTTCATAGTACATTATTTAACGAGGGGCGTAAGCGGAATATTGCGAACAAGAGTCTATCAGAAGCCCGACGCCGAAGGCGGAGGACTTTTGATGACTCGAGTTTGCAATATTCTTACGCCCCCGTGTTATACACAATGTTTTTCATCACATTTGCGAGGAAACAAATACATTTTAGAAGAAATTAATGCAAATCGTAATAAAAACTGCAACATGTCAGTCGTCCATTTTGTTGAATTTGACGTGAGGCGCGTATGGCAAAGACCCTTCGGTTTACAGCCACGATTTAAAAACACTTAAAACGTTTTACATAGACACTTAACTACATATTAAACATTAAATTGCAGTCAAATTTAATATAAAGATATGTTTTATACATATTAAAAGTTGGTTGTAGCAAACTTTTGAAGATATGCAATACACCTTGGCTGTTTGAAAACATCCTCAGTCCGAAGTGAAGTATGAGTGGGTTCTATATTTTAAAACTAAACTTAACATCCCGTGGGAGGTAAAACGGCTGTAACTGCTCTGTACGCACGCAAGTAAAAACGCCGTTGACGAGCAAGTGTGATGAAAAGGTACCTAATACAGAGAGGTCGCTATTCGTAGCCGGAATATAGTTGAAAGATACGCGATTTCAGTCACTGTTCTCGTAGCTTAGTGGTTAAAGCACTCTACCGGCAATAGAGGGATCGCAGGTTTGAATCCTGGGGGGGGCTACAGACGAACATGGTTTATTTTTCCATTATATTCTTTCTCTCTGTATCATATCATTTAAATAAATAAATTGTTTATATTGTTGCTAAACAATAGAACACTGTTTGTTATTTTCTTTACTTAATCATGACAACAGGTTTTTACTCACATGTTGCAAATCGCCAAGAATGTCCAGTGGCGTCCATTCTAATTATAACTTTTCTTGTCACCACGAGTCAACATTTTTGATAATAACCAAACACGCCTTAACAATGTTTACAAATATTTGTGAAATAACCTATCATAAGTTTTTTTTTCGTGAAGTTTGCACAGTGCGCGCGCATGTGTTGGGCCAGACTTAGATGAAGTCTCTAAACAGCCAATAGGTACAAAATAAAATAAATATTTTCGTTTTAAAATGTTATCTTTTGCTCATGTAAAATGTTATCAAAAGTGAATAGTTTTACTGAATTAAACGTTTCTATATCATGTACAACCCGGTTAATTTAAGAATGCACCGTGTTCATGCATGTACATCTTGCTGCAAGGTGCCAACGCGACTTAATCGGGATATAACCATAACATACAAGTATCGTAATATTATAAAACACGCGTGTTTAATAGGGGCAGATTGACCCGCTTGAAAGACATTGATTTTGACTGCTTCCAACAGCATGAGCGTAGGTTTACCTACTAGTGTTTTTATGTTTGTAAGTTTCTTTTGGGCAAATAATTCTGCCGTTGTTCGACTTTTCAAATGATTAATTTCACACATAATGTCATATATAGGTACCTACCTAGGTAGGTATCAGCTAGCTAACCGAATAGCGTCACGCTAAATACGCTGATTGGCGATCGCACAGCGTGGTTATTGATAACAAAATATCTGACACGATTAACAAATTAGTTCCATTACTAAATTAAAATAAATTCTTAAAAAAATACATTTGTACTTATTTCTAATAAGAAATATATTTATTAATAATTTATAATATATTTAAAATAAGAAATGGAATAGCTGTAAAGGCCGGTGCGGGAGGCGCTCTTATTGTAACGGCGTTAGTAGAAGGGCTATAGGTAGTTTTAGCGTAAGCAACTGCTGCACTGGGAATCACGGCCTGGAATCAACTGATTCCTGTCCTGTTTTTCGGAAGAATTGCCTTTAGGCGGCTAAAGAAATCCATACTTATATTATAACAGGGAAAGTGTATGTGTGTGTGTTTGTTTGTCCGTCTTTCACGGCAAAACGAAGAGACGAATTGACGTCATTTTTTAGGTGGAGAGTGGAGGGTTTTGAAGGGATGGAGAGTGACATACCTAGGATAGTTTTATCCCCTAAGGGGGTGAAATGGGGGGGTAAAAGTTTGTATGGAGCTGCGATATAAACGAGTTCCACGCGGACGGAGTCGCAGGCAGAAGCTAGTACATACATAATAATGTATATTTTCTCGTCTGGGTTCTACGAGTATAAGGTCGGATGTCAATTCCGCTGACCGAAAAATAGGATGGATATATGGTATAAATTAAAAAAAGCAAAATACTTACCTTCAAATTCAATTAATTTCAATTCTCCGGGTGAAGCTTTCAATGACATACCTACCTAATAATCTGGGCATCGCGCGCTTCTTTATTTTGTCTCTCCTTACGACGGGTCACTCGGTTTTCTTGGTATTCTACTTCTACTCGGCTCTATCCTACCAAAAGGCAATTCGTTGATAGTTATAGTCAAAGCTGATGTACTTAATACAAATGAATTGTTCGCCAGGAATGAAATGGTTCGCCAGTTTTCAACTTTCTTTCAATGCCGGAAGGTTTAAAAGTGTCGACCCTGTTTATTGTTCGACTATACCTACATAGCTTCTCATAACGTTAAGAATTACTTCGTGTGAACATTCATGTACTGTTTAACTAAGCAGTTGAATTACTGCCTCTGTGTTTACTAATAAGTTACGGCTTATTGTCCCTTATAATTATATACGTCTACTAATTCAAGATGTAGGTAGTACGTATCGCATTGAATAAGTTATAATCAATTGATAGGTAATGTAATTTCCTATTAATCATGTAATTTACCTAACAGGTACAAATCTTCATGTACCTACCCGTAAAGAAACAAGAAGCCTGTGTACGGGTCTCTACTGGCGGGAATGGGCTCTTGTCGCGACCATGTCTTACTAGACGGCTGATCAGTCACTAAGACTAAATCTGTCAAACCGGTCTCCACGCGATTTGAGCCGCAATTGTTTCCGTGCGTCTGCGCCGCAGTCGCCGACCGCGCCGCCCCGCTGACGCGCGTGCGCGAGTGATGTTTCATTCGACCACTTAACTTATTGAGGATTACAGCTCTGGCGCATCCTCGCGTCCTGTTTATAAGCATGGTGAGTGACCTTAAATGTGAATTAGGATAGGGTTACGATATATGTTTAATTCAGAGTCAGGGTCCAGAGCGCATCGGCGTAATGATGGCAAAGAATTGGCCGGTGTTTATGATATCAGTGTTTTTGTTTTTGCTAAACAAACGTAAGAAGTAATACTTAGACCTGATTACGTGTATTTAAGTAATGAATAGAAAAGGTTCTCAAGTCAGAATATTTTGATCAATTAACACATAATGAATCTTTAGGTAGGTAATCAACTAATCACATTAATTTCACAAAATGGGACTTAATCGCGCATACTTAACTTATTTATCTGAAGTAATCAATTTGTGAATCTGTTTGCTGTGCTGTAGCGTAAGTTTAATTAAGTACCTACTTAGTGCGATTCTCAAATAAGGAAATAGGTACCTACCTAATTAAATAGCTTACACTACATCACAGATATCGAAACGATATATATAGGATATTAAATTTTACCAAGAAAATCGATTTCGATTGATTTTGATTTTTAAAGTGTGTTAAAGTCGTCGAACACGATTACGACTTATCAACCCTAAATTTTGCAAAGTTTGTGAAAAATCTTGCGTTCTGGTCTCGTTTGCGCTGTATAAAGCGCAAAAAACAGCTTTAGAAAAAAATGCAAAAAGCTAACCAAAAAATGTGCGCATTTTTAGATACTCTTATCAATTTTAGGGTTAAGTAATAACTGAGACGCACGTTTTATGATCAAACAATTACCTACTCAAAAATGCCGGGGTCATAGAAATAATTGACGCTATTACGTAGATTATACGTTTCCTCAGTAGAACTGCTTCAGAGTAATCTAACCATTTTTTATCTAACGACTTCCTATTAATTGCTTTTATCGCCCCTAAAAGGCACTTCCGATAAACTGCCGCGGCGTGTGTTGAATTTTGCGGTTTATGATTATATACTACACGACACAATGGCGCTTATGTCATGGCAGATAATTAAGGACATACATTTTTCACATTTCTTGTATTATTGGTTTCTCATTGTAGTTTTTAAATATTATAAATAGTCATATGTAAATTGAAAATTTGGCACGGTCACTGCGCCCAAAGTTGATATGTTCACGTGGACGAAAGCTACCTACATCTAAATACATCCTATACTAAAATAACGAGCAATATTTGTTTATATTAATTATATTTGTAATCACGTTCTCGAAAACTGCTCTAACGATTTCTATTAAATTTGCAACAATAATATCTAATAATAATAAGACAAGCAACTGGATATGCAATATATTATGCATTTAACAACCGATGTATACATGGACTCCGCGTCTATTACGTTACTACGTATACAATAAACTGATTCTATAATTTCTATACCTTCGAGAAGTAATTAAGAGAATAAAAATAAAATAATTGTAAAATGCACTGAGCCGTATAAAGTAGTTATTACAGTTACACAACAAGGTTTTATAGCGACCCTTTCTCTCGGTCAAAGGGACTTAAGCACAGAATACTTACCTACTTACCTAATAGTACTGTTACTTAAGTTGATGTGATGTAAGTACCTATTGTGGGAGATGGTCTAGCAACCTATTTTAACGGCAGTATACCTAGGGAATACAAACGTAACTTTATGATTTTTTAATTATGTATTCGAATGCGCAGACGCTCAGTATCTAAACTAGCCATTAGACACGATTATTAGGTACAATGAAATTACGTTGTTATGCGCGCCAATGACCTTCCTTATTTCAAGCATATTATGTATGCAAAAAGTAGCTTTTTCTCAGTTGTTGACAACTAGGTACAGTCGCCATCATCTATTGCCTTGGCATTAGAGACGTGTTCAGATATTTGTGAGCACTTTGGCCGCTCCGTTATATCTGATCGCGACTGTACGCTGAGCTCTATGTGAGCAAATCAATTGTTTTCTTCAAATCCACGTTTTATAGAACACAGTTTCATATTTAAATACCTACTGGTCGTAGAACTATTATGTTATAACCCTAGGTGTAAGGTACTACTGACTGCGCCGATTTTCAACGAGCGCCAGCGCACACTTGTATCACCTATAATTCCTATCACAGGTTCAATGAATTCATTAAAAAAAAACTATGCATGAATGGCTGAAGTATATCGCATTTGGACAACGTGATAGATAAAGATAACACAGTTGTAGGTAGATGCACGTACTGTAAGGTGGTATGAACAAAGTTGTGAGTCAACTCACTTTCGTCCATCCTACGATGATATTCTTTTGATTGACTTGGACTTTACGCACTGTCGAAAATTTGATTATATTATATTATTATATACGTATTAAGTTAAGTATATACCTTGCAAAAATGATACAAATTTTGATGTCAACCATATTGACTCGCTGTGCCACAAAAGACTGAATCAGGGTGTGAAATCGCGTGTTTAATTAGTGTTACAATTAGCATAAATATGACGAATACAAATGAGTAATGTATTGTAGTGATAATGTTTCATATATTTTCCATTTTCGGTAGTTTAGTAGTTCTTGTAAAATTCAATGATCAATATTATGCAGGAAGTAGGTAAGTAGAGTGGTGAAAAGGTCGACTAGTGTAAAATAGGAAGACGTAATTGGAGGCTATACAATGCCACATTCCGATACACGATATAGAGACACACAAACACATTTAATAAACTTATAACTCCCCACATTCGGGTTTAAAATGAAATGATTAGGTATCCTAAACTGTGATTAAATGTTTGAAAAATGAAATAAAAATGATTTCGTTACAGTCAATTAGTCATGTCATTGTATACAATTTTTTTCTAGGTCTAACTAGGGTCTATCTGACTAGAAACGTACTTAACTAATTGAAATGTACTTAATTTATAAAAAATGACAATTTGATTTCAATCCAATACGCTTAGACAGATAGACCACCTAAGTGGCTAGTCTGCAAAATGTTGTTTTTGAACCCGCGAGATCTCTTGAATGTGTTTTAAGACGTGACCTGTAAAAATATTTCATAATTTTCAATATTTCACTATGCATCTGAACGTTTTTCAGTAGGTAGGTAGGACACTAAAAAGGGGAGGGGGGGGGGGGGGGGATTTTTTTTTTGAATACTGATAATTATAAAGCAATTCGTGCAAAATTATCAAAAATGCACAACGTTAATATTCAAGTTTTCACTTCTGCCGGCACTCCCGCAGTGCAATCCGGTCTTTTTTTACAAGCTTTTATTTAGTTTCACTTGTCCCTAAGTCTGTCTGTCTGTCTGCCTGTAATCAAATCTTGTTAAATTTGATCCACTTCCCGGTTTCCGATTGAGCTGAAATTTTGCATGCATGTATAAATCGAATGACAATGCAATATTATTATGACATATCGCTGATCTGATGATGGAGCTGGAAGGTGGCCATAGGAACTCCGTAATTAAACGAAGCAACCCCATCGAGTTTGGGCTCGTTAGAATCGTCTTAATGAGTAGTTGATGATGGTATACAGTACAGAAAAGTACAGTCGGCAACAAAAGCTTGTACCAAAAATGAAATTTTTGTCAGAAACTTGTTTGATAAGGGGTTAATTTTCTACTTATAAATGAGCTGTAGTCATTTCAAAATTAAGTAGGTACCTACATACAAGTTTGTATTATTTACGCGGCTCTTGCAAAAAATCTGATTGGTTCAAAAATGTTTTTTTAAATTATTTATGTCGATCGATGTCGCTATTTGGTCCGAGCGCGGACCACGGAATAAGGACAAAGCTGGCATAATATTTAGCTTATATATATTAGCGTACGTCCGACAACACTTTGAGGGTTACAGTCTATGTTAATTTCAGACTACTCGCATTCCCATGTTCGTGTTGGGCCTCCTGGTGCTGGGGTGCCCGCGGGGCTCGTCGCCCCAGGCGGTGCTGAAGACGTTCACCCTGGAAGAGCTGGTCCCTTTCCGGGGGGAGTTTGCCCCGGATAGGTATACGGGGGATTGGGTTTCAGGTAAGCGCGCGTGCTTTATTTATTTTCCTACATATATATGGTTTTTGTAAATTGTCTACAAGTGTGTTAAGAGACAGCGGTTACATGAATATTTTGGGATTTTATTTAACGTGTGACCAGACCCCGTAGCATGGACGAAAAATTACAGGATAGAGCGTCCGTCACTTATCGACATCTTGTCACTTATCGCGTGATAAGGCCGACCATGATACGTGGTCAGTAGTTGGTATATCAAAACATCGTCAGGTAGGCTTGACGATGTGACATAGTGGATAGTTTTTATCCTAGAAATAATCCCATAAGTGGAATGGGGTGTGAAAAATTGTATGGAGCTACGATAAAGGAGTTCCACGCGGGCGCAGTGGCAGACAGAAACTAGTTGTAATATATAATAAATTGCCCTTATTCATAAACATTCATCCAACCTATTTTATTTCAAATTCCGCTTTTCTGTTTGTTGTAGTTTATGTACCTATACAAATCGATACATAAGCAATCTACGTATTATGTACATTGCTATAGCTTGTAATATTATAAAAAAGGTACCTAATATTTGTAAGTTTGTATGTTGGGGTAGTCTCGGAAATCATTCATCTGATTCCAAATGAGTATATTTTTTTCCAAATCTAAATTTGAATTCTGCTGCTGTTTCCATAAACGGATGTTTGTAAATGTACCTAATTATACTATAGCTTAATTAAATTGCACGAATTTGAAAATAAGACAACTTGGTAGAGTTGGTTGTAAATTGGCGTAGGATCCCTGAGGGGGTAATCACACCAACGAGCTAAAGTTCACGCTGCTTCTGATTGCAGCTCGAGGTCGTTCCCACCGAACCGACTAACTTTACCTAACTGGGTACCTAGTACCTAATGGTATATGGTACATTATCTTAGTAGGACCTCCTTTGTAACTAGCTATTTTAGAAGTACTCAGTAATGAAAGTATACCTACCTGCATTGCTTGCATAATTAGTAATTACGAATAGAGTATATGCATATTTCTATGCATATTTACTATATCATTTTGTATTTTTGACAATATAATTACGAGCTACTACTAATTAAAACATCATCTTCGAAAATAAAGTTAGCTACTGCATCAAAATAAGTCAATTACTTAATACGTATTAAGTCGGTCGTAGCGAACAGACGGACGTCAGCGGTAGGCCGTGCTTGGACCGGAAATCTGTAGGTGGTAAAATAATACCACTACAGATTTTATAAATATCGTATTGTACCTACATAACATTTGTAGGTACTCATAACAAATTAGTAATTATCATTGTAATATTTCAGATAAGGAGTATGTGTACAGAGAGTTCGGGCAAGGCATCGTTAAATATGATGCGTCGATGAGGTCTCTGGCAACGCTTGTGAACGAAAGCGAATTGGTCAGTGAATTTTTGAAACATTCTTATGTTTCGTTTTAATGCGGAAAATACACTACAATTTTATTTAAGTCATCGACATTAATATCTGCCATATCATAACAAGGCCGTTATAAATATCTGGCACGTTCTAAGGGCCCTAGAAATAAAGTCGTGTCAGATATTTATGCGCGCTTTGCTGTCGCAGATATTACAGCTGGTGACTCAGCCATCCCCCATACCTATTTAGAATGAAACTGCGTCTGTCTGTCTGTTACCTACTTCTTCACGTTTAAACCGCTGACCCGTTTGAAATGAAATTTGGTATTGAGATAGTTTGAATCCCGGGGAAGGACATATGTTCATCAGATCTCGGAAATCATCCCCTAAAGAGGTGAAATGGGGGTAAAAGTTTGTAGTTCCACGCGGGTGGAGTTGCGGGCTAGCTAGTAGATTATAAATATCGAAATACAAAATGATCACAGAGATTATAGCGGTGCAGGCTGATAACTTGCTATTTTTGGAATTTGGATTACCTTACCGACTTATTTACCGCGTTAACCCCGTTGTTGATACTTTTAATCGTTTAAATTCTGTGATTTTCAGAACAAATTGAGCGGCTACTCAGTTTCTACTTTCTCAGAGGACTTAAAATATTTATTGCTGACTTCTAAAGAGAAGAAGGTAAGGCACATTTTTTTAATGAATAATAGGCTAGTGTAACACTGCTCAATTATATAAAACTCATATGACATGAACCTGTCACATAAATCCTGAACGTGGACAATTTGTAGCAGGACCCGTATTGTCCCCACTTACTCTGAGGCATAATTAATGTCCAAGCTATTATGCCACGGAAACTGCGAAAGTACCTACTGTGAGATGTTTCTGGTAGGCGTAGGCATGTGAGATAGAAATAATTCATAGTACTCACGCGTTTTATCTAGCGTAACGATTTGTTGTGTGCTTCGCTGGCCAGGTATGCAAACAAGGTGAAAACACATGTTAGATTTTCTAAATATTCTACACAACACGTATGTGTAGGTTACTAACATGCTATTAGAATTTTATCGAAATGCAATTGGTTTTTTTAATAAGACAGTGAATGCGCTTCTTTGATCAGTGATTAATGAAAATGTAAACAGTTGTGTTTACCAACGAAGGTTGGTAAACTGAAACAACTGCCACGAATAATATAAGTACGTAAGCTATAAATAAAGAGACTATGGCAGCCTCGAGGGCCTTTGCCAGAATCACTAAAATGATAAATAATACGAATCAAACCATTTAACAAAAATAGTTTTTTTTTAATAGACAGTCATATCATATTTCAACTTTCAACAGTCTCACGTATCATAAGGTCGTTCATTGACATTGAAAATATACGAAAGAGTAGTGTGCGATACCCATTTACAGGCCCTAAGGGCTCGGCCACGACTGCAAGCGTCGGCGCTGCCGCTGCCGCCGCCGCTCGAACTCGTGGCCGTTACGTGGGTGCACCGCATCATAAGTGAGAATGAGAGGTCGGAGGGCGTCCTCTCGCGCCCACGTATAGTAATAACCCACCCGCTGCCACCGCTGCGGAACTGTAAGCACAACAACTAAAGTTAAGAGACCTGATATACTTTGTTTAATTTCCAGGTTTACCGATATTCACGGCTCGCCGTGTACTCTGTGTACGACCTCGAAAACAAGTAAGTGATTCCAATAGCTTTGTGTTTGTTAAGTAATTGTAAAAAGTGTAGCAAGGCCAAACTGTCGTGTGTTCATATACAGACGTCTAATTTACATTTGCTAAATCGTAACTTTTCATGGACCGGTCGTAATGGCTTAATTGAGTGTATTCCAAAAGTGTACTTTATGACTTATATAAATTAATTCATTAAAGATGGCGTGTATGAATCGTTACAGAAATCATGCCAGTTTTTGCGAATTCACTTGTAGGATTTTCGAGATCCAACTGCCACTGGCGAAAATTATGTACCTATCTACATGTAGGTACAGTCGACGTCAAAAAGGTGTATACATTTTCGCCGTAATATTTACAATGCAACTGTACAACTTGCCAGTAGCGGCTTGCTTTTTGCCCGTGGCACCGGGGCAGGATTTTCCAGATATAAATCTGGAAAATCATTGTAATAAACAGCAGTAATAACGGAATACCGACACGAGTAGGTACTGATCGACTTCATAGGTTCCTACAATCGAGTTATTATTAAACTTTCATTGGTTAAATACTTTTATTTATTGAATGTTTACTGCATAATAGTTATGTAAAGTAGTATCTGCTACTCGAGAAAAACATGTCACACATGTTCGTGTGAGATATTAAGTTCTCTCGTAATTACTTTGACTGTATCTAGATATTTTATGTATACATTGGTGGCGTTATTACAAAGGAATAAGGTGCAAAAGTGTAATATATCTCGTCAACTGTACATAAATCTATCCAAATGTTTGTTTTTCGCGTGCTCCGCCGCATGCACTTCGCTGCCTAATGCCGCGCTTAAACTATGAATAGTAAATAAATATTAAGGGACAATCTTACACGGATCGAACTAGTCCCATAGTACGCTCAATAAGGCTTGTGTTATGGGTACTAGATGACGATATATTTAATACATAAATACTTAAATACCTACATGGAAAACATCAAAGACTCAGAAACAAATATTCATGTTCATCACAAATATATTTTCCCTTACCGTGATTCGAACCCAGGACCTTCCACTTCATAGGCAGCGTCACTACCCACTGGGCTAACCGGTCGTTTCAACAAAACTTAACAGACCCCTTATCATGGTCAGCCTTTTCACACGATAAGTGACAGGATAGGGCGTCCGTAACTGGCTGACATCGTTCGTTAGAACGAGACGACGCTCTTATCTTGTCACTTATCACGTGATAAGGCCGACCATGATACGGGGTCAGGTTGCCTACTTCATGCTGATAAAAATAAGTCATTATTTCTTATGATCTTAAAGTCTATTCTTATTCGTACTTTCAGGGTTGTTCACAACGTGAGTAAAGGTCCGCTGCAGGTGGTGGCGTGGGGCCAGGGCCGGTCGCTGGCCTACGTGAAGAACAATAATGTATTCTACGTGCCCGACGCAGCTCAGCCCGACGTTGTGACGCCGCTCACCACCGAGGGCAAGCCCGGAGAAGTCTACTTCGGCGTCGCTGATTGGATTTATGAGGGTAAGTACCCTGGTATTCTGCATAAATTCTATTGTAGACGATGGAAGACCGATACGTATAGAATACCTATTTCCCTGCGATAAAAAGACACGGGCGCTGCGTAGTAACTGCACAATACTCTGCCGCCTTAAAAAAAAAACTGTAAGTGTCCATTTTTGTCAAATTGAGTTATAAACAGCCTCGGAGTCAGGAAAAAAAACGTCTTTCTATCTCACACGGGTTTGAATATCTCTATTAAACCAGGATTTAGACCTGTTTAAAGTAGAAAAGTTATAGCTTCATGATGATTAGGCAAAAAAAAAACTAAAAGTTCCCATCTATGTTTTTTAATCTTTGTCGTGGATGCGTGCCTATATTTTTACCATAAGAAGAAAAAAACATGTTTTCATTAAAAACACTAGTGTGGTTCGACGACCACACAAAATGTCTTTTGACATTCGCGTGCTACCGGCTTGATATTATTAAAATATCACTCCGTTAGCCTTCGAATGTAAAGTTGGGATGTATTTTTTTATCCTCGTTAAACCCATATTGTAGGGTTAGCTTGTGAGTTTCTTAAAACCATTTTTCAACTCGGTGGTTCGTTTGCGAGATATTGGGCTTTAAAGCTATGTTTTTTGTTCGAGTCGAGTCGAAGACAGACAGGCAACTGTCGGACACCTACACTGAGCGTGGCCCGACACCCACTTGACCAATTTTTTAATAGTTATTAATCTAAGCATAAGGACTTAATGGCACTTTGCTGACTGACGTGCCTAACTGCAAAAGTTGTAAGCAACTCATATTTGCTTTTAAATTACATTCGCACCATGCCGCTAAATATTTGCTCGGCTTTTTACGAGCGTGGCTCGGCAGCACTAAAATTTGGTTTTATAGGTGTAGGGCTAATAAGGCCGCCCGGCAATGAATGTCAAACATCGTTTAAGGTAACTAACATCGCGTAAAACGTACTTCGTCACGACAAGATACACTGATAAAGGCTCCAGAAAATGATTTTTATTATTTCTATAGTTACAGAAATGAAACAATGACACGAAGGAAATAATGTATGCAAATGTCGAAATTATCGGTACACGTACCTAATGATTGTGTTCGCGATACAGACAGTTGTATTTTCACTGAGGAAATTATTGCTGAATTCAACGCAGCGAAACGATGGCGATGCTGTCACTTGTTGAATATTGAGCAACATTTTCATAGTTCCACGTTATTGGATACTCAAAAGCCAGTAAAACGAGTCAACTTGTATTTACATTCGATACAAAGTGTAGTGGTTACAACACGCCGATGAGAGAGAGTATTATGTTATGATACAAATGTTTGATTCCAGAGGAAGTGTTGAATGCGGCAGAGGCACTTTGGTTCTCGACAGCAGGCACATATCTGGCAGTGGCTTCTTTTAATGACACAAAGGTGGAGTCAGCTTCATATCCCATCTACGGGAATCCCTTCGATATGAATAACCAATACCCTGAAATGATGCGATTCAAATATCCCAAGGTTAGTAGCAATTAATAACTGGAACGATACATAATATTTTTTATGTACCTAATATTGTCATAATAATATTTTTTAATTCAGGTAGGTCGTGTTAACCCTATGGTAGGGTTACGAGTCTTCAAACTTGGAGATCCTACTAGTGAGCCGAAGAACATTCCAGCACCAGTTGACGTTGTTGGTCTGGATCACATACTAGGACGAGTATCTTGGGCGTCCGACCACAACCTTATAGTACTGTGGCTTAACAGACGACAAAATATTAGTTTATTGGTGAATTGCGATTTGGTGAATGACAAATGTAATATCCTCCAAGAACAATCGGAAGCTAACGGGTGGATAGACATCACACAACCGTATTTCGACAGCACGGGAACTAAAATGTTGGATATTCAGCATCGATACTCAGACGACAGAAGATTTTCGCACGCCACGATATTTGACCTGCACAGTTTAGACACGAGAGACATGAGTCCCGGTAATATGACGGTTACGGAGATTTTGGGATGGAACGAAGAGAAGGATGCAGTTTACTTCATTGCTGCGCCTGCGAGCATGCCATGGCAGAGACAGTTGTGGTCGTCGACGGTGAATGGCGATGAAGTTTGGTGCGTGTCGTGCAACCAACCGTCTTGCCATGTCGTGGACCCGCAATTTTCACCAGGTGCCAGCTTTGGTATCTTATCTTGTAGTTCGAGTAATGTTCCTCCTAAAATATTTTTATTCACTGCGCAGGTAATTTAAGTCTATCAGAGTACCTGGCTTCCGTATTTAAAATCCAAGTAGTTGCTTATTTATCGCAAGCTTTACTTGACTGCTTTATACATATGTATGTGTATGTGTAGCGAGCTCATAACTACATGTGCTTAAAATGATGGGTACAACAACACAAGTCTTAAGCATAATTCGTGCCCTTTGTTTCTGTAGCTTCTTATGCTACTGTTTATTAATAAAAAATAACAATGTAATTGTGTACATGTAGTCATTACGGTTTGACTGGTTTTTATTTATCCACAATTAATTAAAATACGTGGCAAAAGTAGATATCATACTAACTGCACCAAAGAAGCTTATGCCAATGCTTTCTAATACGTTTGTATAAACATTTGATAAATTTATGACGAAGATAGATAACTAACGAAGCTGTTGATTTTTCAGACTGACAACTTTTTAGTGTTAAAAGATAATTTAAGACTGAATCAGAAATTAAGCCAATACAAATTGCCGATGACTTTGTTCAACACGATAAGTTTGGGAGATAATTTGACGGCAAACATTAAACTGCTCCTGCCGCCGGTGATCGAGAAGGGTTACCAGTACCCGATGGTGGTGAGGGTCTACGCCGGACCGGGCACGGCTCGAGTACTGGACAACTTTGATTTAGGTACAAATTAACTTATTATTTATCTCCGTGTTGGGGATTGGGGATAACTGTTACCTACCTGCCTCACGATGTCACCACCTTGTCTGATTCACAACTGGTACTTCACATATTTCCCATTGTGTGACACATATATTTATCTGCCAGGCCCAGAAGGTACTAGACGGCATGCCGGACCTGATAGTGATATGCCATGTGGTCTAATTGCCTTCTGGCCTGACACTCTTTTTCTATTCGGAACCTGAACCGGTAGAAGTACAATAGATAGCATTTTTGTCGAGATATACATTGCCGAAGAGCTTGAGCAGGTATGCGTGATTGTACTAAGTACAGCAGATAAACATTGCTTGACGATCAACCTCCTGAAGTATGGCTACATTTGTGCGACTTGTTCCACGATATAACCAGCAATAAATAAGGTTATACAAATATTATATTTACGTACATGGTCTTATTATGTTCCTTAAAACTTTTTCTCTTTTTCAGAATACTACAATATGTATTTATCAGCTAACAGAAGTTTTATATCAGCGTCTATTGACGTGCGAGGTTCCAAAGTCATGGGCGTTGAGAATATGTTCGCCGTTAACAACGCTCTTGGGACAGTAGAAATAACTGATACTCTGGATGCCATCAGGTATCAAATCGATCCTTAATATTACTTATTATCTTATCTGTGGGACAAAATATTCCATTCAAACTGTTGGACACAGTCAAAATCCCCCACACAAAAAAGTCGTTCTTATACATATCATGATAGGTGTACATCTTGCTACCTAGGCTTTTTAGTGGGGCAGAGTGCTCGAACAAATTGTCGTAAATGTGGACACGCTGGACAAAAGCACCAATACCCTATCGACTTCCCCTTTTCACTATTATGACATGTATTCGAGTAAATTCTACTTAACTACCAATTAATGTGAAAATGAATTTAGTTAATATAATATACCAACATAAATATAAAAAATTATTTCTGTCCACGCTATGCCATTATCGCTCAAAAGACTTAAACTGCCGTAATGACATTGACCTGATTTCGTAGCCATTATAATAAATATTCACCGGAACTCCATGAACGCATGCAGAATAATGCGTAGATTGCGTCGTCACGCTTTTAAGTAGTAATCATAAATAAAATTAATAAAATTTACTCTTTCATAAGTTCTAACCAATGTAGGTACTTGCATTTTGTAGCGTTTTCGTTCCACCGTCTAAAGGTGACATGAAATGGCTGGAATTGGCATTGAAATGTTCACCTCGACGAAAATGCTACAATGTTGTTTATACCTAGTTGATTTTCTTGATCAGGTTCTTATACAAGGTGTAACAATAATAATAATAATAATATATTCTTTATTGCACCACAACATAAGAAAAACATGTTACAAGAGTACATAAATTTAAATAGAGGTAACAACAGGCGGTCTTATCGCTTTAGAGCGATCTCTTCCAGACAACCTTTGGGTAGCAGGAAATTTTCAAGAAGAGTTGTAAACCGGTAGTGCAGGAATAAATCAAAAAAACTTACTATCGCGTACATCTCATTACATGACAATTAATTTAAGGGCAGAACACGATACCTGGTATGCCCTTAAACGGTTTTGCGTTACTTTTTTTACACGTATATGTAGGGGAGACTGGGGTCAAACGAACGGAACGCGGGTCATCAGGTAATATATTTGATATAGGAAATCAATTATTTAATTAATTATAATAATCGTATAAGGACCAAATTCTTCGCCAGTAGTGAGCCTGGTTAGTCGGTAGTTAGCCATACAAACCGAAGAAGTGAAAAAAGTTCCGTTGTGACGCTAAAATTAATCATACAATTGTATGGTTAATTTTCATGTCGTGTCGTGAAAAATATTGAGTGAGTTAAGCTGGCCAAGAATTTGGTCCTTACCCATAAATATTATTTTTCTCAAACATGCAATGAAATATTGACGTTGTGTTCTTCATAATGGGCTTCCAAGTGTCACGTTTAGGGCGCAGTGAGACGAGAGATTCGTTAATGGCATTTCATACAAAATTGGAGGCCTAATAGGCCTGCAAGAAGGTATTTTTTAATTACCATTCCGCAATTCATGACACAGCATTAAGGCGTTCAGCCATGAGAATTAAAGTTTGATTTCTTGGAGTTGTTTTTATTTATTTCATCGCATGTTTGAGAAAAGTACTACTTTCTTCGGCGTGAAAAGGGGTTGCTAGCCTCATAACTATCCAACCAACATCCCCTTTCTTCCCGGCCTCTGTAGTAATGTACTACATGTTTCAACCGACCCCAGCCTTTGTTTTATCCGACCCAGACTCACAGTAATTTGAAACGTTTTCCGATGTTTCCGAAACGCTTATAATTTCGTAGATATAATATATACAGTAAGGTCAAATAACCATTTTTGTTACATAGCCGAATAACCTTACTATGCCTAAAAACATGAGGACATGAGAGCCTTTTTGTCAAAAACTTTCTAGGTTACCCCTGTCTCCTCTACATAATGTGCAAAATTGGATTCATGCGTCTAAAATATACCCATTTATAAATGAGAATTGTACACATCAGTAAAGTTAGGTATGTTGCACGTGTTAATCCAATGCTGCGTATAAAAAAGCAATTCAAATATGTGTCTTATTCAACCACAACAAATAAGTAGGTGTAAGAAGTACTAAGCTTATCTAAAAAATAAAGAGTACCTACTCAGGCCCGCAGTAAACGTCCGATCCCTGGATTAGAATTTAGATAGATTTTTTACCCGTGCGAGCTGCTGCACTCGTGTAAAATCATCATCATCATCATCAGCCTATACACGCCCCACTCTGGGCACAGACTGGATGGGAGGAAATGACGACCCTAAACTTTACCAATTGTTATCAGACGCCTCGAAGAGTTGTACCCGTTCATCGACCGGCGGCGCGTCGGCGTGTGGGGGTGGAGCTACGGCGGGTTCGCGACCACCATGATGCTCGCGCGCGACGCCCAGCACCTGCTCGCGTGCGGCGCCGCCGTCGCGCCCGTCACCTCCTGGCTGTACTATGGTAGACCCAAACCCCTCATGTCTCTCTCACTCTCTGTGGTTGCTGCAAAACAAATGACAACATTTCAAAATATGTAAAATTATGCCTAAATCGAAAACCATTTCGGTAATTATCTTATCTGAACGTACTAAAGTGGTTTTCCCATTTTTATTTTTACTCGTTTCGGAAAAAAAACACTCAAATCTGTAAAACGCGGTATAGCCCGTGCGTGACGTCATTCCTACGTCTGTTAGTGAAAGATGTGGACAGGTGCCATATAGAAACCTAATAATGACGTCATATTTTACTTACGACCTATTGGAATTCACTACTTTTAATTTTGATATTTTTGAATGAAAATAAACATTTAGGGAGAAATAAAAAACATCTTAAAATTTCATTCTCTATCGAACTAAATCATATAATGGACCACTTAAAAAATGAAATGTTGTCAATTGATCACTTGGCGGATTTGAAATAAGACTATCAGGATTTTTTTTGGCGTTGGCTAACAGGCCTGCCTGATGGTAAGTAGACAGTCAGATACCAAACAACGTCACAGACGCCTTTAGACGCTTGCCTTTATTGATTGGAGGATTCTTGTGTTGACAAGTAGAGAATTGCAGCTCAGACCACCCAGGACTACATATCTATTTGCAAGTAGTGATTACTTAATACCTGACATATAATAATAAATTAGGTACCATGCTCCAATTATGAGCGGGATGACATACAGTTGGGAACAGCCCCTCTATAATCAGTAAAATCAGCGTTTGTGAGGTAGAGTATAGCGAAATGTCATCCCGCTCGAATGTGGAGCAGCCCAACTGGGGAAGTACCTCCACCTTGCAGAAGATCACAGCCATAATAATACTACTACTTGCTCCGTAGCTGTGCTAGTAGTGTTGTGTTCCTGGAGGTGAGCAAGGTCGCCAGAGCACCCGAGGATGCGTTGTGTTGAGAGCGAGGGAATTTGTTCCTTCAGCTGTCAACACGGCGAATCCTCAAACATATCAAGGGTCGCCAACGTCCATATTACTCCTTTGGAGTTGCATGCGTCTTTAGGCTGCGGTGTCCTCTTACCATCAGGCGGGCCGTACGCTTGTTTGCCACCGTCAATGCATAAAAAAACAACGGGATGCACTCCGGGAGTGCCGGCAGAAGTGAAAACTCAATGACATGACATTGTAACAGTTTCTCGATCAGGTCACGTGTCCGTCTTACGAATTTTCTATCTGTCGAATCTTACGGTCACGTGACATGTCGTCAAAAAGTGCACAGCGCCGCTAAAGAAGTTTTCTTTTTACAAACTGTACCTACTTACCTATGTCTTGTGCCTATTGCAGACTCAATCTACACCGAGCGTTACCTAGACACGCCGCAGGCCAATGTGGCGGGCTACCACAACTCTGACCTGATGTCCCTGGCGGAGACGCTGCGCGGGCGCCGGTTCCTGTTGGTCCACGGCAGCGGCGACGACAACGTGCACTACCAGCACAGCTTGCAGCTCGCCAAGACGCTGCAGCACGCTGACATCGCCTTTGAGCAAGTTGTAAGTTTAAATAATAATAATAATAATAATAATAAATCAGCCTATATGCGTCCCACTGCTGGGCACAGGCCTCCTCTCATGGATGAGAGGAAACGGGCAGTAGTCCCCACGCTGGCACGGTGCGGGTTGGGGACTTCACATACACCTTTGACTTTCTTCGTGGATGTATGCAGGTCTCCTCACGATGTTTTTCCTTCACCGTAAAGCTAACGGTAAATAATATATCAAATGATATTCTGTACATAAGTTCCGAAAAACTCATTGGGTACTCAGTGGGTTTGACAGCCGCATGCCTGAACCGCTAGGCTACCGTAGCTAAAATAATAATAAAGTGCAACAAAAATTTCCCGGTGACGCCCCAGTGTGCGCTTCGCACATTGTCAAAGTAAATATAAAACAGTAAATTAAATCTGTAAGAAAACGTCCGATGCGACACACTCACACAGACACGCGTTTATACGTATGTATATAAGGGTCGCCGCACACGGGGCCGCTGGCCATACGCCGCCACTGGCATACTTCCTTTAGTTTTCATACATTTTATATGGACTCGCCGCACACGGTTGACGCCGGTGGCCGCCAGCCCGCCACTCTACAAATCGTCACTACTACGTGGCGCCGTTTGTGGCTGTCGCGTGTGGCCCGTGTGCGGGGACCCTAAGTGAAATTCAGAGTAATCGGCGGTAGGTACGTCAGTCCGCGTGCCGCTCGTGCACCTCATAGAACTGATTTAGAAAGGAGCGCAGGTCTTAAGCCACGCTAGTTGAGGTACTGCTCCAGCGCGTATATCATGGGACAGCCGCGACATAAATAAGAGTGTAATATGCCGCGACATACTCTTGATTTTTCTCGCACTATTTCAATGTTCTAAGTGTTCTAATAAGAGAGAGGCGGTTAGTGCGGGAAAAATCGAGAGAGCTCGCGCGCCGTCGCGTGATAGCCGTGCAGTTATATATTTACCGGGACATCGTGCAATCGGAGTATCCAGGGTTCCGGGGGGATTTGCGTCGTTGATGTCTCCTGACGGTCGTAAAGTGAACGTTGATTTGCTTCCCTAGTTGCTCCTCTGCCTTAGCTTTATAGCCTGTATAAACTTTGATGAGCGTTTAGTGCGAGTTCGTACATTAGAAGTCTGTTCTATTTTTGTACCGACTTCAAAGGAGGAAGTTCTCAATTCAGTTGTATTTTTTTAAATGTTTTTTTTTCTATATTTGTTACCTCAGAACTCCGTCATTGACGGGTCGATTCGAAAATTTTTTTTTGTTTGTAAGTATATGCTTCCAGGTTGGTCCCATTTTTTTTAAAAATTCAGTTAGATGATGGGATCCATGAGGAATTGAGGGAACTCCTCAATCTCGTGTATTTACATCCGAAAATTATAAATTTGGTGGCGAGGAATTAGCGATGAGGACCACAGATGACTTCTCGAATTCCTCAATTATGTAGGTACTTAAAAGTGTACGTCACAGGTTCTGATAAGATTCCGTTGAAATAGGAACTAATGAAGTGCCATTGGTGATGATCTTGGGGAATCGACGGAAGTCCTCAAATATTATCGGCCCACATACAGCGATTCGGTTTTATTCTATTGTAATCAACGCATTTGCTATCGGAAATCAGTTCATGTGGTAAATTGTAAAAAAATGTGGGAATATTCTTATGGCTTGGCGGAGTACTAAATTGAAGTCGGTTAAAACTTTGTTTTTAAAGTAAATTATTTGCGTGTACGTTTTTATGTAACGCACCAATCACTAATTAATGTGTCAAACAGGCCTATATTCTAATTATGTATCTATGTTTGTACAGCACCTAGCTTAAATCTACAGTATTTATGAATACAGTTCTAGTTAATGTTGGTCGTATTTTTGTTGTTTCTCGCTGTGGACATTGTGAATGAGACATCTTACGCTCTCATATACACGTAACATACCTACACACGTCAAAAAGCGATACAGTCTGTCCCATCCAGCACCCTATTATTAAATAAAGTTAACTCACCTAGACTCCATAGTAAAGATAAAATTTACCAAAGTTAAGAGTAAGTGTACTTGAACAAAATTAGCGTGTAGCCTGTCGATAACTTGGTGAAACTATTTTAATTCCAGAGTTACACGGACGAAAACCACTCGCTTCGAGGCGTGAGTCGACACTTCTACCACACGCTTGATCGCTTCTGGACTCAGTGCTTCTACCACTAGTTATTATTTATTTATAAAATATATAAGACTATATAAATGTTCTAAGACAACGAGCTAGTGTTCAGCATTATTGCAATATTTTGATCTCCACTGAAGAGGATATGAATTAATTTCTCGAACTCATTAAACTATGTATAGATTACAATGCAATAAATATGAAATTGCGGCGTTGCTTTCTTTGTTTTAATATTTCCTTTTCAAGTTCTGCGGGAGTAGCATGGTTGCCAATGTTGCCAAAACTTACCATAGGCCTCCACACACCGAACGCGGGTCGTGCGCGATGCGGGTCAGGCGCGGCGCGGGTCGTGCGTGGCGCGGGTTGGTATATATATCTCTCTCACTTACCAACGCATTTAATATCTCTCTCACTATCTCTATCACAAAGTTGCGCGGGCCCGCGGCGGGCGAAAGAGATAGAGACCCTTAGAGCATAAGTACATGCCCGACCCGACCCGCGCACGACCCGCGTTCGGTGTGTGGATGCCTTTCGACGGTTCCAATTAAAAGAGTCGGATCTGCAAAATTGAGATTATTGCTTTACAGCGGCTTAGGTTGTGAAAAAACTCAAAAAAATTATAGCACATTCACAGATTTTCGTTTTCTCAATACCTTTCGTAAAAACCAAGATAACAATGTCGGATCTAAGAACAGATGACATTTAAAAACGTCGGTTGTGACAGTTCCGACATTTTTACGGGACACATAGTGAGTACAAAGTGTCGGATGTGACACATTCTACTATTTTACACGGAAAAGAATAGCGTGTTTTTTGTTGTGTATTTTATGTAATTTACAGCCTGTTATTATCAAGTAAATTTTCTCTGTATTAAATTGTTACACAAGAGTTTCCGTGCAACAATGTCAGTTCTGCCAGTTACGACATTTTTGGAGTAATTTTTTTGTCGGATGTGGTACATCCAATATATTAATGTATACAATTTCCAGACAAAAATGTCGTATGTGGCACTTCTGACAAATTATGCTTAAACTATTTCGGTTAAAAAAGTAATATAAGAGGTTTCTGTATTTTTCTGGAATACCTATATTATATTCTAGATTATACAAAACCCTCCTATATTACTTTTTTAACCGAAAATACCATATTCCATTAATTAACAATTTCTCGTATACATTTTTTTTTCAAAAAGATGACTGCTTCTCTTGAAAAGTAGCTGTTTTGCAGATCCGACTCTTTTCATTTGGGACCATCGCTTTATTACATTTCGCTATGGATAAGACATCCGTCACATAAGTATGCGGTATGGCCTTCCTTTATTTTAATTGTATTTGTTATTTTGAGAAAAATGAACCTTATCAGTAACCCTTGTCTGCATCATAAAATACGGCACGTTATTTTTTGTCATATTTGACCGGTTCGAGTCCCGACTGAAGCAAGCGATTTTTCATAAATACATAAATGCAGAATTTATTGTTTTTAAAAACAAAGGAAAGTCTCCTTTACACAGAATGTGCTATATTTAAGGTAATTGCCATCCATGTGGCATTCGATCTTTCCACCCGGTATAGTGTATAACCACTACGTTCTAAGCGTTGTTCTAAGAGACGGGACTTCAAGCAACGTTTTGGAGGACAATGACATTGTCTTTTAATTTTAACATGTAAACTCTAAATAGGGACGTATGTCAATGGAATAGCGTTGAAAATCGTATACATATTTTTAGACTTGACCGTACAAGTACATATAGAAAACTTGTCACTTTTCAGAATTTGATTCTGTATTTGAGCAAATGGAAGAGGGGTGTTATAAGTTTAACGTCTCTCTATCTGTGTATCTGTCTGTGGTATAGTAGCTCCCTAACGGTTGGACCGAATTGAACGCGTTTTTTTTTGTGTTATAGATAATTTTATCCCCAGTGTTCTTAGCCATGTTTCATGAAAATCTGTGCAGCCGTTTTTAGATATTGGACTTTGAAATAAAAATGTCGTGGGTTCTTCAACTTTTCTAAGTTGTAGTTACCTATTGTTTCGTTGCGCGATAATCACTGGTACAAGAGAACACAATTGCTATGACATGCGTGAAAGCGCTTTAAGTAACTACTTAGTCCACTGACTGCGAAGCTATAGGCCTGAATCACACTGGCGCGGCATGTCATGGCGGTCAATAGTGAATTTGACAGCTAATGACAAGTTCACTATTGACCGCCGCGGCCAGGCTGCGCCAGTCTGTGAGAGGCTTTGTTGCTTAATCCGCGCGTATTAATACTTGGATCTTACTATATCATCGGATACGCTTAAACACGGTTTGTGAGTTGGAGGTTCAGTGCCTATTTAATTGTCGAAACCGCGGAAAGCACTCGAATATAACAACATGCGCTACTCGGGCTAGAATTCGGAAACCTGTGTTGAGGGCCTTATCTATCAATTGTAAAAACTTTTTTCTAGTTTTTGGTTTACGTTACATAGACAGATAAACCTGTCTAAAATCTGACGTGCTGATAAACCCTTAACCATGTAAAATACCTTCTGGTTAGGTATATTAGTTTAAATTATTGAAGAAATCATGAAAATTCTAAATTCAGGAGTTATCCCTCTCGCAAAATGTTGGCTAAGAACTACAAAAAGAAGGTGAGTTTGTTATACAATTCGGGAAAACCATGCTAATAAAGTGACGGAAAGTAGTGCAATACCTAAATTAGTTTCAGTATAGGAGGGTCGGAGGACCCACCCGTGACTTCGCCGTGTGGTATAGACATGCTGGACCGCGGTATTTGTGCTGAGGATCCGTGCGACCCGACGGTGTGCTACCCGGAGCCCCGCGTGGTCATCATCGGCGCCGGCATGGCGGGCCTGTCCGCCGCCGTGCGCCTCACGCAGCGTGGCATCAATAACTATGTCATCCTAGAGGCTTACGAAAGGTACATTTACAATACACACCTACGGTAGACGCATTCGTATAACCTCCTCGAAATCCTAATTGGCTGATTGTTTGCATTGCAGGCCAGGAGGTCGCATACGTTCATGCTTTTTAGGAGATGTGGTCGCCGAACTCGGTGCTGGCTACGATTTTCTCAATCATTCTACCCACCCCATTTATAAAATGACGGCGAAGGAGAAACCTCCGCGGCCCGGTACGCCCGCCATTGCACACCCTCGCGGTCTCTTTCAACGTGTAGCTGCGGGAAAAATGGATTGCCGGCCTGTTGTTACAGCTTACTATAAATTTCGGCAAATCGAAAAAGAAGCCGCAGCGATTTACTGTCTAGGTGGTAGTAAGCAACACGGATCTTTAATGAACTTCATGAGTTTACGAATCCAACAAGAACTGCACGAATTTCCAGAGGAACAGCAGCACGATGCGGCCAGGATAATGTTCGGGTTATCGCACATGCTCACCGCGCGTTGCGGATACGACAACGCCATGCTGTGCTTCGACAACGTCGGTTGCTACATGGCGTTGCCGGGCGGCGCCGTGCGCGTGCCCCTCGGGACTCTCGGCGCATTGGCACCGCTTCTCAGAATAATACCCGAAGCTCGTATACGCTACTGCAAACCGGTTAGTTGCGTCTACTGGGGAACCGCTCAGAAACAAGGCCATCGTGCAATAGTTAGTACGGTTGACGGAGAAGAATTCCCCTGTGATTACGTCATTAGCACCGTTTCTATTGGGGTGCTTGTTGCAAACTCTGCTAAACTATTCTGCCCGGAACTGCCATTATCCAAAATGTGCGCAATGAACATTATCGGAAATGGTTACATTGATAAAATCTATTTAGAATACTATCGCCCATTTTGGTATTGGCTAAAAGGAACTATAGATTTTAAATGTTGTCATAGCCAGTTGGGCGGTGGATGTAATTGGACTCAAGGAATAACAACCATTGAGAAGGTACCTTACAGCAATCACGTCATTTGCATTCGAGTGGTTGGAGAAGCAACCAAGGCAATGGAAGCGTTAACCGACCGTGACATTGTGGAGGGCATAACAGTTCTCTTGCGGTGCCTCACCGGTAATGATTGCATACCGTATCCCATGACAATTATGAGATCATTTTGGGCTTCTGATCCATATTTCATGGGTTCCTATTCGTATGAACGGTCTGATACCTGTGGAGAGGCTCAACGCGCTCTCAGCTGCCCTATTCCTGGCCCGGGCGAGTCATGTCCGCCAATCATTTTGATTGCGGGGGAAGCCACGGTGCCTAACCACTTCGGTACTATTGCTGGTGCGCGATTGAGCGGCATCAGAGAAGCTGAAAGAATAGTTCAGCTGACAATGCAATTTGAAGGCGCTCCCCTTCGCGATTTGAGTCGGAGAGATGCAAATAAACAGATTAAGAAACGTAAGGCTGAAAAAAACTAGTTAACTAACAATATTGTTCATGTTTTATGATTCTTTAGACAAGTATTTGTTCATTGGAAAAGGAAGTTTCACTTTTAACACTGTCTGTCCGTATATATATTATTGCAATCGTAACTTACGAACTCGTATGTTTTTCTTATCAATGTTAAACACCTATAATCACGATTAAAATATTTCCTGGTTAGCCAGGAATAACTTAGTATCTTTCATTTTAATGATAGATTGTCCAGCGTCTTGCCAAAGTGACTTAACTTTTGCGATTTTGAATTTTGAACGTTCTTGGACAAGTAGTATATCTACGCGAATACTTCCGGCACCACATAGGATTGTTTTTTCCGTGAGAAATCTTAGGTTCTTGTCGAACATTAGTCACGGTTCAAATTCGCACGAAAGTACCTATTCAAGTTATTGCAAACCGCATGTTGCCTTTATTCAGCAAGTGATTGCGCTCGAATATAAGCACCGTTTACCGCACTGAAACGCTTTTAAAATAAATTACCTTGCCTCACTTACCATTCAATACCTATAAATAATTGCTTGATCCCTAATTAGGATATATTAAACAAACAATTGAGCGTTTGATTATTGGTCTCTGTTATGGTAACATTCTTCTAATTATTTATCTAGTTTTCAATATCGAAAAGTTAATTAACTAGATAGCAAACTAGGTCTATTGAGACCTATAAACAAGTCGGGGTTTATTCGAATAATTAGGTTTTCTTATTTCACGATAAACATAGGTACTTAAATTATGTTATTGGGTAAGGTCGTAAAGAATCTTGCAATATCTATATTTACGGCTGCTACTTCATTTATATCACAATAAAATTAGATTCCCTTATTTGTGATGGTTTCGAATTGGACTCCCTAGAGAGAGTACTTTATTTATTGCAGGTTATGTATGGAGGGCTCTCTCGAATATTACGACTATGCGGATTTTGTCATTTTATTACTCATAGGCTTGGTAGGTTTAAAAAGTATACAGGATGAAACCAAAGTCGTAAATATTTTTTTGTGTTACTATTGCAGTATTTTAAGGCAAAATCATTGCATTATCTCTAGAAGCAAACAATTAAACTAAATTAAAGTTAAACAGTAAGAAACATATAATTCCTACCCTGTATTATATAGGGTGGGGTGCTAATCAAACAATTTAATGATCGATTGCTTAAAGAAAACTGTTTTATATCACGCTAGGAAACTAGTTATTGACACAGACTGATAAAATACTAGGTAGTTTTCTCACATCTATATAGTATCTAGTATATTTATATCCGTTTGTTAATGTTAGATGTATGATTTAGGGAGGTAGAGCACAGTAGAATGTCTTCTTGCTCATATTTGGAGCATCCCAATAAGAAATACCTATCTCCGCCTAACAGAAAACATTAACACCTCACCACTACTTGTTCTGTAGGTATGTAATGTTGTGTTCCTGGTAGAGAGCTATAGAGAGTAAGGGTACAGTGTTCAGCTCTAGCTATTATTACAAGTAATCCTCAAATCACTAAGGGTCGGCAAGGCAAGGAACTTTGTGACTCCTTTACGAAAGCGTCCATGGGCTGCGGACGGTGCACTGCTTGTGATCAGGCAGACTGTATGCTTGTTTGCTACCATCATCATTCTCCTAGCTTTATTCCCGGTTGAACCCTAAAGAAACCTGTGGTCCGCTTTGGTACCTAGATTTGGCATAGGCACTAGTTTTACGAAAGCGACGGCCATCTGACCTTGTCACTCAGAGGGAAAACTAGACCCTATTGGGATTACACCGGCTTCCACACGATGTTTTCTTTCACCGAAAAGGTAATTATTCTGTACATAAGTTCCGTAAAACTTATTGGTACGACCCGGGATTCGAACCCACGACCGCCGCCTGACAGCCACATGCCTGAACCACTACTTATAGGCTACTGTAGCTCACAACACAACGTCGTGGTAAAAAATATATACATGAAATTTTGTGCCGTGCCGATGTACGTTTCTCTTAATCTAGATACGCGGCAGCGTGTCAAGCCAAGTTCAAGTTCAGGAAAAGGAACTGGCTAGCCAGCGCCGAGTGTAATGTTACACGAACCACTTGGTGCCACTTTTGACCGTTCTATAACTCAAAACCTCTTTAACGTAAACACATAAAACTACGCGTGTTTAATTATTTCCATAAGGACATCTAGAAGCCCATATTTCATGAAGCTCTCAAACGTTTATACGTTTATAAAGATATGAAGGTCAAAAAGTCAGGAAAAAATCTAAAAATAAAAAAAAGTTATAAAATAGGGGGTGGTCTCCATACAATTTTTTATCTATTTATTTGTAGCATTGGAACCGTTACAAGAAGATATTTGAAACTGTCCCAATATAAGTATTATTATATTTGCTATATAACAGAAATATAAAAATAAAGTTTAGTCAAAAAATAAGTCGTGTCCCCATACAAAAAACCTGTAATACGCGCTAAACAACCGGCCAACGGTGTGTCGTCGGCGGCGCGGGGCACCACTAATTATACACTACCTAGTTTTCTTTACAAAAAGTAAGGTGCGTTGGGGTAAGATCAAACGAGTTTTAGGCAAGATAACCAATGTTCTTTTAAAAGCTTCAATGTTTGAATGATATCAGGATCGGGTTCAAGAAACTATGCTTTTGAAAAAGTAGAGATATGTAATTTTAAGCTAAAATAAAAATAATGCAGTTATAATTGCTATTAGTATTGAATAAGGTGCAGTGAAAATACACATAGAACAAAAAAACATGGGGTAAGATGAAAGGGTAACGGGGTAAGATGGATATAGTTTTTAAAATTATGTACAGGCGTCGTAGGTATATTTGACACATATATTGGACGTTATAGCAACACCAGTAGTTTAAAACGTCACTTCACATTTAAATAAAACCGTTATTATCGCCAAAAATGTTACCTGCTGCAAAATAATATTTCAATCTTACCCCACTTTGAGGCCTAGTAGACAATGGTTCTCAAACTCTCTTTATAAAAAACGATTATAGTTGCGGGTAAAATTCAAGATAAATTAAATATCGCTTTTTTATATAGTTCAATAGAAACACATTGAGCCTTTATATTTAAGCTGTTATTATTACTGTCCCGTTTCCATTATACGCCCACAGTAATAAATAAATAAAACGATAGAACTGTTCTAACATTTTGTGTATTTCACAACAGAATCAATCAATTACAGCGTTTTTTTAATAATTGCACAAAAGCTATCACGTATTATCAATACAATTATTTATCAGACTAAGGTTCACGAAAAATGCCACATTCTGATACTTCCCAGTTTTCGACAAAAAAAAACTTATAATACAATTATTTCCCCTAATTTCCATTTCGTTTGGTGAGTTAATAGCATTACAGTAGTTATACCTCTCTCTACATTTTGAGAACCACTTTCTGTTACTATGAATTTTGAAAGTGGTGTAAGATGAAAACAAGAATATCAGTAAAATCAGTCGGTGCAAGATTGAAAGGAATAAAATCTCGAAAAGTAAGAAAGATATTGGAAGACCACGTTAATTGGTAATCAAAATAACAATAAGAAGCATATATACCTCCACCAAATGTTTCTAGCTTAATTGTTAAAGAAGTTACAAAGCATGGGGTAAGATTAAAAATGTAGATTTAACATCGAAAAATTCACCTTGTCGAAAAGTGCCAACCATACACGTGCACACTCACTGAGCTAACGGCACTGACTGAGGGGCGGGAGACAATAAAATGGCGTCTTCGTGAAAGTTGCCAGGATAAAAAAAATATGCACAGAATAGGGAGTCACGGACGGTTATCTTACACCGTTTTTCAACTTACCCCAACGCACCTTAATGATATCCCACCAAAAACATAAATGTAAAAAAGGAGAGCCAAGTTCAATACAAAAATTATGCTTGGCTGTGGGCTTCGCCGCAAAAATAATGGAGATCTAAATGAATGCCAAGTTCTATGCAAAATCCAAATATGTATTTATAGGAACAAAATAACATTATGAACAAGTATTAAACTCTATTTCTTTGCTTTATTGGATACTTATCTATAACGATTGCTGTTATTTAAAAATGTGAGATCTTAAAGTAGGTCAGATTTGACTTGGCCAGATCTCCATTCTTTTTGCGGCGAAATCCACAGCCAAGCATAATTTTTGTATTAAATTTGGCTCTCCTTTTTTACATTTATGTTTTTGGTGGGATATCATTACTTTTTGTAAAGAAAACTAGGCAGTGTATAATTAGTGGTGCCCCGCGCCGCCGACGACACACCGTTGGCCGGTTGTTTAGCGCGTATTACAAGTTTTTTGTATGGGGACATCGTACCTACATAAAAACTTGAACGAATTTTGATGAAAAGTCAGTTTCTAATGTTGCTTATAAATACGTCAGAATAGGACTTAGGCTACAACAACTAAACGTATGGATTCGCGGGCAGCAGCTACATAAATAAATAAGTGTTTTTCCACGTTCGTTATGCCCTAAAGTGATGTGGGTACATATATTATAGTTTTACTTCCTGCACGTAAACTGGGACGTCTATAATTGAGCGTTTTCTTTCTTGTCAAAGGCGAAATTTTCCAAATTCCAATGCATAGTGGGTGATCTTTTCCGTTTTCCCCGTCCTTTTCCGCAGTTTAGGCCCTTTTGCCGTTACTCGGAGCGTGCATAGTTATCATAACTGGAAATTGCTTACTTTTTGTTTCCGTTAAGTAATTGTATTATGATTATTATATTTAAGAGGGTAGTAAACGGGTTGTCCTGTCCATACAAAAGAGTGTGATCAGGCTCTCTGCTTTTTCTTCCTGCAAAATGTAATCTTATTATTTCAACTGTTCTCAGACTTATACAATTCAGGTTTTAACGCCTTGAAAACCAATCGATCACTAATGATCCGTAGCCCGTTTCACGAAGCCACATTTACAAATTTACAATACTTGACTGGCACCTAGTGTTGCCAGTAGACCAATAACGATTCGCCTTTAGACCAGTATTGTCGGTTTAGTCTTCTAAAATTGTAATTTTGTAGCTACGGGAATAGGGCCCCATCCATCCATCAGATATTGTAATTTTTTTGCAGTTCCATTGAAGTGTAAAGCCGGGTCCGCTGCGTCGTGTTTTCGATGTTTTTAAACATCTAACAAGTTTTTCGGGGTGCGGCCAAAATCTTTTTTGAAAATCGGCCCTCAACTGACTGAGAAATCAGAACATAGAACAAAATATACAACAGTGGAATATAGAATCTCCTCCTCTTTTTTATTCAAAGTCGGTTAAAAAGCATAGGTAGCTGTAAAGCTGTATATTTTGCATTTTATCGACAGTTTCTGGGCTTCATGTGACGGCGGTGCGTTGTCTCAGATAGGTACGCTTTTGTGTCTAGGTATGTGATTTCCCGCCTGGCTTTGTTCGGAAGAATATAATTTATATTGTTACGTTACCCAGAAAATATATTTTAAATGATGCGTGAACTCTAAGGACTCAATCTAAGGATCTCTCGCTCACAATGTATGGCGCACCGCTGCCGCCGCCGTCCAAAGTCGTGGCCCAGCAGTAAATTTGACCAAACACGAATAGAGTTTATTCCAAGATCTAAGATTAACTGTAATCTCAGAAATCATTATTCCAGTTTGGTCAAATCCTGCCTAAGTATACTAGCTTATATATATAATCGTTGTGCCTGCAGACTGAAGCTCGGTTCGCCGAAAGCCGCAGCCATTTTTCACCAGATCACGGCTGCAGCGGCCACATTAATTTCAATACGCCGCTGACTTCCAGCTCGGCTCGCGCTCACCCATCCGTCTCGGATATTGGTATTTGGGGATTATCTGCATTACTTGTGTAAGTATTTAAAGTAATACCTACTCTGCCTGCAATTGAATATTTCCATGCCTTGATAAAAATTTCCTGCTTATTGAATGTGTTAGTAAGTATCTAGGACGGTTCGGACGAACGAAAAGTGTTCGAATACGTATCAAAACTCACCAAAGGTTCATACAATTTATGTGATAAGTACCTATAATGTATTTACAAGTAAGCCTCATATCAACCATACTAATATTATAAACGCTTAAACCGCTCAACCGTTTTGGATGAAATTTGATGTATAGATAGTTAGAGTCCCGGGAAAGTACATAGGATAGTTTTTATCGCGGAAATCATCTCCTAAGGAAGTGGAATGGGGGGGTGAAAACTGAAAGTTTGTATGGAACTACGATATAAACGAGTTCCACGTGGACAGAGTCGCGGGCAGAAGCTAGCTTCTGCCCTAGTAGTAGTAGTAGCTACTAGTAAAGTGATAAATCATAAGTTTCATAAGTCAAAAATGCGTTCGGCATTTCAACCTCAGATCTTCTATGATCTTTGTTGATTATAATAGTCGTCAACATATCAAGGTCGCCTTAATCTAACCATGTCTTAATATTAGCGTGTAGAGCTCGCGCAAATTTGCGCTGCCGCTGCCATAAAACCAACAATTGATAATTAAAAGCGTCGAAGTCATTCCACCACTCTCCGTTTAGGCCTGTCCTGCCTGCTTCATCTCTCACTTATAATAAATATCTAAATTAAAAAAAGAATCAGCCAGTATCAAACTAACCATTTTTGTGTCCCCCGATGATTTCAGATTCCCATGAACGGAAAAATATGTAACTTTTTTCATAAGCACATTATTACTCTAGCTTCCGTTTAGGATAGTTTTTATCCGACTGCGACGATTAGTTAATTTTCGGAAACATTTGACCTCATTAAATTATTAATTTCTTCTGCATGAAATCGTAGCTGTCTAGTAGTCTGTAGTCTGTCAACTGTCAGTGACGTCAAAATGGCGGGCTTGCCATACCTATCGAATATTAATAATTTCGATCCGGTGTTGTGATGATAGACCTTTACAAAACGCATATTAAATTCTAAAGCGTAAAAAAATAATCGATTCTGATATGGAAACTTATATGCGATAAATTCGTATTGAGGCGTAATTTCATTAAATGTATCAACAAATTTCAACAAAATAACGTCAAACGTCAAAAATCTGACTCACTTCCTTTTTTTTTAATGGCATGGCGATAGCGCTGTTCTTGCGTTCAGCCAAAGTCTATTTGAGTTTCTGCAAGATTGAATCACACGCTGAGTATTTAATTGTCACGATACTGCACGTCTATCACAAGACGGCGCGCGAGCTCTCTCGATTTTTCTCGCACTATATGTCTCTTTCTAAGTTATCTGATAAGAGAGAGACGGATAGTTGGAGAAAAATCGAGAGAGCTCGCGCGCCGTTTTGTGATAGCCGCGCTGGTTTGTCAGTAATTATATTTAAAATCAGTATAGAACGGGCCTTTTATAAACAGCGCGTCAGTAATAGGCCTGCATCACACTGGCGCGGTTTGGCCACGGCGGACAATAGTAAACTTGTCCGCCGCTGTCAAATTTAATATTGTCCGCCACCGCAGGCCGCGCCAGTGTGGCTGTGCCTTAAGGCGGCTTCAAGTTGATATTCAGCCAATATAGAGACACAGAAATTGGCCAACATACAGGAAAATACTTTTATCATAAAGCCTGCAACACACATTATTATTTTGGCAAGGGCGGGAACATACACAAGATTTGCCAGAATGTGATAGTGCAATCTGAAACATTACAATATGAAAAAAATAAACATATTGCTTTAACATTTTTAATAATTTCCTTTATTAGAAAGGGACTCGGACTCGCGTTATAGTTGTAGAACTTACCTAGTGGTTAGGTATAGTTTGGAAAATATATATTGGCCGTCTGTTGTCAAATTAAAAAGAGATTAGATGAAATGCGTTAACATCTCCAAGAGAAGAAATGCGTTAACTCCTACATTAACATGCAAACGAAGTCGCAGGTACAGCTAGTAAACAATAAAAAGTCAAAAATGCGTTCCGGATTGGGCACCAGCTTGATGATATCCCAGTTGTTTACGATAGCTGCTGAGATCTCTGGCCTATTTGTTATTGGTTAGTTTCACCGCGGAAGCGTTGGATTGATTGTTACAGAGATGCGAGCCATATCTCCTCGACACGTGCTCAGCGCGGCGATACGCTCGCTGTACCTACACTGCCAACTATCTGTCACATATACATTTCTGCCAGACTACGGTATCCTAAATCTCTGTTGGACAGTAACCCCTTCAAGGCTAGTGACTCACATTTGAGTTACGCCCTTACGACCGATATCCGCTACAAAAATTCTGCTACGCGCTACGATGTAGAAGTAGAACAGATAGTCTCGAATCGGTAAAAAAAATATAATATTTTTAACTTTTTAACATTTCGTTTGCCATACGTATTTCAGGTTTACACACGGTGGAATATACATAAGTTCTATTTTTTGAAACTTTTTCATTAGCAATGTTTTTCGTTATTTAGAAAATGTTAAGAAAAGCACTCAATTTGCATCTTGGAAATTATTTAACAAATATTAGAGGATGGAATATGATGATGAACGGAGCAAATAATCGCCTCTAACACCTAAAAAGTCTTCGCAACAGTCTTTTAAACAACCTTTGGGGGTATGCACATTATCTAAAGAGACAGGAAACAAATGGTATTTTAAAGAAAGGCCAGTCCCTGTTTATAAATATAGAGTTAGTTGAAAATGCGGCGCTGTATTTAGTCAGTCCTGAAATATTTTGAGAACGAGTTACGGGCGGGGTCAGGAGTTTTGATTTTACGTTGAACAAATCGAACGTGACATGAATTTTAGTCAGATTGTGAATTGAAAGTTAAGAACTGTTTTACATGCGTCCCATAGAGAAATGGGAACTTTACCCGGTAAGTGTCAACATTATTTTCCAAGCGCAAATTAAGAATTTGATGGTACAAAGACTTTCATAATTAGAAATAAATGTACCTAATTGTAAAAAGGTTAGTGTACTGAAAAGTGTAATTGGTTTAGGGCGGCGGGTGGCGGGCGGCAGGCGCACGGGCGCGCCGGGCGGGCGCACTCCAGGCACGTCTCTGCAGATGGCGGGCTGCGGGAGCACGCAAGAAAACATCGAGACAAATGCGTGACGCAGCGCGCAGGACCAGCCCCCCCGCCCCGCTCGGTGCGTGTCCACTCCCCTGCGGCGCCTTATCCTCACAAAACACATCGATACCGGCGTCGTGCTTGAGCCCACGGAATCGGGCTTCGAGGATCACGTGTGGTGGTGCTCGGTTGTAGTGGTGCCCGGTGGTGCGTGGTGTCTGTGCGTGGTGTCGGCGTGTCAGCGTGCGCGCGCGGGGCTAACGCGCGGCCCGGGCGGCAGTTGCTCGAAGGCAGGCGGGCGGCGCGCGTCGCCCCGCGCTCTAGTGCACCCTGCGGAACTGCGATCGCGATCAGCTACGCGTCTCCGCGGCCACCGCTCGCTGCACACGTGCCCCGGCTGCATGTTGCGCTCCTCCAGCCGCGGTCCCGACGTTAACACCTTTCCTTCGAACATTTTTAATAAATAATTATCCTTGCATCTTATCGCGAACGCCGAGCTGAAGTTAATTGAGCGAAATTGGTGAGAGAATCTACATATATATTTTGCAAATTTCCTCAATTTTGAAAACGAAATGCATTAGCATTTTTAGCAGTAAAATTGACGATGTTGATTCGCAAATGTACACATTTCAATCGCAAATTGTAGAAAGACTGTAATTATTTTAATTTCGTTTTGTGAGGATAAATCGCTTTTATCGTATAATATAGTAGTCATATTAGTTTTATTCGTTTTCCTGATGCTGGAAAATGTGCTGAGTTTTATCTTATTGAAGATGTGATGAGGTAGAAAGAACTAGTACTGGCCTGTTGCCAAATGTCGATCAAGACGCATCTTCCAGTGGAAAAAGAAATATCAAAGTTATACTTCAGCATTAAATAGGTGTAGGTAGGAGTGTAGGTACGTAGAGATGTTGTTAGGGAGGGCAGAGAACGTGTGTGCGGATAAACCCCTATTTCTTCATTTGGAGAGTCGTGACGATGTTGTTGTCGCTATTCTTTTAAAATAATGTCGTTTCAGCCCCGGACGTGGCGGACAAACAGAAAATTACAGAAACTGCTCTCAATTATGCGATTCAGTTTATACTTATAACTTGATTCGTAATAAATGACAGAAACACCTTTAACTCATTTACTGCCAAGAGTCGCTACGCGCTACGCTTGTAGCCGATCCTGTGGTTTTTATTCTAAGTATCGGAAAGCGCCTACGGCGTAGGCACCCGCTAGGCGGGTTTCTGGCAGGGAAAGTGTTAATAAATATTCTATTATATTGAAAATAGTAGCTTATCATTTTTATGTTCATGTAGGTATTCGATGAAGGTCGTGCGTTCTGTTTTACAACTTCCATTTTGTATGGTATGTCACATTGAACGAACATCGATGGATTTCAGATGGATAGAGTTATGAGGTAAGGCCGTATCTGACTAAACAGGAATAATGATAAAGGCCTGATCACACTGGCGCGGCCTGCGGTGGCGGTCAATAACTGCCAAGTTTACTTTTTACCGCCATCACCGGCCGCGTCGGTGTGATTCAGGCCTATCTGAGGTCAAGCGTCAAAATGTTACGGACAAATATTTAAAGAAACCATTATAATAGTTTCTGGTTTTTGTCCAATCAGTAAAACTATAATAATTTTGTTGGACCGAATTGACTCATCATTATCATAACAAAATATTATATCATAAATACACCCCCTTATTCATAAAACTTAAAAGCTTCTGCTAAATAAAATGTGCTTTGTCCCTTTCGTGAACACAAATGTCAAAGGGAAGGATGAGGAAAAACGAATATTAACACCATTTTAGTTAAAATGGGTTTGTAGAACGTTTACGAATACCTACGGCCATTACAATTTGCCAATAAAAATAATTCGTGGTAGAATCTAAATATTCCAGAATTCTTAAATTATATAGCTTTCGTACTGCTATGATGCTATGGATGCAGATACTTAATTGCTCTTTTCATGGTTATTTCACTAGTGTTGTTATTTATACTGTATCATCATTACAAAATCGCAATGAAACCTACACGGTACATGTCGTTTACTTATCGAAAGGTACTTAGGCTGTTGAATCAGTAAATGCGAAGACGTGGTCATCCTTAGTGGTCATCACGTGTGACAGGGGCGGGCCGGGAGGCGCAATAACGAGTTTACTGATCAAGATGTTACTGTACCGGCCGCTCGCAACAACCGCCCGGCTCTTAGGCACGGTGCGTCGATCGATGTTTTCGGGAGATGTTTGGAACCCAGTAAATGCTTAATTACATTATAGGGCAGGGGTAGAGTGGTAACTTTTCAGCGTTTACCCTCGCAATTTGAACATGCTTTTATTGATGTATTCAAAAAACTTGGCGTCTCAAGAACGTCCCAGTTTTATCTCATCCACTTTTATGTCTCCGGACACCGGATTCCGATTGGAATTTTATCCAGCGAACCGGACAAAACTTAAAATGGATCTATTTATAGTATGCCATTAGAAGGCGAGTCCTCTGTCTCGATAGTTGTAAAATTTATTAATTTTCACTCGTCCATTCCCGAAAACTTTCGAGTAGGAACGGCAAATTGCTATTTCAGTTGGAGTATTGCTGACGTTTGGGGCAATTTGTGAGTTATCCCCAAGAGGTGCAATTTCCTCTTTCATCTAATTGCTCCCGAGCTTGCTACTGCTACAAAGCTAGTTAGGAAACTGCCATCGTCCCACTCGTGTCGCCGATCTCTCGCCGGGTCCAATCAATTATGTCGCAGCCTATGGCTGATGCTGAGATAAGCATTTTCGTGATGAAAAGGACCTCGCCAGTTGAACCGCAATTTCTGTTGCTCCCATTTGAGTTGACCTAAGCCGCGGCGCGATAATTAAATAAATATGCGCACTGTGGTGCCATCCATCATTGCGGGTTGATCCTCTTTTAAATTTATGAGTGGGTGTGTTCTTGCATACATTTTCATATATTTATCAACGGTTTCTGAAACGGAATAGATAAGTACGGACAGTTTAATTCCGGCCGGTTAAAAGTGCTCCTGGTTCGGAATGTCTAGTTTCTGCTACATTGCGATAGTAGATTTTTGCGCAGAGTCGTGGCTCGTGGCCCGTTTAAAATATTCCACATTTTTGTCCCTGTTTATCTTTCTTTTGTCGTATCGCTAGAATTTATTGCTCGGTTATGCAACTTTAGAACAAGCTTGAATGCTAGTTTATTCTTAATGTACTTTGAAAACACATAACTAAGTATGTATGTATGCATGGATTGATACTGCATTTAACTCTGCCTTCAACTTGTTTACCTAAACATGTTCTTTGAGAACATACCTTATACATTTTCATTAAGTACAACCTTGTTTGTTTTTTTGTGATGGTGCTTAGCTTAGTGATTCTGCTTTTTAAGGCGATATAGATCCATGTTTTGAGCCGAAGCAGATTCAGTAGCTGTGTATGGGGAGGCGGTCGATTATTCATTCACGGCGCTTCAGCAGCGTCCGATTGTCATGCGGAATTTTAAACGAAGCTTTGTACGCCGTTTTTGCACATAAATCAATTTAAGCACAACAGGGTTTTTCATATCAACATAATTCGATCTAGACATCAGACAGCAATAAATAATTTTTTTTTACTAACTGACTGCCTAGAAGAAGAAGTGTTGGTTATTGGCGGTTTGCTGCAGCAGATATTAGTGATGTGGTTTAAGGGGCGCCTAGCTCCCAATCTGTAAAAATCTGCTTTTTTATGTTTTTTTATGGCTTATTGTATTTAACTACAACGACGTTTACCGAAATACTATCCCATACCTACTTACTTCAAAATTCAGTTTTCGAGATATGGCAACAAGTTTTGTCAATTTTAGGCCAAAAAACCAATTTATGGATGTCGTAACATTTGCGAAAACGGTTGTTGGAGACGTCAATAAGGAACAGTAATATGTGGGTTTATATCGAAAACAGAGCTTTTTTTGACCATATTTACCATATTTTATTTAACCATATTTGAATAAATCATTAAGGAAAATAAAAAAAAACTTGCAAACGTAGATAACGGATTGAAGAGCCGATTTTAAGCGTTTGTTTAAAAAATACATGTATAGATTTTACGGAGGAATATCAACTCAAAACTCGTTAAAGCTCAACAAAAAGCGCGTGGAGCCCCTTTAGGAATATATGCTTTAGTTCATTCTGAGCGTAAATTATTGCTAGAAACTATAACACTGTCAGATTGTACCGCACGTCTAAAAATATTTTTTGATGGCGGTATACAAACATACCGACCCTCAAAAAAATAATGAGCAGAATTCAAATGCGGTATGACTGTTATCAGAAGGTCTACGACCTGGATGTCTATATGTCTTGCGACAGTGCCACCACATGCAAGAGTAGAACACTACAGCCATGTCTTTATTATTGTGCCTATTTTGATTACTCTCTTTTTTATTATAGTATGTAGTGTATTTTTGTCAGAGTTGTAATTAGAATGATCTATTTATTAAGTTATTATCTATGTAATAGAATTAAACAGTTATTTGAGTAGTTAATAGACATGTTTACTTCATTTTGAATGCTGTTATTGAAATACAGGCACTTGGTCCTTTTTTGAGTGTGTGTTTTGTTGGTGTGTCAAAAAAAGAAACTAAGAAATCCTCTGGTGTATATAGATTAGATAAGATTAGACTAGATTCATTTATTTCCTCTAGAAAAACATATATTTTACATCAAAAATAGGATGGATTCATGGGCGGCGGTAATCGCTTACCATCAGGTGATCCGTCTGCTCGTTTGTCTCCTATCACATAAAAAAAAAGATCGTCACTTATAATCATTTCATAATTTGAAATTACATAACAGAGGTATTATGCAAGTACTCAAAGAAATTTAACTTGAATGGCAGTTGCGTGTTCCTATGTTATGTCTGGTGAATTATCAGTGAATAAAAAGTGAAACGGACAAAAAACCTTCCTCCCTTTTGTGTTTTACATCTTCCTTGGTTAGTAGACGTACCCATAAAAGGAAGTTGGAGAAAGCAACAATTTAGATAAAATTTCAACAAAACAAAACCAACTACCTACACCTATATAGGTAATTAGGTATCAATGTTAATTTATTAGGTACAGTCAGGAGCAGAAGTATCTACACGGGCAAAGTGCTCAAAATAAATTTACACACGGACACTGATGTAAAGGAAATAAAGTTTTGTGTCAGATCATTGTGAGCGTATTGTTCCTTAGCTAGTTCTGATTGAAACTTTACGTTCGTGTGAAACAGTTTGTATTAGTTAACATTTTTCATCCTCATATTCTAAATATTTTAATAAACCATTAGTGATAAGTTCATGTTTACCCTACTTTAGAGACAAGCCACGTTCGCATGTTACATTCTGTGTTCACTAATTGCCCTACCTTCATTTTGATGACTATCGGAAGGAAGCCGGCGGTATCTGCGCGGTCCGAGTATGACCCAGTTTTACGGCGACTAATATTCAAATAGATAAATCAAGTGCCTACTCCTGCCAGCTTCTTGCACGGCAAGATTGATGGCGGAATTTTTGCAAAATTCTTTGATCCCTATCTTCGCTTATTACACAAAAAGTTCTATTGTGCTAAGAATGATTCAGAGCATCGTTACAATAATATATTTCCGCTGAAAACTAACACAGTCACGTCCGCGGCCCATATCGTAGCTCGGTTGAGGGCAACAATAGATAGTAGCCGGAATAACTTCTTGTCGATAGGCTGTCCGAATGGAACTGATGAACACAACTCATCGAGAGGTACTTGTATCTCGTGCAAACTTTCCTCTTACTATCTTGTTTATATGTAAAACTTGTTGTTATATTAAATTAATATGTATCCAAACAGTTCAGTATCGGAAAGTCTCAACATGTAAGAGATAGGTAGATTTGTATTCAAAGAATTCGTTATCATTGATTAATGTTAGGAAGAAAAGCTTAATAGTTTTCCAGCTTAACAGCGACAGATTATTCTGATTAATCTGAATTTGGAATTTTAAAGAGTGAAATTAACATTTATTGAAATTAATGCTAGAAAAAATATGTAAGTACTACCTACTGACATATTTCAACATTTTATGTAAGTAAATAGTATTTGAAGATGTATTCAAAACGAATTAAAGAAATACAACTAATAAAAGGAAAAAAAAACATATTAAATGTTATTTTTTCCTTTTTGAAAAATTACACGACACTGCTGTTCTTAACTATTTTTTTTGTTACATTTTACAAATGTTTAATCCTTATCACGTTAAAATTAAAAGTTGTTGCGATACGCTTCAAGAGGCTACCCATCCCCCAGGATAAGGCGACCCACAGGTTGAAAAACACAAACATACTCATAAAATCCAGAATTTTCAGGAAGCGTAAGATACAACTACTTTATAGAGATACAATGGTGTATTGACATGTCATTATCAATTACTTTTTTTATGATCGACCCTATATTGCAAAATTGCATCGCATGTTGTTTACTTGCTTCGGCTGAAATACATTGTTGATGGCTCTATGTTTGTTTCAGAAGCCAGTAGCGCCGGCGCCGGACGCTCGCTGCGCGCGGACACTCGCACGAACTTTCTTCTCTATTTAAAACATCGCCAGCTATAGACTACTACACACATTCAGTGTGCATTATTAGTGTTAAAACGATAGTTAATTGTTAAATTCCTCAATATTTAAAGTGCCTCAACGCGGTTCGTTATAGATATTTCCGATAGGTTAAAAATTGATGAAAGAAAGTGGACTTCAGAGTATTGTTTGTGGACTAAGAATTATCTTGAAGATTGGTGAGCTTATCTTTACAAAGCGGCTTGAAGCTTCTCCAATGATGACTTAAAGGTAAGTTATTTTCTATTATATTTAGGTACATACTAAGGCGGATGTCACACTGCGCCGCATCTCCGGACGGAGGTGCGGAGCTCGTTGTATGTATATAAATTCCGTATGATAAATACGACACACTGCACCGCACCTCCGTCCGTCTAAATTTCCGGAGACTAACGTCCGGAGATGCGACGCAGTGTGACATCCGCCTAAGTAACTTATAATAATGAGTTATGTACCGATGACCGATTTACGGCCGTTAGTTAAATTAGAGCAAGTATTACGATTATATGAAGAGGTTTAATACCTGCCTTCGATATAAAAAAATACTGAAGTATTTAATCTATTGAAATTAATATGAATTCTGTGAATACAGATGTTATATTAAACGTAAGATAGTTAATTTTTATTACAGAAATTAAAGCCTCAATCAATAGGTACCTAGCTTTAGATTGCTGAATTAAATGTAAATCTTTCATTGGTTCACTAACTTACTAAAAAAACATCGAGACTGGGAAATATTTACAAATGGGAAAACATTTTCCCTTTTTGTATGGACGAGTACGTAGTATTCTTCCCTCAGATATTAGACACCGTCTGCTAGTTTGGTCACATGAATCATCTGATTTCGCTGACCTTATGTTGTTTCACTTGTATTCCGTCTCTATGTTATTGTAAGTAGGTACTTACGTTAAATAATACGCTGATATTTTACGTTAAATAATACGCTGATATTTAAAGTACTGGTTTTTGAAAACAATTGACTCTGCTATAGAACGTCAGTAATTTACTTGGTAACTTCAAAATTTGCAACGTTCCCAAAGACTGATATTGAGTTTGACCGTAATGTTCTTACGCGCTCCAGATGACAGTCGATCAGTGAAGTCAAAAAAATCTTGGGATTAGATGCCAAAGCGGACCCCCGGCTCGGCTCGGGTGATGTTTACACGCGAAGCCCTTTGCGAAATGGCGACACGGAAGGCTAACTAATTCGCTAATCTAGGCACTTCTACTGAAGCAGTGACCTATTATTTGCTCTGGCGGCTATCCAGCAGCGCGACATTCGCCGTGGCCTTGTCGAGGTTAATATATTATTTTAATTGCGGAGGTGTTCGCACGGCTATTATTACCACTAACGTCTTATCTAAGCCCCCATTAACGCTATTAGCGTCGGGAAGTTATATCTTTATAGAGCTTCCTGAGAGAAAAACCTTTTTCCGTTGTTAATTTGACCTATGAACTGACGGGTTATTAAATTCTAAACGTTAATTTGGTGAACTGCGTTATAAATACTGTTTTTCTAAAAACCATACAATTCAGCGCAGTTCACACATATCCATACCTATGGGTTGCTGGTTCAGATCCGGATGGCCTCATAAATAAATTATGAAATTACGCATTGCAAATTCAGTGCTTATTTAGAAATCATCTTTATTGTTTCCAAAGTAAAAACTTGTGAATGCATGCATGGTATCAACTCCTTTCAGCGTATAATTGCAATATGCATTTTTTTAAAGTATTGTAAAGATCTGAAACCCTGTGAAATTATTAGGTAACAGGGACTAGTTGTTGAGCAAATTCCGCGCTGCACGATTAGCGCGGAATTTGCTGACACGCTGGCATTCTGTTTGTCCACAATCACCGGCAAATGTCAACACGCGCGTACAAATCACAATTTGAGTACAACCCCGCGTTGTCACTTCCACCACAATTCACGTGAATATAGTACGATTACTACGCCTGTAGACAACTATATTTACCTACTAAGCTTTTGTGACTGGCAAATAACCAAGAAATACCGGTAACGGCATAACAAACAGGTGTTACATTATTTCCTACGGCAATTTACGGGGCCTGATAGGCATCTAATATATTAGCGTTGGCTTTTGATGTCGGTCTAGCAATAGCTACCTATTATTTTTCATATTCACCGAGTAAGCTAAACATATTTTCTATAGTAGTGATTTCTGTTCTTTTTTGTAGGTATAATTGGACGGCTTTGCTAAGTAGCCCTTACAACAAGAAAAGGAAAAATATTATGTATATAAATACTTGTTCAAAAATATTATGGGTTTCTTAAAACCATTTTTCAAGTCAGTGATTTATTTGCGAGATATTGGGTTTTAAAGCCCTAATTTTTATTCGAATCGTGTGTGCTGAGGATGTGAAAAAAATCGTGGCCATAGTACATATACCTAATGAATTTATATAAGGTACGTGGGCATAACTAGTTACCGAGTAATAGTGGACAAACTAAAATATACTTAGAAAGGCCAACTTTCGTACAAATTCGGCCGACGCAACCGCACCATTTAGTTGGCGCGCCCATGTCGATGTCACTAAGAAAGACAGACGGGCAAGTAAGGAACCCTACACTGCGTGTGGCCTGACACGCACTTGGCCGAGTTTTGTATAGAAGAGAGTATGAATGGTGTATGGTATTTAATTGTTATTTTAGCTAACTAATCGTGTATTTACAGCGTCTATAGAATTTGACGCCTTTATTATTACTTATAAACATTGTTATGATGATCAAAGTTTAAAAAATAAACATCAAAGAAATGTTATTTTTATCTCGTAAACATGTCGTGGACGTATCACACGCAAATCATTAGAATCAGTCGTTAAACACTGTTAAATATACAGGGTGAACATCAGCTGCAACGTACCAATAATCTGGCGGTCACCAGATTAATTTCGTGACAAACTACTTAGTTTGCGTATTCCATCTGCTTGATAAAAAAATGCTACGAAACGATTTACGTTCATCGCTACAAGTACATGCCGGTGCCCTAACGTTGGGGTCATGAGCGAAAACAATAAATAATTAGGTAGTTGTAAATCCTGTGACCTGACGAAATAGACTCAAAAATGTCTCAACTTCATTCACATCGTATAGGGGAAGATGGTCACCCTTCGTACAACGGGGCACATTCGTACAGTAGTCGTAAAATCCGTATTTTTATTTCATAAAATAATATGTCAGGAAAAAATGCATGCAAAGACATATAGTAGGTACAGCCCCCCCCCCCCCCCCACCCCTCGACGTGACGTCATCTCTAATGATGCCAACGCATGGAACGAAATAGTCAATTAATATATTAAATGAGATATAATGGAGATGACGGAAGGCTAAAATGTAGACCAGTTGCCAGACATTAAATTAGTCCTTCTGTAAATTATGTATATGATGTTATCCTCTGAATTGTACCTAAACCTTTAGTTTCGTATCGGCTTATACTCGTATCATCAATCATATCCAATAAACTACTAAATTAATACAATTTACTAATATCTTCTTTTGCTAATTACTGTTATCAGCTAAGCATATTATTAAACCACGATTGGAATGGGAATGGAGGTCACAGTTTTGCCATATAAAAGGCGATGTTTATATGAATATCGCAGTTGAATAATACTATAGACAATCGTATATCATGACACGACAATGCAACATGTGGTCAAGCGTCGAATATGTAGCAAAATTTGTGACATACGAGTAAGTAGTAGAGACTAATTAACTGTCATCGCTGGCTGCAGTGCCCGCGCCGCGCCTGCCCACACAGCAAACACGTTCCTAATTAGGTATCCAATCCTCGCCACGGTGTCCCCATTGACAATTATTTAGATTCAGACAGTTATTGTTTCACAACTTATAATTGAAGAGCTTTCATTAGCTACAGACAGTGCTGGGAGTCTCCCGAGGGTAGTTAGCAGTATTCAACTGGGAGCTAGTATTTTGTTAATGTTACTTAAAAACTCTTCATAATATCTATATAAATGGTCATATAAAGAATTCTTATAATAAAACTATCATTATTTCAGCAGAAACACTGGTCTTGCGCTGACAGTATCCAACGTCTACGCACGATGATATTTTTTTAATGAGGAGTAGAAGCATCGGAAGCACGTTTAAGTAATACAAAATATGATTATAACTTTAACAAAATGAATTGAAAAACGTAACGCCTAAGAAACCTCGGGAGAATAATCCTGAAAAAAAAGAAACTTGATATGCTGGATAGACGCATTCTTCGATAAAAATAATTACAACTTAGAAAAGTTGAAAAACCCCTTACATTTAAATTTCAAAGTCCAATATCTAAAAAACGGCTAAACAGATTTTCGTAAAACATGGCTAAGAACACTCGGGATAAAATTATCTATGACACAAAAAAGCCGCATTCAAATCGGTCCGTCCGTTTGGAACCTACGACGTTAAACTACACCCTTTTTTTTCGTCGGGGGTTAAAAATATGAATAATATGAATTTGTACCTGCCTGTTTAATCGGTTTTCTTATTAAATGTCAATTTGCTTGTACCTAGCCATAATTTTTTTTTGAACAACAAGAAAGTACGTCTACTACCTGGATAGTACTAGATTCGAAATACTTACAAAGAAGTCATAGATATACGAGTACATAGATATTATGTACCTACTCGTATTCCTATTGATACAAAGATAACATTCATTCAGTTCATTCCTGCCAGCATTGGTATATTGGACTTTACTTATTCCAATAAATAGTGTAAACATTGATGATACACTTTTTGTCGGCCAATCTTCAGATTCTTGGAACTTTGTCAAAACCAAAATATTCATCCTTGTCAGCGGCAAATGTTCCACTTTACTAAATCTTATCCCGAAAAATATAATAATAGCATGATTATATTAATGTTTGAGTCTCGCAGATCCGATTTCCTATAAATCGTTCCCGTAAATCTGCATTGCGTCACCAAATGTGTATCAAATTATAAAATATCAACTCAAAAACGAAAAAAACGTTATAATTAAGAAATAATCCGACGACATTGTACCTACCTCAAAACAAGTTTTTATAAAAATCGGTCAAGTGCGTGTCGGGTCACGCGCAGGGTAGGGTTCCGTATTTGCCTTTCTGTCTTTGTTACATCGACACACGTGCGCCAACTTAATGGTGCGGTTGCGTCGGCCGAATTTGCACAAATGTTGGACTTTCCAAGTACCTACACATTAAGTTGGTCGACTATTACTCGGTAACTAAGTTATTCATTCCTACTTAGCCTACGTGATAGTTTTACTTTTAAATTCATTATATTTACCTACTACTGCTATGATTTTATTCACATTCCTATTCGTGTTGCAAGATTTTGTTAGGTACATTGATACATAGAAACATGCCTTCTTTGTTATAGCTTAATTACATGTTAAGTTTATTATTCTCTTTAGTCGTTAGGTATCTTTTTAATCCTGTAATTTTTAAAATCTTGGGGAAATATTTAAAAGTTCCTGTGAACAAAAAGCCGCCCATACCGCTCCCTGACATACACGCTCAACAATATATAAGCACAATGCGAAATTTGACACTTAATTTACAACTAACAGCTTCAGTCAAAGTTGGTATAAGTCTTGTGAACTACACTCACCCTGTACCAAAAGCACCGCATTATAATGGATATCTTAATGTATTCTTTTAGCATACGTACCTACTCATTCGCAACAGGACCTGAACGGCGTTACCTCGAACTGTGGAATTAATCTCCGAAATGAACTTCCATGCAGCCCTAGAATGGGTCTGACTTCTGCGCTAGCAGCAATTCCAAATGCATACATGAATAACAAATGGCTTTCACTAATTTGCTTGCAACCCGTTCTTAGCCAGTGAATTAATTCTGATTCTACAAATTACTGTTCAGAGCTTATTTGCAAATGTGTTTCTGTCAACTACTGACTTGCTGTGAAATTTAGAGAAAAACTCGTGATTGGCGATAAAACAAAATATATCACCTTATGAAACGTGTAAGCTACCAATTGCAATGCAATGCCATTCGTATTAAGTTCACATTTAATCCTATTAACAGTGCGTCGTCGACTCACACAGCGGCTACGCTGACTGCCTATATACTTACCACTGCATTCTTGAAAGTCATAGTGCATGCTCAAATATATCTACTTATACTGTTACCCCACATAACCTGCCTGCAATGTTCTGTAGCTGTATAGGTATAACGTTTTATGGGTCGCCTCCGCGGAGGCGCGGTTGTGGACTTCAATCAACGGACGGAAATGAAATGTAATTTCCATTGTGCCTGATTTCCACTAATGCCGCACGAAACAGCTAGTTACTTATATTTTGAGCTATTGTACAAATGTTTTCATTTTGTATGAGAACCTTTACCGCCCACTTATACTGTACGCATTTTGAGGGTTTACGACGTAATAATGTCATGAGCATTTCGGATTAAAGGCCCCATTCGGTGAAATGTCAAGTGTGCATTAACGCTCACATAAGCAGCTTTCCCGGATCTTTATCGTCTGTAAACCAAACATCTATATCATTATTGCTATCCGATTTGTCAAGGACCATGGCGAGGCTCAAGTGACGAAAGATGATTTTACCGTAATACACAGGGTGACATTTTAATCAGTGTCCAAATTCAAGTATAAGATTCTACAGCAAGAAATATAAAATATGTGTTTTTTTTGTTTCATATCATACAGTACAATTTTTTTTAGTAATTGTTGCTTAAGGTTATCCCAAAAAAACCTTACCGGGCTGGCACCTCAACGGGTAGTAAGGTTTGCGCACGGCACGCCTCCCCTCCCCTTGCCCCGCCTCGCTCCGCGCGGTACTGAATGCCCAGTAACCACGCTGTACGGATAATTCTTTTGGGACACACAATTTATAATTTAAAAAATACCTACTAGTTTTTTTTTCAAAAATGGTGTCTTTAATGATACCAAATGCCTACAAAAAATGTGGACACTGATTAAAATGTCACCCTGTATTAATTAGGTAAGTAAATCTAATACAGGATTTACTACCTCCCGTCAGTTGGAGTTTGAAGTGCTTATGACGACGAACGAAGTGCTAAGACATTTATTAACTGCTAAAATTTGTGACTTTTTATGTACGGGGCAATATGAAATTTGCCTATACATATTTCTAATTTAGGTAATAGATATTTTGTAAAACAAAGGTGGAAGCAGCGAAAATATCTAGAATAATACACTTAAACATGTGAAAACCCGTATCTCTCCGTCTCCAAGCGAGGTGTCAAAGCCACAAGTATACAATGAAATAAGTATATGGGCCATGTTATTTTCCGCTTCAGCAAAACCAGCGGCACCGCTGCTAGGGTATTACCACAACCAATGTTCCCGTAAAAGGAATGCGAATGTAAGACTTTTCTTCAGCAAGCAACTGCTAAAGTTTGCGCAGCCCGACTGGAATCCGCATAACAATGCCTCAGATACTACAATGGGTCACGTCGCTGGCGTTCGATTATAATACTTATTGAAGTCCTCGGCTATTTTACATGTAAAAAGGTTTGTGAATGAAAAAATTAGGAGAATGGACGATTTTATGACTTATTCAATTTGAAAAGATTGCGCCTATCGGTCGATCTTCTCCTAAATCTGTGAAAAATAGGGTTTCGGCTTCGAAATATTGTTACCTATGCCTCGATTTTTTAAAGACTCTGCTGATGTACAATATCTATTGAGGCCAACATTGACCCATTTCTTGTAATATATAAGTATTTAATGTATAGTTTCGGGTTGTGTTGTTTATTCATACACCTTACCTCTTCATGTAAGATTGACATGATACTCTTACGGCATTAGGTGATTGATTAAATTAATTAACGGTAGGGTGGCCATGCATATAAACACATAAATCGTGTTCATTAAATATACCTGCATAATATCTATAGTACAGTCCTAATAGATATATTTAAGTTGTGAGGAAGAGGTAAGTCTAAGAAAATATTCTATTTTAAACCGACTTATATGTATAAGAGTAGGGGGTTGTCAATTCCGTAGTTTTTTTTCTTTATCATTATTTCCTTTATTAAACTTTCATCTTATGTTAGGGTTTTAGTTTTACAATAATAGGTAGGTAATATTATTGTAAAATAAAGTAAAATATAAAACTATACAGGCAAAACATAAAAGATTTGGACTAGTTCGATTTCCTGCAATCTGGGTTTTTTACAAGAATTGGAGCACTTTTATTTAAATACCTATAGTGACGATTCCTTATTTGGTACTCTTGAACCTTTACGTTTTAATTTCAGATGTCCCTGTACTTACCGCCAATTGGGTTGATCATTATACATATAACTGTTATAAGTATTCATTCCGTTTTTCCGGAGCTTTAGTCCGTATGAAAATAGTAGATTGTATGACAAGGGTCTAAAACTAAGCCATATTACCACGAGATGGATATTTTCCCGAACGAAGTGAGGGGAAATAGTTCGACGGGTAAAGGCTTTTAGACCAGAGTTACTCAGTAGTTCACTCTACTTTTCAATTCGACTGCGAGAAAATAGTAATAACAAAGATTATCCATCCACAATCAACAATAACCAAGTCAAAAAGATTGATCAATTTGGCGCCATTCTTTTTAATATACAACATATTTACACCACGAATAAACGCCTCTGACCGTCTAATAGCGGCGTCTAAACGGCCGAGCGCGGCGTACTTCATACGAGGGGCATATGATAAGGCGAGATAGACAGCAGTCTATCCCGCTCAATCTTCATAGCTTATGTCATGTATGCAGTCAAACCACGCTTGAACGTTTGGACGGAGCTATAGTCGGTCAGAGGCGTTTTTTTTTTCACTTCTTATGCTCAAAAAGTGCGTCATATTAGACTAGCAAGTGGGGCTAAAGTAGTACATTTAGCCCCTAGGGAAAATATGTATACATATTTATGACTTATAAAACATTTAAATTTGACCAATCATAACAGTTCAATATTACATCCACCATTCCCAACTCTTTAAAAAAACATTAGTATTTGCTATCTACTAACCAGAATACAGCTAGACATTAACATTAAAAAAAAACAGAATTTAATTCAAACATTAGGTGGTTTTTATTCCTTTATTCACAATAATTAAAATGTATTTATTTGTGATCTCTCGATAGTATCTCGTAATTTACCACATTTGTTTATTACTCAATATATTTCAAATATGAGAAAAAGTGCAGATTACTGTAGATATATACTCAATATTGAAGACAAGACTAGTGAAATAAGGGATTTTATCGACACACGCATTTATAAGTAAATTGTGCTTAATGCAAATGTAATTTAGCAAAAACCGTATAACTTACTGAGATTCTCAATCTCAGAGCATAAAGAAAACATAAGTACGTCGGGCACGCGTGCTGGCGAATGGAGAAAGCTTTTAACAGCGCTTTCTTCTTGTCACAATGGGTATATCTTACTCGTAGTCGCATGCCGGCGCACTTACATTGCGCATTATAGCTAAAGCCAGAGTAATTGCACGCCAAAAATGTAATTATTTTTATTTACACCCGGGCAGCGTCATTTATGAAGTCCTTAATGCCATATGTCTTAAATAAAACGAATGGAAGATATATTTTGTTTGTTCTGTGTATCTGTTGATCCTTGTGGCCTGCTATTTGGTGACATAGCATAGCCCTCAACAAAAACGTCAATCACTTTTCGCAGTTTGTCCCCAATTCAATGCGGTAGTATGTACACGAATGTTTTTTTTTGTTTCAAATACTTAATAAATCATGGCCACCGTACTTTTTGTGGGATACCGTATGACTGCGATTTTTTTTGACACATATTGTTTGTTTTTTAATATTTTATTCTTATTTTTTTCGTATGTTAATATTTATATAGGAGTTAGGCGTGAGAGTCAGAATGGCGGGATTACCTAAAGAAATATAAAAAACCGGCCAAGTGCGAGTCGGACTCGCGCACGAAGGGTTCCGTACCACTATCTATAAAAATAGCAAAAAGAAGAAGGTTTGTTGTATGGGAACCCCCTTAAATATTTCTTTTATTTTGTTTTTAGTATTCGTTGTTAGCGGCAACAGAAATACATAATTTTAACTGACTAGCTATCGCGGTTCTTGAGATACGGCCTGGTGACACACGGACAGACAGCGAAGTCATAGAGTAATAGGGTCCCGTTTTTACCCTTTGTGTACGGAACCCTAAATCGGAGTGTAAGAAAAAAAAACCTACCCAGAATGGTAGGTACCATTTAGTACTGCATTTAAAAGTAGATCCTGCACTTTCAATAGGACGTGATAGGCAATTACCACAGTTGGATATTGAAAAATATACAAAAAACATAAAGATAAACCGAAAATCTCCTTTATAAGTATATGAGCTTTACTAGGTACTACTTAGTAGAAAAATCTTAAATGTGTATCATTCGGAAATCACCAATTATATTGCCCAAATATAAATACAAAGGTACACAATTACGGCGTGTTAACATTTGTTCAATAATTACCGATCACATCTTCGATGACCCCTGTGAAAGATCACGTCACGTCAGGTCCATCTTTTCCAATCTTATGTATGTGGCACTAACCACCGTCCGATTATAAGTTATTCGGTCGGTGCCACCGTTACCATCTTTTTACTTTGCTACAAATGAATAAAAATCGAATTCACTCATTTCCGGAACCATTTCCGATTTATAATCCTGCCGTAGAGTAGCGTTAATTCAGTGTGCACTTCTGGCTATCCACGTTTCTCTACCCGTATAATTCCCAAAGTATTTATTACCCATACTACAGGGGCTCTATTGGATTTAAGCCTTCCGGGGCACTATGTCCAAGTATTCAATTGGAATCGGTTTTGTATCTCTCGCGCGCCACCCTAAAACGTTAATAGTGTAGAGATGTGCTGAGGCTCTAGTATAAGTTTTACCGAAACAAAACTTTGCGATCGCGTTTGCGTTTTACCCTCAATTTGTATGGGATTTGACAGCTAAACGCGCACGCGGTCGTAACGTTTTGTTTCGGTAAAACTTATACTAAAGCCTCTGTGCTCAGAAATACGAGCCTGACTATTACAAAATCGATTTCTGTCGTTTCGAATCGTATTCTTCACTATTTGGTCTCAATTTTTAAGACTTACCCCAATTTGATACAGGCATGTGTCTATTGGAAGTGTAAAAATACGTTTTTTTCGAGATTATCGAAGTTTTAAAAATAAGTTAATATTTATCTGATGACCAGGGAGCGTTGATTGACATAATATAGGCAAAGTCTTCCATCACACGTTTGCAACTAAATTTAACCCCCTGTATGCGAATTTCAAAACGTATTCTTAAGCATACGAGGGGTTAATCAGTTTATTTCTAACGCGTACAAACAATAGAAGATTACGTACATTAATCGTTTCCGAGAAGATTGGATGGTGCACGCCATAGGTCGCGCATCGCGCGTTAGGTTATATCCACGGCGCCGCTAGACAGCTGCGCCCGTTACTTGGGAATTGAGAAACATTTATCTTACTTTATATTTACAGTTTGTTACGGCCCGTCTGTTCCACTTATTCTCTTACTTTGCTTTTAATAATTAATTTACCGATCAGACCATCTTGTTTTCTCTAATGGATGCGGGCATAGCGCATCTATTTGACTGCACAAAGAGGCAGGTACCCTTTTTACATTGATTTACTAGAGCGAGATGAAATTGGATAGGCATCGATTCTGCCCGGAGGTTTCGCTGCATTTGCAGAGTTAGGCGCAGGCCTGAGCAAACACAACCAAGTGTACAAGTGTACAAAGAGCCGTCCTGTTATTCGGCCGCTGGCTATCGGCACTCGGCTGTCAGCTCTCAGCGCTCAGCGTGTAATTTCCACGCTCTGATTGACCTCTAAAACAAAGCACTGTACCAGGTGTACGTAAAATTCGGTAAGACGGCTATGTCCGTTTATTATGGTAATGGAGCGTCGTTTAACCTGACTTTTGCGACCGCAATAATGCTTATATGATAAGGATTAGACGTACTTACTATTATTAACCTTATTAATTTCCCTTTGAACCCCGAAGTGAAGTATAGGTACTATTACATTCTATTTGCAGACTTAAAATACGGAATGAGGCACAGATGAGTACGCTTACGTCTCAGAAAACACGGCTGAAAGAAATAAAAATCCAACCTAGGAAACCACAATGTTCGTTAAAGCGCAGTAAAAGCGGTAACTGCGCACGTGTTCAGTAGCTTGCGAGATTAAAATCACATAAGCACCGAATGCTGTAAAGATTTTGCAAATAATTTAAACCTGAAAATAGGTAGGTCCCTGCATAATTTACTAATTTTGCCATAATTTGTTTCCCAATTGGTTGAATTTAAACTTTTATGAGTCCTGTTTACAAATTTTACAAATAAAATCTTATAAAACTTATTTACGATGATTTCATTCAAAGTTCTCAAATGAACGGTTTCATAGTTTGGAAAAGTAGAATTACTTATGCTAATTATAGTAGATTGTATGACAAGGGTCTAAAGCAATATTTTCCCGAACGAAGTGAGGGGAAATAGTTCGAGGGGTAATATGGCTTTTAGACCAGAGTGTACACTCTACTTTTCACTTCGACTGCGAGAAAATAGTAAAAACAAAGATTATCCATCCACAATATACAATTATATAAAGATTGTTCAATTTGGCGCCATTCTTTTTAATAAACTGTTTTGACGCAGATACAAAATATTCACAAGAAAAATAAACGCCTCTGACCGTCTAATAGCGGCGTAGTCTATCCCGCTCAATCTTCATAGCTTATGTCATGTAATTACATCCACCAATCACAACTCTTTAAAATAACATTAGTATTTGCTGTCTACTAACTAGAATACAGCTAGACATTAAAATCGACCAATCAGGAAACAGAATTCAATTCAAACATTAGGAGTTTTTCATTCCCTAATTTACAATAATTACAAAAATAAACGCCTCTGACCGACTATAGCTCCATCCAAACGTTCAAGCGTGGTTAACTGCATACATGACTCATGTATGCAGTTAACCACGCTTGAAAAACACCCAATGTTTGAATTGAATTCTGTTTCCTGATTGGTCGATTTTAATGTCTAGCTGTGTTCTGGTTAGTAGATAGCAAATACTAATATTTTTTTAAAGAGTTGTGATTGGTGGATGTAATATTGAACCGTTGTGAGTGGTCAAATTAAAATGTTTAATTAATCATAAATATGTGTACATATTTTCCCTAGGGGCTAAATGTATACTACTTTAGCCCCGCTTGACAAGTCTAATATGATGCACTTTTTGAGCATGAGAAGTGAAAAATATATTATTCGAAAAAGGAACGGCCACTATATACTGTTTTCCGGCGAGGTAACTGAAACGTTTTTCAAATTCCACCATGTCGCGATATATAGACTTATAGAAAAGTACATATAGGAAGGCACATCCACTAAGCAGAATCTACACCGTATTTACCTATATGACTTTCAAGTTACGTGCTGAGAACGGTTAATCGACTGTGAGTAATATTACCTATCTGAATACGAGATTTATGAGGCTACTAAATCTCCACAGTTATCGGAAGGGGATTACAGATGTGTATTTTAATTGAGCACTAAGGGAACTCACGATTATATGGGCCTTTCAACGTTAACTACGGCGCTGGCAATCAAACTTCCCATGCATATATATTTTGTTGCAACCCACCCTAAGTAGATGATGCCTACTGCTACTAATATTATCAATAGTAGGGCATTTTCAGGTGATAATGTGGACACGCTGGACAAAAGCACCAAATTTTTTTCAGGTACATGTTAGGTCCATGCCTTTAAGTTTTTGATAGGAACCTACTCCTCCGTCTGCCATCTTTAATTTTATTTCGGTCATTTTGAATAATACTTATATTATTAATATCTTGAATTCTAAATAACGTAGAATCACAATCTTAGTGTCTAAATATACATATTTGGGGTCAAGGAATTCAACTGTGATGGTGGCAGCGGATCGACTTAAATAGAATATTTTAATTCGGTTTTAGGAAACGAAATTAACAATTTCCTGTTTTTGAAGTATATGTACTTGATTTTTAATATGCAGGGAGTTGTATCAAAGCCCAAAGGAAGAATTTCTAACTTCTCTTGTCGATTGTGTCCCTTGAAGCATCCGCGCCCGGCGATTAAATATTCTAAATTCCTCTCCGGATACTTCCATAGCGCATTATTTATTTAGGCTGCGACCTGTTTTGGAATTGCAGACACCTCGTAATGGTGCGTTAGTCAAATAGCATCAACACACGAACGCAAATGATTACGTTAAGTTAACGTGCCCGTACTGCAAATCGCGCTCAGTTGGCGAAATGATAAGCGTGCACCGGCAAGATAGTAAGTAGGTATAAATTCACATACTTGGCCGCAACTAGACCTTCCACTGAAAATTAAAAAATCGTCAAGCGTAAACTTCCGCTTGGGGGGGTGTGATTCATAAGTGATGCGTTTCAAAAATTTAACATTCATGTCATTCAATAATTTTAAATTGTTGAAACGCGTCCAATAAGTCCATATAAAATTTGTTTCTAACTCCTACTTACTACCTACTGAAAAGAAAGGTCAAAATCTGTAACAAAAATAAGATCAAATATTTTTCGTAAAAACGGGTTGACAATAATTATAGTGAATAAATTAGAATTGATTTCTGCGCAAAATTACATTCATATAATTTAATGCAAATAAAATATATAGTTTTTTTATAACGATAACATTGAAAAGCCCATTCTCTCGTAGCATATTGTACCACTAATTAAGAACTGTAACATTAGGCTTCACAAATAAAAAAAAAACAAATCTCAGCATTTCTCCCATGCGCGAGCACTATGAATTTGCCAGATCTAATACTGTTTATATGCTTTGTGGTCAAGCAGCAAGTTACGAGAAATGGTTAAAAACGGACTAAAAATTAAGTGACACACCCATAAATACCCTAAAAACTAAAACCAAGGTTAAAAATTAAATCAACTAAGTATAATATTATTATCTATGTATCTACATCGAGGTTTGGTGAGGGTGAAAGGCAAAACACAAAAGAAATTGTAATTCACAACAAGCTTGAAGTAAAATAATATAAACAAATAAAGCGAAATAATTAAAATACCAGCAAATGCGGCCTATTTCAACTGTAGGGAAGCACTAAGTATTCAATAACATGTATGAAAAAAATACAGGGAGAACTGTGTAATGTCATTTCAGTGTCTAAGTTATTAAAGTCATAGCTAACCCGTGTTACACCACTATGCATGGTAATACGATGATAGACTAAATAATTGCAGTTGCACTAGTGCTCAAACCTCAGCTTTTCTCCCATCTGCCAGTGACGTATGAACATGTCAGATAATTTCCGGGCTCGGATCGGGTCGCATCGTTGACACGCAGCGACGGTGACGTGGCTGCTTACAGCGCGCTCAGAATAGAATGTTCAACAAATACCGATGACGTTTTGTCGACGGGTGCGTGTTGCCAGCTTTGTTCTGTATTTTGGATGCTAGATTAAAATAAACGTGTTGTAAAATTAAGTATTTGTATACCGCGTTTGCAATGTTCCAATAACTCATAATATAGAAGCTTGACATGTCTGTGATGGCATGTCGTGGATGTGCGAAAGAATATTAGTATTTGAAGTAAAATAAATGTGACATACAGGTAAATATAAAGATGTGACGAAACTATGAGAGGAACCTTTAAAACGGCTATACTATATGGCAGCCATGTCATGCATGATCATATGAACTGCCACTGATTCGTAAATACAGGCCCCTAGAATCGCAATGAGTTTCCAATGTTTGATCATAGGTCATTAATAATTTTAATATAAAACACTGTGTGATTTTTGAAAACAATGCAAAACAGATCCCCCTACTAAGTAAATTCCTATAAATTATCATGAATTAATTAAGGGTGTTACAAAAAAGGGGTGCACTTTTTCCTTAAATGTCTGACTTTGCAAGGACTACTCGTATTGAAGAAATTGTTCTAAAGACATGGCTAAATAATGAAGTAAAAGGCAGGATAATTAGTTAACAACTCATTGGGGTAATACTGAATGTTCATTGGTACTTTGAAGTATGTGTATGTATGTATTATCTACATTAAATTGTACAATCAGATTGACAAGTATTGAGGTCGTCTCAACACCCTTGTGAACGAAGTACCTACGCGATCCTAAAATAGAGCCGAAGGTTGCATTGCAGCCTTGCTTGTTTTCGTCGAATATATTTGCGTATCGAAGTCACAGTGACGCACGCACGGGCCAGGGTGGGGGTGCGGCTGTTACATCACGAGTGACGTCACGCTACGCCGTAGAGGTGCTACGAGCGTAGTGACTGCCCGCCTTCTAGTCAACTGGATGTGATTTGAAGGGGTATTGGAATGGTGTTTGCTTAGAATACAATACGTTTAATGCATTTGCTGAGGAAATATTTGAGTAATATCTGTAAGTGGAAAGTCTTTTTTATTAATGTAGCGCTTTCAGTACGGTTACGTAGCTACAATTCTGCGTTACGGTGTCATTGAGGTAAATAATTAGTATGTAGTGAAAATTCAGCGCAGCATTTTGACGTGATTATGCCCTCTAAAAGGACTAGCCTACTTAAGCCAAAATCAAGTAAACAACACTCATAGCCTTAATACATTTCGGTTCATGTTTAGTGCGAGTTAATACATTAGGAGTGTGTTCTATTTACTTGAGAGTTACTTTTGTGTGGACTGGCACTAATCACTTAATAATATCCATAATTTTTTTTTTTATTTGAAGTCGATCCAATTGTTAATTTGGAATGTTATATAATTTAATGTATACCTAATTAATCCTATTCTTTGTGTAAATTTTGCATGCCTACATGGCAGAACATTTAAGCACCTTACATAATATCAATGTATCACTTTGTGTTCTTGCAAATCAAAATCTTGAATCTAATGATAATTAATCAGCCTGTATATGTCCCAATGCTGGGCATTCATCACTTATTAAAGTGTAACTGGCCTTGAGTGTCAATTCCACCAAACCCTAGTATATAATCTATTCCGCGATTAGCATCTCCAATTTTAACGTTTATTCTGAGATTATAGTACTCAGTCTAGTTTGGTAAAATCTAACCTCAGACTTACAATTGAATAAATCATCCTACTAGATAATATCACAAATTCGAAAGTTTAGATGTTTTTATGTATACCTAGATGTTTGATTGCTTAGATGTTTGGATGTTTGTTACTCAATGACGCTTTGCGATGAAATTTTGCACAAAGATAGTACATACCCTAGATTAAAATATAGGATAGCTTTTATCCCAGGTACAAAGTCGCGGGCGGAAGCTTGTATGAAACATTAAGTGTCACGTAATTGAAGATTACAAGATTTACTAATTAACGATATTGTGCTAGGCATTTTGTCTTAAGATTTTGTAAACGATTGGAGATGACAGTTTTGCCATATAAATACGTCAAAGTTTATATGAAGGGTCCACGGAAAAAAACATGTCTAGTCAATATTTTCGAAAAATGAAATTTTAATCTCAAAATGAAGAGCTCTCAACGAACTATTACTTACACCTTCTGCTATAATCGTAAACATTAATATAAAAACACTTTTGCAATTGAAAAGCATCTAATCGCGAAGATAGTATGGTTAATTGAATCATTCTAAACTTAAAAACCGCAATATCTCGAAATGTTGTCAAAGTGACTAGACGTGTTCTTTCCGTGGACCCTTCATATGAACTGATAGCTATTCTAATCCCATAACATAACAATCGCGGTTTTACACAGTGAAGCTTGCACATAAATCCATTGCAAATAACAAAAAGCTGGCGGGCCACTCTCATTTGCATTCACACTGTCACAGACGTGGATTTCCTCTTTATTTAGCTACCTACACGGATGAGAGACTTCTACTAAATAAATTTGGCATGACAATATATAACAATAGAGCGTTATAATTGCTTCAATGGTAGTTGCCATCCACGACTGCGCGCCAGAACAAAAATGGCCCTGGCATAAAACATTTGCAATAACTCCTCCAACACAGCACTGCGCAAGGATATGGTGCAAAAATACGGCCGATGCATATCGGGGTGGCGTGAGATAGTACCTGTGGCTTCCTTGCAGGAAAACTTGATGTGACGTGTATACACGCTGCTTGTCCGTGGAATGTGCAATTTATTAGGTAACAATGTCGACCTACCAACTGGTGTATCCCTTATAACATTATTATATAGGGTCAGTTCGGGTAAGTGCGCCACCGGGTAAAGTGCGCCTCATCCATCATTCAGTCATTTAAATCTATATCAGCACTTACCCCGGGAGCGCACTATACCGGTGGCGCACTTACCCGAACTGACTTACCCGTGTGGTAAAGTCCCAATTCTTCTAGCGCCACCCCCATTCTTCCAGTGGATGTCGTAAGGATCGACTAAGGGAACAGGGTTGAAGTGTGTTGTGGGCTACGGGCTAGCAACCTGTCACTGCGATATCACACTTTGTCGATCTTTCATGCCCACATTTATGCTAAAAGTGGTACTGGAACATAAGTTTCATGCGCTCTGCCTATCCCTTTTAGGGATAAAGGCGTGAATGTATGTATGTACCTTTTTAAAAGAGTGTTTAACGAGGTCACGTAAGTTTTTTTGTATATGTAATTCTGCTAAGTTTACAAAAAATGGGACGTATAGCTACATGCACGTGTTAATCTTCTTTCTGAAAAGCTTGAAAAGTTACTTTTCGCATAAAATACCGTAAAAACTTTTAATAAAACGGTAAAAAATCTCGCAACACATTATTTAACGGGGACCCTTTGTCTCCTTCGTTAACTGTAAACTGTTTACCCAATTAAACATCGTAAAACAAACACTTCCCTGTAAAATAAACAAGCCGGCCCTGAATCCTGCCTCTCGAACCTTTTACTTACGCAGGTAAGTAAAAGGTTTGAGAGGCAGCGGAACGTTCAACATATTCTGAAACAGTTCAGAATATGTTGAACGTTCCGCCATCCCTTTACTTATACGAACCAGTATTGTTGCATAGAAGACTAAGTACTACTGCCGAAGTTTAGTGCTATATCACACTATTTCACGAAATGCTGGACTTTAAACTTAGAGTTTTATTTCGCGCTCGAGTTTTGCCAGGAGTTATCTAATAAAACTTACTAAATTTGCTACAATTTGAGCTTAAACCTAGCACTCTAGGTCAATTGGTTACAGAGATACAACTAGTCAAAGGTGGGCAATTTTTTTTTAAATGCGCACGTCGTGACCGGCATAAGACCTTGTTCGCTGGTCGCCCATCCCAAGTCAATTGGGTTTTTGTCAACCCCTAACCATTTTTGCACTTGGCGGTAGGTCCTCCGAGAATGATATTTTGCAGCCTCTGTAGTTGGGAGGAGGCGGAGGCTAGCAAAGTTGACTTTGACCATTACTGTCGATTTTACAAATGCTGAGTATCGCTGGGTATTCAGTGTTCCCTCATCTCCTCCGTAGAGTTTCATCAAGATCTGCTCGCCACAAGGAAGAAGTAGAAAATGCTATTTCTTACTTGTTGGAGTTTGGATCAAGGAAAATGCTGATGAGGTCTATCCAGTCGGGGCTTTTTTGAGGACGTTGCACCACTTCATCTTGCCTTGCCAGAAAAGGGCCGAGGTTGTGTCACACCCACTGATGGCATGCAGAAATACACCCATCCCGCGTGGAACCTGCATTTATCGACATGTATATGAATTTGCTGGATATTGGATGCAGTTTGAACCACCTCTGCTGCCTTTCTGGAAGTATACCTACGTTCGTCTCTCCAGAGCTTAAGCCATTAAGAAGGACAAGTAGGTCCATGTCCTACCCAGTGATAAAAACTTGATTGAAATATGAGCTCTTGGAAAGGGCACTCCTCACTATATCGGCATCGGCGTCTTCTTGAGATTGATGGATCTCGATAACCAGCCTCTCAAATCCAGTACGCATCATGGTGATCAGTCGGCGTTTGTTGGATTCAATTGAAAGTAATTTTGCCTGGGGCACTTTGATGGATTTGATTGATTCATCAAACAAAATGTCACTGCAGGAGAGAGAAGCAGAGCGTTGCAGGCGTTCAGCTGATTTAGTGCTCCTCATAGCTGCATTTTCTGGGTGTCCATCAAAAACCACGGCTGCATTTATACCAAAGTGGATGTTTTCAACCACGGTGACGTATCCCGCTACAATAACTCTGACTGAATCATTTCGATGCCAGATCCCCTTGTGCAGGACGTAACCACAATCGACCACTGTGAACGCCCTGCTTCCTGGGATGATGTTTTCAGTAAATTTAGTTAGCTTTATTAGATTAGAAGCAAGCATACTTGAAAAACGCTTCTCTAGAGTAGTTTTTTTTTTAATGATCTGATACAAGTGGCGCAATTTCCCAGTTTTTCGAGCACCATGGGGGTAGCACAGGGTTTTCAGGGTTGCAAACTTGGGTATTAACTACTCTCAAGGGACCTAACAACATATAAAAAATAGTAGTTATATGCGCGTTTGTGAGGTTTGCCTATTTTGAGTTGATATTGACTGGCCTAATAGTACATTATTGACAATACAAGGGAAGTAGGCAATTGCTGGCTGATTATTAATTTTAAACGGACGACCTTGGGAGTCCGTTTAATTAAATACGAAGCTAGCAATTGTCCTTCTGGCTGAGACAAATATAGTGCCTTTTCTAAAATTGTGCAAGTATGAGGCATGCTTTTCTTCTCGCCACTTCATGAAATTGTCGTACGCCTTTAGATATTTGTTATTGGCTTTGCAGGGAACAAAATATCAATAACTGAGCAGCTTATTCTAAATCTGGAATCATTTTCTCCTTTTTTAATATTTTCGGAAAAAAGAACAAGTCACAAAAACAGAATAAGGCCTCTCACAGACTGGCGCGGCCTGGCCTAGGTGGACAATAGCCGCTGTCAAATTTTATATTGCTCGCCACCGCAGGCCGCGCCAGTGTGTTGCAGGCCTAATTATTGCTTGGCCGCCTTTTATATGGCCAAAACGGCCATATATAAAAGAGGCATAGGTCTTAAACTATTTAAAAAGTTTGTACCTCGACAGTTGATGGAATTTGTATGCAACATTGTTATCGAGCAAAATAACCCATGCTATAAACTTCTAGTAACCTAGTACCTACTTGATAAATTACATTGTTCAGCCAATGAATGCATCGATGCAATGAATTAAACATACATATCAATAACTATCCATTTATACCCTCGACACTAAACGTTCATCAACATGTTAATGAACAACCAATTTAGGTATAGCAAGATATACGACAATGTTCAGTTCAATTATGAAGTTGTTAGGAGTTACGAACTAACTTCATCGGCCGAACACTACCGGCAGAGATCGCCCGCGGATTCAATAAGATATTAATTAATTAAAGACGATTTTACTTTACTATTTCAATCAGTTATGATGGTTCGTGGGTTTGAATACTTTGTAATGTTTATCCCATCAAAAAAATTCTGTAAAAAACTAGCCAAGTCTCGATGGAGCTGCTTGTTTATCTCAAAAAAGTAATGAAATCTAGACAAAGTCGTGCCAAGTCTAAGGTTCCTTACTGCGATTTCTTTATTATTTATAGTTAATGTTGTGTGACTTGGCCGCTGACTTGTAGGTACCCACTAACGTATAATATGAAATGGCAGAAGGCTAAAAAAGGAATCATATGAAATGACAGAGTGCTTGTTAGGCTTAAGGGCAAAATCTATAAGACCACTACCTTTTCTCCGTCCGCGTGGACTCGTTTATATCGTAGGTCCATACAAACTTTCACCCCCATTTCACCCCTCACGGGCTGATATCTGGGATAAAAATTGTTCTACGTCCTTTCCCGGGATTCAACCTACCTCCATACGAAATTACATCTCAATAAGTGCAGGGCGTTAAGCTTGAAGAGGTAACAGACAGACAGACATACCAGACAGACAAACACACGGAATTTTGGGCCTTAAAGGCAACAGATGAAAAGCGATTGCATGTTACGGAGATGACAATGTCAAGATGGATGTGTTGCGTAACGAGAATGGACCAAATAAGAAATGTGTTTGTAAGCCAGAAAGTAGCACCTATCGCTGAAAAATTGAGAGCCAATCACCTAGCCCACGCTATGGGCATGTAATGCGGAGGGATGAAAGTCATGTGACCAAAAGAGTATTACATAGGAATTTGGACAGGCGTAAGAGACGAGGTAGGCCACGGAATAGGAAGATGGACTGTGGATAATGGTGGAGACGCTATGCAGAGAAAAGAAGTGAGTGGTGAGATAAATATTGGGGACAATCTTACACAAACCGACCTAGTCCCAAACTAAGCAAAGCTTGTACAGTCAGCATCAAAAGTAACTGGGCAAACGAAGACGTCAAGTCTTTATTAAAAGGGAATAAGAGCTTTTGAGGACGTCAATTGCTGCGTCAATGCTGACTGTAGGTACTATGGGCACCAGACGATGATAAGCATAATTATATTTAAAAAAATCAATACTTAAATACATAGAAAACATCCATGTCTCAGGAACTTGCAAATATTCTTGCTCATCACACTAATAAATGCTCTTAACTGGATTCGAATCCGGACCTCTTGCTTCGTAAGCAGGGTGACTACCAACTAGGTTAAAGCGGTCGTCAAAAGATGACGGTCGTAAAAGAAGTATGGAAGAATAAGACACGCTGCGTGTTGTTCCATTACCAATTGTTTGTATGTATTTGCAAATCATAATTATGTAAATTAACTGCCCAGTTAATTTTCCAAAATACTAACCTTCAATGGACTACGTGTATGACGCCCTACTAAACAAATTATGAAGAGCTGTCATTTAGTTACACTTACTTGTCAATTTACTTTGCTGTACATTGCTGGCAATTTTAATTTCGTTAGGAAATGTATGAAGTCTGAATTATAGTTAATTATCTGTATTAAGGTCATGATTCAGTTAAAGAACTCTGTTAATTTACCCTACTTAAAAAAAGCCTACCGGTAACGCACTGTATATACTTATCCTGTCGTAACGTGGTTATAATATCAACTAATCCATGGGACAGTCGCGTTATGGCACGGTCATATCACTGGTCAACTACCCAAAGTGTGCCAAACCCACGACTTATCATAAATTGTGCAAGTTATAGAAATATAGCTAGCTATAACGGACGGATATTAAAAGTACGTGCAGTTTTATAATTGTGTAGAATAAACTTTTTATGGGCCACTATACCTACGCTAGAATTAACTTTATTACTTTGGGTTGGGCTACTCAAAGCACTAAAGTGTATTCCAGTTCTTCTACGTGTTTTGTTTTTTTAGAAACGACGGAACGTAGGATAATTCTTTATAACTAATGATTTCATTTGAGTGTGAGACACGCTTTTTCCACCTTTTATGTGCTTTTCTTGTTTATTTTATTATTGAATATGTGGGTCCTGTGTGTTTGTGAATAATATATCTTCCTTTCTTTCTATATTAATATTAATACTTCCTTAAATCATTATTTCTTTATTTGTTTCCATTCGTCTGTTGCATGGACAGGTATATTCTCGGTCTCGGTCGTCCATTTCATAATTTTCTTAATATTCAATGCATCCCGATCTGTAGAATCAGATTAAACAGGCCATACCGACAATAAATTAATACAATTTACTGACAATTAGTAAACCTGGGCCGCAATTGCATCTGCGATATTTGAAACGAGATATGTTCTCACTTTTCTTCAAAGTACTGAGACTGAGGCATAGTAGCAGTGTCCAAGAGGCAACCAGATGGCTCGCGGTATTGGCTCCCGAAGTGTTGTGGAACCGCCCTGGGCAACCCGAACTGAGCCAACTTGGACGAGGGCAGAAGTACAAAAAAATTATGAAAACAAAATTGTCGCTAGGCTGTACGCTGTGATATATAACCATTTATTTCAGGCAACTAAGGCGCATAGTTACAAATAACTTACAGACAATATAATATTAAAACACTAATATTTTATTATTTATGCGACGAAACAGTGGCTAAGTTGCGTCGTCAAGTCCGGTGTAGATAATGAAATGCTGTTTTAATTGAATACCTGGCGACGATTTTTTGTTTTTTCACCCCCGCCTCCATTTTGGCTCAGTTGAGTTGCACAGGGCGGTTCCCCAAGTCGCGAGTCATCCGGTTGCCTTTCGGACACTGAAACTATGCGTCATGAAAAATAACTTTGATTGCGTTCAACTTTTCACTGACATGAAAGCTATTTGCCAAGGAGACTCGACACATTGATCGCTCTTGACGAAACTCGACACATTAAATCCGTGCTCTGTACGACATTCCAATCAGTGAGGGAAGAATATTACCCGATGTAATATTTTCTCGGAGCTAGAGGCCCGCTGCAAGCAACTGTTGGAGCGAGCGGGCGTTTGTGACCGTGCCCTATTCATGTTGGGTTTTAATGTTAGTCCACGAGTCACTAACAATCTCCTGTCGCCTGTCTCCTGTGCTTTTGTTTGTAAACTGTTCTTGTACATGGTTCTGCTTCGTTTTTATGAACCTTTTGCCGGCAAATAATAACTATGATTTACAAATATATTTAAAACTTACGTGTATGCTCAGACAAGAAATTACCTTATTCCGAGAATATAAGTAAAAGTTACATCAGAAATGAAATAAAAGGCAAGTAATATTCGCTACAATTTCACTGTCAAAATAAATTGGTAAAGTAGATATTCCATGTGAGGGGTGTCTGTATTTCTTCCGTAGAACACATGGAATGAGTTTTCGCATTAACGGCGACACGCGAAAACTCCATTTCTGCCATCGCCACGCCATGGCCGCTCACATTATTAGTTTTCATGACTTAATTGCCAATTTAAGTTTAAACCGATAGTAGTTTTAAAGAATGCTAAACTTGTTCATACATATTTAATCAATTTGTGACAGCAAAATGGAAATGGGTATAGGTATATTTATAATGGAGCTATAAGGCCAATTGCGGCCAGGCTAATTTGTGGAAAGACTGGGTCCATTCTTTATAGAGCGAACTCTATGTAATCGTGTAACCATTATTGGATCGTTCCATGAGATCGCATCTTCGAGTGTAACTAACTTAATGGTTACACTGTTAGGTCAAACTTGGTCTTAAACACTATTGAATAGCCGATAGTAGAATTGGCCAGTCTTGTTATAAATAGATAGGTATGAGCACGCGAAGGAGGGTTTATTTTCTTTCCGTAATTGGCGTTTTACATTGAAGGTAGTTTTCTCAAAAGGTTTACGTTAGGAATATACAACGTGTTTTTGGCAATTTCCGTTGATTGCAAGGGGGCATAGATTAGATCAAATAAAGTTAATTTCTCCAAGACAGTAGTATCTCAACTCTTACTGTTATCAAGATATTGAATATTTTAATTTTAATCAGATTTACAGATTTAGCCAGTGTAAAGGCGTTAAACTGTGGTGTCATAACAGCTTTTTAAATGTTGTAAGGTTCCTATACACTACAAGAAGGTTTACCAAGTGAATTCGTTCGATATTAGGCAAAAACTGCCTCGGAGGTACATTTTTTCTATGAAATGTGACTTCTTGGACCTTCTGGTCTTGAACCCTTGTACAATAAGACAATAACTGTTAATGCAACATTAAATTATTTTGTACAAAAAAAGAATATTTATTTTTACAAGAAACGATTATGCTATTTGGTTTCTGTGAATGTATTCTGCAATATGCTGAAGTTAACGGAAATTCCCGGGAACACCGTGTAGAAAATCGTCAATTTAACTACAATTTATAGCGAGATAAAGAATGGACGTAGCTTTCCGAAAAGTATTCGTGTTAGCAACTTGCAACTTTCGACACGTTACCGCCAGCGTCAAGCACCTGTACGATCAATTACAGCCTTCATCAGATGACGCCTCTAATTAATGGCCGCACCGGATTAAGATACGGTTGTTTCTCTTATGAGCCCGAGCTAAATAATTTGCGATAGTTAAGAGGATAATAAAAGTTTTCTTCTCCAAAATGCAACCTATATCAACAATTATTCATCATTATACGTCGGTATGTTTGCTTTTTAAGCTTTCGTTCCACCAAAGCAAGCAAGATGTTCTAGTCTCCCCTAACTCTTGCCTTTGTCCAGTACCAAAATAGTGGATATCGCATCCTATCTTCTTTTAACTATCTTGACCAGGAAACCCAACACATAAATATTGGATGCCACTCGAATCATATTTATTGACTAAACCCTCAACAATCATCTTCTGCAGAAATAAATAAAAGAGAAACGTTTTGCCCAGCATATAAGTGTGAAAAGTTGCAAAAGGGCTGTGTCGGATATCAAAGTCGTTAGCTTAACATGAAATGGCTATGCAGCTCGAAGTGTGGCTTCAAGCCGGGAGGGCTTTGTTTCACCTATTTTTTTAAGTCCTATTATTGGAAGTCCTAAAATGTTCGTCATAAAATTTTACGCCATAATAATCGTTAGTCCTAATAATTCTTGATCCTAACGATCGTAAGTCATAACCATCTGAAGTCATAATGACAGTAATCATAAGTTTCACAGGTCCTAATTTTTATTTTCCTAATTTTTTTCGTCATAACACTCACTTGCCCGTTTTATTTCAATTCATAATGACACTAGTCATACATTTTTTAATCCTAAATTTGTTTTCATAATATTTCTCATCATAAATGTTACTTGGCGTTATCGAAGTAAATAAACGTGTGGTTTTTTATCGCTAGGTACAAGACGAGGTCACAAGACTCTAGCTAGACGTCTCAACATTGACACATCGACTCTACATTGACTCTACATCGACTCTACATATAGACTCTACATAGACTACATTGACTCTACATATTCGCTCTACATCGACTCTACAGACTATAGCCGTCTGTGCGGACGTAGCCTAAGGCAGGTCCGTGTAGGTACGACGACGAGCGAAGCGAGGAGGAGTGTTAGTTGTACTGCGACCCTACGCGCGCGAGCCGAGCGAGCGAAGCGAGCGTGCCGCGGCAGCGGCCGGCGAAGCGCCAGAAAAGATTTTTTTTTTCAATTTACTTAGCGAAAGCTTTTATTCATTAGGAAAAACAAAATTAGGAGTTAAAGTATGTTCTTAGTTATGATATTAGGACTAACAAAATTATGATGCATGTCCGTTATGAAGAAAAATGTCATGATTAACAAAATTATGTCTTCAAGCAAGTTCTTAGTAATGAAATTAGGAAGAAAATTTTTAGGACAACTGATCATTATGACTTCCAATGATAGTGACAGAAATATAGGAACAAAAAATTAGGACGAAAAAAATTAGGACTAGCGATGATTATGACTACAATACGTTAGTACAAAAAAAATTAGGATCACGAATTTTATGGCAGCCAATATGGACCCAGCCGTATTGGTACCGTACTGATGCGCTGTGTAAACATGAAAGCGTGACATTCAATGGATGTAAGGTTGAAAATTCGTTTAAAATTGAGACTTATTTATAATAAAAATGGTAACATGTAAATAGTGTTTACACTCGTCACAATACTCACACTGAGTAAAATTTTTTAACGACTTATTTATGGAAAAATTACAGTTAAAAAGTGTTAAAGCGCGTTCAAAACGTTACGTGGTTACGCCTCTGGTTTAGGGCCGTGGAATAACAAAACCAACAATCCGTTACTTTCAAGTAAATTATTTTTGACAAGATCGGTTCAAAGGGGTGTGAATAGTAACTGAAAAACTGTCTTCCTTAATGAAAATGAAATCAGTGCCTGAAATACTCGTATTTAATAAAGATAAGACTTCTTTAACTTACGGTATGCGATAGTGATTTTCGCTCTAATCTCTATTGAATGATGATTCCAATTTTGTTTTCAGAAAAATCATATTAATATTATGTGTCAAGCTATCGTTAAAATCATCAATATTATTGATGTTGGAGTAGATCTTTGATGGAGTTCCCTTTACTTCCCTGTTTGGATAACTTGGGTGTATTGTAGACAATCTTGAAGCAGAATCACCATCGCCAGACTAATGAACGTACTGAGAACAACGGTTCACTCGCCGCCGTAGACATTGTCTTGTTATTGAAAAAATATATATGACCATAGACAAGAAATAGTAGATTGTTAACCAAGGGCTGAAAGGCACCCTTCGTTCGAGCGCCAATGGTTCGAGTAAGATATGGGTGACTCTCACCCGAGTTAAACATTCTACTTTTCATATCGAATACGAGGAAAGTGAAAGAACCACAGACGGAAAATTAAACAACATATTTATTCAAAGTATGCAATTCAAATACGGCAGCCGTCATTATCGTGACGTCATCCGAGCCCAAAGAATAGTCTCATCTCATTTGTCCTAAAGAAAGAGGCAAATATCTGTCTCGCTCGCGCTCATTTTTATAACCAAATAGTATTATATTCGTATTTCCTAAGGTTAAAACTATATGAATAACATACTTTCATCATTGTGATAGACGAAAATAGCCCATTCAAATATATTCATACTATTTGTAATTGTTATTATTTAGTATTAGTTGAAGAGTGGCTGTATGCGTTTCTGCCTTAGCTCACATGCACACACACACACACACACACACACACACACAGACATACACACAACACAATTTTCTTTTTTTCTGTGTTGTAAATAAATAACTACTTGTTGCTATGGAGGAGCGGGGCTTCCTAACACAGGTATTGTATACTTAACAGGAAGTCCCCACCTAGTATTATGTACACTGCTTAGTAGTGAAATAAATATTTTTCATTTTCATTTTCATTTTTCATTTTCATTTCAGTAAGAATATAAAGTATTTCCCGTTGTCAGTGGCGGGGTCTGTATTGATATTTATTAGAATTAGTTCCCAGATAATGTTTACAAGGCGAGGACTAACTGGAATACATTACTTTTCTGCACTAGAGCAGAAACGTATCACTTTCACCACACTTTTTAGAACAACAACGACCCACTTTCAGGGCATGAGATATGAAAAGTAATTGACTATCCACGTCGAACAATATTTCGTGCCGTGGCTTTAACATTTAGCGGCAACTAGATTCTCGAAGTTGCCAACTACTTCAAAACATGATACGAAATAAAGGAAACACTATTTTTGGTTCTAAAATAAATAATATTACATTATACAGCAATGAGGCTCTTAATCTCATTGTTTCAAGATTTTCGCCTAATCGAGCTCGGAAGTTATTATTGGGCAAATGCCATATACTATACTATGACAATCAATAATATTATTGAATAATTATTTATTTTGCCTATCTACTACATACCTATCCTTTGTCTAACGGATAACTGGCGGTTCTTTTCTTTTACTTCCATACGAGTCCGGTGTTCATGCTAGTGCTTATTCTCTCTTTAGCGTGCTAAGCCACGATGGCGTCCCCAGGCGCTTTAAATAATCTTCCTAAGCTCATTGCATACTAGCACATGTAGTCGTATGCAGCGGGATTATCGTGGTTGTCTCATCGAGGAAGTAAGTAAGAATGTAGGTACATTCTTCGTTCACTCGTTCGTAGAAATCGGTTTTTTAGTATCCGCAGAATTAAGTGGCGAGCAGGGTCATAAACGTCAGTAACCGTAAGGGTGGTAGATGTCGATAACTTAAGATGTTAACGTCGATATACTTGTTATATTTTTAAATGAAATCTTATATCATTACTTAATTTGTTTTTAATTATTTAATAACTGAAAATAATAACTGGAATAAAAGAATACCACACTATTTAATTTCTTTGTTTCATAACTTTATCGACATTCCTTTTTCTGCCTACCGCTATTGTTGCACGGTTCTGTCCATAAGGCCGTGCAGGTGCGAAAGAGATAGCATGATTCCGATGATTTATGACCGTGCTCGCCACTTAATTATGCGGATACTATAGGAAAGGAACTCATATTTTACAAATGAATTTTTTTTTGTAACGCGTTCTTCCGAACAATTGTAAAAGTTATAAACATAAAATACGTAGGTACGGCAGCATTCTGTATCTGCGGTGATATAATTAGGCACGATGATGGAATCTGAAACCAGACTTATACAACGACAGACAACTTACTGTATGTAGCATACCATACCATACCTATTTGTTAAATCTAAATTTAGCCACATATTCTGTCTTGTTAAAAAAGTTTTATGAACGTTTATTATGGACACCCCACCGTTTTACAAACATTAAAACAGCACACAAACTTTAAGATTTACTTATACTTAGTGTGATAGAAGGGAACGTACATAACAAGCGATAAGGCGTTGGCCGGGTTGCCTGCCACACGCCATGATATAGTACCGTTGCCCTCGCAGGTTCTCAGACAGCGAGCGAAACGGATAGCGACATTGTTACTCGCAACTAGCGGCCAAGTACAACGTCTTTAGTTTATACACTTGTAGAGCTGTGGCCAAGTTTATTTACAACTTGCCGTTCCGCTCCTCGCTAACTTACATCTCTGTCTTTTGTTGAGCCCGCGTCACATCCCCGTGGCTGTGTGTGTACGATTGTACCTACTGCGTGTTCATTTAAACCATCTTCCCACATCGTTCCTCTTCGTTTGTATCTGCAATGTTAGTACACATCAGGAACATTAGCAGTTTAACAACTGGAATAGCATTATTAGTAGAAGAAGTAAAGTTACGTTAGGTTTTTCAATGGGTTGCCTTTTTCTAGGCAGTCCAGTGACAATAACGATTACTGCATACAATTTTAAATATATTTAAGAGAGGTAGGGCATAGCGTAATGTCATCACGCTTGAATCTGGAGCAGCCCGACTGGGGGAGTACCTCCGCCTTACAGAAGACCACAGCCATAATAGCACTGCTGCCTATTCCGTAGGTATTGTAGTGTTGTGTTCCTGATGGTGAGTAAGGTTCCCAGAGCTCCATCCCCAACCCCCCCTTCTAATGATGATGGCGCAGTTAAAGAGGTTACCCCAGGAGGGTACCAGCTGCACTAGCGCTGGAGAATCCCTCACTGGGCTTCCACGCTCAGGTAACATTATACCTAAGCGTGGACGCCGAGGCCGCCCCACGTCGTACTCTGGGGGGGGCAAAACCGCGCTCATTCATCTGCCATCTGCCCGAGGCAAGAGCAAGGCAGCTTCGGCACCCCTTGCTACGCTGGCCGTGGACTTCTGCAACATCAGGGGTTTACACTCCAATATTAATGCAGTCCACTTACACCTCGAGACTGCAAAGCCGGCCTTGCTTTTCTTGACCGAGACGCAGATATCGACTCCAGCTGACACATCTTACCTCTCCTACCCAGGGTATGGACTGGAACACTCCTTTTCGCCCAGGGCTGGGGTGTGCGTGTACGTTAGAGACGATATCAGTTTTCGTCGCCTCAGCAATCTTGAAGGTAGGGACCTCTCCACCTTATGGCTGCGTATAGACATTGCTGACCATCCCCGTGTCTATTCGTGCCTATATAGGTCCCATAGTGGTGATGCCGAAACTGACCGACTCATTGAGCAGATCCAAACGGCTGCAGACTCTGTGCAGCAGCAGATCCCATCCGCTGAGATCATTGTACTTGGTGATTTTAATGCCCACAACGCCGAATGGCTCGGCTCTAGCAAGACTGATCATGCGGGCAGATCTGTTTTTGACTTTGCTCTGGCATATGGCTTGACACAATTGGTTACTGCGCCTACGCGAATCCCAGATGTGGAAGGCCAGGAACCTTCCTTGTTGGACCTTCTGCTGACCTCTCATCCGGTTGACTACCATGTATCCGTTGAAGCCCCACTCGGTTCTTCGGATCATTGCTTGATCCGGAGTACGGTGCCACTCGCGTGCCCGCCGCGTCGGCGAGTTGCCTGTGGCCGCCGTGTGTGGCACTATAGGTCAGCAGATTGGGACGAGATGCGGTCCTTCTTTGCATCCTACCCTTGGGGGCAGGTTTGCTTCACGCCGGATGATCCCAACGTCGTTGCTGATTCTGTTGCTGACGTGGTACTGCAGGGAATGGAGCTTTTCATTCCATCCTCTGTAGTCCCTGTTGGTGGCAAGTCTCAACCCTGGTTTGGTCGCTTCTGCAAAAAGGCCTCTCGCCAAAAGCATGAACGTTACCAAGCCTGGGTAGACGCAGCGGCAGTTCGGGATGTAAAGATTGGCGCATTAAAAAAGGAGTTTAACTTTGCCTCCAGGTCCTTTAAAAGAGTTATTGCCAGAGCAAAGTCACTGCACATTGGTAGAATTGGCGAGAAATTAGAACGCCTCCCGTCGGGAACTCGTGCATTCTGGTCTCTTGCCAAAGCTATCCAGGGCAATTTCTGCACGCCATCTTTTCCGCCTCTGCACATGGAGAACGATTCATTGGCCCACGACGCAAAAGACAAAGCCGATCTTCTGGGTAAAGTCTTTGCGGCTAACTCGACTTTGGATGACGGGGGAAGCGCGCCGCCGACCATTCCGCGGTGCGAGAGCTGTATGCCGGATATCCGGTTCAACCAAAGCTCGATTCGTAAAGCACTTCTTTCCCTCGTCACTCATAAGTCAAGTGGGCCTGACGGTATCCCTGCGATTGTGCTGAAGATGTGTGCTCCCGAGTTGGCTCCGGTCTTAACGCGTCTCTTTCGGCTCTCGTACTCTTCTGGCGTAGTCCCGACCTCGTGGAAGTCAGCTTTAGTGCATCCGATCCCTAAAAAGGGCGACCGCTCAAATCCGTCCAACTACAGGCCAATAGCTGTTACCTCCCTTCTCTCGAAGATAATGGAGTCCATTATCAACTGCCAGCTCCTTCGGTACCTAGAGGACCACCAGTTGCTTAGTGATCGACAATACGGCTTCCGTAGAGGCCGCTCGGCTGGTGATCTTCTAGTCTACCTGACACATCGATGGGCACAGGCGATCGAGACTAAGGGTGAAGCATTGGCTGTTAGTTTGGATATAGCGAAGGCCTTTGATCGGGTTTGGCACAAAGCACTTCTTTCGAAGCTACCATCCTATGGGCTTCCTGAGAGATTATGTGTATGGGTCAGTAGTTTTCTAGCAGACAGAAGCATTAAGGTCGTAGTTGACGGTGAATGTTCCGACTCCATGTCTGTAAATGCTGGTGTCCCTCAAGGCTGTGTGCTATCACCCACGCTATTCCTTATGCATATTAATGACATGCTGAAAATCAGCGGTATTCATTGTTATGCTGATGATAGTACAGGTGATGCCTCTTACACCGGCCGTACCAACATCTCTAGGGAAATTGTCATCGAGAGCCGGAACAAACTTGTGTCTGAAATTGAGACTTCCCTAAATGAAATCTCTGAATGGGGTCGACTTAACTTAGTCCGTTTTAACCCTACCAAGACACAGGTTTGCGCGTTTACCGCGAAAAAGTTAAAGTTTGTCGTGTCACCTCGTTTTGAGAGCACTCCCCTGACTGCCGCAGCCAGTATCGGAATCCTTGGCGTCGACATTTCGAGTGAAGTCCAGTTCCGCGGGCATTTAGAGGGTAAGGCCAAATTAGCCTCAAAAAAGCTCAGTGTGCTCAACAGATCGAGACAGTATTTCACACCGGCCCACCGCCTGCAGCTTTATAAATCGCAGGTCCGCCCACACATGGAATACTGTTCTCATCTATGGGCAGGGGCACCCCAATACCAGCTTCTCCCTCTGGACCGCATCCAACGACGAGCAACTCGAATTGTTGACTGCCAGCATATTTCGGGTCGGCTTGACTCCTTGGCGCTGCGTAGAGATGTGGCTTCGCTCTGCATTTTCTATCGCATGTATAACGGGGAGTGCTCCGAGGAATTGTTCGGATTAATCCCTACCGCTTCTTTTCGCCATCGTCCAACGCGACAACATTACCATCCTCACCACTTAGATGGTTGGCAGTCCTCAACTGTGCGCTTCTCCAGAAGCTTCCTGCCTCGCACAGCTAATCTGTGGAATGGATTGTCGCCTGCGGTATTTCCGGACCGATACGACCTTCAAACCTTCAAGAAAAGAGCGTACTCCCATCTTAAAGGCCGGCAACGCACTCATAACACCTCTGGTGTTGCAGGTGCCCATGGGCGGCGGTAATCGCTTACCATCAGGTGATCCGCCTGCTCGTTTGCCTCCTATCACATAAAAAAAAAAAAAAAAAAAAAAAATATTTGCCGGTACGTCCACAAAGGTGTAATATAACACTCAGAAATCAGTGAGACTTTTAGATGGATACAAATATAATATTCTATTGATGACGGTACATATAGAGTCAGAGCTCGTGATTGCTCAAATTGATTTATATTTCGAGAGCTCGAGCATCATCTTTGCTCTGGGTACACAAACTTAGGAATTAATTGGTCCGCATTGGTTGCTTGCATACCTATACCTACACATCAACGTTTGTTCTTAGTATGGCCACTAATGGACCAACAAGCAGAGAGAAACTTCTAATCGAATCTATCATTTTAAATGTTACTTACAATGAACTCTACAGTACAGCATACAAATATAGCTAAATATGGCGTTATATTAATAAGGCAGCATGAATTTGCCTTTAATGAAACTACTTACTAATTTCCGAGATAAATACGAAATCACCGATAAACATAAACGGTAAGGTACTGTTATCTAAATTCATTTAACCTTAATAGTACCTACCAATGGGAAGTTTGACAGTCCTCTAAAGAGAGAAAAACATTTAACGTAAACGTATTTATGAAACGGGTTAGATTGCCCTGAGATAAATAATAATTTATAATAATTAAACATTTGGGGTGGTTGTAGGAGCGAGACTGATTGACTATTGATGAAAATTACTGAAACGAGATTTATTGGAATGGTATCACAGGGAAAAATACTATGTAAGTTACTGGCTGATTTTCCAAATCCATTTATCTACGAATTGTGCCTCATAAATAGTTTTGATGTAATGGCATCTAATTTGTAGAAACCTTACAGTATAAAATTTGTACAGGGGAGCTATATGCGTTGCCACCATAAGCAACGGAAAGGCTTTGCAGCGAACGAAAAACCATACAAGTCTAAGTAGCGCCAAAGTATGGGTGCCATTGCCATTATGCGGGTTGTCAAGACGATGCTAGGCAGCTATTTAGTTCAAACATGCGCATACCGGGGTTTAGGCATGGGAAGTTAGTGTATGGGAAGAAATTTCAAATTTGTAAGGCGGTCGCATTCTATGATTTTTTGGTTCACTGATCCTATGCACCTAAATTAAGAACTGGTCTTAAAATAGCCGACGGCCTACAATAAACAATCTCCTTAATTTGATCGGGTAATGGTTTATTTACCGCAACCTCATACTAACTCAAGGATAGGTACATCGCTTTCTGTCAAACTTATTCAGATTTGTATACTACCATCTGGCTCGGTCGTGATATTAGTATTAGTACCCTAGCTTATCCTCAGTAGGTAATATTCTTATATATATCCAATGTATAGAATCATACGTAGATAGAAACAACATTTTCCTCAAAAAGAAATCTACAGAAGCAAGGTCCCAAAATCTCAAAGGTTTGAAAGCAACCACACAATTTATGATAAAAGAACTAATAAATTTTGTAAAGCGCGTTATATGTACAGCACCACAGCATATTATTACGCACCCTTCAACGTGCCTACGCTGCGGACGTTAAAAAGCTGATCAGTCGAAAGGCTATATAATTCATCTGACATTTAGTATGCGCCATATAATTTTTCGTGCGCGTAAAAATTGGGAGCACTTCACGTGTTCGCACATAAAACTTTATCTCGCCATGTTCATGTTCACATGCGAATCCTCCCGAGTCGCGTGTGGTAATTTTAATTAAGTATATTTACCGGCACGAGCGCCCGTTGCCGGCTCCGGTAATAAATGTTGGCCGTAAAGGTAACAAATGTGCGCAAGCAGGGCCAGGGTTGCCGGGACGGCCAAAGCCCAGATTTGTCCCGGCTTCAGTGTGTCCGGGATCAACAAATGATTTTGAAAATTCCAAATATTGTTGAAAAAACGTTGCGACTCACATGGCACTTTCAAATCAATTGTATTAGTATATAGGTAGTAATTGGATATAGGTAGTTTCAATTCACTAACTACCGCTAACGAAAATTGATTCAAAGTCCAACTTGTTTAAACTACTTTTATACATAAATCGTTGGCCATTAAAACAGGGCACATGTAAAACTTACGTAAAATACTACGCAGGTTAGTGATTGCACGTATTGCTGCCCTACAGCCTACGCCGGAACCGGCGCCTTTACGACAGGTGATATCCACCTGCGCGACTCCTTCCTTCCTGCTGCTCAATGCCGTTTCACATTTGAATATTTTCTCATCAAAATCAAAAGAATGCAAAGTGACGCGTTGACGAGCTGACTTTATAGAGATTGCGTTTTTGAGATATTTCAAAAGAATTCGCAGTGCAAAACTAGTATTGTATAAGTTTCTACAATCTGCTTTGTTCTCTTTTGCCTTTGCAGTTCAAATTTATGACACTTTGTATTTATTTCGCGTCATCCAAACACAAAGTTTGCAGTAGGCAGCAACCATCTTCATAGCAGATTTTATGACATTATGTAATGCCGGTTGGTACGGACAAAAAGTGAAAACCAACAACGACACGATAATATCTATTTATCCTTTAGGTATGTAAGAAGGGTAGCACATGACAATTTAGGTCAATCTCTGCAAGTCAGCAAAATTTATATCCTTTTAACTCGCAAAGGTGCAGTAGGGAATTGAAGAATATTCTTGCTCCGTATTTGGGTCGAATTTGGCTCGGCCAAATGCTCGCTCGCTTCCGAAAGTCTAGGAAAATTGAACGCAAATCCGATTTGTGCGGATCCCGCGCCGAATTTTTCGAAAACCTAAGATAGCTCAATGCTCCATTCTTAGTCACTCTTGCTTTAAATTTGTCGCGAAAGCTGAATAAGCCTCGAACCAATGGAATCTTCCCAGCGCCATAATTATATTATTACTCAATACATGTATAACAGATCAGTATTAACATGTGTGGTTAATGTTCCTGAACTTCATCACTAAATTACAAACTGAAGGGAAACTTATGAAATGTCTGTTAATCTGGCACTCAAGTTGTGGTCATAAATGAGAGAACCCGGTGTATTAGCATTCAAGAACCACTTGGCAGCGTCAACTCATTTAAAAAGTAGGTTACACTTTAGCATGCAATAAATAACGTCACGTTTTACAGTTCCTTAAATTTGAAGACGCTATAAATCGAGTCACGAACAAACAAACAAAACAGTTGCTCTTCGTTTCTTTTATAGGTATAGTCGGTATAAGTATGAGATAACCCGAACTCGAGTGTTGCCTTTCAAGGTAAGTAACCCAAGATAAAGTGTCTAGTTATGCAAATAGAAGACAACCTGCGGCGATCTCCCCCTTAAGCCAGTAACAACAACACCGTTACACGTCTTACACGTAAGGCAAAGGATACTCTTATGGCCAACCCTACTAATATGTTTATTACTAAGAGGTCAATATGTCAATGACATTAGTAAAATCCACAGTTCACTTGCAAATTGTCGTTTAAGATATGAATATTGTACCAATTTTGTTCATTGTAGTGAAAAAGGTAAACTGCAAAGTTCAAAATATTGTATTTTAAACTTCAGCAAGGAGCAACATTGTTCATGCATATTATAATCTTTTCACTTGTCATGCTCAAAAAGTGCGTCATATTAGACTTGGCAAGCGGGGCTAAAGTAGTACATTTAGCCCCTAGGGAAAATATGTATACATATTTATGATTTATAAAACATTTTAATTTGACCACTCACAACAGTTTAATATTACATCCACCAATCACAACTCTTTAAAAAAACATTAATATTTGCTATCTACTAACCAGAATACAGCTAGACATTAAAATCGACCAATTAGGAAACAGAATTCAATTCAAACATTGGGTGTTTTTCAAGCGTGGTTAACTACATACATGAGTCATGTATGCAGTTAACCACCACTTGGACGTTTCGATTGAGCTATACGACTATAGCTATACGACTGACCGACGTCAGAGGCGTTTATTTTTTAAATTATTGTAAATTATGGGAATGAAAAACTCCTAATGTTTGAATTGAATTCTGTTTCCTGATTGGTCGATTTTAATGTCTAGTTGTATTCTGGTTAGTAGACAGCAAATACTTATGTTATTTTAAAGAGTTGTGATTGGTGGATGTAATTACATGACATAAGCTATGAATATTGAGCGGGATAGACTACGCCGCTATTAGTCGGTCAGACTGGTCAGAGGCGTTTATTCGTCTTGTGAATATTTTGTATAATTGTATCTGTGTCAAAACAGTTTATTAAAAAGAATGGCGCCAAATTGAACAATCTTTTCGCCTTGGTATAATTGTTGATTGTGGATGGATAATCTTTGTTTTTACTATTTTCTCGCAGTCGAAGTGAAAAGTAGTGTGTATAACTCTGGTCTAAAAGCCATATTACCCCTCGAACTATTTCCCCTCACTTCGTTCGGGAAAATATCCGTCTCGTGGTAATATGGCTTACTTTAGACCCTTGTCATACAATCTACTATTTATAAGTTTATATAACATACTTCAGGCAATCTTAGCCGATTAAAAACTCTTGCACTGCTGTTAAATTCTCTGACATATCGTGCATAGGTATTATAGGGAGGTCTGAGGACTTAGGCAATAGTGAATTAAGCTTAATTGGCACGCATCCTAAAAACAATCCTAATGGAGACTTTTGGCTGCCCACTTGAATGTTTACATTATTTTATGATAGACAAATAACTTTGGTCTTCACGTTTTCGCCAGTGTATGACCGCCGTAACTGCAACACTTTTCATACACATGATCAATAAAACTGTCACACACATGCTCGTAGTTGCCGACCGTAAAATTTATAGTTTTTGATGCTGTTCGTGTAATAAGGCAAAACTCGTTAGGCATTTTTAGAATCTGGAATGGATTGGGTACTTTGGAGTTTCAGGTATTACACAGTAAATTTACTCAGGTAAATAGACAGTTGTAGTTCGTAGTTTGTAAACAGCATCTTTGATATTATTCATATTTTAGACATTACATCGCCTATGTGTAAACAGCAGACAGACTTCAAACAAAGTGATTTTTAACCCCCGACACAAATAGAGGGGTGTTGTTATAAGTTTAACGTTTAACGTGTCTGTCTGTGTATCTGTCTGTGGTAGCGTAGCTCCCTAACGAATGGACCGATTTGGATGCGGTTTTCTTTGTGTCATAGATAATTTTATCCCGAAGGTTCTAGCTATGTTTCATGAAAATCTGTTTAGCCTTTTTTGAGATATTAGACTTTGAAATGAAAATGTAGGGGGTTTTTCAACTTTTCTAAGTTGTAGTTATATTAAGTGTTATCCCTGTCTGCATTAATTCATCACTCAAAACCCGTGTTGGTAAGTGATAATTACGACCGTTGCGTGCTGTAGTTAATAGAATGCTCGTCGACGTAACAACCCGGCCAGATTGCATCTAAATAGCCCACCAGTCGCGTTTAAATAGCGAGATAAACCGAAAGCCACGTAAACGCAGCCCAGAACTTATAATATCAACATTAATATTGCGCAGATATCGCGCCACTACAATTTTTATGAAGCGTATTTCAAAGTAATTTTCCCTTTTGTATTATGATTACACCCGTTGGTAATTTAAAGTCAGCAAATTCTACGAACGTAAAAAGTAGGTTAAGTTTTATGAATAATAATTATGTAGCTGTGTTTTGTTTTGTTCCGAAAGGCTACAGGAATTTACCTACCTGAAAAGTAATAAAAAGAATTAAACCGAACAATATTTTTGCTAAAACGGTTTTGACGGGGCACGGTGTATGAAGTTACTACTCAGATTATAGCTGCTACCACGAACCAAGCTTTAATGCAAACAGTGTAGGCACCTAGGTTACGAATACACCTTTACAAAAACTGAATACAGCGCTAAGTCAAGATTAAACAAAGTTCTACCTGTCAGAGTCTGGCAGCTAAGGTGAACTACTCCGCACAGCCAAAGTACGCATGGCCTCAGCTTCCCAGCGGATTTACGTATAAAATTACTTTATGTTCCAAAACTTGTAATGAGTCGTACGCGTCCCGCAGAGGCACTGCAGTGGCTATTGAGCGAGCGACTAACGAAATACCTGCCCAACTTACTGAATTGTTCAAAGCGCTTTTCGACTTCTGAATGAATGGGAAAACGTTGTATTACTTAATTAACGTAGGTACTTAGGTACTTTCTAGAACGAAGGCTACGGATGCCATCATGCTCCAAAAATAATAGTTGCTAGTTTAAATAAATCCACATATTTATAATATGTAGGTAACCAATATTGCAAAAATCAAAAAGTATGTGATGTTTACCGTCTCATAGGTAATAGTCATAATAATATCATACGACACGATAGTTATTGTCAAGGAAAGACACATTCTAGTCAGAATAGCGGGAATATTAATTCAATATTGAGAATTGGGTTTACTTATGTGTAGATTATGATCGGGTTACCAAACAACTGTTGGCGATGACAGCACACATCGTCGTTATGAGGTAGCAATATGATACGTCGTAGACTATGTATAAAGGCCACAGGGCCTCGTTTACTGTTTTTTAATAAATAAGTAAGATGGTTAGGATGGTTGGATAGGCTTTTACTTTTGTCAGTTTAAAAGTTGTCAGGGTAACAGCGATTTATAAATCAGGGATTAAACCTACCCTAGAAACTATCGCCCAATATATGTCTTGCCTGTTGTAACAAAGATTATTGAAAGGGTTCTATATTATAAACTTGATGACCATCTAACATCTAATTTTTCTATCTCAACAGCAGTTAGCCTTTAGACAACATTCAAATACTCTGTCAGCAACAGTCGATCTAGGCACTAACAGAAAAATCAACATTGATCAGAGATGTTTTTGGTATATTTATCGACCTCAAAAAATCTCTTGATACAGCAAGCCACAATTTGCGTATGCAGATTTTTTTTTGTATAAATCGGCGACTAAAGTAGTGACTCAATTACTATCAAATGTGGAATACCGAACCGTATTGGGCCACTGCTGTTATCTAAATAAATATAAATATTTATTTATTTATTTAGAACACAAACAGTCTTAATAAACATGTTACATATGTTGTTAACAGTGTACAAAAACTGAGGTAAAACACAAAATTAATAAAACCAAATGGGGAAGGTAAGAACAACGTAGTAAATAATTTAAGAATACATAACTAATCATACGGTCAAGGAACAATGAACATGGGCGACGTTGTGTAGTAATTCCCACACAAACACACCCATCCCCAATGCCCCTGAGTATACAACAATACCTACTATATTTGTCGAAATATAATGCAGTTAGGAATTACTAAATTTACAAAAAAAGTTTACGTCTCACTAGCATTTTTAGACTAGACAAGGAATTATTAAAAGGATCAATATAGATACTGGGGACTTGTATGAAAAAGGCATGTCTAGCATAGTTCTTGCGAGAAAAACTTTGAGAAGAGAAATTGTGCTAGGTACTGATTTATGACTCGTTGGCTAAATACCACCTTTAAATTGGAAAATGGGGCCATGCAGCCAAAACAAATCATCAAGAGTTGCAATCTTTACAAAATAAATTCATTAAATGTTAATTTAAATATCCACTTAACTAGAACGAAATTACTACTTTACTTAAGTAAAACTAAAAAAATTGACCTGAATGCTAAGAAACTGCTCATAAGAAACGTAACACATAAAATACACTCGCAATTGATATTCAGTAAAAGAAAATTTGGACATAATCTGATAAACACTTCAGGCTTAAAGCTAAATTTGTAATCTCATTTAAGTGAACTATTATGTGCTTATATATGAGTAATAAATGTCTATAAACTGAAAACATACATAATTTATAAAATATCACAATATTAGAACACCCAAGAATCACCTACTTGGAGTTATCAAGCCCTAAGTTCTAAAAGTAATTTATACTGATCAATGACGCATAGTCTAATTAGACAGGCGCAAACCTCTCTAACGCCATACTTAACTTGTGCCAGAGAGCTTTTGAAATGATACCTACTTACCTACCTTTGAAACGAACTCTGCTGCCTCGCAACCCGCCTCTCAAATAAAGAGATTCTACCCGCCTAAAAGTTTTCTTTGCGAACTTGCGACAACGAAAGATCTCGAACGCTTGAATTTATGTGTTGGCGTTTAACATTCGCTTTACTCACTTTCGCATGTTATTCCAGGAAAACGTTACAGCGACTCTTTGTATTAAAATGTTGCGCGTGAACATGTCATAGATAATTTGAATGTCGCTCTAACAATTAGGAGGAAAACTGAAATTTTATCAGGCCAGGTGGCGCATAAGGGTGTGTACCCACATTGACATAAGAGCTGTCAAATCGCATACATTTTTTACAAGTAGTTTTAAATTTTTCTCAAGAATGCCTCAATGTAGTGCGCCAAATTGTAAAAATAGAGGTCACTTATTTCCCAAGGAGCCAACACGCAGAAAATGTTGGGCAAATGCATTGCGCATCAATAACTTTAGGGCAAGTGATACAGCCCGATTATGTGCGTTATTACAGCTTGAAGAACACGTACAGTCATAAACGAGTACATTTCAAGCTTTTAATCGCAAGGATTACTGAAAATATCGCCACCACACACTTGACACGAAACGTAAACAAGGTACAGTCGATTGCAGCGCCATCTGCCTTAAGCTTCTAGTGTGCCTCCCAATTGGGATATAATATTCAAAGTTCCACGAATTTGAGTTTTTGTGTCGCCGTACCCGCAGTGAATAAAAGTGAAGTAGCTTTATTAGTACGCGAGCAGTATGAAATTTAAAGCACTGCTGAAGTTGTGTCATTCTCGGTAATTAGGCGCATCATCAACGTGTCATCAACAGGGCGCGGTAAAGTTTAATTTAAGTATGTACTCGTATATATCTGTCAGAATAAAATTAACCTACAATGGACTGAACGAACAGTTTAGCCTATTATAGTGCGCACTCGGCAGCGACCTTGCCCGTTGGCAAGCTTACGTTTCTGGGTTCAAAACCTGGTAAGAGCAAATATTTGTGCGAGAAGCATGAATCTTTATTTCTGAGTTTTAGATGTTTTCTTTCTCAAAAAAAATCGTGTCTACCTCGTGCTCAGTTTATTGAGTTTTCCTACTACGCGGCTAGTTAGGGACTAGTACCTATGTGATGTATTTAATTTCTACTTACGAGCATTCGCTGTCTAGATCTAAACAAGCTTCCTGAAAATATATCTTGGTTCGTCGCATTCGATCCCAATCACAGGTGTATAATAATATTAATAATAAATAACTTACAAAAAGAATATTTACGTAACAGTTTTTTCTATATCATAATAAGAACATATGATTTAGGTATATAATTGATAGGATTTAATGTTTTTAGGCATTATTGTTAGGCAAATTATAACCCGACATTTGTTTAAGATGGCATTTATGTATTCTTCAAATGTATCGATTGGCATACCATAATTTTAGAAACATATTGAATACCTACTACATAATGCGCTATAGGGTCGAGGTTCTTCCTAACACTCCTCGCTTCGCTCGTCGACGTATCGTAAGTCTACAAAAAATATTATGCTAACTGTACATTAATAATAATATTAATTATCATAATTCCAAAGCAAAGTTTGTATTTTCGCAAATGACATTTGGACGATTTGTTTTTTGTTAAGCAAATCATTTGCTTCATAATTATTTGCCACATAAAAGTGTGTTGAAGTAAAATTATGCATTAATAAAATTATGCCAAATATGAAAAGAGCGAAGTAAAGTAATGCCAACGATTGGTTTGCCAAATAAAACTTCTGCGAAAACTTGGTTGCAAAGTGAAATTCGGCGAAACATATTTCGGCAGGCTGTAGAAAAGTGTTCGGTCCTAGGTCGCGGTTCTTCCTAACACTCCTCCTCGCTACGCTCGTCGTCGTACCTACACCAATCTGCCTCAGAATCTCTCTGAAAATACATTAAACTAATCAGAAATCCGAATTTCATGATTCCTAAAAAATCTAACCCGGATTATTAAAAACACGAAGTTCATTTCAACTCAGGAACTTCTTCGCGAGTTCCTGGCTCCGCGGGCTCTTACATACATTCTAGGGGTAGGACAGACAATACCACGTGAAACGAAAGTGTCATGCTCTGATTCGGCATTAGGCAATTATGTAATCTATTTTTGCTAGAAGTAAACCACCCCCTTCTCTTACTATTATTTTAAATGTTGTTATCAGTTGTAATCATTATCCTAAATACCAAATAAATTAGTTCACATTCACATAAACGTTATAGGAATTGTGGTGGTGATAACTGAGTGTTATTTTATTTAAATGTTATGAACAATAAAATATGCATTTTGTTATTATGATAATAGTTTGTTATGATTTCCGTACGTACCTACGCTACTTGAAATTATGCATTTTGTTTTTATGACGCGACGATTGAACGGCACCCCATAATCACACCTCATCTCATCTGTGTCGCGCGCTCGCTCCCATGCGCGGCGAGCTAACGTGACAATGTGAGCGCGTGAAACGCATTGAAATGCGATAGGGGAAAAATTAAGAGAATTGAGGGCATACTGGTCAATTGTGGATTTGAAAGTTAATTTGTCCCAATGCTCGTTCGAAAGGCTCCGACGATCCTTCTCGTCCCGTGGCACATACTTGTATATTGTATATCGAAATCAAAAGGGATCTTGTAAGTGAGATAACTATTAGAGCTATCGATTCTAACGTGCTTGTGCATGATATATGTACCCACTAATATTGTATGTCAGACCCGAAACACTTTCACAGTGTTTGTGGTCCGAAGTACGTGTATCATGCAAGTATATCGCTGACGTATATTTTTCGAAAACCATTCGTAAAGCTGGGAGCGCAAACTTCACAACACTTCTAATTTGAAAGATATCCTTGATGGACTGCTTAAAGCGTGGAATCACATATCACACACACTATATCTTAAACTTATTCTATACAGGAACATTATATTACATCTCTAGCGCCCGAGAAGGTGTTCTCACGTGAAATTTTAACCTTTTCGGTCGATGCGCGGGTGGCACCTTGGATTACAAAAGCTAATTGTAAGTAAGTCCCTAGTGGCCCCGTATGGTTTTAGCGGTAAAACGGCAATTCTATAGGTCTATTTCATATACAGTTATATTAATTTCACTTACGAATATTTAACCCCCGACGCAAAAAAGGGGTGTTATAAGTTTAACGTGTCTGTGTATCTGTGTGTCTGTGTATCTGTGTATCTGTCTGTGGTAGCGTAGCCCCCTAACGGATGGACCGATGTGAATGCGGTTTTTTTGTGTAATAGATAATTTTATCCCCTTAGCCATGTTCCATCAAAATCTGTTCACCCGTTTTTGAGATATTGGACTTTGAAATGAAAATGTTGGGGGTTTTTCAACTTTTCTATTTTGTAGTTATTTGATATCTTCAGCTTCAGTTTGTAGGTATTAAATACTTACCTATTTGCTTTTTACAAGCTTTATAGGTATTAACTTGCCCTGTTAGTATGGGACAAATCTTGCAAATTTGACCCACTTCCCGGTGACCGATTGAGCTGAAACTTTGGGTATAAGTATAGTTTGGATGACAATTCAATATTATGGTGCCATCGAGCTGATCTGATGATGAGACAGAAGGTGGCCATGGGACTTCAGTTTGAGTTCGTTAGAATCGTCCCAATGAGTAGTTGATGATGGTATACAGAAAAGTACAGTCGGCAATAAAAGCTTGTACCAAAAATGAAACTTATGTGCTTTCTATTCCATTAACAGTCGTAAGCAAAAATGCAGCGGCTATTTGTATAATGAATCTATTGTGAACGGCCACCGTTTGCAATCAATTCACATTGTCAATATGGACTCGGACAATTTATGCGTGCGTTGCCATTTCCTATGTACAGTCACCAGCATTAATATTTGGCACAACAAAGAGCGCATAAATATCTGAAACATCCTTACGGCCCTAGAAATAGAGTCGTGTCAGATATTTATGCGCATTGTTATGGTGCTGGTGACTATACCTACTACACGCGTCGTAGTCGTACCTAATCGTAAAGCAATAGATTTATTTAATTAATTTTGTACGGTGTCCAGTTTTCTATTTTCCGAAGACACTCTTAATTATTAAATTTATTTATGATCCGAAGGCGTGCTGCGGTTGTAAACTCCGCGCATGGAAGGCATACCGTGTGTAAAACTGCGCGGCCTCACGCGACACGCGGCTTCTCCCCAGACGTTAAGCTTAATGAAATTGACTGAGAATTTCTACTTAATGTCTCGCAAAATTACTAAACAGCAATTGTTAACATTGTTCTGTGAAACAAGTGGGTATAAGGTATTTGCGTTGGATTATACTCGCTGTCCAAAAGGTCAAATTATGGAAAATATATTCGTGGTGGTTTGTAGCTTAATTTACATTTTAGTCTTACTGTTTCGGGTATAGAGCAGTCGCTTTCCAGACGTTGTTCATTCATTTGTATACACTGAACATCTCTGTAAGTCCCTGTGAATAGTACCTAATTTTGCTGTAGAGACTTGAAACAGCAAAACTTGCTCTTGGCTGAAAAGGGCTGTCACTTACCTATCTTAAATGTAATCGTCTTATTTTATAATTTATTTCATTTCATATTCTTCTGAGATATTCACTCCGTACTTTTAAAAGATTCTATCAGGGAACAGTACCACGTGCGGTGCGGTAGACGCTCTGTATTGTTGGTACTCCCCGGGCTGACGTTTCGACAACCCTACGTAAAAGCCACTTGAATGTCTATTTTGAATAGAGATGACGTAATCGCTAGAAGTTTGACGCAGCGTTTGCCGATTGTCCTTCATCGACGCTGTGTCGTGACGCAGGAATCGATTTGCACAATTTCAAAATAATGTATTTTCAATTGTGCTTCTCTAGGAATCGGAAAAATTGAGTTTAAATTTTAACGTGTATTTTCGGATTCCCCAGGGGTTACTTTTCGGACTTGGTTTAGGACTACTCAACTGTCATTTTCCCATAAAAACATTGCCATTTAGATCTACATGGCGCACGTACAATGCGTTACGTAATCGACCAGCTGGGGTTAGTTGAGAGTTGCAATATTCTGCAGGAAAATATGAGAAAAACTGCGGCTATAACGTAAATAATCAATTATGAGCAGTTTGTAAACAGCGGCGAATTCGCTAATGGCGTGCCATAAATCATGTTCGTGTTTAAGCTCGTATCTCGGTGTACACTACTTACTAATTAGTGCGGTACAACCGCCCTTACACTTTGTACATACCTGTATATATAAATAATGGTTTGTGTAAAATACTCTTTATGTCCTTCATGTTTAACGTGAACTTTATTAAGATTGGCAGTAAAGAGTGTTAATTATGCGGAACAGGGAATTATTTATTATACCTTGATTGTAAATAAAGCTAGCTCTTTTTAGGGTTCCGTACCTCAAAAGGAAAAAACTGAACCCTTATAGGATCACTTTGTTGCCCATCTTCCTGTCGGTCAAGACCCTTTTTTCGGGTATGAGTGGAGATATTGAGTTGAAATTATAAACCATGTACATAGGTCTACAAACCATTGAATCCTTGAAAAAATCAAACATCTAAAAAAAAAAGATAATGCCCTGTATGCCGCAAAAACGTACCCACATGTCGACACTCTCAAGGAAATCAAAATTTAGGGTACTTTCCGTTGACCTAGAAGGATAAAATTTGGCAAGTAATATCGTCTGATAACATGATGATGATCGTCTAAAAGTACAAGGAAGAAACTAAAAACTATAAATTTTTGGGTTCCCCTCAGTGGGCGAATCCAACTTGCACTTGTCAGGTTTTTTTACCTTAGTTTGACTTTAAATCAAAACAAATCATGTACTCCATTTATACCTAAACGTTGACTATCTTTGTTTAAGAAATAATACGAAAATAGTAATTAAGGGGAACATTTAATCCCAGAGTCACGAGCATCGGAGCGACGAGTTGAGTAAGATTGCAGGACCTTCCCTAGAAGCTCAAACAAAATTACCACTAGACAGGGAAAGTCCATTAGGTTTTATGGGTTTCGCTCGGGAGGACGAATAGCTGAGCTGAAACGTTAAAATTAATTAAATTCCGACTTATATTATCACCTCCACCTGGAAAAGTATGAATGAGTCTAGATAGTCACGTTCTCTTTAGCTGGGTTATAACAATATTCGCTTTTTTTTATTAGGTATGTTTGAAAAGGAAGGTAGTCGTTATTAGAAGCCTATTTGGCGATATTTTCAATTTAATTACAGCTAAGTAATACTGCTACTTTTTAACCGACTTCAAACAAAATGAGGAGGATCTTGGGGAATCGACGGAAGTCCTCAAATATTATCGGCCCACATACAGCGATTCGGTGTTTTCTATAATCAACGCATTTGCTATAGGAATTCAGTTCATATGGTAATTTGTTAAAAAAATGTGGAAATATTCTCGTGGCTTGGCGGAGTACTAAATTGAAGTCGGTTAAAACTTTGTTTTTAAAGTAAATTATTATTACTAATCTTACTACTACATGCTACTAATATTTATTTTCTAAATGATACGATAATAACTAACATCATCTCAATTTTACAGAACTGATCACTGTCCTACAGACATATACTACAATTGTACGTGTTTTCTAAAGTATGTTTCAGTTTTGCATAAGAATGTCCAACAATAAAACGTGGATTAGAAGTGAGAAACAGTGGATTCCCACGATGTGCATTAGCGGCGCCGCAGCTGTCTGTTGGCTCGTGAGTTTGAGATAATCCGCGGTCCTCTACGTAATGACGTCGTTCCGGAGGCTCTGTCGACACCTTTCACTGCACTCGCAATCAGTCCACTATTCTTCTCTTTCTGTGTCTTGCTGATTGACTTCACAAGATTTCTTTCTTTATTTGGCTCCTAAAAGCTCTACCTTTACTGCACTCGAAGCATTAACAAATTAAAATGCTATTCAACTCAAATTAACGTTTACAGGCGCTTGTTAGTGCAAATGCAAATTTCATGTTTAATCACTTCCCTTCAAGCAGGCTTCGGATTCTGGATGTTTTATCAGAAAAGTTTCCTCGTAAAAATTTGCCTTTTTAGGGCTAAATCGTAAGCCAGCGAAGTTTCCAGTGCGTAGGTACTTTTTAGGGGAAATGTCTCATTTGGCCGTGTCGAACTTTCGAACTTAAGCCCCTATTTTAATAAATGGAAGCGGCTGCGCAACCCTGGAAGTGACATAAACAGCCTTAATTAAGGCAGCTATTTTAAAATTATTGGATCTATTTTCCAAGTTTAAATAAAGATGAAGTGACCTTTAGAGTTAAAATTAGACTTAAGTATTTTCCATCTTATTTAATCCCTGGTCGACATAATAAATTTAGCTACGTTAGAAACTAGTTTTACTCTTTCTTCTGCACGGGATAGGGGCCGTTATTAAGCAAAACGCTGCCCAAACTTGGCACAGAGTGTTACGAAAATAAATAATAAACATCATACTTTCTGAAAATGTTCAGGTTTCAACGAAAGTATTGCGAGAGGAGCTCGAAACGAAATTGGTTTGCACCGCAGACCAGCTAAGTATAAATCATAACTCGGGCCCAACAATTCCGATAAATTATTACACAGGGAGTAATAATGTCGATACAAAAACAACAGTAATATCGTGGGTAAACGCGTCGTAATGTTGCTGATAAATCGTGGAAACAGAGCACTTATGTTATGTGGCTTTACGATTGTTAATCGTATAAAGTAAGCACGCTGTGAAATGTCTATTAATAGGATAATAGATGCCTTTAGTAAGCATATTTTGTTAACCATAAGTCAGCTGTTTATATTTCTTTACGAGCTGGTTAATTTGTACAATACAGCCGCGATAATCATGCAGCTCTGTTAGTTCGAGTTTTCACGTTACACAACTTGAAGAATCTCCCATAGGTAAACTAAATATATGATGTGTCGTAGTCTGTGGAGCAAAAGGAAAGGATCCCTAAATTCGCACATAAGGAAACATAGAATGATATAGTTAAGAAGAGGATGTAAGAATCGGCATCAACGGCAGAAATGAGTCGTGAGACTGGCGCCACAATAAGACAAGCTCTTCTGTTATTTACGCAAAAGATGCACTTAGGGAATGAGATAGCTCGATGAATGCTTTGTCAATGTGTTCGTCCAATTAGACGGTACAAAATATATACGGACAGTGTTATCAAAGGTTTATTTTTACAAGTCGTATCCCGCATGCGGGGAGATCGTTAAATTCTCGTTTTTGTTAAAGAGAAAAACAAGAAAGATCACACAAGCCCGCGTGCGGGGTGCGGGCTGTAACAAACTATGTAAATAAGCCTTAAAGCTCGTAGTTGGTAGGTCATAACCGCGCGTCGCGTGAGGTGCGTCGATTACGGCTCGTCTCAAGAACGGACCTATTTACGATCAATCCTTTCAAAAGTCGGAAACGGCAAATCTACACCGCTTATTATGGTTACTCTTCGTGAAACTTCCCAAAATAAATTCCTTACAATAAATATCCCGGCGACAGCTTCGTGTGGACGGTTAGCTCTATTAAATTTATTAGGGTTATATTTTACACGTTTTTGATTGCTATCTCTGTAGCGTAGATAATTAAAATAGGAGAAAGAAATCCGCATAATGGAAAGCGTCACGCGAGGTTGTACGATGATAAAAATCTGTACGAAGGACGGGTTAATTGGTGCGAAGGACTGTGCAAACACATAAAGAGTGGCGATTTGGCGGCGATACGTGCGATTGACGCAGTAGATGACACGCGACATCCGGTAGCGGGTGGCACAAGGGCGGTAGTGGGTAGCGGCCGAGAGACAGCGAGACAGATACCCATTTGACACGAGAACATTGCCACGACAATATCCGGTTGTGGCGTGGGTGGAGTCATAATCTCCGATGCCGAGCTTCTCTGTATCAAAATGAAATCTATTTACAGGCCTATTGTGAGCGGACATTCCGTGGAGCGATAGGACGTTGTAACTTTTACTTTTAAACGACCGACTAGATTAAACGCTTACAAAAATAAAAAAGTTGTTATTCTGCTCGTCTAAGGCCGCATTTACGGACAGGAGACTCGTGCGGCGGCGCGACACGCATGGTTTCAGGCGAGTATCGGAACGTTCACGCATGTGCATTAACGCGGCCTAAGTATCGTTAAAAGTACACATTTTCTTGAATTGACCTGTGCTAACTTTACGATACGATAATTTCGTGGTTTCTCGAGTTCTGCAAAGTTAGCACAGGTCTGTCAAAGCTGAAAACTTGGGTTACTGATATTGGTCCTAAGAACATACATAGAAAAATCATAACTAGCCGTTAGCTTGCGATTTTAGCAATTTGCCTGATCAAATATAACTGGCCTCCGAAAATCTGTCCTCAATTCTTAGACCGGTGAGAGAATTAAAAAATTGAATGATCAGTTTCAGATATACAAACTTACATTTGGCAGAAATTGCTTCTATATTTCTAGTACCTATGGATAAATTATGTGCTAAAAGTTCCTCTCACCTTTTACTTCACCTTAAAATACTTTTGCTAATATACCACGTCACACGTTAAAAATTCACCGAACACAGTGCATTATTCATAGCTTGGAAATTGATAACGGCTGCTTCTTTTCTCAAGCTCTCATAACTCGTTTGGTCCTCTGAAATGCGAGCTGTATTCTATTATATGCAAGGTCGTTTTTACAAAAACACGAAAATAAAGATACGAGGTAAGATAAAGTAGCATTAAGGCAGGCAGAGGTCGAGGTGGTGGTTCAACTCCGGTGTAATGGCTGAACAATCGATCATCTAAGACGTCGCATGATGAATAGTGAGATCGGGATCTTGATTAACCCGTCCCGCGCTGATCTGCGACGTTCATAATCATAGCGATATTGAAGTGTATTTTGACTTCAATTTTAATAAGTTATACGTATTTGTTTAGTCTTTTGTCGATTATCTTTGAACACAGGCAGTCATTTGTAATTTACATACTAACACTAGGCATTGATCGTTTAACACTTTCACTGCCACTTGTCAGGAACCCACTTAGCGGGAGCCTACCCCGTAGTCACTTTCCGCTACATACGAGGAAAACCACAGGACGAGCGAAGCGCATAGCGATTCTTGGCAGTGAGTGTGTTCTATGAGGACGCGCCCAAACAATTAATTAGTTACGTAATGAGTGGGTCGTGTTATCATGCATTGAACGATCTATACACATACAATTACATTTGAATTTCGTTTTCCGTTGCTCTAACGGACAGCTAATGGAACCGTAAGATACATTGAGTACCACTGTAAACAGATAAGCGATAACAGGTGCTACGGCGTAGCACTCATGGCATTAAATAAAATAAATAACTTAACTGCTTCCGGCACCAATTACGACCTATTTAAGAAAACTAAAGTAACATACACCCGAATTGAAAACCTCCCGGATTGGCACGCGGTCGAAAATACGATTTAATTTCCAACAATCCGAGCTGTATTCGCTGTAAATATCACGTAGCGTACTATCTTCATGCGAATAGGTACAGCACCGATCATAAAAGGGTATATACACATAAAAGTACGCAGACAGATAAGCGCCTTTGGAAAGGGCAAGCCGCACATTTAGATCTTTAGCAATTCTAATTGAGACCGAGCCCTATCGCTGCAGTGTTCAGTGTTGCCATTGTGCGAGGACGGTAAATTACGGCCCGGCCCAAGCAATCTATAACCGAATCACACGATTAGTGAGCGCGTCTCGCTCCCGCAACTATAAACTAAACAGAGATAGCAACGCGTGTCGTGCCCCTATAGTTCTTCGTTCGCACTTAAACGGTCGTTGAATTGGCCATCCGACACGCGAACTCCACGAATAATTAAAACGGTAATAATCCTATTGACAGGATCGGTATGAATAATATTTTGAGTCACCTTTGAAACCCCAAATTATTTTTAATAAACCGTTAAAGTAATTGGTGCGAGCTCAGACGCTCAGCTCAGCCCATGGTGTATTGAACTTTTACAAGAAATTGATATTAAAATATTTTAGTGAGCGTTCTTTGAAAAGTGGGTTTTATGCTCTCAAGTTCAATACTTGTCTTGGAACGTCTATTACTTCTTGATGATTGAAATAAATTATACATTTGTGAATTTATCTTAGCTCTCTCCTTTACCTCATACCTACTTACTTAGGTATCTCATATGTAAACATACCTATACTATATCACATCGAAATGAGAATAACTACTCAGTCAAATGAAAATGTATGTTAGCCTACTTCCACCGATTCCAAAGAGAGAATTGAGGGAGGGATTTCCATGTTATACCTACCTATGAGATTTATCATCTACTTACACTAATATTATAAAGAGAAAAAGTTTGTTAGTTGTAATCCGATTAAAAAAAACCATTATGAACGGGCCTTCGGAATGGACCTAATTTCTCTGTAGTGTGCGGGCAGCTAGTATTAAATTATAAACATTTATTAATTATTAAATTATATTATAACATACTAGCTTCTGCGACTCCGCGTCCGCGTCCGCGTGGAACTCGTTTTTATCGCAGCTCCATACAAACTTTCACCCCCCCCCCCCCCCCCCATTTCACCTCCTTAGGGGATGATTTCGGGGATAAAAACTATCCTATGTCACTCTCCATCCCTTCAAATCTCCACTTGAAAAATCACGTTAATTCGTCGCTCCGTTTTGCCGTGAAAGACAGACAAACAAACAAACAACACACATACACTTTCCCATTTATAATATTAGTATGGATGTAACTACCAGGTTAAGAAAGCAGAACCTAACAAAGGTTGGTATCGACCCGCTTTGCACGAGCAGTTTAGTTTTTACCCGACTTTAAAAAAAGGGAGGAGGTTCTCAATTCGGCTGTAATTTTTTTTCCAATGTTTGTTACCTCAGAACTCCGTTATTGATGAGCCGATTCGAATTTTTTTTTTTGTTCGTATGTATATACTTCCACGTGGGTCTAATTCTTTTCAAAATTCAGTTACGTAGATGATGGGATCCATGAGGAATTGAGGGAACTTCTCAATTTTATTAGGCACGCGTGTATTGATTTTGGTATTTTCTGTTATAACTCGTGTATGTATGTATGTATGTGTATCCGGAATCATAAATTTGGTGGCGAGGAATTGATGATGAAGATCACGGATGACTTACCGAATTCCTCAATTATGTACTTAACAGTGCAAAAGTACGTCACAGGTTCTGATAAGATTCCGTTGAAATAGGAACTAATGAAGTGCCATTGGTGATGATCTTGGGGAATCGATGGAAGCCCTCAAATATTATCGGCCCACATATAGCGATTCGGTTTTTTTCTATAGTAATCAACGCATTAGCTATCGGAAATCAGTTCATGTGGTAAATTGTAAAAAAAATAGGAAATGTTCTCGTGGCTTGGCGGAGTACTAAATTGAAGTCGGTTAAAACTTTGTTTTTAAAGTAAATTATATTTAATACAGCCAATTTATTTTTATGTGGTAGAAGGCAAACGAGCAGACGGATCACCTGATGGTAAGCGATTACCGCCGCCCATGGACACCTGCAACACCAGAGGTGTTGTGATTGCGTTGCCGGCTTTTAAGATGGGTGTACGCTCTTTTCTTGAAGGTTTGAAGGTCGTATCAAGTGTAAAAATATGGGTGCAACAACTTACCTACTCATAAATATGCCCCATCGCTCTTATATCAGCTGATTAAGGTTTCGGTACATATTTAAGAGAGGATTAAACGGATACATCTATTTCAATGATATTAAGCATTAACCTGGTTTATAAAATAGGTGTCCATACTCGTATTAGTGAAATTCTTCCCAATTTCAGAATGCATATAATCTCGATAATTGCGTTATAGCGTATTGCGTTAAGCCTTTCGGGTCATAATAATTCCCACACAGAAATATCCAAGTGGGAAAAACACGTTTACATTAGTTACCACCATCATGAAAAAATAAATAAGACCTAGTTAATATCTACTATTACTATTAGGTTTCAGGGTCATTGACTCGGAATGACAAAAAGTGACGAAGATACACACTGAAGACCAGTTCCCATGGGACCAACATCGAAGTTAACTGTGTATTAAATTTTTCAAGATTCGCACACTTAGATTTTACTGGACTTTTAGTTTGTCAAAAAATATAACAAGGAACTAAAAAAATCACCAAAACCGCTTGTGTGGGAATTAGTATGACCTATCTATCACCTATATTGTCTGAGTGCCTTCATCGTAGTTATTCAGCTATTCACAGTACAACATTATAAACCTGTTTAGGTACTGATATATAAATGTTTGTTTTGTTTTTAAATATTCTTTATTTCAATTATAACAAATGAAAATCTACAAGGTACTTAACTGTAACACTATAACAGCTAAACACAGATCATAACTTAGCTTGCTACTCTCTCAGACTATAAAGTTTATTGTACATAATGATTTTAAGTATGTTAATTTGACATATTATTTTGTTATCTGAATTATCTTGTTTTTATGAACTTATTACATGTAATGTGTACATGTATGTGTGTGTAGTGTGTATGTGTGTGCCTTAGCCTAGTTGGTAGTGACCCTGCCTACGAAGCAAGAGGTCCTGGGTTCGAATCCCGGTAAGGGCAAAAATTTGTGTGATGAGCATGAATATTTGTTTCTGAGTCATGGATGTTTTCTATGTATTTAAGTATTTACGTCTATTATGTATATCGTCGTCTAGTACCCATAACACAAGCCTTACTGAACTTACTATGGGACTAGGTCGATTTGTGTAAGATTGTCCCCTTATATTTATTTATTATTTATTTATTTATTTATTTATTTATTTATTTAAGTTAATTTACTACATCAAGCTAAATATTGGAATTAAGTACAAACTAAATAAGAATGACGGTGGACAAATAAAAGTGCATGCGCTTCTGCGACCATTTAGTTTAGAGCCGTCGTCGCGGCTTTCGATACGCTACCGAGCGATATGTAAATGTAATCATTCGTCGAAGGTATAAACGGTCTCACGACAGTTGATACTTTCGTTTTTACCGAGCATTAGATAAGTTTAACACATGGTCGAATTTGTTCCTTTCCATAAGTGATTTCACTGGTAGAAGAAAATTATAATTATCATAACCAAATATATTGCGGGCTAGGACTGCTGAGGTAGAATTTAAAAATGAAACACCCGTCGATACCACTTCTGACTTGGAAGGAATAACCCAACATGTATTTAAAATATATTCATTTGTAATGATTATTCACTACAAATTGTCTACAATAAGTCATAATAATGCACGTCTTACCATAAACAAAACCTATCATTGCCAACTTTTGGAAATTTGCTATCTTAGTCAGTATTCTAGCCACTCAGATGCTGCATTATTTCACGTCAATTTAATATACTTTACTTTACGCTATTTTTAATTCACGTGCTAATCGATATCTCCCAATTTGTGGTTATGTTTTATTTTTGCACATGACTGTAGGTACCATTTGTTTTCAAATGATGCTAGTCTTACAGTTACCCTTTGAAACACTTGATTTCACGAAACTAGGCTGTGAACATTTTGCTGTCACGTATTAGTCGTAATGGTATAATGCTAATTTGGCACGTTTTCGCAGTTCCTCGCCGTAATTAACAGCAGTCCATCGCGTGTCGCGGGTTCATACCCGGAAACGGCATTCTATGTGAACCCAGCCCAAAAATTCGCTAATTTAAATATAGCGAATATTCCGTGAGTATACTATACTTTTACTAATATTTATTAGCGTTGCTAAAAGCAATATAGTATTTTTACTATATTGTATTCGCGTTTCGCGTGTCTTAGGTGAATTTGAGGTTTAATTTTCTTATGGAAGTGGTTTTTTTATGGAAGTATCATTTTATTGGAATATAAATGTCTCGAAGAACACTTTATAATACTAGTGGCTCTGTGAGCTGTAGGATTCGCAAGTCTAAAGCAAAGAAAAAATGTTTTTTTTTGATATTTACAAAACTGAATAAAAATACGACATCAGGTAATAAATCTATATATTTAACCATCGCAAAATTTACGAAAATCGGTTGATAAATGCGACAGCCGGACATACGAACACATTTTCATTCTAGCTGAAACTGAGAACTTCGTTCGCCTCGCTCACTCGTTCAATTAATCTTGCACTCATTGTTCTTTGCTATATTTACACTCTTTAAATGCTTGAAAGTAGCTATAAACCTGCGTGCTTATATTGCATTATTGGAGTCACAAGCAAGCCAAGCTTTGTTTCGGCCATGTATTCGGCCTTATTCACCCTGTTTACAATGATCCCGAGTGAAAATTTTCAGCGCCGTGTAGCCGAAAGCTGTAATCATTACAATAAATGAAAACACTTACAATAATTTATGTTTTTTTGTATTCCTGCGTCGCTCTCTCGCGCAGCCGAACTGCTGATACTTTTAACCAGGGACAGGGAGTTTGCATTTAATGAGATGAACATTTTATCACTCGTGCATTGTACACCCAGAAGAGGTACAACATATCACCGCCCAAAGAATCTGGAATTTCCTAGAGGCAACGGGACTTAACGGTGAAATCTAAAAAAATATATAGGGGCTACCACAATAGATCACCTGCTGGTCGAAGCGGCATATAAAGGCCCACAACAACAATAATAATAAATAATTGCAGTGCTTAAATAATTCATGCATCGAAAGCTCAAATATACAGATTGGGCACAGCATGGAATTTCGCAATTTAGTGGTCCGTGTTTAAGGCGCATATTATTATATGTGACAATAAATAACATGCTCATTGGTAGGCGTTACATGTTAAGCTTGTTTTACATGAAGAGTGATTCATTTTATTTATGACAGCAATTACTTTATTTAAAAATATTATTAAATAAAACGATTTATATGGTGTATAATAGTGCACGTAATTTATTTAGTGAGTAATATTCTGACTTGCCGAATATTAAAAAAATGAGTTACATTTTGTTTTCTCCTACGCGGAAGATAGCAACGTGTAACATCTTATAAGCTGGCGTGGTTTTCAAGAATCGAGGCACCCCTGTAACTAGCATTTGGCCTCATTTTTATTTGCACATAATATTTTTGAACGCAGCTCAAAGGCATTATCCGGTGAACCCGCGCGTGCCGGGAAGGCTCTAATTACGGACGACGACGTGTCCTCCCTTCCTGTTGTACCTCTCAAATAACTGCCATACGAACCCTTTTTCATTCACTTCATTCACATAGCTCAAACTAAGTAGAGTAGGTATGAAAATCAGGAATAGAATATAGTTGTAGGTCGACTTCCAGTCTGGTCCACCAGACTGGAGAGGACAAGCTCGAGACAGAGACAGCTGGTGGAAACTGGGGGAGGCCTACGCCGCAGAGGCGACTTACACATATCAATAGAAATCTAAAGCAATTCATTCATTCAAAACGTGAAATATAATACTTTAAATATTTAAGTTAAAAATGTGATATTTACAAAAAAGTAATTTTATTTAAATAATAATAATGTACCTATAACGAATATGATGAGATGTAAAAAATGAAAAGAAAAAAAAAACCTAGCAAAAATATTACCGAAGATACATTGCTATTGTCTTGTGAAAAGAAAAAAAGTGGAAAGTATTAAATTATTATAAAATAAGATATTATGAGGATGCATGTGTTAGTAGGTCGTAGGTAGGTGTGTTTATAGGTCTACTTTATTTACCTTATAAGATAGTTATTATTATTCGACAATATGCTGTTTCTTAAACTGCTGCGGGCGTAGCATGGTTGCGAATGTTGCGATTTTATCACTTGTCGTTTTCAAAAAGATATCTGTCACTCCCGCACTCGCATACTTGTCGGAGCGTGACGGATGTCTTATCGAGAGCGATAAGAGAATAAATGGCAATCATGCTACGTCCGCTGTAGTGACAAATAACCGCACTTTAAGAAGTAAAGAAGCAAAAGAAATACGTTTATATACTTAAGTAGTAAAAAATATTAGAAATCAAAACGTGCAAGAATCAATAAATACGCGATAGAAGAACGTTACGCCGTCGCCGTTACAGGAATATTGAAATTAGTAGCGTAAACTCAGCGTAGCGGTCTGACACGGTTTAGCGCCATGCGCAGTGAAAGTTTTTATGAAAATATTTAAACCCATTCAGCGCCAATCACGTTACACATGCGTCAGAAAGCTACGGGCGCTTTTCGCTACGTATGGACATTAACCCATTACAGGCCAAGAACCGCTATTACGTCGTATCGTGTAGCAGCATTTTGCCGCCTTGTAGCGAACACCGTTCGTAGAGGCATAACTCATAATGTGGATCATGGAACTTAAATGGACACATTCACTGCTAAGATTTTTTACGCTCGTAACCGATCCCGTGGTTTTCCTCGTGTGTAGCGGAAAGCGACTACGGCGTAGGCACCCTCAAGGCGGGTTCCAGGCAGTGAAAGTGCTAATCTGCTACTGCGTAGCGCTACGGGCGTACTGTGGCGGTGGCGGTGGCGGTACACGGTATGCGTTGATGGTCAGTCGTTGTACAAATGTTCAATGTCATTACTATTCAACCAATATCATGCCTGTTTACTTTATCAACCACCTCGCAGTAACTAACCGAAACAATCAAAGATATGATTTGCGTTGTTCCCGGCGGCAGTGCAGCGGTCAGTAATGCATAGCTGACGCGGAGTGATTGATGCCCGATCGGAGATTGATTGATGCTGCCCCGCGTATAAATCAAATAGTCAAGATATCGCTTTGTATATGGCGGGTTATTATACCTTGAGAGGGTTCCTTGAGTGACTAAGAAGTGACTTTCATATTCGCATAGAGATAAACGTAGCCACTTATGTCGTTTACTTTTACTTGATATCTGGCGGTTTATTTTTATCGGTCGCCCTTCGATACAATCACATTTCATTTCATTTAAAAAAAAACAATACACAAAACGCAATCAAACCATTTTGAGGTCCTGTTTTTATTAGTAGGGCCATTCAAAATTATATGCTAGCTGTATCATGCGTGTAAGACGTTAAGGCCTTGGTCGTACTGCACACGCCGCACGCAGCCGACAACGTCCCGTCGCACGCAGCGTCTGAATGGTGTGTTCGAGAATGCTCGGGAGTGGTCGTTTTCGCCCGCTGCGTGCGGCGTCCCCCCGCCGCCCGCTGCAGCCGCCCGCTGGCCGTTGCGTCTTTAGTCATTTTGGAGCATTGCTGCGGCTGGACGCTGGCTCGAAATGGAGAAATTAACGAAAGAAAAAGACGAGTTTTTGATCGAGTTAGTAAAGTCGAATAGTATTTTGTACTTTCGTAATAAAAACTTCAAAAACAACAAATATGGGTAAGGCCGCCGACATTGTTAGTTTTGGTCTGAACAAAACTTTCCAGATCGTTTTCTCCGCATGTGTAAGCACTACCGCCGTTATTGTTAGTTCATTCTATAAAGCAATTATTGAGCTTGTTTCCCCATTTCGCCCAGTGAGTAAAAGTGGTTGTTTCTATAAAATACTTGCATTTATGTTCACCAAACCCCCCTAATTTTGGTCGAAAATGCCGTGTCGCTTTTTTCCGAGTACTTTTAAACTATGAATTATTTTCATATTTGAACATTTACAAAAAAACGTTAAAATACTTTTGAAAGATTAGACACATAACTTTCTGTTAGTACAAGAACGGTGTTTAAATACTTTGATTTGCGTATTTTATAGATCTTTAGATTAGTGGGCAGAGTTTTGGCTTTCGTGACACAAAATTTTGTGTTATGCATAATTACCCCTAAATATTAACAGAAAACTGGGGAAATACGTATTTTGGCACGGCAACACCTTGAGGTCTCAATCATTATTTTAAAAAAGAAACTGTCATTTTTAGTTTGTCTATGAGAACCGTTTAAGGTGAGTGGCATATTTTCGTCAAAATTTGTGTTTATGTATATCTCTAGTAAGTAAGCGTTTCAGAAGTTCACTTTAGTATGGTCGTTTTCGTTTATGTTTAAAGCTTACATGAAACATGTACAATTGCGTCTAGTTTAACTGAATTTGGTATTATAACCAAAAACGTTTGTAAAAAACTGCTTTTGTGTTATATATATGGCGCTTTTGTGTTACTTTTGTGTTAACCATAACACTAATTTTGTGTTCAGTAACACAAAACAAGTGTAAAGAGTCATGCAGATTGAGAATACTGTAATAGTAAAGAAAAACATTTTATTATTATCGTAAGATTAATTCGAATTGTTACTTAAATTTGAATAGTCTCACTAAACGTATTACTCTTGCAGTAATGGTCGTCGGGTGACAACCAAAACTCACTATTTAGTGCATTTGCAGAAAAAAACAAATATCAAGTGTGTTAACGTAGTATAGGTCCAGTTTTCATGTACTTACATATTACTTCTTATTAGATAGTTTAGGTTATCACCGGACGATGTAGGTACACCAGTGATGCCGCATTCGATCAAACTTGAATTAGGTCTTAAGGTATAATTCCGTGAATCGCGGCTATCGCAGCCGCGCGCGATCGATCGCCTGCGACTGACACGCGCGGCATGCGACGGTTGGGGTATAATAAAACGGTGGCCGGTTTTAGGACTTGAATTTTTTTTATAAGTATTTTCAATTTTCTTTTCTTATCGTAAAAAAACATGAAAATAAGCATGTTCTATTCTTCAAACTTTTTCTCTCAGATCGATATTTATCGAGATATTTGGGTTAAAATGTCAATCTTTGGCGGTATGTTAGCAGATCGCCGCCGAAAGAAAAGGTAATTATCTTTTCTGTATAAAAAAGCAGATTATCATAAAAAATACTGATTTAGTCAAATACCGATCGATCACGTATCTAAAATGTTGCCATTATAAATATATTAAAATACGTAAAAAAAAGATTTTTTTTCCTTACCATGTATTTTAATACTAGTATGAAACAATCTTTACAAAAAAATGTGTTACTTTTGTGTTGCATTTGTGTTATGGTATCACAAAAGTGACTGTGTTATTTTTGTGTTATAAGTGACAATCTCAACGGCCTTACCCATATATTGTTCTTCTTTTTCTTTTGCTTCCTTGATATTATGAATAAAATGTCCTCATCATCTTCCTCCTTAAGCAGTAAATACGCTAGAGTTTTTTCCATCGTAATACTACACACACACATCCGTTCGCTACAAAAACCCTCGGAAACTGCCGCGACTGGCCGCTGCGGCTACGGTCTCAAAACGACCAAACACCCGCAGTCGGCTGCGTCCAGCGTCTTCCATCAGTGCGACGGGACGTTGTCGGCTGCGTGCGGCGTGTGCAGTACGACCGTAGCCTCAGAAAAATTATGATCAAGACGGATTTGTTCACTTTTTTAATTTTTTATTTAATACACATTCTTTACAATTCTTCGATTGTGCACCGTGTTGGTCTGCTAAGGAAGTGAATTTCAAAATGGCCGATGGTTTGAATACGGTTTTTTAAAACGCCCTCATACTTTAAAAGTAGTTTAAATGGCTATAACTAAGGATGGGAGTTGTTCTAGCTCACATTGTGTAAAAAAACCTCGAACAAACGCATTTTTCCAAAGACGCCTTCACCCCGATTGACCTAACACAAAAATTAGAATGTCCCCAATACCTTTACTTAAAAGTACACTATACAGCCCAGATCAGTTTAATGACTTGACCTAAACTTTTTCAAAAGCGCTATTTTAAAGCGATAAATGGCGAATATATTGGTCTGTGGTCAGCCGGGTGCTGCGTCAAAGCGGGATCCTTCTAATCCCCACCAGCGCGCCTACCGATCATATTCCTCGGTCAGTATCTATGTATTATTCCAACTGTACATTTACCCCCAAAGGTAATGCCATTGAATACGACTGCAAATATGGTATATTGTGGTTTCTAAAATAATGGTATTCGATTGAATTATTTGGAAGTTTTGTACAGTGTATTCTGAATAGGCTCTTCGCGACCTTTTTTAGGATTCCCTAGTCGACTAGGAACCCTTATAGTTTCGCTTTGTCTGTCCGTCCGTCCGCGGATAATCTCAGTAACCGTTAGCACTAGGAAGCTGAAATTTGGTACTAATATGTATATCAATCACGCCGAAGTAGTAAAATAAAAAGTCCCCTATACGTAACGTGGGGAGTGTTTTTTTTTTTAATTTCAACCCTAACGTGTGATGTATTGTTAGATAGGTATTTAAAAATTAATAGGGGTTTGCTAAAATATTTTTTTGATAATGTACAAAAATCTCAAATGTAGAACTTTATAAAAACTTTCTAGGATAATTATTTTGAACTTGATGGGTTGAATAGTTTTTGAAAAAAATTACAAAATAATTTCTGAACTAAGTTTGTAATTTAACCGTATAAGCAGGTATTTATTGTACCTGTAATTTCTACGTGAAATGACGTGCTTTCAAATAAAGTAAAAACGGTGAAAATCGGTTCACGCAATAAAGAATTATCCCATAAAAATCATCTTCCCCTACTTTAAGCTCGCGCGCAATAGTTTACTTAATTTGCCGATAGATGTCGCTGTATGCGGAACTCTCACATTGTACATGGCGCTGTTAAGATTTTTCCTGATTTAATGGGGTCGGAGCAGGTGCGCCCATAAATTAGGTCGAAAATTTGTCGTGCTCGAATTGTCTTAGTTGTCGTTGACTAATAATTAAATTGTTCGCTAAGTGTTGCTTGTTTAACGCTTAGTGGTTACACTTACTGTGACGGAAGGAAAACTACGGAACCCTACACTGAGCGTGGCCTGACACGCTCTTGGCCGGTTTTTATTATATAAAAAAAACACTTGTTCCCGTTGTGAATATCGATAGTTCATCATTTAAAATGAAAGCTCTGTAAAATCAGGCCATGTATAACTCCACACTTTTAGAGCAAACGGTCCAGTAATTTAAAAATCTAAAAAGCACTTGATCATAAAGCAACTCGTTAACGCTTCACCCAGCTCGTCACTCGAGAGCTAGCTCGGTCTGCCGAGCAGTCTGTCTGAACATAATATTGTTCCAAGCAGGCGGCGCGAGGACTCAATATCCTATTCAATGTTTGCACGACCCGTCTTGACTTACAATCAATGCACGATTACCCTTCTGTTCTCTTTTCAAATACCTATTACATTGATGGAAATATTTGAAATTCGAATCGTGTTACCCTTTTCAAGTCTTAGTAAGATTGAAATAAGTGATTGTGTTGTTATAGGCCAGAAATTGGGAAATGTTTACTTAACTTTTATCAACATGTGTTTGGCAGCCGGCTTTCTTAAATACCCCTTAGAACCACTATTTTCATTTTGCTATATAGTAGAAAACGCATGGTAACGGCTTCGTAGCCATTACCAAGCGTTTTCTGCGAGAATACATTACAAAAGTGGCTGTGAATGTTTTATTAGAGGAAACTGGGTATAAGTAATGAAATGAGTAGATAGTAAACATCGCTTCCTTTGTCTCGTAGTTTCTTAAATGACTAGAAACAATCCGGGATGATAATCCATAACTCGGATATACAGGGTGACATTTTAATCCGTGTCCAAATTTTTTGTAGGCATTTGGTATCACTAAGACTCCATTTTTGAAAAAAAACTGGTAGGTATTTTTAAAACTATAATTTGTCTATCCCAAAGGATTATCCGTACTGCGTGGTTACTGGGCATTCAGTAGGTACCGCGCGGAGCGGGGCGGGGCCGAGGGATGGGAGGCGTACCGTGCGCAAACCTTACTACCCGCTGAGGTGCCCACGCGGTAAGGTTTTTTTGGGATAACTTTAAGCAGCAATTACTAAATCTTTTTGTACTGAATGATATGAAACCAAAAAAAAGTATATTACAATTTTGCTGAAGAATCTTATACCTACTTGAATTTGGACACTGATTAAAATGTCACCCTGTATAACGTAGTAATTTATTTAAACGAATAAAATCTACTCATATTTAGTTTGTTTCCGTAACGACGTCATATTTTACGAAAATACGAGCTAGACCAGCGGCTGGCAAATGGGCGCAAAGGTTTTTGCGTTGTCATTTTGCTTAGTGGTCTGAAGTTGGAAATGTTCTGTCATTTAGGAGAGGGAACTTCCTTGAAGTATGGATCGAACTATTTGATGAAGCTGCATTGTTTGGTGTTAGTTTAATTCTGAGATAAGCGAACAAGTCTCGCAAAGTTGGCCTTGTGGGGTGGGCGTGGGCCTGCGCCGTCCGTCGTGAAACAATTAAACTTTACCCACTATACGATGGCCTTAATCGTAACATCTACAGTGCACTTTTTAATAATAATTACAGGCAGTTTGTCAACGTTAGGTTCGGTACACAAAACAGGTATAACCTACCTACAAAATAATTGTTATCTACTTCTACTTGATGTTCATATAGGTAATCTCTGTCACCACTATGAACCATTAAACATTAGTACGCTATTCATAATAGTCGATTGATTTTTATGGAGGGAATCCCGAGTAAATACGCGGATCCACTCAAGGCACCTAAATCATTTCCTCTCAGCATCCACTCAGTCAGCTTAAAACGCCAGCCCGGATTTTCCGATTCATATCCTTTAGAATTGTTCCGGACGACGCCGGCACCTCCGCCCGATACGAGTCTTTTTATTTCATTTTACCTCTTATTAACGTCGTCGAGAGCGATAATGAATCTGCCTTCAAAGCATTCGACCCGGGCAAATGTATAGGGAACACGAAAATAATCTAGCGGTATGGCAAAACAGAGCGATTATGTGCTTTGCTCAAACGTAATATGATGCTATTTTGAGTAAGTATAAAAAGATATCGGTGGTAAGGTGCGAAGGACGAGATAATCGTAGAGCGGATGTAGCGACAAAAGGCCACGAATTGCGGCCGGCAAACAAAATACCTACGAATTGTAATTACAGCTCAGTCGAATATTCTTTAAAAACAACCAAATTTAAAACCCTTTCATCGGCTGGTAAATATTTTTATGCGCTGAGAGCAATCACAAGCGCAATCTATTTACCAGCTGGGGCCTATACCACAAAACTTTACAAGCGTACAATGTGACAATATTGTCAACTTTTTCTATGGAAAATTGTACAATTTTGACGAATTGTAGACTTGTAAAGTTTTGTGGTATAGGGGCCTGGTCCAATTGAGTGATTAGCGCTGACGTGCTGCAATCGATCGCTTAGCAACACCGTTATGCTACATCATAGCACAATTACAGCTTCCGTCTCGTTAAAGTTTAGTACGCACAGGCAGCCGCCTCGCCATGTAACAGATAAACTTTATGATCCGCGCTGAATAGCCTAATGAAAAACCCCTCAAACTCGCGCAGCGAACATTAAAGGTCATCGATAAAACAAATATCATAATCTAATATTAGACTGGAGAAGTTCAATGTTTTATTACAGATTCCACGAAGTTTTGAACAGAGCGTGATTTCAGAACGCCTCAATTAATACGTGTTATTATTCGCATTGTGTGGACGGGTTAAACTCTTTAAGCATAAAATTGAGCTCTGGTAAGACCCGAACAATAAGTAGGTATGCCTTAACTAAGGTAATTCTGTTTGTATTTCTTTAAGACAAAAGTATAATATATGATATCTTCAAGAAAAACAAATATAACAAGACGTTTTAACAATGTACCACTCAATATGCCAATTTTGCCTTAATATCTATAGGTACTATCTATAATTATAAAGAGGAAGAGTATGTACCAAAAAATGAAGCTTTGTGAGTGTGTATGTAGGGCGTAATGTCCAGAATTACAGATCCGAATGTAGAAGAACACCAGTATAGAATTGACTTTTTATGGGCATATAGGCTGTGGTTATCCCATGGATCCGCCTAGACTTAAATATGAGAAGAACTTGTTTTGTACTAGTTAAAACGTCAAGTAATGTGGAAATATGTTGTATCCACACCTCGATATCGTAGTAAATATGGGTAGAAAAAAATTACGAGTTACGGAATAAAAATCCAAGTTTGACGCAAACCGATATAATTTCATGTCGGCCGCACCGTTTGTAGGCATATTAGCTGGCAGAGAATGAGGTCTTTTATTTCATCAAGTTGGCCACTCCACATTAGCATACCACCGCATTTTTATGTGATATAAATAAATAAATAAATATAAGGGGAATCTTGCACAAATCGACCTAGTGCCATAGTAAGCTCAGTAAGGCTTATGTTATGGGTACTAGACGACGATATATATAATAGATATAAATACTTAAATACATAGAAAATATCCATGACTCAGAAACAAATATTCATGCTCATCACACAAATTTTTGCCCTTAACGGGATTCGAACCCAGGACCTCCTTGCTTCGTAGGCAGGGTCACTACCAACTAGGCTAAAGCTATATCACTCAATATTGTCATTGAAATCTAAAACTTATTCAATGGACGTGTAGTTAGAAATCCAAGGAAGCATAAGCCGTGAAAAGTGGATTGGGGAGTTATCCGTCGCTAAGTCCCGCGGATGTTGAAGCGGCCGCCGGCGGTTTTGTCGTGGTGGCAATCGCAATCCGATTGTCTCGTCGGTGCACCATACGGCGGATTTAATTAAATACAACACCGTAATTAACGTGCTTACCGATTTCGATTTATTCGACCGTGCCGCTCGAATCATCGATGCTGCGGGCTGCTAATAATGCTCGATAATTTAATTAAGTATGATTACGCGTAGTATCTTGATATTTACGTTACAGATTATCAGTAACTTGCAACTAAGAATACGCTGTGAACATTTTCGAGTGTGTTAATATCAGTTTAAGCAGCGTATACTATTTAGTGAATTAAGTTTATACCTAAATATGTTCACATTGCAGTTTCAGCTATAAGTTTGTTTAATTAGCCCCACTTTTGTATAGCTGGCATGGTTGTAAGTTGTAACATGGTATTATCTAACATTTTTTATAACTACTATACCTACCGTTAGCAAAAATCTTGACAGAACGAAATGTTCACACTAAGCTAAAGAGAATTATAGTAAATTGTAACCACAAAAGAGTCGCAAGTTCACAAAAGGCAACGGAATCAATTTTATCCGCGCCGTGACGCATGGAGCTGGCAATATTTCAAATTCTCTTTGATGCAATATTTCCCTTGCTCTCGTTTCTTACTCGTTACATAACAGGGGTAGCATTATCTGTATTTGCGGAGTTAATATTTCCAGATATTTGATGCCAACTTCATAATAACTCCAGCTTTGGAAAAGCTGGAAGCGGAATGAAAAAAGTTTCTGTGCATTAAAATGTACCTGTCCGTAAAGGTTTCTTCCTCCCTAAAAGTTTCTTTACACTATAACATGGATCGTTTCGGTATTTCTGCACTTTTATGCTGTTATGAAGAAAAATACCTATCAGTAAATGATAGTATGTTATGTAGGTTCATTATCTGCCGTGCTTACGATAACAGCAATAACTCCATTAAAAATATAATTCAAATTAGTGCGTTGTTTAAACAAAATAAAGTAAATATTTGAATACCATTTCGAATGGAGTTATTGCTGTTATAGTAAGCACGGCAGTTATGCAGTTTGTAGTTTCAATTATTTTAGGTAATGTTCTGAAAACACAGACCATTCAACCAGCGATCAGAGCACAGAATGATTTAGTCCCTGATGATCGTATCACGCGCCCTGTAGGGGGCACGGTGTAAGCTAGGCGCAGCTGGCGCTGCTTTTCGGGATCGGGCGGGATCGGGCGCCGTCCGCTACTACGGACGGGTGGCTGTGGTGGGCGTGACGCCCGTCAGGTCCGGTGGTGTTGCGGGATCATCTGATTCGTCCGTCGGCGAGGTCGAGCCCTGCCGGGTGAGACTCCCTTAGGAGAGGCCCGGCGAGCGACCTGCGAGCCGACGGCGCTGCAGGAACGTCCGCGGTTAATCCGGTGGGTCTCAAGGGGGGGGGACATCTTGGTGTTTCGTGTGGGTAGTTAGCCCACACGATTTTTCGCTCTACCCTCACCTTTGCTGGACAAAGGTGAGGGGCGGAGAGCGGTGGGGGGCCCTGTCTAGGGCACCTGAGGGCGCTTGGCGCGCGATCGCGGCAGCGCGGCTGCCCTTACCCGCCTCATTCGCGGCCAGACCCCGGTGAGACCCGCTTGTGGGAGTTCGGGACTGGTCGGAACTCGACGAGCGGTACAGCGGCGCGGAGTGAGTCGACTGACGTACGGGGGGCGATCCGGGCGTGGGGGGCGGTGGTAGGCTGCATCCAAGCGTGGCGAATCCCAGAATGATTTAAAAGTACTTACTGACCTATATATGTACAGAAGGTCCCCTACCTAGTACCTAAGCTGCAAGCGTTTTGTGTGACACTGACCGTGACAACACCAGCCACGCGACCATTTGTGTGACACTGACAGTGACAACACCAGCTGCGTGACCATTTGTGTGACACTGACAGTGACAACACCAGCCGCGCGACCATTTGTGTGACACTGACAGTGACAACACCAGCCGCGCGACCATTTGTGTGACACTGACAGTGACATAACACCAGCCGCGCGACCATTTGTTTGACACTGAAAATGACAACACCAGCCGCGCGGCCATTTGTGTGACACTGACAATGACAACACCTGCTGCGCGACCATTTGTGTGACACTGACAATGACAACACCAGCCGCGCGACTATTTGCGAACGATAGTGTCACTGGCCGGCGGTGGCAGCGGCGCTACCACGAACTTCGAAAGTCGAAGTTCGGGTATTTCCATCTCTATCGCACTCCCTTATTCGAGTGACAGGGATGCATGTATTAAGAACTTCGAAGCGGCAAGAGGCAGAGGCCTGGTCAGAGGCGATTGTTTGTCCGTCCGTGAAAAGGCGATGAACTAATGACCATTATTTTACAATCGCATAATTCGATGGAGAACAACCGAAGTATCATTCTGGGTTCGCATTTCTTCAATAGTGATGTACTACAACCGATACCAACTGCATAAGTTGTTTTGGTATGTTTTACACGGTTATTTTATTAGTGTTTAGTCCTATTTGTTTTAGGGGGATATAGTACATCATTGCCATTTGCGTTGCATTAATGGCCGCGACATGCGTGTCATCACATAAAATGACTATTTATATTTATTGAGAATAGGTATTAAAGAATAAGAAAGTATATTATAACCTTTTAGGTACAAATATGGTCATAAAAGCTTATTATAGCCTGACAAAAGACGATCGATATACTGTATTAGTCACCGCGATAAATATCTGGCCAGTGTTCCGAAAGAAGTTTCGAGTGACCCTCACTTCGTTTCGGTGTCCGAGACGGGAATTTGACGTTCCCTATTGAACGAAGTTCGTTATCATCTGCGCTACGCTCGATTGTTCCACTTTTTATCACTGTGATTTATGGCGCTTATCTCGCTTCGTTCCCTTAGACAGTGAGCTACGACAAAGTGGTACGGTCAAATCAATTACTTATATAGCCGGTAGCATTTTCAATTTGCCGTTTTAAACGGTACTTCATTAGAAATTCAACGTCCGGCAGTAAAACGAACAGGTGAGTTTTAAAGATAATGTAAGCGAGGGTAGTTAACAAAGTTGTAAATTGTATGCAATACATAGTTGTAGGCTTGTAGGTGTTACAATGAGCTTTTATCGATCAGCCTCTACTGCTAGAAGAAAGGAATCGGTATAGCTAGCCTGCGATCTCGACTCTTCATTTAGCGGTAAAAGAAGAGTTATAGTTTTTAAAACTTGTAATTTTTCCTTTTTTTTCGCACAAAGTACCTTCAGTTTCTATAGTAAGTATATAATATACATTAAATTATAAATTTAAACAACCCACGTGAATAAATTGACTCATGACTGCAGGCAGTATCAAAATCGGGCCAGTGATTTCTGGCTTTATTTAGAACATAAGTAATATATACTGCTAACTTTGTTTTATAACTGTTTTTCAAACTGTGGGTTGTAACCCCGTGGAAGGTAGTGAAGCTTTTTGAAAGGGCTTGCTGTTATCCCTATTAATTTAAACATAGTTTTTATATATTTGTAAAATTAAAACATAGAAAGGGGAAGAAAAATACTTATTTATAATTTTAACAAAAGTGAAGAATTGATGATTGATCGATGTGAGAGGACGTTCCAAGGATATCGCTTTAATTTCATGTCTGTGTTATTCTTCTTAAACAGACATGAAACTGGGGTAGTGTGTGAATATGTGAAGCGGTTCTGTCGACGGATGTACCACGCGTGGTTACAATTTTTAGACGTAACCATCTGCGAACTATTAGCAGGCTACACTGCGCGTGAAACAACAGCGTGTAATGAAATTTGAGCAAACGCGGCATTCGGCGCACGTCCCGCGCCAGCGGCAATTGCCGCCTAATTTAATTACGGCCCATGCAGCCTCCACACTGAGGAGAATTCACTTTAGCCCTTTGCAAAAGAAACAGTTGTTTTTTACTGGCACAGGATTTTTTCAAAGATTCCCGTTTAGCAGCATTTTCAAAAGGGTGTGATTATATATTATTGGCATGGATATTTTAAAGTGGACGTCCCATGTCTATTTTAATGGGAGGAAAATTTGCGCCACGGGGATAGTGCTCGCACCGACTAAAAAAGAAAAACCTTCTGATGGTCTTCCTCGTCGCATTTCAAAGGGCTGTGGGTTCTCCTACGGAACGCACCATTGCTCCATACCTACATAATTATGACATTCCAATTTGATTTCAATAAATTCCGTAACGTTAACATGTAACGCAGATACTACGCGAAGTGACAAACAAAATTAATCTTTTCTAATTGTATTACCCATTTTAATTATTTATATTCGACACCCACACTAATATGATATTTCTTTCTCTTTACAGGTAAAAGTTTCGTTCAGAAATAAATCGCCTCGTTCCGTAAGTTAGTACTTAAACGTGATAAAGAAGCTGAAACAAAGAGCCCGTCAAAGGTGTCCTTAACGGGCAGGTAAACACGTCGCCGCGAGATAAGGCTTCCATTAACGGCAATGCATTCACTCGGGGAATAAGGTCCATTGTCTTAAATAAAACAAGATCGCTGCGAGCCGTGGGCCAAACTGCATTGTGTCTGAGCCTTAGGTATTGTGGCCCGGGAAATATTGTTCAGCGTCCTTGTTCGAGTATTTAGGATAATGTAACAGCATCAATATCCTGTTTGGAACGTAGCATCTTTAAAAAGCTGTGTTGAAAAAACACTTGAAATGTAAAATAGATAAGTCTCTATCTATTGTTTTTCGAGCTCGGTAGCTGTATCCCAGTTATATCTTATTTCATTACCTATCATGCTAGTAACGTGAAATGTGTCTAACTAGTTCAGCGATAAAATCAGCAAAGTGATGACACAGAGCACATTCTACGCAAAAGCTGCCAAAATCCAACATTTCCTCAGTGTGCGCCCTCCCTTACTGCGTCAAGTGCTCACTGGATTGTCACTCCCCCTTCCTTTGTCCCCCACTGTAGCCTTCAATAGCTAGAACAAAACAGAATCGTTTATTGCACCACCGACATGAATTTTCATAATGAAACAAGTGGAAAGGCTTGCGATCGTTTCGCACTGAAAGAAACTCTGTCTATTTACTGCTGGAAAATTGTACGAGTATTGCAACTTCTTCGAGAAATTAATGTTTTCCCATTCAACTATCCACTAGTTTGGTCAGGGTCTGTAACGACCGTTGCAATTTCATTTTGCTATCATTTGTTCGGAATAGTCAGAAGGTATCGCATTAATGTAGGCTGGTATTACTACTTTATATTCAAGCCATAACAAGCCTAAAAATTACATTTTGTCATAAGTCATGTAGGTTGTTTGTGATTCATTGCTCTAGTGTTGTTTTTTTTATTAATTTATGTGTTTGCGTTTGTGGTGAGCGGCGTTATCACTTAATTTATATATAAAAGTGCGTATCTTATCGTAGTATACATCGAAGGTATATTCGCTGATTGAGGCTCCAAATTGATGTTTCGTAGCGCTGCATACAATAGATCAATAGAATATTTCCCATGTTTTTTAAGTATAGTCAATGATATGATTGGACAATAAATGTTATTTTATTACTACCTATCTGCCTTGCTGGGTTACTTTAAAATAGCCAATACAAACCCGCTAAATATATATTGTAGGTTCATAAGAGCATGCCATGCGGACCGCAGCTACACCAGAATATCGTTTCATTGGAACCATTTTTCGTTTTATTTTTCCCGTAGTTAGGCTATTCTACTTGTGTTTTTATGACTAGGTAATGACTTAGTGGTCTTAGCTCCACTTTTATGCAATGACAAATTACTACTCTACAAAAACCGCCGAAGCATAATAATATTTTGGAAATACAGTACAATATGCGTATTTTACATCAACAATATCGAATTCCGAACGTATTACATCTGCCTCTATTATAACATTTTAGCTTCTTGTAGCGTATGCGATGTTCCCAGGGAAATTACATCCATTCTTTGGTTCCATCATAAAGTAGTTTTTGCCGAAGGTACAATTCTACTAATACTTGGATCAAAAACGTATTTACTAGCTTTGTGCTCTGTGCCCTAAGGCATGTAATGCAGGACGTTCTTTTTTCTCATATAGAAATGTATTGCGTAAGTTTTAAAAATTTATATCACGATTTTTTCTGTGCTGCCTAGCAAAAGCTGGGGGTGTATTCGACGCAGTGTTTTGAATAATTTCGTCAATATTCAACCAGTTGTGTATTAATCGCACGCGTCTTCTTTCATGCACGTGTTGTCTTATACCTAAAGCCTTTATTATACTAGCTTCTGCCCGCGACTTCGTACGCGTATAAATTATAGTTTACATGATATTCTTTATGTTTAACCATACGTATGCCTACTACTGACAAATTTTAGAGATTTAATTATATTGTGCATGTAACAGTTCTAATTCTCTTCGAATCTAAATAAACACCCTCATAAACTTGGTCGTCAGTAATATTATATAGATGTCCATAGTATCCATTTAGTTTAGAGAGCACTCCCTGTGCGAGCTCCAGGTCGCAAGGCCCGAGGGCGAGCCCCACGGACTCTCACTATTCCCAGGTGTCTGCATGCAAGCGAGACCTGAAGGCCAAAGTCCCGAAGGTGAGCGGCGAGGCAAGCGAGGCCATGCGGCGAGGCAAGCGAGGCCGTAGGCCGAGCTTTTCATTCGAATTAAACGCCTTAAGCCATCCTTCAGAGAGCGGTCTCAATGCGAGCCAGAGAGCCTAAGGCCCGAGGCCGAGCCCCCACGGATACTCATTATCTCCGAGTAACAGATTTAAATAGCTGTCTCTCCAGGATAGACGTTCTATCGCAGATGTCATATGCCCACAATTACTGTCGAGCATTCGGTTTCAAGCACCAGTGCGAAGTACACGATCTAAAGACCTTTTTAGCCTTCCTAAAACAAAGACCAATGCCGGTAAACGCGCACCAATTTATAGAATGTGCTACCGCCACTGGGTAGTAGGTAGGTATATATATTAAAACTTTCTTCCTATTATTTACCGAGTATTGAATCGCATTAATAACTTTTGTATTCACAGTGGGATATATTTAAGGAAACGTCTATACCTAATTACTTGTTTACACACCAATATGCTGTATGTCTGTGACTGTTTCTGTTTTATGTCCTTAATAAATAAATAAATAAACTTACAAGCGAAACCTGAGGGCCGAAGTCCTGAAGCCGGAGACTGAGCTTTTCGTAGGAATGAAAGGCCCTAGGCATGCTTTTAGACAGCGGTTGCTATGCAAGCTCGGGGGTTGAAGGCCCGACCACGGCCAATTACTATCCCCAGCACGAGACGGCGCGCGAGCTCTCTCGATTTTTCTCGCACTTACCTCTTGTTCCAAGATGTATAATGCGAGAAAAATCGGGAGAGCTCGCGCGCCGTCGCGTGATAGCCGTGCAGGTGTCTTGCAATCAAAACCAGAGACGAAAGTCCCGAAGGTGAGCGGCCAGGCAATCGAGAAGAGAGACCGCTCCCTAGGCGATCTCGAGGGCCGAAGACCCGAAGGCAAGCCACGGACACTTACAATCTCTAATAGGTGTATTGCAAGCGAAATCCGTGGCCAAAGTACCGAAGTTGAGCGGCGTGGTAAGCGAGTATCGGTTGAGGTATCAACCAGTTTTGGTTAATATATAGTCATTTAGCCGCCTAGCAGTTTTCATCCCGTGTTTTTTCGTTTTATCAATATTTTGCTTAAAGTTTGAATAGGGTTCTTTTTACTTTCCAGTCAAGTATATGCTTGTAAATTTTGAAGTTTTTAGCTCATAGATTCAAAGAGCTCCCATACAAAGTTCAACCCCAATTTTTAACACCTTTGCACCCTTATCTTTAAAAAAATGTTTAGCTTATAACCTGGCCAGGGATTTTCTCGACGGAGAATTTTGCATCAAAATGCGTTCAGCCGTTTTCACGTGATACGTTATCAAATAAACAGAGAAACAGACAAGAATTCTAAAAACTTTTGGAACGTGTTCTGGATTCTAAGTAGCAAACTTTTATTCTTCCATGTACAGACTTTCGACCGTCTTCAGCTTTATTATATGCATAGATGATGACTGAAATGGACTTGAGTCACTCCGACTCTCAGGTAAAGATGTGTGAACTTTTATTAATTCCTAAGAATTAATAAAAGTTTTTAGGCGGAACGACAGCGGCGCTACCACGAAAATCGAATCTCAAAATTCGTATATGTATGTCTCTGTCGCTCGAGTATCATAAACCATAGGTGCAGCAGAGACGGAGATTGCCGAAATTCGGAATTCGATTTTCGTGGTTATAGCTCAGATCTCTTTTTAATTAGATATCAGATGGCCAATCAATATTTGCCAACTATACCTAACCAGTTAAGTTCTACAACCATTACGTGACCCCGAGCCCCTTTTTCATAATTACTCATTACTGTTTTTTTTTTCATTTATTGGAGAGTAAGGTGTATATCATGATATTATAAACGTATTTTCCTGTATGTTGGTCAATTTCTGTGTCTATATTGGCTGAATGTCAAATATAGTTCAAACCAATTCCAATGCAATACAATTTAAACCACAAACTAGCCTTTCTACACCTCAAATTAAAAGTACTTAGCATTTGGTACTTATTGATTTTCATAGCATGAACAAGAATGTGTAATGTGTAATGTTTCGATATTTTTAGAAATAGTCAAATGGTTTCACTTTTGTATGAAACCAGTTTGTAAGGATAAGTCACGAAGCGGTTATAATTTGTCTATAGGTAAAGTTCCGCGAAAACCATTAGTTGGCGTGCCACGACAGCCTCCCACTCGCCACTGAAATATCAATTACTCACAACTCGTATTCCTTGCATTTCTCAATGTCATACAAACAAATGAAAGCATGGCGTGTTTGGATAAATTGTTTGCTGCTGGCAGGTGGAACTGCATATCGTAATAGCACTTTTCTGCAAGGCCGGGAAGTGAAGTATCGTAAAGCATTGGGTTGTTAATGATCAAGGGAATCCACGGAGGTTCCTAGGTATTGCCAATTCCGATATTGCATGTGGTCGTTCATTTCTTGAAAAAGATACATTGCAATTCACGCAGACACGCAAATTGTTTACTTAAGTACTTAATGTATATTATCGAATCGATATGTGTTTTAAAATTTAAATATACTTAAGGACGACTGTAGCTTTGGGATCGTTGCGGAAAGGGGCAGTAAAGCACTTTTATAGCCACCTAAATACAATGTGGATGGTTCCATGAACAATTTATATAAACGTTTATGCAAATATATATACTTATCTATATAAAGAAAAGGCAGGCAGAGCCGCAAGATAAAATGTAGCGTTCTGAAGGTCCATCCTATGTACATACCGACCAGTGAAATAATTTTTAAAAGTGGTTGTCTTGTTCCGGAGGTTAACACCCACATACATATCTACCAAGCTACAACCTCACAGACTTTTCCTCTTTATAATATCCAGCTATTATTCAGCGATTTCATCCACCGTACAAACTTTGAACCCCCCTTTTACCCCTTAAGGGCATGAATTTCAAAAAAAGCTAAAATTTGTTTTGGAGTATATTAATATACATATAAGCTAAGACCGAAGTTTATAAATATATCATACTTTAAAATATTATTGCTCTCCGCATAAACTTTAAACCCCTATGAACTTTATTTTCATCTCTCCTGTTCTGAAAGTTGAGTTTTCATGGGTTTATATAGCCGGGTGGAAAATTGCGTGTTCTCCCCTAGGGTGGAAAGTATTTTTTTTATTGGTAAGATCAGCCACGGAGTCGAAGATAATACAGTATTAAAATAAAAGCTTTTCACAAATCGACATTCAGCTATAGGTACCTACATTAAACGACGTGTTTATTACGACCTATAGGTTGATATTAAAATCGTTTTTCAGTTGGTTTATTTTTATTCGCAATTACAGAAAATCAATATTCAAAATCATTCCTCTATTCGACTGCCCGCCATAATGCCATGTAACTTTTTCTTTTTTTACGTTTCGCCATGGCCCTCTAGATTAGTCGCGTCGCGGCCTACTCGATTACAATTTAAGTCGTGTAGTCTAGTAGGCCGTGGCATAATGTACCCAGTGCGAAGAAGTTGGATATTGGATAGTACAATTATTTTAATTATTTTCCTCACAGTCGAAATGAAAAGTAGAGTGTTTAACTCGGGTGAAATTACCCATTTGACCCTCGAACTATTGGCCAGAAATATCTCGGGTGCAATGGGTCACTTTCAACCCTTGGTTAACAATCTACTATTGTATTCGAATAAGTAATCATTCTACAAAGTTTCAAGTGTCTACTTAAAAAAAAAGTTCCTTCCATACCAACTTCGCACCCCTATTTAACCCCCTTAGGGGTAGAATTTCAAAAATAAGATCCGTCTTATCCTTTGCCTACGAAAGAAAGTTGTGGTGTGATTTTCAATAGTAACCTTATATAAGTATATAGATTGGGATGTAAAGTTATCTGGCTAGATAACTTTCTCCTCATGCCAGCTTACCATTAGCAACGGTCATAATCTGCACCTCACTATGCAGCTGGATGACGAAGTCGATTAACTTTAAACTTCGACTTAGCAGATTATTTGTAACGCTCTATTGCCCCCGGTAGGCTGCGATTTTAATAAATGACTTCATCGGCCGGCAGACAGCAGACTTATTACCTAATTTGCCAACCTCGGCCCTTGACATCGACGTATTATTTTACTTAGAAATTTACAATTAATAAATCGTGACAGTCTTGTAATGAATGTGTTAGGTAATCTAACAAAATATGATCACCATTTGATTTTGCGTGTGAATCGGATATTATAAAATTCAAAACAATAACTGAACTAAATTTAAGCTGGAACTGTTAAAAGGCTCCACACCATTTGATATTCCACCGTCAAAACAATTGATATATTTATGACACAAAAGCTTATCGGTTATTCAATCCTTTATCCACATTTACTTGCACGATTTTTTTGAATTCATGATATATACTTAAGTATAACTGTTCCTTATTGACGTCTCTAACAACCCATGAGAGATTTTTATTTTTAACTCGGTTTTTGGCCTAAACTTGCCAAAATTTGGTGCCATACTTATACCTCGAAGACTGTGAGTTTCTGTGAGCGATACTATTTGGGTATATCTCGTTGTTGTTAATACGATAAACCATAAAAAACAGGAAAAAAATCGATCGAAGGTCATTAGGAGCCTTAAGATTCGAAAATAAATCATGACGAATATTGTTAAAGTGAGTGCAACCACGTAAATGGGTAGGTGCCCTACCTACTTAATATCGTGTCATTCAGACAGCCGAATCTGTACCAGAATTTACTGTAAGAATAAAGAAACGAAGATACTCGTAATAATAATGTGGTAGGTATGTGTTATTTCGGAAGTTATGAGTTGTGAAAGGACTGTCCAGGTCGTTTAATGACGGCCCGTCGCGGTCATCCCCACGTGACAACTGTAAGCAGTAATAGCACGTTACTTTTTACGAGGGCTATAATCGAAAACCAAAGGAAGCCAACTGCTGTAATATTTCAGTCGGCTTCCTCTAGTGTGAATACATTTCCCCTATCATATAAAATTAACTATCTTTCGGTAAGTTATTTTCTTTAAAATAAATACTTACACGATGTGTTTGTTGTACTCATCAAAGTAGGGGAGACTGGGGTCAATTGGAACGTTGTTGACATAAAAGTCTATGTTGTCATTTTTAATGGAATCTGTTCGGTAAATGTTTTCAGCTCAGCCTCCTGGCTATTATTATTATTTGACTATATGGCGACAATAGATAAGAGGCCTCATTATGGTAAATTCGTGTAACTATAAGCGTTTTACAAAACATCGGAGCCTGGGTCGGATGAAACAAAAGCTGGGGTCAGTTAAATATACGAGTATGAAATATTTATTTAATTATCGTAATAATTTATTTATTTCTTTTCAAATATGATGACCTGAATCTGATATCCTAGTTACGAATGTTACATTAAGTCATATGTGCCTTTAACATACTTATAATTCAAGACTTATTTTGGTTGTGATACCCACCCCACGTACAATAATAATCAACAGTTGTTTTTGTTTTGTCTATAGGTATCTCCCATTATTTTTTTTATTTTTTTTTATTTAATAAAAGTATCTTTAATTAGTTTAAAATAACAATATGGACATTATCATAATATGAATTACAAATCAAGTCGGAATACAATGGTGTAAAGAATGATAAAATTAAAATACGTAAAAATAAATAAAAGTAATACTACGAGTACATCCCGCTCTGCGTCAAGCCCGAACCAAAGGTCCCCAAAATGCTAGCGGCATTGCCTCGCTGAACAGCAATGGAGACCTGTTGGACGAGCCATGACCCAGAGCGGGGGTCATTATTTGTCTATTATTTTATTGTATTATATCAGTATTATCTTTTTTGTATTTTTTAACAAAATTATTACGAACAAATAATATACATACGCAATTAGTACTGTTTCTATTGCCTCTATTTTGTTTGGTTTCAACTGCCACGTCATCCTGTTCGTAAATATTAAATTATGTAGAAAAATATCGGCAGCTCCTAGGTACGAATAAGAAAATATAAAATCAACTATAATATCTATGCGTATTGTTTACGCAATATTTAAAAAGCGATTATTGGTGTTTGATTTATGGACAAAATAATATCCCCAAAAATTCTTAAACCATGTGGTGAAAAAGCCTCGTAAAAAATCAAATGGGTTCGATGCCGTCTGGTGGTTAGACAAGTCCCGACACTAAAGCCGGTAATTTCCTTCTTTGAAACCCCGCCGCCGTTCCTAAACTATTGGTGGTAACCAATAGTTTAGGAATTATTATGCTTGTTTCATTTGACCCGCGTTTCTATTGACCCCAGTCTCCGTACTAATATTTTGTAGTACCATTCCAAGTCATGATTTATTTAAAACTAGCTTTAGCTCCTACGTCTGCGTAGAACTGGTTTAATTGGTCCAGACGATGATTGATATTTATTTCTCTTTGGGGAGGCCTATGTCCAGCAGTGGATGTCTTTCGGCTGATATGATGAGGATGAAATGTCTAATGATGCGTAGGTATTGAGGGAGCAAGAATACCTTAAGATGCGAGATGATTCAAAGTTGACTATCTCTTTAACACTACTGTTAATCTTGCCGAAAGAATGTTGTCCAAGAAAATAGGCAATATGTGAGCATGAGCACAATAAACTCCCTGAAAATTGAGTGGCGCTATGTGCTAAACGTTGATCGTTAAACAAAGTGGCCGCATTTGGGTCGCTACTCGTTATTTTTTCGGCAACATCAACACCCTGAGTCATCATTAGCTGAGTGCCTTCGCCCTCAAAGGTCGCTTCAAAGTCCGTCAATCGGAGTTGTATCGTTAGAAGATATTGTAATAGAAATTGAGAATTGTGTTTCAATATTCGTTTATCCACGCCATTATTTCCTTCAAACAACAATGAACGAAAATGATACTCACATCACACATCACACATCATCAGCCTATATACGTTCCACTGCTGGGCACAGGCCTCCTCTCATGTATGAGAGGGAATGGGCAGTAGTCCCCACGCTGGCCCAGTGCGGATTGGGGACTTCACACACACCTTTGAATTTCTTCGCAGATGTATGCAGGTTTCCTCACGATGTTTTTCCTTCAACGAAAAGCTAACGGTAAATATGAAATCATATTCCGTACATAAGTTCCGAAAAACTCATTGGTACGAGCCGGGATTCGAACCCACGACCGCCGTTTGACAGCCGCATGCCTGAACCACTGGGCTACCGTAGCTTATGATACTCATTGAAGGGAATATAAGGGAGCTTGTTTTTAGACGACCAGTTAGCCTAGTGGTTGCTTACGAAGCTGATGGTTCTGGGTTCGAATCCCGGTAAGGGAAAATATTTGTGTGATGAGCATGACTATGTAGTGACCCTGCCTACGAAGCGGACGGTTCTGGGTTCGACTCACTGAAAGAGCAAGTATTTGTGTCTTAAGCATGAATATTTTTTTCTGAGTCTTGGGTGTTTTTTTATGTACTACAGTATTTATATCTATTAAATATATTGTCTTCTAGTACCCATAGTGTTATGGAGCTTAATATGCATGTATGTCCGCAAAGGGCAGCTGATGATACTAATTTCTGTACCGATCATCTATATGTATACTTACACAGTGGACAATAAAAACATTCTATTCTATTCTATTCTATGGGATTACTTCGATGTATGTAAGATTGTTCCCTAATATTTATTATTATTACAGCTGGCTTACTAAACTTAAAAAACAAACCCGACCAATCAAAAGATCGTATTTCAGTGAGTGTTTCAGTTTCAATCTATTATACTTAACTACGTGAAACCAAGCAGGAGAAAATCACCAGCATTCTAAGAGTAAAGTTCTAAAAGAGCTGCGCTTTAGTTAACCTCATTTTGATGTTCGCCCGTTTTCGCTTTTATCCTCTAATACGAGAACGTTCAATCTTCTCATGGTTTGCTCTTTGGCACACATTTCTGCAACATTGCCGAGTCATCCATTTACGTGGACATTCATGCTCGTAGTACATCCGGATCACAACCATAACTTCTGACTCTCCGCCCCGCGCCGCCGCTGCCGCCCCGCTCGCCTTGCCTGCATGTCAGCCCCGGAACCTATGGAAATTATGGCGGAAGGCGGAATATACGATATTCAATACAATCACAATTCATGGAAATTGTATAACATTTGCATTTGTGGATTGAAAAAGAGTGTTTAGAAAAATGATAAACGATTAGGTAATTTATAGGTATTGAGATGTTAACCTACTGTTGTTTTTTTACTTTTTTACTTTCGAAAATACACATCGTTTTTGTAAAAATATTCTATCTGAAACACTAAAATAGTTGAATAATCCAGAGTATTTTATGAGAAACTATTATGTAATTTACCAAAGATGTTTTGAATAGAGTCATATTTTTCATGTAAAATCTTCAACGAAATACAACGCACCAGTCGAATTCTGGTCTCGTACCTCGTATTAAGTACCTAACTCTGCTAGCAGTATAGATAATTTGAGCGAAGACAAGCAGCCGCTACATTTTCAAAAAAAACATTACTTATGTGGCTAGAAGCATCATTATAATTTCTGGCGACTCACGAATCAGTGCACTGATGATGAAGCCATGAAAAGGGCTAAAAATAAAAAGGTCCATTGTCACCTTGACGACAATGCCCTGACATATCTCTCCAAATCACTCCGCCAATTATTCCACCCCATCGAGCATCGGGCTGACGCTACTTTTTCCACGCGTTTCCTTTTTATTTTAGTCAGGGCTTTTGTTAATATTAAGCGTTGATATTTGCCTATGACATGTGAGGTGTGACACTGGCAAAACACTTAGATAAATAAATAAATATTAATGGGTCAATCTTACACAAATCAAACTAGCCCAATGGGGCATGGGGCCTAATTGAATTTACCACGGTAAATTCAATAAGGCTTGGGTTATGGGAACTAGATGACGATATATTTAATAGATATAAATACTTAAGAGTACATATAAAACATCCAAGACTTGAGAAACAAATATTCAAGCTTATCACACATATACTTAATCTTACCGGGATTCGAACCCAGAACCGTCCGCTTCGTAGAGAGGCTAAAACCGGTCGAAAGTACACTGGTAATGAATAGTTGACAATATCAATGTTTAAGTTGTCATTTAAGGAGAGTTTAAAAAAATTGCGGTTAACTAAAGAGATACTTAACAGTTTGATGAACAGTGTCCACTATTCCAGACACAATATAAATAGCAATAGAATTACCTACGCCTATCTGGCGTCACGTCAATGCATTAAGTCACGTCTAACCTGTCGGTTTTGTTACTATGCGATTGACATTGACTGTCGGTTTTGTTCCTATCCGTAACTATCCGTTTGAGGGACATAAGTTAATGAATATACCCAAACAATTGGAATTAAGAGTCCCCAGGACGCTGGACACAAGTCGCGGCTCCCAATACAAACGCAGTTTGGTTCTCATTTTAAAACAGCCTACTGGAATAACATGAAACCTTGTTTACATAATGGGATCCGCAAAATATAAGTCGGAATTTCGGAAACTAGTTTCTGGTGATAGAAATTATAATAGAAAAAGTTTTATAATTTAATTTCATTATCGACTTGTGTTTATATTTTTTATACAATATGCTCGGAAATGTTCGCCTTACTGTAGCAAATTGTACGTGAAGTTCCTTGATGGCTCTCATAGACTGGAGCGGCCTGCGGTGGCGGTCAATACTAAATTTGACAGTTAATGACAAGTTTGCTTGTCAGTCAGTAGCTATCTCTTGTAGTTACTGAGTTTTTTTTTTCGCAAATGCATTAAAAGACATAATTTTGATACGCGTGTGGAAGTGACATTTTCATTCATGCCGTGATTTGACCCTCGCCTAGCGGAGCAAGCCTACCTACCTCGGGGCTCGATAAATGACGGCCGCACTTGTACCAAAACGATGGTCTAATACAGAAATTCGAAAGTAACGTTCTATCGTGGGATGCTACTTTTTTTCTATGAATTAAATGAGCGGGCATTATCCTTTGCATACGTTCAGAAACTTTGCAGTCTTGCATAACATATAAATATTGTAGGTTATACAACCATTAATTAAAAATGTGACCGTTTATATAAAACTAATTTATGGTGTAACTTATAAACTTATAAACTAATTATTTTCCTGAAAACTGCCCACTAAAAGCCGTTTTATTTACCTTGGCATTTCCGACGATGTCGCGCCGCGCAACCGCTGACGGCGGGAAGACGAGTGCTCACTCGAGACCTTAATTATACGGGTTTGCTCTTAAACTTCATAAAATTATGCAAGTTACCCGTACTCATAAACATATTTTGGTGCATGTCACTATACAGTTTTTCGGTCACATATGAATATTTATTTTGAAAACATAAATAAATAAATATTATAAGCAGGTTAAATTGACAACGTCAAAAACACGTCGATAACATGACGCCTTAAACATCACTAGTCGATAAGGTTACACTTAAAAATGCCTGCACAAAACACCTGCATCCGACCTTCCATGCTGTTTGGAACTCGTTATCGTTTTCAACTTTTGGTTGTAAATTGCTAAACTACGTGTTTGTATAATTCTATAAGAATCAACTTCCTGACTGTATAAACAAGCTTTGTTAATAAAATCATTGATTCGTAACAATGCCTTCCAATTCCGATGATTCATTTATTCCTAACAAATCTGACAATACAGGTACCTACCTACCTATAGATTTTAGAGCCAAACCGATTTGACAATATATTCGAGAGCAGAAAACCCGAAAATTGGCGACCCGATTCATTTAAATACAGAGGCTTTATTTCACGGACTAGTGGAGTGTGCAATAAGCAGGAATCGTTCCGACATCGTCGCGGTCGTGGATCCGGTGAGAGAATCATTATTGCCGACTTTATTTTACATTTGCTACTATTGGCCACTTATTGAATCGTGACGCCGTATGCGTTAGAAGACCTACCTCCCCATATTTATTAGCATTCACTTTAACGTAGTGAGGAGCAAAATATTTAGCTTTTAACAGATGTGGCCTATCTCTAACTGTGGACGTTTTTTTAAGGGTTCCGTAATCAACAAGGAACCCTTATAGTTTCGCCATGTCGGTTTGCGGCTTAGCTCAGTAACCCTTATTACTAGAATACTGTAATAGGCATGGGTATATAAGGGTGATTATACAAAAATTGGGTAACTCAATGTCATCAGACAATGAAACGATGTTTTATTATATTTTGTATATATTTTAATAGTTATTTGTGTCACAAGGGAGCAAAATAGTATATTTACGGCGAGGGCGGTGTATTGTATCCTGAATGCAGCGAGGGATCCTACAATAGAATCCTGAGCGTAGCGAGGGATTCTAACGTAGGATCCTGAGCGTAGTGAGGGATACAAGTGTTTACGCCCGAGACGAAAATAATTTTGCTACCGAGTGACACATACTATTTTTCACACCGACTATGAGGAAATTTAAAAAAAGCTATTGTTAAAATATATCTAAATTATCTTAATTTTTATTACTAATTTTTAAATATTACGAAATATTTATAAATTTTTATACAACGTTGTTGTAGTTACAACTTGAAATATGTTCGTTTTGAATCGACTACGATGAAATTACAATCGATTATTTTATTAACATCTGTGTTCAATTGGCACATTGCGTACAAATGTTCCAATGCCAATGTATAAATTAAAAAAGTAGCTTGAACAGAAAAGTAGCGTTTTGGTCCCTCTCGTCGTGGAGCAAAACTTACTTTTCCGAATGAAAGGTGTGAAAATATTATTTTAATACAATTCTTCTGTTTGGTCACTCAATTTCAGCTACTTATTTTATATACAAGTTTGTAAATTTCCACAATATATTCTCAAAATGTCAGTAGGTACCTTGACATGTCACAATCCCAAAAACGCGCAATCAAGTGGCTGTGTATTAAATATTACTTTTAATTTAAGCAAGATTACTGTTTCACTACAATCTATGATTTAGTTAACAATGTATTTATAATCACAAATTTTATAGTATAATATACTGTTACCGTTGCTGTAAAATAATAAAAAGCTTTGTGTTCAGTTTTATTCGTCAGTCCGCTGTGTTGTTCAAATTTGAATTTCCCGCTAAATATTGTCGACTCAAATTCAAATCCGTGTCAAATTTCAACGTTGGTATTAAACTTAGCTGCAGACCGTGCCATTTTACGGCCATCATCACTACGCCACTGCTAGCGTTGTGTTTGTCATGTACACACGTGCCGATCCAGTCAAAATTTCAGTCCTATGGTTAGTCGTTATTTTCTTGAAAACCTATGTTATATTTTACTTTATATGTAGGTAGCTTTGATTTTTTAAACATACATAGCTTGTTGATATTCAATTATATCAAAATGAACGTTACTTCTAATGATAACATCAATTTCAAGTCTTTTTTCTCAGTTCGTTGGCGTCAGTCCTGTCTGATATTGGCATTCTGGCAGTCAAATTCAGTAAAAACGAAATATCTCAGAATATAGGGGAACTATGTATAAGACGGGGACGCGGGGTAAGAATTCCCGAGCCGCCATTAGTCCGCTGGCGAGAGCAAGTGAAATCGCACGCGTGTTTGTAGTGTAGGTCGAAACGTGTTTCAGAGGTGTCGCGATCTAATTTTTGAATCCTAAATATTTTGACTTAAAATCGTAAGTAATTGTGTCTCTTTATTGTTATTTTGTATGCGGGTTTTGTATCATATTGGGCATGGTGTGGTGTATGTGAAGGCACTTAAATATTGACGTGTTTTTTTAATAATATTTTAATTGCGAGTTTGTTGCTTGAGGTAAGACAGGGTAAAATACTTGAGGCATGACGGGGCATTGCCCCATCTTGCCTCGTATGACCTTGTTGAATAATTCTTACTTAAAATCCTCCGAAAATTGGGTGCGATGCCAACTTGTGATCGCTGGACCCACACAGCATGTGCATGTGTAGATGACAATAACGCACAAGAGGTTTTGATATGCTTTGCATGTGAGGAGGATTAAACACCATATTGCCTCATAACCCCATCTTGCCTCACTTTTTGCGTCCCCGTCTTGCCCTATATGTGGGGTAAGACGGTGTATTTTCCAATTTTTATTAATTGTTTTTTTTATAAATTTTATGATTACCTAATATTAATATTACCAAAACTCATGCCAAATTAAAGTTGATTGAATAATGTATGTGCAATTAATATATGATTAACATGTGACTTTGATTACTCTGTATTTTTACTGTTTTACCTTAGCGTCCCCATCTTATACACAGTTCCCCTACTTGAAAAAGTGACTGGCCCGAACACGAGCAATATATTCATTAGATTAGCTATCCTAAATAACCGAATTTGTATAAATAGTATTTAAAAAATATCGTAAACAAAATATCCCTAAAAGTTACCCAACCGACATGTCGAAAATAAAAATGTTATTGTAGTTTGACTCCTCTACACCTAAAGTAATAAAATATTTTATTCTCATTAAATAGTGTGGGGTATTGTTGGATAGCCTGTTTAAAAATATATGGGTAGCTTTAAAACATTTTTCAACTCGGAGATTCTTTTGCTAGATATACCTAGCTTTAAAGTCCAAATTTTTGTTCGAGTCATGTATCCAATGCTGGCTAAACGGCTACTACTGGGGATGTGAAAAATCGTCGCAGTAGTAGGTACATATAATGAATTTAAAAGGAAAACTATCACGGCTACGTAGGCATTACTATAATTACCCAGTAATAGTCGAACAACTTAAAACGTACTTAGGAAGGCTAACTTTCATACAAATTCGGCCTCCGCGCCGCAACCGCACCATTTAGTTGGAGAGCGCATGTCGATAACTAAGACAGACAGGCAACTACAGAACCATACCCTTGTGGCCCGACACGCACTTGGCCGATTTATTTTTAATTTTTATTTTGTCTTTATTTTATATTATATATTTTTCTCAAAAATCATCGGCAATGTTGACTTTATTGGTAAAAAATCAGGACGTGAAGTGCATAGTTTATGGTTAGTCAACATTTAAAAAATAAAAAACCTTGCCGGCTCGATTTTGCTCGACTACAATGTTGCATACAAATTCCATTATTTGTCGTGGTACAAACTTTTTAAAAATTTGTAACCGCCATATAAATAAAAGGCATAGGTCCTAAACAGCCAAAACGCAAGATCAGTAGCTGTGACTCATCGCGACTTTTTAGTTGTCTCAAATAACTTATGGCGCTTTCGGAAGAAAAATACACTCCCAACTTATTATTGGAAAAAGCGCGGGAAACGTGTACCGCTTCGGTTGTGTTTTTTTTTGGCTTTTATTATAATAATTTATATTTTGCTGATAACTTGTTGTATAGGATCAGTTTTGTATATATTTGAATGTAGTTAGTAAATTAGTATATATTTATTGTTCTTTTAACAGTGTATATAGTAAATTTGTACAGGTAAGTCCATTTCCAGGTGGACGAGCCCCCTGATCCGGGGGGTTCTGGAAAAGATCCTCCTGACGTTGCCCAGGAAGTAACTATTTCTTTAAATGAAGAGTCAATGGACACGGATGTGTCTGTGCTATCCCAGCAGAGTAAGCGAATTAAAAGGAAAATAAGCAGACGTATCTGCAAACATTGTAATAAAAAAAAGAGACATCGTAAGGATACAGAGGTGAAAGCACAGGATCCCGGTAAGTTTTGGTAATATTTGTGTGATGAGCATGAATATTTGTTTCTCATGGATGTTTTCTACGTATTTAAGTATTTCTATCTATTATATATATCGTCGTCTAGTACCCATAACACAAGCCTTATTGAGCTTACTATGGGACTAGATCGATTTGTGTAAGATTGTCCCCTTATATTTATTTATTTATTTATTATTTTATTGTTTATGTGGTTTGGAAGATGAGTCGGCAGAAGCTTATAAAAATAACTTGTCACAAGATAATAAGATGGTATTAACTGACAATGGTCCTTCATCAATGCTCCCCCCAAATTCTCCATCACAGTTGACTTCGCAAAACAGTTCTCCACAATCTGTTTCCACACCAAATACTTCCTCTCAGATGAAAGCGCCTATTGGTAGGGTTTTATATCAACCATCTGATGCTGCTCCATACACGGTTCATGTGCAAAGAGTGCAGGCCTCGCCAAATGAAGGCATCACTCTTCACCCAGTATCTCTTGGCCGGACACTTAAAAACAACAACATAAAAGGAATTGTTAATGGTAGCTTAAAGCGAATAGGTAGGAACAAGGTGTCTCTTTCGTTTCAAAAATATGAAGAAGCCAACATTTTTCTGGAAAATTCTGTCCTGAAAAATCTCCAATATAAAATGTTAATTCCAACTTTTTCAGTGACACGCATGGGAATTGCTCGTGGTGTTCCCTCAGAATGGTCGGAGGAGGACATTCTTGAGAATGTTTCTGTTCCTATGGGTTGTGGCCCAATTCTAAAAGTTAGAAGGTTAAATCGGAAAATAATTACAGATGGAGGTCCTCAATTAAAACCAACTGAATCTGTGGTTCTTACTTTTGATGGTCAGGTACTTCCTAAACGTATCTTTCTATGCTATTCAGCTTTGCCTGTTGAAACTTATATTTTTCCCACAATTCAGTGCTATAAATGTTGCCGCTTCGGTCATGTTAAAATGAATTGCAGGGCCAATAGTCCTAGATGTTACAAATGTGGTCAGTCTGGCCACTCAGGTGATACTTGTTCTGTAGAAGAAGAGAATACTACTTGTTGTCTGTGCCAAGGAGCCCATTTCGCTATTAGCAAATCTTGTCCCGAATTCAGCCGTCAGAAAGCCATAAAAGATTCAATGGCAAAAAGCTGTGTCTCATATGCAGAAGCTTCTAAGCTTCACCCAGCTGTTCTCAAAATTTCATATGCTGATGCATTATTGACTTCTAATAGCAATAGTATTTCTTCTCCTTCAGCCCCTCCCAAACCTTGCATAGGTTTGGGAGGGGTCTCTTCACACAAGAAAACAATTTATATAAAGTCAAAACCTCCTCCAATACTTGACAAAGGGTATGACCGTGCTGCCCATAACTCCATTATAAGAGATTTTAATATGCCAGAACCTTGTAATGGCTGTATGTTTAAAAATAATAGCAATCAACCCAATGAAGCCTCTTATAGCTGCACTTATAAAGTTATTGACCCAATCAAATTTTTTCACACCGTCCAACGCTGCCCCAATAATTGATGCTATATCTAAATTACCTTTAAACAATGGACAAGTTAACTCTAATTCAGTGGAACTGTCGGAGTGTAATCCCTAAAAAAAGTGAATTAATTCATTTAATTAATAAGTATAAACCATTTATTGTTGCTTTACAAGAGACATGGTTAAAGCCAGGCTATTCTTTTAGGATTCCTGGCTTTGCCTGTATTAGAGAAGACAGGTCTGATGGGTATGGTGGTACTGCTCTACTCATTAACCATTCTTGCTCCTTTACCTATTTTGCGACTCCTCATGTCAACAAAGATTTTTCAATAATAGCTGTCATAGTTAAGAATATATGTTTTGTTTCTGTATATATTCCACACCCGTCCTCAATTATTTTTAATGAAGTTGACTGCATCATTTCCACACTTCCTAAACCATTTATTATCCTTGGTGATTTTAAATCTCAACATCATTCATGGGGTTCTTCTTCAAATCACTATGGTCCCCCGTTTTACTAGACATATTGGATAGTCATAATATTTGCGTGCTGAATAATGGTAATGCAACCCGTCGCACTGGTCCTAATGAGGGATTCAGTGTGCCCGATCTTTCGCTTAGCACTCCTGGTCTGGCATCTACACTTACTTGGGATACTTTACCATCAACATACGGAAGTGACCATTTTCCTATATTGATCACTTTTCCTTCTACTGGTGGTCGTTTGCATAAGCGCCCTCCCCGTTTGAAATACAATTTAAGGAATGCAGATTGGGCATCATTTAGTGCGTGCATTGAGGCTAAGCTTTCCTCTTTTCCTAATGTCAGTTGTGGAACTGAGCCTGTCTGTGCGTCAACTTTAGCCAAGGCGTTTATGGAGGCTGCTGACGAAGTTTTTCCTGAAAAAAAAATGCTTGAATTTTATTCCTTCCCCCCGTGGTGGGATAATGAATGTAGTGAAGCGGTTAAGAATAGGAAATATTTAGAATTAAAGTATAATGAGTGTGGCTCTGACGAAAATTTCGATTTATTATCGGCTGCTATTGCAAATACAAGTAAATTATTTGAAAAAAAAAAGTTTGAGAGCTGGAAAAACTTTTGTTTGACCTTATCCCCACAAGTCTCTCCTACAGAAGTCTGGCGTAATATTCGACGATTTCGTTGTGCATTCCGTGAATCGTCGTCACAACATTTTCCCCAGGCTTTAGCTGATAGCTTTTTAAATAAACTAGCTCCTTCGTCAGCTCCTGAGGATTTACTTTCATCGTTCTCTATTCCATCTTTTATTGTAAATGATCCTGATGGGCTGAATGATCCATTTTCTATTTCTGAACTTAAAGGTGTGTTATCTAATGTCAAAAATAGTGCCCCTGGATTGGATGGCATTCCATATTCTTTCGTTTCTCATCTCGGGCCTAACACTCTTTCATATTTCTTGGACCTTATCAATTCTATTTTTATATCCGGCATTATTCCTACCTCGTGGAGATCTCAAGAGGTTCTTCCAATATTAAAACCTAATAAAAGTTCGTCTGATCCGTCATCATACAGACCAATAGCTCTTTCTTCGGTTTTAATGAAAATTGCTGAACAACTAGTTAAAAATAGACTAGAATGGTTCATTGAAACAAATAACAGATTAAGTAAAACCCAGTTTGGTTTTAGACGAGGTAAATGTACCCTAGATAGTATAAGTATTTTTATAACTGACATAAGAATAGCATTCTCTGATAATCAGTCTGTAGTCGCAGCTTTCCTTGATATAAATTCTGCGTATGATAATGTTGTATTAAGTATACTGAAGGAAAAACTAAATACTTTGAACGTCCCGACTTTTTTGAGTAAATTCATAATTAACATCCTATCAGAAAGGCGTATTGACTTAATTTTAAACGTCGACAATGAGGAATCAAGATTAGTATGGAAAGGTCTTCCACAAGGATCTGTATTAAGCCCAATTTTATATAACTTGTACACCTATGATCTGGAAGCATCAGTTGGTAATGTTGGCGTTCTTCAAGATGCTGACGATCTGTTGTTGTATTGTACTGACCGATCCATTGAAAATGCCAGTTCTTCTCTAACTTCCTCTTTAAGTCTTTTAAGGAAATGGTTGGGACAAAATGGTCTTGATTTGTCTCCATCTAAGAGCTCTGTTGTTTTATTTTCTAGAATGCGTTTGCCCCCGCCAGTCTCTGTATATTATAATAACTGTGAAATTCCTGTACTCAACCAAACAAAATTTTTAGGTGTTGTTCTTGATTCTAAACTAACTGGTACCCCTCACTGTGAATATATTCTCGCTAAATGTGATCGTTTGTTAAATATGCTTAGATGTCTCTCCGGTGTTTGGTGGGGCGCTCACCCGTTTTGTATGAAACTAATATACAATGCTCTAATTTGTAGTATTTTAGATTATGGCACCTTCCTTTTACAGCCTGGAAGTGTAGTCGCTTTCAAAAAACTGGATAATATTCAGTCGAAAGCCTATTGATAGCAGGTGCTATGAAATCTAGCCCTCTTAATGCTTTACAGCTAGAGTGTTGTGAACCTCCATTGCAGCTACGTCGTCAATACCTTGCTGATAGATTTCTGTTTCGAGCCCTACAAATTTCTGATCATCCGCTTCATTCTAAACTCAAGACACTTTCTGATCTTATTATTTCTTCCAGTTATTGGTCCCATAAACGTGTTCCATGTCTCATAAATAGCTATCAAAAGTTTACCTCTATCCAAGCTCCCACTCACTCTTCTATTTCATATCCCTTATTTTGTGCTCCGTATAAGTCTCTAACTGTCATTCCTGATGTAGCCTTAAATATAGGTATTCCAAAAAATGGTCCCAATAACAATATCAGTTTTAACCATGTGAAGGACAACCTTTGGAAAAACTACCATACAATATACACCGATGCCTCTAAACATTCTTCGTCTAGTCATGTCGGAGTTGGGGTTTACCATTCTCAGTACAAAATTATCCAACAAATAAAACTCCCACCAGAATCATCTGTGTTTACTGGAGAATGTTTCGGTCTCCTTAAGGCAGTCGAATATATTCGAACGGCAGGACTTAGAAAAAAAGTCATAGTATCTGATTCTATGAGTGCCTTACAGGCATTAGTCAAATATCCTTTTCAATGTAAAATCATTTTTCCAGTAATTATAGACACTCGAATTCTATTAAGTGATTGTATAACTCGTGGGCTTTCAGTGTCTTTCGTTTGGGTCCCAGGACACAGTGAAATAGAGGGTAATGTTAAAGCAGATCGCCTGGCCAACGAAGCTGTGACTTGTGGGGACAGATTTCCTTATAAAAATTTTAGTCATGACTTGATTGCTTTACCTTCTTCTTATCTCAGTGATGCCTGGAATCAGTTGTGGGCTGAAAGTGCTCAAACAAAGGGCAAATTTTACTACGCAATACAACCTAAAGTTCCTACTAAGCCCTGGTTTGCAAAGCTAAGGCTCGGTAAACGAGCCACTAGCATTATAATACGAATGAGGTTGGGTCATGTGTGCACGCCAGCTCATCTTGCCAGACTACATATTGTAGAGTCAAATTTGTGTGAATGTGGAGAAATTGGAGACTTGAATCATATTTTTCTTTCATGTCCTTTATTGAACCATGTCTCTTTTTACAATGATCTTTCCTCACTTAAAATCCCTTTTCCTACATCCATCCCTGTCTTGTTAGCCTCAAAAGATCCTTCTGTGTTTAATTCTATATCCTCTTTCATTTTACTTAATGATATCCGTATTTAATTATTTTACATATTTTATTATCTCTTATTCTGAACTGATCCTATCTTTCCAAATTCCGTTATCCGTATTCCTACTTTCCTAACGTTTCCCTGCTTTGTCGGTGGCAATACGCAAACCGCGTTCAGCCAAACAAAAAAAAAAAAAAACTTATTATTAAAAAAATAGAAGGCGGCAATGCAAAAAATATTCTGTTTTAACACCTACAGTGGCTAATTCTTTTTACGGAAAATATAGAAAAATGACGTGTAAATTATTCCAGATTTAAAAGAAGCTGCAAGCTCAGTTATTGATTATTTGTTTAAGTGTAATTTGTTGGTAATTTGCAAAGCCAAAAGACAGATATCGGAAGGCGTACGACAATCTCTTGAAGCGGCGAGAAGAAATGCATGCCTTATCATTTTCAGAAAATACATTTTTGTTTTCTTGCACAATTTTTGAGAAAAGCACTATATTTGTCTCAGCTGGAAGGGCATTTACTGGCTTCGTATTAAATTAAACGGACTCCCAAGGTCGTCCGTTTAAAATTAATACTCAGCCAGCAATTGCCTACTTCCCTTGCTTCGACAATAATGTACTATTATAATAAGGATGACTAAGTATTAAACGCATTACCATTTGTAATACAATCACCCCCTATTCTGTATATCATTTCCAAACAAACCTTGGCCTAAGTAAAGGCTTTAGCAAAATTGAGAAATTTCGCGTGCCCTCTCTCGGCCTCTGCATTTAAAGTAAAACGTGTCGTCGGTCGGGGAGGAAGTTCAGCGAACTCAGCCTGTTGCGTCATTATAAACGATACCAATATCTTTGTACAAGGAACCCAAACAAAGCAGCGCGATGAATCTAGCCTATGTTCGTACTTGTGAAAGAGTTTTGGAAATCCGATTATTTGTTTTATGTAGAGATCAACCCAAACTTACAAAGCTCGCCTTTATTATTATCTAGTCAAAATATATGACCAGACGGATAACTATTTCAGTTGCTAAGTACTTAATTGAAAACATAAACGCTCTCTTTGATAGTGCTAACGTAATAGAATGAAATTAGTAGAATTCTCTTGGTTGACTGTATCTTTATGCCCATGTTGCACTCGCTTTCTGCTTGAAGCTATTTCATGCGTATATCATTCATTGTTTTTAATAACGTGCGTACTTACTTACTAATGTAAAATTAAGTGCAAAGTTATGGATGCGTACAACTTACCTATTAAAAGAATTAAGGTTACAAGACAGAGGATTAATTCCATTCATATTTTTGCACTCGGCTGTACTTCAAACTGAAAAGTGGTTCAAATATTTATGAACAGAGTATATACCTAGTTAGAGTGCCGTTAAGTTAAAACCACATTGTTAAATATTATTATGTTAGAAAGTTACTTCCCTACAAGCAGTGCGCTGTAAAAGTTACAGTAGGTATTTATACAGAATGCCTACGTGTTTAACAATGCCTTTAAAGTTTATATGTATGCGAGCTATGCGTGCAGTCAGCGTCAAAAGTAAATTGTTTATATCCATTTTAAGATCAGTTCTTGAATTTATTTATTTATTCTTCAGAGGAGCCTTCTCGTCCCTCGTTGTGGCATCCATGTTTCAAATAAATAAATACTCATAATAATAATTTTGAAAACATTTCTTTATAATTTTACTTCAAAGGTAGGTTTTAATAGAGACAGAGTTTTTTTTTACAGAGCTAGGGGTTTTAGAGGATCAATTTTATTAGAATACTATGGAGATTCGTGAAATTATTCTATAAACGAAAGGTTCATATGCGGAGGTTATATTTTTACTTCGAGGCAGACTCCACGCGTGCGTTATTTTCATATGTTTTAATTTATTCCAACCGCTCTGTGCTGCATTAAATTATTCCCAGACCCAACTACAGTATTACTGCGGATGATTTTAATTTGGGTTTATTCTAATTCCCGGGTCGATTGAGCATTCGCTATAGCTTCATTTGTATAAAAATAACAATGGGGTACGGTACGTGTGTGTTTGTAGTAGAAGACAGCATTATAAGAGCGCTTTGGTACGCTATTTTGAAAAAAAAAACATGTTTAGGTAGGTACTTTATTTTTGCAATTTCTTCATTATGTCAGGGTATTCGCCTATTATTTAGCCGATTGATCTACATATTTAAGGACCCACGACGACCCACCCTGGCTTCACACGGGTAATCCAGATACTTTTACCTACTTACATAATACGGCATTCCCGAAGATATAGCTACACTAGACCTGAGATCATCAATCACAAAACTTCAAAACACTTTTCCGGGTTTAGACGTCGGTTCCCAGGACCAAACATTATAAAAATGAAGATTATTCCTTTTACCAAATGAATATTATACTAACAAATACGAATGTCAAACACCCACCTGATTTAACTGGCTACTGAACGGAGGGACGGGTCGCCAGTGATTTTACAAATTCAAAAAATAAAAAGGAATCGTCCATAAGATAATCGTAACATTTTCTAATTTACAGCCCTATCCAACAGACCAATTGCGCTCACAGCTCAATTGACGATAAATTCCAATTTTAAAGTGGAATCGACAACGATCCTCTTTTATCGCCTATGACCCACTCGCAATCACAATCGACGGTGTATTAACGTGATTACCATTCAACCGACTATATTGTTCAGGACACGCGACAGCGCCGAGGTTACCAGTTCGGTTTATTTTTAGTCTTCAAGGAAATACATACCTATAGATATTTTTACCTGACTTTCTCAATCACAATTCTTGTCATATGTCTTCCAATGATAAAGATTGTATAATAGGCATGATGACAGTAATTGAAAATCACTAAAATATGGTATTTTCTTAGTGAAATTTTAATCATAGAATTCGAAAAATGCTTATTAAGTAAGAGATTATATTAAACTGAAAAATACGGACGTCCGCCATGATATGTTAAACACCAATCAGAGCGCATGACGTCACATTTGTATAAACAAATACCCATAACGGCCATTACCACAGATTACAGAGAAAACTTACGTACTGAACGAATAGTAAGACAAGGATAGAACCATGTTATTTGTCAGATCTTCATACGTCATTGTCCCGCTTTCTCGCTCGCACGGCCGCGCAAGACTTGTCAACTTTTGAATTTATGTTCATTCTATGAGCAATTGAGCGCTCTAGGTAGCAAACGTCAAAGGTCTGCGTTCTGTTTATACAAACGTGACGTCACTCGGGACGTCAGGACACTGACAAGCGTTTTAGCGCCAATTTGAAATTTAAAAACTAAAATGCATTTTTTTCCTACTTAACTGTTATATTCTCTTGAAAAATCTTATTCGTTGTACATAATAAATGTTTCTAAACATTAAGTATAGAACAGTTTTTCAAAATGTGTCATCATGCCTATTAAAAATACACATGTGTTTTATATTAGGTTTTATACGTTAGGCAACAAGCAAAGGTTTTGTAAACCTCAAACAAATAACTTTTTGGTCTGAGGTGTAAACTTTATTATGTTTGACGCACTGGCTGAGAATGTTAGCTTTTTAAATGAATGAATGAAACTGCACAACCGCATGACAAAGTCACGTAAAGTCTTGATGACCTACATACAGTACTTAAGTACTAAGCCTAACGGTTGGCCTTCAAAAAAACCAAATTTGGTCCCACGTATATAATTCTAATTACCGTGTAATAGGGACAGCGTGCGGCAAATGGAGTCAAGGAAGGCACGTGTAGGTGAGATTGAATCGGGAAAGTGTCGGTGGCCCTGTAGCGGGTGTGTTTAATGGCGGCTGGCGCACGGGCACCAGCAGACCCGATCCCAATTTATTACCTACCCCAGACCGAGAAACAGTAAAAAACTTACACGGCATCTCCCTGAGCCCGATTTATTTAGCCTGCAACATGTCATATTGGAATGACAACGTTTTCGGTTTTATGACGTAAGTACCTCTGGCCAGGCCCGCTTTTAGGTTATGTCACAAGACATTGGATTTATGTTGATTGGCTTGCTCTAATGAATACCTTCGTATACTGGCGGCATACGACGTTTAAATAACTAAACAAGGTAACTAAGAAATTTCAGTAAAATGTGTCCACTAGTTTTATTTGTAATTATTGTAGAAACTTAATAATATATGTACCCTGTGTGTAGGGACAATTTCATTTCAAAATAATTATAGATATATTATAAACTTAAGTAAAATGACTCGACGACAGTGGAATAACGAGGAGCAAGTTTGTGGCTACTCGTTCTTTAATTATCTTCTAATTCTTCGGCGAAATGAACCAGGTCATAAAAGGAATGGGAGTCCATAAACCCGCTTTATGTGAGAATTTTCACAGTATCTTTGAGTTAGTATTAGAGTATTTGAAGAAAATCATTTTACGAGTAGTTTGCAGTTGTTGCCTTGACGTAAGAGTATTAAAAGTTTACGGTAAACGTACTACTATTTACGATAAACTTTCACAGGTGTCTATAGACATCGAACATACAAAGCTTAACATGGATCAATTGAAATTATAAAAATATCGTTAAAATATGGATATTTTATCTATATATAGAATTACACAAATGAAGCATCTGAGAAGATGCTTCAGAAAATCACGCTCATACTCGTACGTAGTGGCTTAGGTAATGTTCACTCTATAGTTTGAAATTTAGCTGCATACTAGGAAAGCACCTAGAATACACAGAGGTGCCTTAATTTTATTTAAAAAAACAGAATCAGAAGAGTTAAACATTACCTACTCTGTGGTTAAACTAAGGCGTGTCTTGCCGGTTGCTAGTCGTCATATTTCTAGAACTAACGATTTAAATGTTTCTCCAAGAATACTTAGTTCCGTTAACGAGATAACTAACCAATAAATCGCATCGCATAGAATCAACGCCGAAGCAATCGGAGAATGCGACACGACGGAGCCGTTGATCCGTGGCCATTGTGCATTGCTTCTATAATCGAAATCGCTACCAGAATATTTTGCCTCATTTGCTGTCTGTTCTTCAGTTTCATTTATTTAACCCCTTATTTTTTCTGATGTAGGTATCCGTCTACATTTTTTTTATGACTTTAAAGAAAAGGAAAGCTTCTGAGAGCTTGTATATCAAGTAAACTGTATTATATGGATTTTTTATAGCATTCGTATTATTCACATTACACTACAAAATTTAGTACTTAATATAATGACGTAGTAATACGTACATACGTAGCCGATGATCTGTGCGTGGCTAGCGGCACAGGGACGCAATGCTGAAAATAATCGCTGAATCACACTTCGACTTTTATTTATTACGAGCTTCCGCCCGCGACTTCGTCTGCGTGAAGCCGGGATAAAAACTATCACTTTAACCCAGGCTATAAAGAATCTTCGTGGATAATTTCATCCAAATCGATTGAGCCGCTTAAGCGTGATTGAGTAACAAACATCGATACATCCAAACATTCGTATTTATAATATTAGTAAGATCATACATTGGTGTTATACCCTCTTTCTGTGTAAGTAAAAATGTATATTAAATAGAACTGATCCGAGTGAGTGGGTAAGTGAGTGTATAGGTTAAAAAAGCAGTTTGAAAACAACCGATTCATGCCATGGCTTGTAGTAGAATGCCCATAAGTACTCGTAGGTACAATAAGTTAACCTATTCCAATATATTTTAATGTTAAATGTAGAAGCTGAGCTGTTCTATTCTATATGCTATACTATATTCTATATGATAGCTTCACTATCATCATTATCATCAACAGTAGCTTAGCGGTTAAGGTGATATCCTCATACTCGTATAGAAGTTATTTTAATATAATTTTATCAATATTAAGTATTCCTCCTTTTACTCCCTCGTGACGTGAGTCATATTTGTATCGAGAGTAAGTTAAATACGATAGTTTATACTTCGAACCGGGAAGATCGGCCGACCTATCTCCCAGTTGGGAAGTTCCCCCAATCAAGTTCCCTCAATCGTCTGTTGAGTAAGCCACTGTAACTAATGAGCCGAATTTACATTGATAGTCTAATACAGGATATAAATAGACATTCTTCCTGCTAATGACATTGTGTCGAGATTACGTGAACTTCTAAGCAGATATGTAGTAGGTGAGTTTGGGGTCGTAATCAGACGGGTGATCACGTAACTGTTCCCTTACGGCCGCCTAAGAAACCAACGCCACGTAACCAGTTACGTGTGAACAATTAGTTTTATTGTTACGAAACTGGTTACGTACTACAAACCTGTTACGATCGCAAAACACTAGGTAGGTTAGGTTCGTTAGGAAGCCTCAGATACTTGAAGGGCAAACAGACCAGAAATAGGAGCAAGCGGGGCACCGCCGAAACTGGCCAAATACGAAAAAAACGACGGAACTGGTTTCGTAGCAAGAGAAATAATTCTTCACGCGTAACTGTTTACGTGGCATTGGTTTCGTAGGCGGCCGAAGAACCACGAAATCGCGAAAAAATAAGAGTGTGTGTAAGGAATAGCTTTCTAGTGGTGGGTCGAATTTGAAAAATTGTTCAGTACAGCCATCTTCTTATTTTTTTGTCATCCCGTTTCTAGATGTTTAATTATTTACATAAAGTAATTATTGTGATTAGTAATATGCATGCTGATAGCCACATGTCTGTACGTTCCTATGACAGATGCGACAGAGCCATGTAATACCAACGCGGTCAGCATTCCCTCGTCGGTGGCCTCATTAGCCTAATTCAGTCGCGAAACGACCGAGCTTTATTTAACAAATCAGTGTAATCAGCGCATTACATAACCCATGTGTTCGTGACCTATCCCAACGTCGGATGTTACTATGGAACGTTACATGTAACGTTGTTGTTGCTTGGATGCACACTATTGATGCTCAGTCGCTCACTAGCTAATGAACTAGAATTAAGCTTGGCGATCAACTGCATCTTCTATAGAGATCCATTGAGCCGACGTGTGGTAAATGGGGGATAGAGATTTCTCGCCAACTTGAATTTTTCCTCGTTAAGCTAATTGTTCTTTACTCTGTATGTAAATATTGTTTCAATCTTGTGATTCTTTGGGATAAGGTTGTAAGATGGCTGGCTATTTGTCCGAATAGATCATTTATACCATAAATATCGAATTGAATTTAAGACATAAATTGTAGCGTTTAAGTATTACTCGTATTAGTCACTTAGTGACAGGTTAATCAAGCTTTGACGGTTCCAAAATGGCAAAATTTTTACTTATAGTTTATTGCTACGGCTTAGTTTCTTCACGTCCGTAGGTCTGGTCCGCATGACTCAGGCATTTTACTCAAAAGGTATATAATGTCAGGAATGAAATTCGTAATATACAACGCGTTTATAAAATAACGCAAAACCTGAAAACTGTTTGTTCAGAATCGACAGTAGAATGTGAAAAAATATAGTTTTTTTTTTTTGACATTTGTATGGAGCAAGTCGCCCCACTGTCGAATCTGAACAAACAGTTTTCAGGTTTTGCGTTATTTTATAAACACTTTGTAGGTGTATTTTCGAAGCCGCTTTACTCGTACAATTGTGTAGTCAACTTATAACAAAATATTAGGGTAGACACTCCATACACTGAAAGCCAAATTAAGATCTCAACCTTTATCTTACCTACTCGCATCGATACAAGCTAAACGAGTCAACATTAATAAAAAAACGTCTGTAGGTAATTATTTAATTTCATGCCGGTGTTCATGGCAGCATGAGATGAACTCAAGACGAGTGCAGTCGGAACGAGCTCGTTACGAACGGAGCGATGCGGATTACGGTGCACCCTCTGCTGAACCGCAGACTGCGGCTGGTGTGGACGGACTACGCAGCTTTGGCAAGAATGGTTTGCATCATCTTGTTGAGCAAGCTTAATCGTTAGGTCTTACAAGTTAATATTGTTTGCCTCGGTACTAAGGTACACCTTTTGCTAAGTAGCGAAAACCATTGATTACGGAACACATTCACTGCCAAGAGCCGCTTCACGCTACACTCGTCTCGTAACCGATCCCGTGGTTTTAACCGTATGTAGCGGAAAGTGACTACGGCGTAGGCGCCCTAGATAATGACCTGAATATATTTTACATATGAAAATGCATATTGCAAAAAAACCTCTACGTTTTCTAATACACACATGTTTAAACTCCGCGTCCAGAGCTCCCGAGGATGCGTTGTGTTGAGAGCGAGGGAACTTGTTCCTTCAGCTGTCAACACAGCGAATCCTCGAACATATCAAGGGTTGGCAACGCCCATGTTACTCCTTTGGAGTTGCATGCGTCTATAGGCTGCGGTATCCGCTTACCATCAGGACGCTTGTTTGCCACCGTCGTCGTATAGAAAAAGACCGGGTTGCACTCCGGGAGTGCCGGCAGAAGTAAAAACTTGCGAATAGCTTAAAAAAACGAATAAATTTAATTTTGGAAAAAAAGCCTTCCATGTAAATACTGTTTATGTCATACAGGCAATGCATGTATCATGGATTAGATTAAATACATGTCAACAAGCCTGTTAAGGTAGCCTCCTACATTGGCTGTACATTGGCTTACAGTGTACGAGATTTGGGACTGGTCTTTGGACAGTTCCAATATGATGTAAAGAGTGATGTGGCTAGAGTAAATCGATTGTCATAATATCCGATTACGATTGATCATGGCTAATAAAAGGAATCGATTGATTACTGTGTAATAATTATTTTTAGGAAATCAAATAGAGAGCCTATACACTGTCGTCTGCTAACACAAGTGTCCTGTAAGTAAAACTTTGTTTTGTAACTCGGAAGCTATTGAAACTTTTTTTATTATTTCGATGAGCAGTGCCAATTTACGTTATATGGGTGTCGCGATGTGTCAAAAGACCAGTTCCAAATCTCGAACACTGTAGTGCGGTTTGCGTGTTGCCGTCGCCGTAAACTTGGCGTTAATGTCGGATTAGTGCAGATACATTGCGATATGATGACCACTTGGTTTTAAAGAGGTTATAGCTACCAAGTCAACGTCACATTACATGGGTTAAGTTGTTTATCAATCAATCAACAGTATTCAATCTAAGGTAGAGATAGATTTACCCTAGGCCAATGGACCTATATTATTCATCGCACATTCTACTGCTTGTAATAGTCAAAACTTTTAGTGGGATGATCAAATGACAAATCTGTACCTTTTTCTATCGTCAGTATAAATAGAAATATAGGGAACGTATATGTAAGTAGGTATTTTGATAGGTAGTTGATTACTTTTCGTTTCGTTTCCTTATCTTTGAGAATAAATAGAGATACAATATTTTACTGACTAGGGCACCTTTGTAACAGAAAACCTTATGAAATAAAATCATTTTTTATTTTAATAGAGCCAAGCAAGTAGCAAGCCTTGCTAGCCCCTGAACTTTCCGTGAACGGGTTTTTCTGTTATGGTAATGAAATACAGTGTTTTAATTTACAATTTAATAATAACCTGGAAAGAACCTTCCAGATATATGTTATTAATACCAATAGGTAGAATACATAACAATATTTATTTTGTTTAAAGTGGCTGCACTGTGTTACATAAAAATGGAAACTAGGTCATGTGCGGCTTAATTGTGGTATTGTATGAGTATCCGATTATCCAGATGACTATTCAAATTGGATCGCGGGCTGCACTGGCAGCCGCAGGTGGTTTGTTGGGATGATGATTTAATTAATTACTAATCATTGGCAAAAAGCCTTAAAACTGAAACGCACCTACTCGTACGTACTCGCACCTCTCTCCGTCCTAATTATGTACATAATACATAATTAGGACGGAGACAAACCGGAAAACGCAGCGTGGGCAGGCCCCAACATGGTGTATCAAAGAAATGAAGGTTGATAAAGTAACGCATTGTACGCGCGTCAGGTAGATGGTAGATCTCAACAATGTCACTTTCTGTATGGGAAAGTGACAAATGAGCTGTCCTAACGTGCGTTCGAAAAGTTACGTGATCACACAGACGTGTGATCACGTAACTTTTCGAACGCACGTTAGGACAGCTCATCAGCTGACCAGACGGTCAGGATCGCGGGAAGTCGATGAGTGCGGTGCAACCCGTCATTGTGGAGGTCCTTTGGAGAGGCATTTGTCCAGCAGTGGAAGTATTTTGGCTGATACTAGGAAACGAAAGTTTTAGTACTGAGCTGAGCTTCATACTTCACATGTATGGATCATGCTTATGATCCATACATGTGAAGTACGCATATGTACACAACCTACGGTTATTTTCATCGCGCGGCGGATTTTTTAATTAGCTGTGGGGTGCTTTACAAGTAGCCAAGTTGTCTTAGTGGGAGCGCTAATTCTATGTTGTCATTTAAGTATTACCTAACCGAAAACATATTTAAGGCAATAATCCGGTATTTGACTTCTTTATTATTAAAATAAAATAATAATAAATCAGCCTATATGTATACGTCCCACTGCTAAGCACAGGCCTCCTTTCATGGATGAGAGGGAACGGGCAGTAGTCCCCACGCTGGCCCAGTGCGGATTGGGCCTTTATTATTACTCCATAAAAAAATACCACGAAAAACTATGCCTTACGGTGATGACACAACTAAAATATATCTCAAAAAATACATTGCATCGGTTTCATTGTTATAGATACAAAGTGCTATTTTTTTACATATATACTAGCTTCTTCCTGCGACTCCGTCCGCGTGAAACTCGTTTATATCGCAGCTCCATACAAACGTTTATTACGTAAAAAATCACGCCAATTCGTCGCTCCGTTTTGCCGTGAAAGGTGGACAAACAAACAAGCACACACACACACACACTTTCCCATTTATAATATTAAAGTATTAGTGTATAGTATATTATAGTATAGTATAGTATAGTAAAGTATAGTATATAGTATGGTATGGATGTGTGTGGCGTTGCAATCCATTTTTATACCTAATATTATAAGTGTTATATTAGTTTATAGAATAAACTGTCAATATAATCATCATTATCGTGCTGTCTCTGCAATCATGAATAACAACGTTTAAAGATAATTCAACGACAGCATCGCCTGAGTTACGTGTGATCCTTAAATTGAATCGGCCTAATTTTGTGGAGCAACCCGTCTTACCGCTTAAAACTAAGCAGGCTATATCCATGCTGAAGCATGCTTGGTTTACCTAAACAATTTACTGTGTTGGAAAATCCCGCATAAACTTTCGTCTCTGACCTAATAGTTAACTCTGATGTAGTCATCGCAGTTTAATTGATCCCACCAAAAACATAAATGTAAATCAAGAGCCAAGTTCAATACAAAAATTATGCTTGGCTGTGGGGTTCGCCGCAAAAAGAATGGAGATCTAAATGAGTGCCAAGTTCTATGCAATATCCAAATATATATTTATAGGAACAAAATAACATTATGAACAAGTATTAAACTCTATTTCTTTACTTTATTGGATACCTATAACAATTGCTGTTATTTAAAAATGTTAGTTCTTAAAGTAGGTTAGATTTGACTTGGCCCCCCTATTTTTTAACTTTTTTTTTTATTTTCTGATTTTTTCCTACGCTTACACACAATTACCGAGCTGGATTCCAAATTTCATCCTTCTAGGTCATCTGGAAGTAGGTTGGTTTTAGGTACTAAATGTCAGTCAGTCAGTCAGTACTAACCTTTACGACTTTTTGACCTTCATATCTTTATAACCGTTTGAGCTAGCTTCATGAAATTTGGGCTTCTAGATGTCCTTATGGATATAATTAAACACACGTAGTTTTATGTGTTTACGTGAAAGAGGTTTTGAGTTATAGAAGGGTCAAAAGTGGCACCAAGTGTTTACTCTGATGTAGTCATCGCAGTTTAATTGAAATCCTATTATTGTAAAACTAGCAGTGTCTATTCCCTTTCCTCCCCCTAAGAGACGGATTTCAACATATAAGTAGCTTCATCCCATGGGTCACCAAAATTGGTGCAAAGAAAACTGACAGGCAGTTACTTTTGCATCTATAATTTTAAGAATACGTTTGTTAAACTTACCTTGAGCTTACACAGGGTATGGTACAGGTACGATGGTTGCTATAAGAAAATATGACATTTACTTTTAATCGCTATAGTGTTTTGGTGTTCAAGTAAGTAAATACTTACTTGAACACCAAATACTCAAATGAGTATATGTGAAAAAGGAACACGGTGCTTCTTTTATGGACTATGTTTGAAAACATTTGGATTTTCGAGGTCTAAAGTAAACGTCCCAATCCTCGACTTTAACCCATTAGGTACTTTCACTTTCAATGTTAATTCATAACGATAGACGTGAACAAAAGGCGTAAACTATTATGAATTAAGTGTTATGTTTTATGAACGATGGGGGTTAACACATACGTAAATAAAATGATTTTGTCCCATTCCTCCAAATACAAATGTCAGAAAGACAAATAAAGGCAAACGAATGTATATGCGCCGTTTTAACTAAAATAGATTCGTTTTCAAACATTTGAATACTGAAATGTTGCGAGACAGAAAACATATTTAATCTATTTAGAAGCACACGTTTACAAAGGCTGTTTTCTTTGGCGGTTACAATGTCGATGTCGTGTGTTTAAAACTTTAAATTGAACAACCGAGGACGGACTAAAGTAGGTACTCGTTGCAACGACATTGGCATCACGGTTCTCCACTTCGGAATTACGAAAATAAACAATCTATGTACCTACTACATTAAATAGACATCGAAGGCTTACAGTACTCGAACCAGACAAATGATTACGTTACACCAGCCTGCGGTATAAAGGATTATTCTGTCCCAGAAAGAAACGGGTCGTGAATACCGCAACTTCCAGGCCTGGCCACCTGGCAATGCCTCTGTAGTATTCATAGTCCACTTGCCGCGTCCTCAAATAACACATTTAATTATGAAACCACCATTCCAATGTAGGTTACTTTTATTCTTAGTCGAATAAATATTCGGTTCCTGCTTTTCCACATTTTTTAAAGAAACATATTTGACCGGAGTGTATCATATTAAGATACAAAGCTGCTTTTCTACTCTCTAGAGGATATAGTCGTACGTAGGAGCAAATTTTTGTTTTTAAAACAAACACGCGAGTGCTCTCTCAGTCCCCCTCTTTTAGTGCACTTTTGAAGCTCGTGTGATTCAGAAATCCTTTATACTTCTAATAGTGAATTGTGAAAAGTGTATAAAAAATAAATATGTCTAATATGGAGGTCCATTTTCGTCGGCGACGGCGTAATTACAATTAAACCAGCCTTATTGAAATAAGTAATGTCGGTAAATAGAGACTCCTATCTCCCATTCGAATAAAACCTCCGAAAATAAATTCTTAAGAAAATTTGGGACTGGAAAAAATGAAAATTATTGTGATTGACAAAAGAACACAATGACAGATAGTTTACTTCACTTTCCTAGGTACCATAGCGTTTCGCCTCAAAATTACGTTATGTCTACTCCTAACCCGCTTTCACAACAAAAATGCCCGAACTAGCCTCGAGGGCCAGTAATTTTCTTATCTTTGGCAGCAACCCCGCTGGCTAAGAGGATGTGTCTGTTCTGAGAACTCAATGCGCCAAACCAATGGCAAATGACGAGACATTCACACTGATCGAACTTTAAACATTTGCATTTATATGTAAAGAATTCATCCACAGACGGCTTAAAAAAATTCTGTTAGTTCTGTTCATCTGAGTTAGAATAAAATTGTTAAATTATATAACCCCGGGTGACTCGTAGTTTACATTGATCGCCCGTCTTACTTTAAAGCGGGTGGGGTTTTGCTTAGTTCAAATTCTTAAGGCACCTGTCTGACGCAAGTAGTAGGTTTGCTGATATTTGCCTACTAATTCCCAAAGTAGGTAATCATAGATTTTACACGTAGCCACACTGCGACACATCTATGTGCCCTTCCGGAACTTCCAAACACAATGGTTTCCTCGTAAATAAGGGTGTACACAATGCGTAAAATGAAGGCACACGGAAGAGGCATGTGATTTAAGGAAGACGAACCCAGATAATAATATTCCTGAAACGGATTAGCATAACTTAGTGGAAATCAACTCGGCTACAAAGGATTTGTATTTAAATACTGCACCCGAATCGCTGGTGTCGGGGGTACCAGGCGCTGTTTATTCTGTATATAGAGAGATTGAGGGCCGGTAATCCTCGAAAGGCTCGGCTTCGGGGAGCTTATGTTTTTTAACACCCAAAATTCAAATTAGTACCCAAAGTAAGATAATATTATACGACATATTTTATGATGATAAAATAAGGGTGCAATGATAAAGGTAAATAATATCTATGTTGTAAACCACCTGTATTGTCAAAGAAACTCTTTTTAATCCATCTATCTATACATATAATAAAGCTGAAGACGGTCGAAAGTCTGTACCTGGAAGATATTCGAAAAAAAGTTTGCTGGGGATACTTAGAATCGATAACAGAACACGATCCAAATTAAATTAGAATTTTTGTCTGTTTGTCTGTTTATTTGTAAGCGCATCATGTGAAAACGGCTGAACGGGTTCTGCTGCAAACTTTACTAATCTGCCGAGAAAATTCCCGGCCAACATATAGGCTATAATAGTATTTTATGCAACTGTTGTATAAGTAGGGTCTTAAAACGCGAGTGTCGTGAGTTGTCAAAGACGCCACGAGCGTTTTAAGACCAAGTTATACACCGTTGCATACAATACTTTTTCTACGACTATATTTAAATAAATAGCATTTGACTTTTCAGGCAGTAAGTTTTCCGTTAGTTCTATTACTACTCACGCAATTTCTTCGGCGGTGCAGTTATTTTCTTCTTCGTCCATTTTAAAAGGAACGTACACATTTTTCTTCACTTCACAAACACGAATCAAAGCTTAAGAAGTTATTAATAACGAATAGTTATCATATTTCGTCTTTTAATTTTGAACTGGAACTTTGGTGGGAAATTGGAAACATGACACATTGATACCTCTTGTTTATGGTCTGTTTTGTTCTTAATCGAACTTGCCAGTACTGTCATATTAAGAATAAGGTTTTTCTTAAGTTGGCAGCAATGCCTTTAGTACATTAATTTCTTTGAAGTAAAAACATTAAGTGGTTTGTGAAGTTGGTAGTACCTAATGTATTTTGTTGTTAAATTAGTGTTGATCACGTAATACTATCCAGGTTTAGAAGCGTATGGCTGCTAAGCGTATCGTTTTGGCGTCAAAACAGCACGGTTGTGCCGTACTGTTATGAGGAATAGAGTATAGACTTTTCTGCAGACTTATTCTGTATGTCTTTATATTAGTGTTCGGGACTATGTAAATAACACATAAAAGTACAGGAGTAGAAAAAAAAATAAAGATATTGGTGTTTAAAAAATGGGGTTGAACTTAGTATGGGAACTTCTTAAATCTATGAGCTAAAAAGACTTGAAACTTGACAAGCATATACTTGACTAGAAAGTAAAAAGAACCCCATTCAAACTTATATCTTGGAGCAGTGTATTGGGGTTTAGTTTAAAAAATCAAGGTAAAACGGAATTTCAAAACGCTGCGATAGCATTTGTAGATGAATTGCAATATTTGGGGCTAACTCAACATAATTTTATTATGAATTCTTGTAACAATGTGCTAGATCTTTGTTTTAGTAATCTTCCATTGTCCGTTAAGCAATGTCAGCCGATTTCTAAATTAGACCTATACCACCCTTCTTTCAATATTGATATACTGGATTTATACAACAAATCGCTCAAAAATAATAAGTCTTCGCGTTTTAATTTCTATAAATGCGACTATTCCAAAATTAATATGTATTTGAAGGAAATAGACTGGGAGAACTTATTAAACATAGGCGACATTAACAAAGCAGTTGATATTTTTTATAATAGGCTTAATGAGTGTTTCTCGATATTTCATTCATTCATTCATTCGTTTATTGCATCCATGGTTTACATTTAGGTTTTACATAAGTAAGTAGGTCTCTCATGGACCCTGGTAGGGCACAGCAATTTGAAGTCTTAAATCTAGCGTATTTGTTAGCCTTATTTTATCATAGATCTTTTATACATGCTTACAAAAAACATACAAATGTCTAATAATAACGTCAAATAATAATATCAAATAATAATGTTGTTCAATCATTTTGCTCAATATTCAAAATAATTGATAGAATCTAAATCTAAAAATGTATTTATGATATGGGTAATAATTATGTTAGTTGTAGTCAGATGTCATCATTTAAATTGCAATATTAATCTTATTCAATAGTAAATTAAATAACACGTGGATAATAATATTGCCTACTCAATATAAAACTAATCACTAAAGAAGTCCTTTAGGGTGTAATAACATTTTTCTGCTAAAAAGGTCTTTAGGTTTTTAATAAACTGCTTTTCGTTTATAATAGTTTTAAGGTCATCATTTAATTTATTATATATTTTCACTGCCATCACGTTTGGACTTGCTTTATGCAGTTTGAGTTTAGAGCTAGTGGGTAGTGCCAGATTATTTTTCAGTCTGGTTTCGTATCGCCGAGGTTGATCTGCTAATTTAATAAAGAACTGCGGATACTTCCTTACGAACTTACACGTTTCTAAAATATATATTGAGGTTAGTGTCAAAATCTTGTGTTCAATAAAATATGTTCTGCAGCTGTCTCTGTTTTTAATATTAACTAAAATCCGTATACACTTTTTTTGTAAAATAAATAAGTCGTCAATGTCAGTGCTGTTTCCCCAAAGTATTATTCCGTACGTTAGCCATGAGAAAGCGTATGCGTAGTAAGCAGTTAAGGCGCATTGAAAATTGGTTGCTCTTTTCAGTTCTCTTAATGCGTAAACAAATTGAGAAAGTTTGTTTTTAACTTTTTTAATGTGTGATTTCCAGTTAATGTGGTTATCGATGTCCAAACCGAGCAGGGTGTATGAATCTACACATTCCAGTCGTGTTCCGTTGAAAGTGATATCAATGTCTAGTGATATTTTTTGATATGGTCTAAATTGCATTATTTTTGTTTTTTGATAGTTAATTTCCAAGTTGTGGTCGGTTAGCCAATTCGATAGTTTCGTTAATATATTATTTATGTCCGAATTCAAGTCAATGTCATTTTGGCATGATGTTAGAACGGAGATGTCGTCTGCAAAAAGTACACATGACTCCTCTATACTTCGTGGGAGATTATTTATATAAATCAAGAATAATATACAACCAATGCAACTGCCTTGGGGTATTGAGTGTTTGACCAATTGTATATCCGATTTCACTGAGTTTATATACCCGGTTTTGTAGTCTAGGTGTTGAATTTCGACGTATTGTGTACGATTTTCTAGGTATGAGGTAAACCACTTGTGTGCTGTACCTCTAACGCCTATTTCATGCAGTTTATAAAGCAATATTTTATATTGTACTCTATCGCCCATCTATCTCTATTTGTCCCAATATTGCAATCAAAAAACGAATCTTACCCAATTTGGTACAGTTCCGCTCTTATTAAAATACTGCGTGAAAAACAAAATTACATCGTAGATGGAAAAAATACTTAAACCCACGAGATTATGATGAATTTTCATTACTTAGAGCCAGGCAGAAACGCGTGCAGGATGAATGTTTCCACCGTTTTACTCAAAACACCGAAACGTACATAAAACGTTCTACTAATTTTTTTTGGAAATATGTTAAATCTAAGCGTGGGGGTTCTAATTATCCAAACAGTTTTCAGTTAGGTAGTAGTCAGTACAGTGGCGGTAAGGAGATTTGTAATGCATTCAATTCGTTCTTTGAACGAAGAGAGAGATCGCTTTTTAGCGATAAGACCGCCTGTTGTCTACCATTGTTTATGTTTAACTTACCTCTTTTTTATTTTTTACTATGTCTGGTGAGCAATAAAGAATTTTTTTTTGTATTGTATTTGTGTCTTCGCGACTGCATCATCTTCATCTAATCTATTGGTTAATCCTCACCCAATCAATCAATCCGATGTGTTATCCAGCGTTGTCATCACAAGCGACACTGTTTTGAAGTACTTAAAATACCTGGACATATCCAAAGGGCCGGGTTGTGATGGGGTTCCTCCTGTTTTTTTGTCTTCCTGCGCCGAAAGTCTCGCATCAACATTAGCTATTATTTTTCAAAATTCTCTTAAATGTTGCATTTTCCCCTCAATCTGGAAAAAAGCCCATATCATCCCCATACATAAAAAGGTTCTAAATCTAAAATTGACAACTACCGTCCTATTCCTATACTCAATACCATGGGGAAACTATTCGAATCAATCATGTTCACCCATATTTATCCTGTCGTATGTCGTGGTATATCAGATAGGCAGCACGGTTTTCTTAAGAGTCGTTCCACGGTGTCTAACTTGTCATACTTCACCAATTTTGTTATAACTGAAATGGAAGGCGGTGGGCAGGTTGACGTGATATACACGGACTTTGAAAAAGCATTCGACCGAGTAGATCACGCCATCCTGCTCCTGAAGCTCCAAGCACTGGGAATCCATGGCGATTTGCTTCGGTAGGTCGAATCTTACCTTATTAATCGTTCTCAAGCTGTTGTCCTAGGTGGTTACAAATCAGATTACATTGATATAACTTCTGGCGTACCTCAGGGCTCTCACCTCGGTCCTCTGTTCTACAACGCATATATATTCGAAATCGCGAACTGTATCAACAATGCTAACTATTTATTATACGCCGATGATAAAAAAGTTTTCATGTGTGTTAAATCTGAAGCGGACTGTGAGCTATTACAAAGTGATCTCAATAATCTACTAAAATACTACTACTCGCAAAATAATATCACTTTAAGCATAGATAAATGTCAATGTATTAGTTTCACTCGCAAAACGAATCCATTAAAATTTTTGTACAATTTCAATGGCGTCATAGTTCAGAGGGTCGACGTGGTTAGAGACCTGGGGGTGACGTTAGATGCTAAAATGACCATGAGAAATCACGTGGACTTAATAGTTAATAAATCTTACCGCAACCTCGGTTTTGTAATTAGGACCTGCAAACCATTTCGTAATTTATTGAGTATGAAAATAGTGTATTTCGCATATGTGCGAAGTGTTCTTGAATATGCTCCCCCTGTCTGGTCAGTTAACTATGCTGTCCACAAAAATCGCTTAGAAAACATACAGAAAAAAATTGTAAAGCACCTAAATTTTAAATTTAATAATTCTTCGTCCACTTATCGCGATAACTGCCATAAGTATAACCTTCTAACGCTTGAGGATAGACGTAAATTGTCAGATATGAGCCTACTGTTTGACATAATTGATAATCGTCTTGATTGCCCTGAATTATTATCCAGCTTAATGTTTCGTGTTCCTAAACGTAGTAGGTGTTTGTGGCCCGAACCGAAGGTGAGGGCCATAAATATGCGCTCTGGGGCTTTACGAATTACCGCCCTAGTTACGTAATGTACTATTATAACATAATCTTCTATTATTACGGCTGTGACCCTAATTAACTGCATTTAAAATCATCTCATAATAGACCCCAATGTATTTTACACTTCAATCGTATAACTTTCTATTTTTGCACGCATATCTTAGCGGGCTTAGTCATTTCGTTTTCAACCCTTCACAAAATATGGAATACATAGAATATCGAAAGAGAGGACATGAACAATCTGGCATATGGCTTTATTTATTAAGATCAAAAGATCCTAAAAGTGCAAAGGGTAACCTGTGTCAAAGAGTATAGCAGTCGGGTGGTGGTAGTACGTCAAGTTTACTTTAATCTGCTCTAGACTAGACACTCTAGTGAAGCAAAAACTGTAACCCAGAAGGATCAACTTCCTGTTAAGAAAACACAAATCGATCATTATTTCAAAAGTGAACAGTCAATGGATTGGATCGTGACAGGTTTGGTAGTTCTGGATGGAATCCCATTCAAAGTGTTTGCAATTCTGTAGATCTGCGACGCCTATTTAAAAGTGCTGGCAATCAATTGCCTTCGTCACCGAACACGATTAGAAAAAAAATGCAAGCAAAGAATCATACAAGAAATTGTTACATTGAAAACAAGTGGAATTAAATTTTCCATCACCATGGACGAATGAACTTCTTCCGCCAGCAAACGTTACACTAACGTCAAGATTCATTCGCCGAGCATTTTTAATAATTTGAGTTGTTTGTTATTGATTGTGTTGTGATTAGTAAATGAAAAGTCTGTAAATAAGTAATAAAACGTATTTTCATTCTTTAATACCCGTAACAACCATGCAAATCAATATTTAAGAGTCCGTATATAGCCGTTTGCTGAATTCGCTAAACTTTTTGAGGTCATATCTCATTAAATATTCGTTTTCCTAAAGATTTTATTGTGTAATATGAAAGATCATTTCAATTCAAGTTTAATAAGCGGAAAAATTGTTTACATTTAGCCCTCAATTTACCATATTTTGGCTCAGTCCAACCGCTGTTTTCTCAATTTTCGCTCGGAGACGTGTAAAACGACGTGGATTTGAAGAACTATTTGATTTCTAACCGACATGAAACAAATATATCCATATTGGACTGATAGTCTTCTTAGGAATAAGCGGAAAACATTTTACAAGTTACATATTAAATTGTTGAGTAAAACCGTATTTCCATCCAACAACTTTTGAGTAAAAACACACGAAGAATCGCCAGTATTTTTGGCCATTTAGCTCATTATTTCAAAAATATGAAGCCATAACAAGAAACTCTAGTTTAAGCGCTATTCGTACAAACAAAAATATATTTATGTGTAGAAGTAAATTTAAGCATAAAAAATATTTGAAATCACACTAAAGTTCGTAATAAAACACCGTGCACGGCGCTCGATTCGGCAGTACCGGCTTAGCCGTTGTCGGGGTCGGACCTGTACGTCGTGTAATTGTGGCTATTCACGAAGGCTACCCCTCGACTAAAATATTATTTTGATCTCCGGCTAGACATAGTTGTTACCAACGTCGGGGTCAAACTATACTAGTGAGACATTCGTGAGGCTAATCGAGACAACTTACGAATTGTATAGCTCCAATGTCAAATATTTTACGAGTGATCGTGATACTTGATGAATTTTTATAAACTTTTATTTAGTTCACCTATCCGTTGTCTGTAATTAAATCTTGCAAGTTAAATTTGATCCACTTCCCGGTTTCCGATTGAGCTGAAATTTTGCATGCATGTATAAATTGGATGACAATGTAATATTATTATGACATAAAGCTGATCTGATGATGAAGCTGGAAGGTGGACATAGGAACTCCGTAGTTAAACGACGCAACCCTATCAAGTTTGGGCTCGTTTAATTTGTCTTGACGAGTACTTTGGTATTATATGGTAACCAGGGTCTGATGATGGACCTGGAAGGTAGCCATGGGAAGTCCGTAATTAAACGACGCAACCCCATCGAGTTTAGGCTTGATTAATTCGTCTTGACGGGTACTTTGGTCACCAGGGTCTGACAATGGAGCTGGAAGGTGGTCATAGGAACTCCGTAATTAAACGACGCAACCCCATCAAGTTTGGGGTCGTGTAATTCGTCTTGACGAGTACTTTGGTTCTATATGGTAACCAGGGTCTGATAATGGAGCTGAAAGGTAGCCATGGAACTCCGTAATTAAAAGACGCAGCCCCATCGACTTTGGGCTCGTTTGACATATCTATATGATATGGCGTGAATATGCAACTCCAACAAATATAGGAAAAATTAAAAATCTAAAAAGTTAAAAATTTAATAAAAGGAGAAAAGCTTGTTATAAAACAAGCTTTTGTTATTTGTTAATTAGTTATTGTTATTAGTTACATCAGTCCACTTTGTGGGGGGTCCAAGGTCCAACGGCCATCACTTTTTCATTTGTAACATTCACAAGTACTTACAAACCACCGCCATAATATGCAGGGTTGACAAAAATAACAATATGAATAGTGCAAGTATTAATATCGGTCGCGCATTCGCTCCAACGGTGCGCTATACAGCTACAGTAAACTTGTGTGCGTGCTAGTAGTATTTACACACACACTACGCACTACGCGTCTCAAAATACCGAATCCTGAGCGAGCGCTTTTTTTAATAGCACTCTTAAAGGCTATAGCTAAAATCGGCTTTTTTCACAAAAAAAATTAAGCTATTTCTGCTTCTTCTTCTGCAGCTTTGATAGTAATTTGTACAATATCATTCCACCACTTGTATAGAACTCGCGCTTTTAAAGTGTATTATCGTTTTGCATCTTGTAAGTCATTTATGACCTACGTATAGTGATAATATTTGCTGAAGTTGTTTCATCTTTCACTTTAGTTGTGGACGTACGGTGCAACATGTTTTATCTCCATATCTTTTTATCGCCCATCTTTTCCTTGGTCAGATTCTTACTATTCATGTCGCTAATGTAGTATACTATAAAACAATATTCATAAATTGATTGGTTTTATTATTTTAGATTCAAGTATGGCACCTAGGAAGACAAACCGTTCATTTGGTAAAGTAAAGAGAGAGAAAATATTTAGTTGTCCTAAAGATTTAAACCAGACTATAACGAAATCAGCACAACGCTGGAATCTGGAAAGGTTAACGAATTATTTATATTTATCAGGTGATTAAGCTCATACGTTAGGTCAATCAACTGTAATCAAAAATAAACTGTACCTACATTTCTAAATTACCTAGTATTTTATTTCAACACATACACTAATGTTATACTATAATTCAGGTAAAAACTATTCACCTAGAATTGAATAACCTGGAAACTGAAAACTCTAACAGTAGTTAATTATCGACCTAGTGAGCGGAAGCGAATAAGGTCGCCGTTTCAGCTTGGACAAAAATGCTTTCGTATGTCTGTCCGGATTTCCGGCTGTTCTCCTCTAGAGGTCGCATTTCTCAACCGACGTGAAAGGGCTTCGTTCAAAATTGTCTAGCTATCGCGGTTCTTGAGATACAGCCTGGTGACAGACACACGGACAGCGAACGGGTCCCGGTTTTTACCCATTGGGTACGGAACCCTAAAAAAAGGCACCAGTTGGCCATACGTTTCCAGCAAAGCCAAAGTTACTAAGTTTTAAGATGAATAAAGATAAATAAATATGGGGGACAATCTTACTCAAATCGACCTCGTCCCAAACTAAGGGAAGCTTGTACTGTGGGTACTAAACGACGATATACATACTTATATAGATAGGTAAATAAATACTTAAATACATAGAAAACCAATATCCATGACTCAGGAAGAAGTAAATGCCCATACCGGGATTCGAACAGAGCCTCCAGCTTCGTAGGCAGGGTCACTACCAACTAGGCTAAAGCAGTCGTCAAACAAGTAAGTACTTGAATGAATTTTGAATTTCTAGTAATTACATAAATACATTATAATTAACGATACAGTTCTAAGTAGGTTCCCTCTGTTTTGGCATATTTTTGAAGTGAAAACTTCTTTAGCGGCGCTGAGCACTTTTTGGGATGGGGAAAAATTGATAAACTCGTGACAGTCGTGACAGATTTTTGTGATGTCACGTGACCGTAGAATTGGGAGAGATTCGGGACGAGGCATGGGGGCGGGGGGGGGAAACGGGGGATTGACTAGGGGCACATAGTTCTAGTTTGTACTTTATTGTTAACAGTATAAGGTCGTAACACATTTTCCGTAAATGCAAATTCCATTTTGTTTAAAAAAGCAAACTCTTATATTTTTTGTTAGCCGATTCGACTTCATTCAAAACTGAACACTATTCGTAAGAGTATAAAGCCGTTAAACACTTTTTGCAATTGCATTGTCTGCAAATAAATATGTAATTTTGTCCACGCGTCCTTTACCGTTTTGCCATTGAATAAATTCGAATAGTTCGAATTTGGACGTTATTCCTAAAGAGATAGGGCTTTGAAAAATATTTAGCAATGGCAAAACAAATTGGTATTTTATTTCATCGTCTCCTTCATCAATTTTGCTGAGTTAAGTTGAACTATAGCGTACTACTAATAAGGCTGTTATTAGATATATTGGCACGCAGGGGGAGGGAGGGGGGAGGAAGGGTTTTTTTTTGCAAAATTAAAATTATTCAAGTTTTCACTTCTGCCGGCACTCCCGGAGTGCAACCCGGTCTTTTTTTTAGTAGGAATTCAATTTCGCATAATCTATGTAGCCATAATTGACTTTTCGCATAATAAACTGTTTTGGCAGAATTGAAATTCGCATAGTTCGATTACGCTGAATTTCAATAGCCCGAATATTATTTGTGCATAATTTTGATACTCCGTATCATGTTCACACAGAAAATACATGAGTTTTTTTTTTGTTGATTGCCTGATATTTTATTTCAACACAACACGTATAACAAATATACAACACATGTGTTGTATATGTATTTATATATACAACATTTATGTATTTATATGAATATAAATATTAAGTAACGAAAAACTCAGATAAAACGGTTAAAGTATCAAAACTTTTCTACGCCGACCTAGCACTCGCTCGACCCCCACCACGACACCTGCGCTGGCGCGCTCGGGAGACGGGTAATATACCTACAATCGAACTTTTGCCGGGCCGCCACGGACTCTTAATACTATTTTCGTAGTAGTCCCGGTAATACCCGAGTACTAAAAATCACCGGGTATTGCATTCCCTATTAACGGATAACTATTATTGGCCTCTTACTTTGTAAGGAAACATTATGTAAACTGTATATTTACGGCTGTTGTTATCCTGAATACCAATAAATAAATAAATAAATAAATAGCAAAATATAGATGAAACGTAAAATTAAACCCGGGATTTAATAGTATTTTATGCAACTGTTGTACAAGTAGGGTCTTAAAACGCTCGTGGCGTCTTTAATTGCGATGCTCGCCAAGGCTCGCATCGCAACTCACGACACTCGCGTTTTAAGACCAAGTTATACACCGTTGCATACAATACTTTTTCTACGAATAATTTTAAATATATAGCATTTGACTTTTCAGGCAGTAAGTTTTCCCTTAGTTCTATTGCTACTACTTCAGCGGTGCAGTTATTTTCTTCTACGTCCATTTTTAAAGGAACGTACACATTTTTCTTCACTCCACAAACACGAATCAAATCTTAAGAAGTTATTAATAACGAATAGTTATCATATTTCGTCTTTTAATTTTGAACTGGAACTTTGGTGGGAAATTGGAAACATGACACATATTGACACCTATTGTTTATGGTCTGTTTTGTTCTTAATTCAACTTGCCAGTACTGTCATACTAAGAATGAGGTTTTTCTTAAGTTGGCAGCAATGCCTTTAGTACAATAATTTCTTTGAAGTAAAAACATTCAGCGGTTTGTTAAGTTGGTAGTACCTAATGTATTTTGTTGTTAAATTAGTGTTGATCACGTAATTGGGACCGTGCGCGACGATAGCGCCACGTGACAGGTGGCCATTATGGACAATATTGTCACCGCTGTCAAGCGAGAAGTAAGTAAATATTGTGAAAAAAATTAATGAAATCTTGTGTTAATTTACTGTATTAGACAATTTTGAACTATGTTAGTCAGTAACATTATATCCAATAACATTAAAATCGTTGTTTTCATTGAGAAATGAGCCTACTGGTGACTAAAACGGGGTTTCGTGCCAACAACCACGAAATCATTTTCCAACCGGAGCCGATGAATAAAGGCAAGAAATTGGTGCTAGCTGGGCATGTCCTTAAGGTTGAAGACATTCGCCAAGGAGACATGACCTTGGAAAATAACTGGCACTGGCTTTTGCATCGACTTTTCTACCTCCAATAAAGTGTGCACTACAAATTCTGTCATCTGGCTTTGGCTGCCACAGGGATCCATCGGGACTGTAACATAGTAATTCACCGTAAATTTTCAATTTAATACAACTTGTATCAAATGATTAGGTACGTAGTTTAAGTAAAATTTTAGAGGTTAATTGACTTATTTTTTTTCTTACGGCAATCATCCACTGACTCGTATTTCTTTCGTCTCGTTTCCACCACAGTCTTTGAAATTGGTAAATTTTACAGTCGCTTCTTCTTGGTGTTATTACAATTCACAATAACATATCTTACTAAGACCATATTAAATTTATCTCAAAAACGATTAGAAAATGTTTACTGCATAATGGATTTGACAGCTCAAGTGTCAGCGACAAAAATTTTTGGCCGTAGCGAGCGCTGTGATCGTTTAGGCTACTCCCTCCACCCGCTTTGCTACCCAGGTGTAGAAGCGTATGGCTGCTAAGCGTATCGTTTTGGCGACAAAACAGCAAGGTTGTACCGTACTGTCATGGGGAATAGAGTATAGACTTTTCTGCAGACTTATTTTGTATGTCTTTATATTAGTGTTCGGGACTATGTAAATGACAGATAAAAGTACAGGAGTAGAAAAGATATGTAGTGGTAGGCTACATATTAATCAAAACTGGTTGATACCTCCACCGATAGTAACTGACAGACTTAAGAGACCTAATTATATTGGAATTACAGTCACTGACGACGTCGCTGTTTATATTGAAAAAAAAACCGGTCAAGTGCGTGTCTGACTCGCGCACCGAGGGTTCCGTACAAACTAACAATTAACTCAAGGTAAAGTAAATGTCCCAATATTTGTTGAATTAATTATTTTAACCCAACACAATAGAATTCAATTTCAAACAACGAGTAACTTTTACACCAAGACATCTTCTTGAATCGCGATCTTTTTTTGACCTGCTATTGAAAATTAATATACATGTCCGAATCCCAACCCCATTAATTCTAGAAAAATCTTAACAGCGCGAATGGGGTCAGCGCCATCTATCGGCCCCATTTGGTACTAACGTGCAAGGGCAATCGGCTTAGTATGTATGTTGGTCTTTTAGCGATTATTGTTTATCACGTGAACCGATCTCTATTATTTGGTTTTCTTTGAAAGAGTAATTCTATTATAGTCTTATAGGAATTTCAAAACGAAAAATTACTTATAAAGTTGATTAAATTGCAAACTTAAGTAGGAAATGATTTTTGTAAATAAAACTAAAAATATGCTAGATACAGAAAAAAAAATACTTTACCAGTAATATTTATGTTTATCTTAATCACAAGTAATTATTTCAAATTTTTCGCTTTGATAACTTCGGAGATAAGAATAAGATAAGAATGGTATTTTTTTTTACATTTTCCTTCATAGATCAAAATTTTACCAATGTAAAAAAAAGAAAAAGTGTTTCAAAAAGTGCAACTCAAGCCCTTTCATATGATACCCCACGACCTAATACTTGAATATATTTTTTTTGCCCCCTCCTCAAAATCAAAACAAAACAAAAAATACGCTAGATACAGAAATAGTTATACTTTTCCAGTAATATTTATGTTTATCATAAGTAATTATTTCAAATTTTTCGCTTTGATAACTTCGGAGATAAGGGGGGGAATGGTATATTTTTTTACATTTTCCTTCATGATTCGAAATTTTACTAATATAGAAAAAAAAGAAAAACTGCTTCAAAAAGTGCAACTCAAGCTCTTTCAAATGATACCCCACTTGACCTAATAGTTGAATATATTTTTTTGCCCCCTCCTCAAAATCGTAATTTTTCATAGTAAATTTAAATGTATATTAAAATTTTTCATTTTCCATGCACGCGGATAACTTTCATTTATAATCATTCCGAATTTCCAATTGATAGCTTAAGTAGTTCGTGAGATATTTCACTTTGTGACTGACAGACAGACAGACGGACGGAGTCGCACCATAAGGGTTCCTTTTTACCATTTTTGGTACGGAACCCTAAAACCACCAACCTTGATCTCTGCCTTCCTATATTTGCTATGGAATCAGAGGTCATCTAAAGTTGTTTGAAGGTTGAGTTGAAAACTTATCTCGAATTATCATAGTTCACCAACGTCAAGGGATGTGCTGGGTATACAGTTTGGACAAAATGGCATTCCAAGAAGAATTGAATATCTATGGTATCATTTTTTTTTATGTAGAAAACCCCGTGCCTTTCTGAAATATTATTGGAAGCGCATAAGGAGCGCCCCCTAAACCTAAAAATACGAATAAATATTTTGGGCCTTTCATTCCTACAAAACTTCAGCCTTCGCTTCGCTTCTTCTTCGCTTGCCTCCCCGTTTACCATCGGGATTTTGGCCCTCAAGTTTCGCTTGCAAGACACCTGGGGATAGTAAGTGTCCGTCGGGCTCCCCCTGGGATCTTCGGACCTGGGGCTTGCACAGGGAGCGCTCTCTAAAAGGATACTGTGGGCATCCATATAATATTACTAGCTGCCCGGCCCTGGAGTGGCAAGCGTCCACAGGCTACGGTAACCAGTTACCATAAGGTGGGCCGTAAGCTTCTTTGCCACCGACGTGGTATAAAAAAAGTATTATAATATTCTGTTTGGGGCTAAACTGCTAAAATTAAAGACCAGGTGACTTGTTCGCCTGCACTGCGTGAGCAATATTGTGTTTGTGTCGGACATAAAGCATTCGGCCCTTTCTAGCATGTATGGGAGTGCAAAAAGGACGAATTTTTTAGGCCCATGATAAAAACGATCATGTTAGGCAGGCAGATTCCAGGATATGAGTTTTTGTCGAAGGAAACTTCTGTACCTACCTATTTTTTCACTATTTCTGTTCACAATTGCAAAAAAATTAAGTAAATACGAATCCCTACGGATATCAAATGTATTGGATATCGATAATTTAAGCACGGCAAGATTTAGCAGTCTCTCTTCCTGTAATAACCGGTGCTAGAAGCTTCGCATGCTTACGACGCGGAAGATCCCCGTTGCAAAGTCGCCAGCACCTGTAACACATTATTCACGAAGCTTACCTGTAGCGATCTACTTACTATAAGACTGGCCTGCAATTACGTATTCGTGTTACGGGTCCCAGAGTCAAGATATACTAGGAACCAATGGTGAGGGGACTAGACACAAGTGGTGAATCGCATAGCTGCGGGTGAGATTTATAGGGTGACCCGGAACGAACTACATATTGTTCACGGTAGCTTCCAACAGGATATTAGGTGTCATATTTTTTCGGCGAAAATGTCTAAATTGGGTCATGATTTAACACGTTAACTGCGGGTCCATTTTCAATGAACTTTCAGCCAGTGCGTTTGTGACCTATAAGAACTCGTAGCCAAGCTTTAGTTCAGTGCGTATGAGACCCAATCAGTCTCATAAAAAAAAGATTTCGAAAATTTCGCTAATTTCGCTCAAAAAGCTGTCTCGTTATTATTTTTGTATATGATTGAAGGTAATCCATTGCTCTATCCTTAGACGAGTTCGCATGCAGTTTCGACACAAATATACAGAGTAAATAGAAAACAAATATAGGGTATTGATTGTATCTCATACCGCAACTGAAGTTAGTTAAATTTGTGGAGGGACTAGTGATGGGATTGAAATAAAACATAAATAGTCGATAACTATATTTTATTCAAAAAAAATTGTTTTAAGGGAAGTGCTTTTCGTTAAAACATGGTAAACACAATGTTTGTTTACATTGGACACAGTGGGTAATTATCCTTTTTGTTTTTTTCGAAGCTTCTGTGCTGTTCATTGTGAGCCTTAATTTGTTATAACAGCCCACGCAACGTCTTTTTTTATCACCGCGTTTTAAAACGTGGTCTGTACATCTTCCCTCAGGAAATTCTGCAATAAGGTGTATATGTTATTTAGTATACAGTTGGTATATAGGATCTCAAAAATATTTGTCCAAAACAATATTTTTTTATGAATACATAGTTAAAGTAATTTAAAATATCCCACTTTTTTATCAGTTACCCATGAACCCCCAAGCGATTGTGCACCCATAAAAGCACGTCAACAGGTAACTACTTTAGAATGAGATAATCGCATTAAAATAATTAGATAATTACAGTGACTATATAAAAAAATAGTTTCATTTCATATCAGGGAAATTTAATTTCCAGGCCCACCCAATTAGCAAAATTGTTAAATAAATAAAAGTTAACTCGCATTAAATTTCAACAAAAACTATTTTTTTTTGTATTTGATACATAGAGAATATGCGTTTATTGCTTTAAAGAAACACGAATAATGTTTATTTACATAAAGGTTTCATCACATGCTTGATTGTCATCACTACACTGACAACAATCTCGCAATTTGGGTGGTCTTGTCCCTGAAAATAAATGTCCCGTCATTCTTTATTAGTAACGTGCTGTTATGGGTGCACAATCGCTTCGGGGTTCATGAGTAACCGATAAAAAAGTGGGATATTTTAAATTAGTTTACCTAAGTATTCATAAAAAATATTGTTTTGTACAAACATTTTTGAGATCCTATATACCACTTAATTGTAAATTACGTACCTAATGAAAACTTCATACAATGTAGATAACAATATGTAGACTATAAAGATATTTTACACTTTTGGCCTTAATATTACAATGGGATAAGACGCAAAAGTGTAATATATCGAAGACATCGGCTCTAACCTGTTATATTTTATTTGCTCTTGAGTGTTTAAGTGTAAGTGTTGAAACGGTGTACGTATGTGTGTATTTGAATGTATGCTTACTCGTGGATACTTTCAAAAACTAGAGAGAGCAGACAATTTCTATTTGGACAATTATGTAATCACCGGAGCTTCAAACGTGGACTGCAAATATGAACCTGTGGGAACATACATAAATAATACACATCGATTGACACAGTATTAACAAGAAACAGATCGATCGTCTGGCACTGCGGTTAAGCAGGGAAACACGTGGCGTGCTCTGACAAGAGCAGTTTTAAATTGCACTGAGAAGGGCAGTTTGTATGTCCGGAGCCTGCAGCACCCTCGTCGGATTCGTCGTGTCTTCCATCAGCGAGTGTGCGGAGCGAGGCACGACGATCGGCGAGACGATGTGAACTTCACGGCGGCCGGCGAGTGAAAGGACTGGCGCCGGCGGACAGCGTGGTTTTATTCGCCCGACCTGCCTGCGCGGGCGCGCAACGCGCATGCGCCGTGGCAGACGCACCTCCCCCGCGCGCCCCGCGCGGAGGCTATATCTCTCTCGCTCTTCCATGTAAATACGTCTCTTTCTACATTGTGTAAATCTCCTATATAAGCGAGCATTTTGTCAATAAAAATTTCCCATTCCGGTTACGGCAGCGGTCGAGTGAGGTCGTGCTTTAGCGGTGCGCTCTTGCCCTATTGTTGTTGTAACCCGAATATCCTCTCCGACTACCTGCTCACTCTTATCGCTCCCCCGCGCGGTGATTATCGCAATTACCACGTGGAAGCATCGGGTGTGTTAGTTAAGACTTTCATAAGTCTCCAGTCGACCCGCGTGTCCCTGCCCCTCTGGAAATCCACGCTCGTAGTGGTCGCAGTCTTTCGGGGCTGTGGGCTAGACACGTCAGTGGCTACCCGTTAGTTAAGACTTTCTCAAGTCAGACCCGGGTCTCTGTCCCTTAGAAAGACCACGCTCGCAGTGGCTACACAGTGACGGATCCTAACGGTGCCAACTAAGTCACAGTGTGGGGTGGATACCACCACGAAGCCCAGTAATTCGTACAGTCCGACTCTTCCCTTCGTGTTAGGACACATAGCTGACACTGACACGGCGGACAAGTGGACAAGACTCGACACCGACATCAGGATAGCATTTCGGTTCATATTAGGCGTAGGAAAAGCTTAGCGGCGACCGACCAACCAAGTAGGATGGAGCTGCAAGAAAGGATCACGAGGATGGAGGAAGTCATGCGGGCTATGCAGGCCGAAATCGATCGCCTCGCTGCTGAGAACCGACAGCTCAAGCTGGCTCTCAGCGGCGAGGTCTTTGACTCTGCCCAGGCGGCTCCCATACAACCTCCCCCCCCGACAAGTCTCGACTTGCAACTCCAGGCCCGTCCGGCCACTCCGACGGCCACTCTGGCCGCCCAAGCCCCTAAGGCCACCATGGGACCGCCGCCGCCACCGCCGTCGGCGGCAGCAGCGACCCCTTCGCCCCCTACCCAGGCCCCTAAGGCCAAAACGCCCAGTAAGGGCAAAAGTAAACTCGCCAAGGCAGCCGCGTCTGCCCCAGCCAGCCCTCCGGCCCTTCAGGCCCCCCCCGAAGCGGATTTAAGCGTGAGACAATCGCGTTCTCGCTCCCTCCAGAGGCGACCCTCCTTGCGAGAGGAACGCACTGTCCCACGCTCCGGCTCTCCCCCCCACCCCCTCCTTCGGTGTCTCTCCACGACCAGACTGACCGACGAACAGACTCGCGACCTCCTCTACTCGAACGAGGAAATGACCATGGACACGACAGTCTGGACCACAGTAGGCAGCAGCCGCAAGGGCAAACGTGCGCTGCCGAAGTCTCCTAGGGCCGATTCGCCGGCGAAGAAAGCCCTTCGGACTCCCGCCGTCCAGGCGCCCTCTGCGCAGGCCCCTCAGGCCAGTAGTGCCATTCTGGCAGCGGACGGCGGGTCTTCGGCCCCCAGCAAGCCAACTCCGGTAGGCAACCCGGACAAGCCGGATTCATGTGTCCTGATCGACACACATAGATACCACACTGCCATGGCCATAGCCAGTCAGCGTGGCATCCGGGTGGTCGGTTCGGAGATTTTGAAACCGCCCTTGGAAGGGATGCGCATCACGGTCCAGGGACCCGAGGACTACCGTGCTCTGACCCGTCTCTTCGACGAGCTGTCGATGGCCTACAACCGGAGGCTGACCGTCGAGGAGAAAGGCTACAGGGCCGTCCTCCGGGGAATCCACAAGGATATCCCGGAGGACGAGGTAGCCGCGGACCTCAAACGCAAGGGGATCGCCGTCAGGGAGGTTCATCGCCTCTACAATAAGCAAGTAGGGAAGTACGATATCGTACTAATAGTCACCGACCCGAACCAGCGCAAAGCCGTCCACTCCCTTAAGGAGGTCCTTAAAATGGCGGTGAGAGTGGAGACTCCCAAAAAGAGGACCCACCTCTCACAGTGCCACAACTGCCAGCGGTTTGGCCACGGCGCCCGTGGCTGCCACTCTCCCCCCCGTTGCGTCAAGTGCGCTGGGGATCACGCGACTCGCGATTGCGAGCGCCCAAAAGGCTGCAAGGACCCGAACGGCATACGGTGCTGCAACTGTTTGGGTCGCAAGCTCCCCCATGGGCATACTGCCAATTATGGGGGATGCCCTTGCCGCCCAAAGAGTCGCGACACCGGGGCAAAGTCGAAGTCCTCGCCTCCCTCTGGGCGCAAGCAAAGCGCGGGCCGGGGTGCTCCCCATAGCACTCCGCAAAACTTCCCCGCCCTTCCGGCCGTAGGGTTAGGAGCCCCTAGGAACCCGCCGCCTTCAGCGGCCGTAGGTCCCCGCCCGGTGCCTTCTGCACCCCAATCCCAGGCGGGCCCCTCTGTATGGGGACCCGCCGCCAGTCAAGCGGGCCGGCCCGCTATGGACCCACTCTATGCGTTTATGCAGTTAGTACAGGTACTCCCACCGGAGGTGGCGAGCGGCCTGTCTACCCACATATTCGCATCAGCTACTCGCTATCTCGCCGCACCAAGCGGCAGCCAGGTTAACGGTGCCTATTAGTATGGATAGTACATCCCAGAAGCTTAAACCTGCTTCGATTACCATTGGCATTTATAATGCCAATGGTCTAAGGGGTATGAAGGACCAGGTGATGAACTTCCTTCGCGATCACTCAGTAGATTTACTTCTGGTCCAAGAGACCTTTTATCGTCCCGGCATTAGAGCCTTTCGCGTCCCTGGATACGTTCAGATTAGAGATGATAGGCAAGATGGTAGGCCATTCGGGGGCACGCTCATTTTCTACAAACGTAACTTACATTGCATAAGTCTCAATCCACCGCCCCTGACTAATATGGAAGTGTCGGTCTGTCGCATCTCGATGGAGGGGCACCCCCCGATATCGATTGCGTCAACCTACCTTTCACCTCAACGAGACTTACTTCTGACTGACCTCAACTCTTTAGCCTCCCTAGGTCCTTCGGTCATCGTGGCCGGGGACCTAAATAGTAAGCATATCAGCTGGGGATGCGTAGCATCCAATCCCAACGGCAATCGGCTTCATCACCTTTTGATCGATAGCCTCCCTTTCGATCTCCTCGCTCCCTTAGAGCCGACTCACTTCCCTCATAACGTAGACCACCGACCTGACATACTCGACATAGCTCTACTAAAGAACGTAGCGTTAACTCTGCGTTCTATAGAAGTGCTACACGAACTAGACTCGGATCATAGGCCAGTCCTCTTGAGACTAGGCCCTCACCCCAATAGTACTCCTCGAACCAGGACACTCGTGGACTGGGACAAGGTACAATCAGGTCTCCTACAGACGGACTCCCCCCTGCTTAGAGATATCCCAGACAATATAACTACAACCGAACAGACAGACCAAGCGATCGATTCTTTCACCAACTACCTCAACGCTGTTCGAAGCGAAGCCTCAAGGGAGGTGTCGGCGGAGGACATCCAAAACCGACCTCTACCTACGGAACTGAGAGAGTTGGTGACAAGGAAAAATCGCGCCATACGTACCTATTCAAATCACCCTTCTGCCGAAAATCGGCAAATCCTGAGGGACTTGTCTAACGAGTCCAAACAGAGAATTGCCGAATTTCGGGAGAACTCGTTCAGGGATCTGATGGGGGAGATAACGCCTAGTCACCTGGCTTACTGGAAACTAGCGAGATCTCTCAAATCCGATGCCTGTTGGACCATCCCTCCCTTGGATCGACCGGATCACTCAACCCCCGCGTTCGAGGACAGTGAGAAAGCCGAATGCCTTGCGAGTAGTTTAGAGTCCCAATGTTCGCCCAACCTCCTCAACACCGACGAAGCCCACATTAGTAGGGTCGATTCCGAGGTGGACAGGAGATCGCGTCTCCCCGTAACTTCACCCATTTTACCGGTGTCGGTTAAGGAAGTCAGTGACCTTGTCAGGCGTCTCCGTATTAGGAAGGCTCCGGGTGCGGATGGTCTATCCAATCGCATCCTGAAACTTCTCCCCGAAACCCTCCTCCTCCTTTTGGTCGGCATCTTCAATGCCGCACTGACCAATGCTCACTTTCCAGCCGCGTGGAAATGTGCAACGGTCATAGGGATAGCGAAGCCCGGCAAACCCCGGACCTCGCCTGCCTCTTATAGGCCGATCAGCTTACTTAGCTCCCTTGGAAAGCTATATGAGCGGATCCTTCTCACGAGAATTCTCAGATTTACGGCTGAGAATAACCTCCTCATCGATGAGCAGTTCGGTTTTAGATCCGGACACTCATGCGTCCAACAGGTGCACCGCGTCACGGAGCACGTGTTGGATGGTTTCTCTCGATTCCAGGGGCTCAAGACCGGTGCGATCTTTCTCGACGTAGCGAAAGCCTTCGACAAGGTCTGGCATAACGGGCTTGTATACAAGTTATACCAGCTCGGAATGCCGGACAGACTCGTACTCACAATACGAGATTTTCTCAGTGACCGAAGCTTTCGATACCGACTGGAGGGAACGTATTCGGACCCACACCCCATCCGGGCCGGAGTCCCGCAAGGCTCCGTGCTCTCTCCCACTCTCTACTCGTTATTCACAAACGACATTCCCAGGCACCCTAAGGTGCAACTGGGGTTGTTTGCGGATGACACCGCGCTCTTTACGACTCATTGTAAGTACGCTACTATCCGGCGATACCTCCAAGAGGCAATCTCCGACCTAGGTCGTTGGTTTAATCTTTGGCGTATCGAAGTCAACCCGGAGAAAAGCACTGCAATAGTCTTTCATCCGTCGGACTGCATTAGTACAGAAAGGCGGGTGGCTCCGATCCAGATGTTTGACCGACCCATCCCCTGGGTCAACGAGGCCAAATATCTTGGAGTGACCCTCGACAGGAGACTGACTTTCCGTAGCCACATCCGTAGGGTACGCAACCGCGCGTTGTTCGTGCTAGGAAGGCTAGGGCCGATGATCAACAAGTTTAGTAAAATGTCACTTAGGAATAAGCTGACACTCTACAAGACTTGTGTTCGTCCAATCATGACATATGCAAGTGTAGCATTCGCTCACGTGCCTATGTCATCGCTCAAGCCGCTTCAGGTCATTCAGAATCGTTTTCTCCGAAGGGCGACTGGTGCCCCGTGGTACCAATCGAACCTCAGCCTGCACCACGACATGGAGATTAGCACCATGTATGGTTTCTTTAAGCAGGCTGCCAGACGTTATTTTGATAACGCTCCCCACCATAGGAATCCGTTAGTTAGGAAGGCTGCTGACTACGTCCCCATCCCTCCCCCCTCTGTCGTTACTCGGCGCTCACTGATTAGGGGCCGCACGGTCCGGCGTCCTAGGCACACACTCACGGACCCGGACGACGAAATCACAGCGTCCATCGAAAGATGGAACGCTGCGCTTTCGGCGTCCAACACATCGCGTACACTTCAGCGTTCCCGCCGGCGGGGACGTCCACCGCGAGACAACACAGACACATACAGTCCGCTTTCGTCCCGGTACCGCCGCATACCGGGTAGAGTCAGTCCGACGCAAGTCGGGCCTAGCTGAGTTTCTTGCTGGACTCTTCTCAGCTAGGCTAGGTTTTAGCGAACCAGCGATTAAACTCCCAGTAGTTCGATACCACTCACACCCCAGATTCGGTTGATACCGTTCAACCAATCTCACTGGAGCGCAAACTCTTAGAGTATTCCAGTGTACAAACTTCCCCGCGTGGTCGTGCCGGAGGCTTCCCCTGGATTTTCCCCAGGCCACCCTCCAACCACGCAGTTCGACCGCTATATTGGGTCCGTCCTATTATAGCAACAGTCAGGGTCAAAAAAAAAAAAAAAAAAAAAAAAAAAAAAAAAAAAAAAAAAAAAAAAAAATTCATTCTATTCGTGTACAATCTACAAGCGTTTCAATCCAACCTTCTGATAGGAATCCAATAGGAATATCCCTAAAAACCTGTAAAATCTAAGGGCACAAAGTAAGATTAATATTCATTTAAAATGAAGGTAAAGACCCAAAAAACAAAGCTTCACAAAACCGTGCCCACTCAAATTCCAATAAATAGTCTGGAAAATATTACGATACTGAAAATATAGGTTTGAAATCAGGCATAGAGTTAACTTGGTGCAACAGGTCAGAGTAAATTTACTTGCTGTGTTCATGCAAAGCAAGCTTTAAGAAGACTGTCATATTTTCCTTTAAGCATTAAAAAAGAATTACAGACCAATAATGTCTAAAATAGTCATGACAGGAAACGGGACATAAAATATAAATAATCTTAATGTAGTTTGTATCACAAACTGAAAGATTAAGAATTTAAGAAATAAGCTGCAAACAAACAAAACCAAAATGCTGAGCAACATTAGTAGTAGAAGTGTAGGGCAACACAACATTATTTCGTGGTAATTAAAAAAAAGAGTGACGGCATTTCAGGCAAATCAAGAAATAGAACTTATTATTTCAAGTACAAAATAAAAGCGTCTGGCAAAGCTAGAACAAAGAACACCACACAAAATGAAATCGTTAATTTCAGTTCAAAAAAAGACCTCTTGATTAGAAATATATTATGTATGTTAGTGTCTATTGTAACATGTTTGAATATAACTAAGGCACATATCCCAGTGCTCGAGACTGTCCAGGTGTAGTTAGTTGGCAACGAAGAATACCTCGACAGTCTCGAGCACTGGGATTATGTGCCTTTAGTTATATTCAACTACTAGTTGGCACCCTCAAAGTTTTGTTGATACCAATAGAGGTGAAGAGCACAGTTTTAGTTGGTGGAATAAGGGTGTCAAGCATTGGGATGATTACCTTTAAAAAAAAAAACTTACCTGTTTTGGTGACTTTTTGGCCCGTAAGCCCTTCAATTATGGATTCTGTGAAATCCTTTTTTGACATTTTTTTATTCATATCTGTCTTATTGTATATTATCCAGGCATTTATGAATGCAGTACCAAAGAGAAACTCCATCATCACCTTTCGATACCATTTTAGCCCTCGTCGTAATGTTGTATAGTAGGAGGCCATTTGGTCACTGTAGTCTACACCTTTTTTATTATCATTATACATCAATATGCACGAGGGCTTTCTGATCATTTCGTTGGTTTTTCTTGTTTTCTTGCCCGTATCCACTAGAGTCGCATTGTGAGATTTACATGTCGTGTTATTAAGACTTGGCGTTTATCACACCATTTTATGACTTTCCCGCCACTCGGTGTCATTTTTCCTGCAACTTGACCCTTTTTAATTTTTTTGGAAACAAATCGTTTGGGCAACCCTTTACGATTCGATCGAAGTGTGCCACAGTAAAATGTTTTCTTTGCTATGAGTTCTTCAGCCAAATCAACAGAAGAATAAAAGTTGTCGGCTACCAATACTCGACCCTCATTTTCTAAACCATTTATTAGCTTTAATACTGTATTTTTTCCATGATTTTGTTCCCGATTATTGCCTTCTTTGCCTGTGTATATTATTGTATTAAATGTGTATCCATCAGGTGTACATAATTTATATATTTTTACTCCATATTTATGGGATTTATTTTTTATATACTGACGAAATTGAAGCCGTCCACGCCATGGAATCATGGATTCATCGATTACTATAAATTTGCCAGGTCTGATCCCTTCTTGAAAACGTTTATTCAACATGTTAAATATTTGACGAATTTTGTATAGTTTATCTCCTGTATTTTCTCTTGTATCACTGCTAAAATGCCAAAATTTTAGCAATAAGATAAACCTGTCCCTTGCCATGACAGAACAAATGAATTCATTTCTGTAGATAGATTTCTTTGACCAATAGTCGTGTAGGTGTGGCACTCTATTGAGTCCCATTACAAATATAACACCAAAAAAAATTCGCATTTCCTCTTCATCTGTAGGCTTCCATGCTTTGGCCCGTGACTTGTCAGTTAAGACTTCTTCACGCTCTGATAGATATTTTTCTGCGAACTTATTAGTTTCTTCCACTATCCTAATTATAATATCGTCAGTTACAAACAAGCTGTAAATCTCGATGGGTAATTTATTGCAAACAGGGAATTTAGTTACACTATTTTCAGTACTCTCATCAAAGTTCACTACATCAGCGTCAGTAATATCAACCCAACCGTCATCATCTTCAGGAACTCGAATTTCATCTTCTAACATATGTTGTGATGTATCACTATCTTCTGATATATCAGATGATGAGTTTTCAGTTAAGCTTTCATTGGAATCACTGTCATTTGGAACTGATTCTTCACTCTCGCTTTCGTTAGTGTCTTCTGTCTGTATTTCCTGGTGTTCTTCTCTCTGCGGATCACGTTCTACTTCTTCCTGGATATCCTGATATTTGTTTAATTGTGCTTGCTGATAATTTTCTGTTTCTATTTCCTGATTTCTTTTTTGTATTGTTACTTGTTCATCGTTATTTAAATTCGTTTTTGATATTATTTGCTTTATTTTTTTATTTACATCCAGGTTTTTATCTTCATATGGAGATACAGTGACTTTAGACGTTTTGCTTGTATTAACTGTTGTTTTGATTAACGTTTGCATACTACTTTCATTTAACTCTAGCGGTAATAAGTTAGAACAAGAAATATTATTCAGTGACGAGCACCTGCTTGATGTGCATAAAGCATTTAATGAATCGGGAGAAGATAAACCACTTAGATTTTGAGTTTTCTTTCTTAACATTTGAGTTGGTGTTAAAGCTGGACCAGCAGTGGACGTCTTTCGGCTGAATGATGATGGTGTTAAAGCGATCGGGTTAAACGTGTATGTTTCTGGAGAAGACACACTGCTGTGGTTTCGAGTATTAGAATTCTTGAACCTTCGAGATGGTGTAGTTGGGCTTGGTAAAGTATTTTTACGCAGTAAGGTACTGGGGTCGGACTCGGATGGTGTCTCTGCAATTATGTTAGAATTTTGAAGCACACAAAACTCTTTTCCTGTACAGGGACTCACGTAAATGTTATTGTTGCGTGGCTCCGATGCGTAACCGACGTTTCTTTTCCTCTTAATCTGATCAAATATTTCCAAATCAGAGTCACTTTCACTGCTAAAATTGGCCGAAGGCGGGCATATTTGAACATTTTCGAAGATTTTTATCTTACTTGTTGATGGGGTAGGACAATTTGGCATTTCAATCACTTTCTTGCATTTTAACTCCGAGTCTATTTCATTTATTTGATCTAAGCCAAAACAAATGGACTTTTTACACTTTTTTCTTTTTATGGCACTCATAATTGGTTCAAAAACACTTTATGTTTCAAACCATGCACTAAATCACAAGTTTTATCGAGATTTTTTTTCGAACCGAACGCGCGGCCTTTCGCTTCGATACTTGAGCAACACTAAAACAAAATGTGCGGCGCCCGCGCTACTCGCTCTCCCCTCCATGCGGCTACGAGGCCTGCGATTTAGGACACTCAAAAGATCTCATAACGCACCAAATGAATAAAGTTATTACTCAGTGCGTTTGGGACCTAATCGATCTCAAACTTTTATTTATACGTCGGTGTGTTCAATTTTTAGTAGGAAGCAAGTATATATATTTGTCTCCATCATACTCGTAGTAATTCACCTGCTATTGCCTCCCGCACAGAGGTGCGAAATACGAAATCGGGCGCCGCACTGAATGAAAGACTCGTAAGAGATGTTTTAGATCTCATAACGCAGTGAACGTGTTAACAGCAGTTTTTCATGTAAATATCGCATTTGTTTATAAGTAGGTACTTGTGCTTATTTAGGTACTGTTGTGAACCGCAAATGGTGAACCATCTTACAAACACCATATTATTCAAAGAATCGCATTATTATTACAACCATGGAATAAATAAACAAACCGTTGCTATTCTCTAAAATTAATACCATCATGGGGGTCGAGAAATTTATTTTCATTATTTTATTGCCAGTAATCGTTATTATTTTTAACTCCAATCAAAAACGAGGGGTGTTATAAGTTTAATATGTGTATCTGTGTATCTCCCTGTAGCATTAGCTCTCAAACAGATTAATCCATTTGAGTGCGTTTTTTTCTTTCGCGGTTGTTCTAAATATTTCATTTTTGTACCTATTCTGCGCTCAACCAACTGTGTGTATTCATTGTATTCCCACGGGTTTACCAGTAGTTGGACGTACAATAAAGTATTTGCTTGTACACAAACGCAATGTCCTTAATTGGTCCCGGTGATTGGGGCAGTTTGAATTGTTGAAAGTCCTATCGAGTAACGAGCTGTGAGCGCGGTGCACCGGGCGGAGGGCGGGCCACTCGCCAAGTAAAATTAAATTATTAGCCGAGAAGCGAGACCTCTCACCCACCAGCCAATTCAACTCAAGTAATAGCCCCTCCAGTGCCCTCCACAAAATGGAGCCACGAGTAACTCAATTCCTTGATGATGGCTACTTACTTCAGAATAACAAAGTGCTCGGTTCGCCAACCTCGCCGTTGGAACAAAAAAGGTACAGTATAAGGTAAGCCAAGTGTCTGTGGGATTGAATTATTACAAAAACATTTTTGGTACGTTTTATTATCTACAGTTGTAATGAATGCGAAACCAATGCGAGAGCTTCCCAGAATGGAGTCTCTGGTATTTTTTATAGTAAATTATCTCCCTGCCCGTAGCAGTTCGCGAACGCAGATTAACAATTAAAATGATATAAGGCATGACCACAAGCAATTATTCGCTCATTTGCATTAACTAATGATATAAGGTATATTATGTATGCCGCTTGTCATGTGCCTCCATTTTAAAACGGTACATTTAATTAAAATGTGTGACTAGGCTTCCAAATTTCAGTACCTACCTCGCGCTCGTCCCCAATTACCTATATGTAGCGTATGTGCTTAAAAACGCAAGAAGGAACACATGAACAAAGATGAGTTACATATGCTTACAATGCGCCTTCACACGTTCCGAAATGTGCCTGTGTATACACAGGCATATTGCTCGCATTATTGTAATTCAATTATTTTTTTAAGAGATTTTCTCTTTTCGTTTCATACCATTACTTACTTATCTAAGTAGAAGAATTGTGAAAGAGTCTTACTTGGTGGTACAATTGCGGGATCGCGCGGCAATAAAGAGATTAGCCGCAGCCCGGGACGGCGCCCAGCTTCACGCCATTTTACTACGCTTTTCACTTCCCTTCTATTTCCAACGGATTTCTGATTCTGACCTAACGGACGGTTTCATGAAGCGACTCGCGCAAATTGGGTATAACGGACTCGAGCGCAATAACTTGGCGAAAGCCGATTCTTACCGATATTTTACGATTGCTGACACCGATCAAAGTTACATTCATGCCAATGCTTTTGAAAGCATAGATGTAAATGTTTTATTGCAAGCACGGGCGTGTTACAGAACTGTTCTATCGACGATTCGATGTGGCAGGTTTTTGTCTCTCGAGGCGGAATTGCGAGTCGGATTTATCGAGAACCGTGCCGCCAAACCTATGCTTCCCCTGTTGAAATTTCTTACTTAAAATGAGGATATCCTTATGACGTGCTGGGAATATGACATATTTTGACACTCGACTTAGCCTAGTGGATTAGTAGCCTACTTATAAGAACTTGACGGTCTGGTGTCACTTACTTACTTTGCTTGTGTTAGAGAATGAACATTTGTTTCAGTCTTTTATTCTATGTACCTATTTCAATACAATACAATACAATACTTTATTGATAACAGCATAGTTTATACAATCGTATATAGTTTACATATAGAATATTGATAACACCATATATTCATTAGGTCCCTATCATGCTGACTTTTGAAGACAGAGACATTAAAGTAAGGATATCCCTCTTTTCATGTCACTATTTTCGATAATCAGATACTCCTATCCGTATATCCGGATATCCATATGTTATAATCGGGGATATCACATATCACATTTTGAAACTTGAATTGGATCCCTGATCCATTTTTTTTGTATAGAACTTAGACTGTCATTTAAACTGGAAATCACACGTTGAAAAAGTTAAAAATAAATTATTTTAGCATATGCTCTGAGCATGTTGAAAACAAATGCAGGTGTAGAGTGCGCCCTGGCTGCATACCACTCGCAGGCGGTCGCATGGCTGCGCTTCGGGCTCCCGCTGTGGGGCCATAGTACTGACATCCACCACGTATTTGTCATGCAAAAGAAATGTATACGAATCCTTGCAAACATACACCAACTCCATAGCTGCAGACCACATTTTCAGAACATGAAATTTTAACCCTCTCTTGGCTATATACAGGGCGTCCCAAAAATATAGAACATGAAGGGGAAGTACCTTAAATATCGTAGATAGGGTATTTTGCTGAAAGAAGGCTTTGAGTTATTTTTGAAAGTTAGTAATTCTGCATTCAAAGTTTTTCGAAAAATTACTTGCTTCGTCTGGGAATCGAACAGACTTAAATGTGAAAAAAAAAATCACTCCTACTTTTACAATGCCAATGGAAAGAATAGCTAAAAAATAACAAATCTTCTTTAGTAACACAGTATTTTCAAAGAAGGGAACAACGTGAAATAGATCATTTTAATCAAATTAAAAACATACATGAAAATGCCGAAGTCAATTAAGTAGGTTTTGATTTTGCCTTCTATCTAACTTACATAGAACGTATTGAAATACTAAGTTTAATCATTTTATCTACATGTGTAGCATATTGTGTTTATGGTTGAGCTCCAGGTTGTCTATGCTTGAAGAAAGTAATAAAACATTCTTAGACCAAACTAGTAATGGTTGTTGTTTCATTTTATACAAATACAAATATTACATGGCGCAGTCATGGCTACAGGGTATAATTTGCAGTCCAAATTATCTTTAGTAGGTAATTTAAGTGAAAACTTCAAGAAGTTTAAACCCAAATAAAAGAGTCAAGAAAAATCGCCATCTTATTAAATCTTGTAGGCGAAGAGGCCCTTACGGTATATAATACGTTTGATACTAATGGCGATGACATTAAAACACTTGAGGATGCTTTAAAATTATTTGAGACATATTGCAATCCAAAGAAGAACATACTCCATTGTCGATACTCATTTTACAACAGAAATCAGAAAATAGGAGAAGCCTTTGACAGTTATCTGACGGAACTCACAATGTTGTGTAATGATTGTAATTTCCAAAACAAGAACGAGATATTACGAGACCGTCTTGTGCTAGGCTCTAGTGACATTGAATCTCAGAAGAAACTCATTAAAATAGGAGACCCATCCCTAGATGATGTTGTCTCCACTCTCAGAATATCTGAGATCACCAATATACAAGTCAAAGATATAACGCAGAATAAGACCGAAGTAGATGCCATAACAGCACCCAGGACAAACGCTATCCAGAAGAAGGCGTGTCTGAACTGTGGGTATCATCATAACTATGGCCAATGTCCAGCATACAACAAGACATGTGCCAACTGTAACAGAAAACATCATTTTGCAGAGATGTGTCGATCTGGAAAAGCTGCAAATGAGGTAACTCTTCAAGATGATTCGGACTATTATGTTGAATCTGTTACATACAACATGTCAGTAGATTCATTGGCATGGTTTCAAGAGGTGATACTACCAGGTAACAACTCAGTTCAGTTTAAACTCGACCCTGGGGCTGATGTCAACATTTTACCCGTGTATATGTTTGACAAAGTTATTTCATCAAACCCCCTACCGCTGAAGGACACAGCAGCCTCACTTGAGAGCTGGAATGGTTTCAAAACCCCAGTAAAAGGCTTGGCAACGTTTGACATACTAGTCAATGGGAAGAAAAACACGGAAACATTCTGCATTGCGGGAAGCGAGAAATCCATGCCGATTCTCTGCCGTGATACATGTGTGCGCTTAAATTTAGTGAAAAGAGTTTCATCTGTTGAAAAGAAACAGGACAATAATAAATTAGATTTAATTGCGAAAAATGAGGATCTGTTTGTAGGTTTGGGTAAGTTCAGCGAACCATATGACATAAAATTGAAACATAATGCTGTTCCTACCTCCAAACCTCCATACAGGGTTCCTCTCAAGTTAAGACCGAAACTCCGGGAAGAGTTGGAGAGACTGGAGGGTCTAGGCATCATTCGTAAAGTCACTGAGCCCACGGAGTGGGTTAACCGATTAGTTGTAATAGAAAAACCGGATAAATCCATCCGAGTATGCCTAGATCCCAAGGATCTTAACAATGCCATAGTAAAAGATTATTGTTACATACCAACAATCGAAGACTTATCTGCAAAAATTAAAAATGCCAAGTTTTTCTCAGTACTCGATTTAAAGGATGCTTTCTGGCATATTGCCTTGCCAGACAAGTCTTCGAAATACTGCACATTTGCCACAATGTTCTCCACATACATGTTTAATCTATTACCGTTTGGAATCGTATTGGCTTCGGAGGTCTTCCAAAGGCGCTTATCTGAAATATTCAGCTCAATTGATGGTGTTGTTAACTACATTGATGATGTGTTATGTTTCGCAGAGACTGAGGAAGAAATGAATGATATTCTATCCAAAGTATTTTAAAAGGCAAGGGAGTGCAATGTACGTTTTAACAAAAAGAAGTTCCAATACATGATTAACCAAGTTAAGTACTTAGGACACATATTTGAAAATGGTACGGTCCGACCTGACAATGACGCAATCAAGGCCATAATAGACTTTGACAGACCAAATGACAAGTCTGATTTACAGAGACTTCTAGGACTTGTAAACTATTTACGACCCTATATTCCCAATCTTGCTTCAATTACAAGTCCATTAAGAGATTTACTAAAAAAGGACACGATATTTGACTGGCAAAAAATACATACAGACACATTTGAGCAAATTAAAACGATTCTATCAGCGCACCCTGTTCTACAAACTTTTGATCCCAGCAAGGAGATAGTTATTCAAACAGATTCAAGCAAGACTGGAATAGGATGTGTACTTTTGCAAAATAATAAACCCGTTTATTATGCATCCAAATCGTTAACTGAGGCGGAAATAAATTACGGTCAAATAGAGAAAGAATTTTTAGCAGTGTTATTTCCATGTAAGAAATTTCACTCATTTATTTATGGACAAGAAGTCACTGTGCTTACAGATCACCTACCCCTGGTTTCTATAATGAAAAGGAACTTGCATGACATCCCATCAACACGTCTACAAAGAATAAAATTGAAGTTAAGCAGGTATGACATCACTATGAAGCATGTTCCAGGCAACAAAATGCACATAGCTGATGCATTGAGCCGAGCCTGCTCCATGGCTAGTCGGGACTGTGACAATGACCTTAATGACATAGTCCATAGTGTCAATGTTTCAAATGAGATATTATATCAAATGAGACAAGAGCTTAAACAAGATCCCATAGCATCAAAAATAATAGAATTTTTCAAAAACGGATGGCCAAATTCATTATCCAAGGTACCAAACGAATTAATACACTACTACAATATAAAACAAACCATATGTTTTGAGGATGAATTAATATTTATAGACCACAGGCTCTATGTCCCAAAATCTTTGCAAAAAATAATGTTGATAAAACTACATGAGTGTCATTTTGGAATGACCAAGACCAAAGCTCGGGCCAAAATATTATTTTATTGGAAAAACATGTGTTCTGATATTGATAATTTTATTGCCAGCTGTAGCATTTGTCTCAAACATTCGAACAACAACACAAAGGAACCAATGTTCCTTAGGGAACAACCTGAACTTCCATTTCAGCACGTATCCATAGATATTTTACAATATGGCAATAATGACTATTTAACTCTAATAGATCACTATTCAAAATGGATTGAGCTACGCAAGCTTAAAAATAAAACATCTGAAGCTACAATTTCTGTCTTAAAGGAGATATTCTCAACTCATGGAATTCCCGAATTAATATATTCTGACAACATGCCATTTAACTCATTGGCATTCCGAGAATTTGGTTTTGGTTGGGGTTTCAAAACCAAGTTCTCGAGTCCTCACTACCATCAAAGTAACGGAGCTGCAGAAAGGGCAGTGCAAACTTGTAAGAGCTTTCTAAAGAAAGCTGATGAGACAAAGACCGATATTGAATTGTTTCTATTAGAATACAGAAACACTCCAATAGTCAGTCTTCAAGGATCTCCAGCTGAGTTTTTGTTTAACAGACTTTGTAAAACGAAGCTTCCGATAAAAAAAGATTTATTGAAACCAAAGTTGCATCATAATATACAAAATTTGCTAACAAACAATAGTAACAAAAACAAAGCATATCATGATCAACATTCGAAAACGAGAATTGACACTTTGAAAGAAGGGCAAAAGGTATTCTACAAAGAGAATGAAAACAGCACTATTTGGAAACCAGCGACAGTATACAAAATTACCGACAACCCACGTTCTATAGTAATAAAAGATTTCCGCGGCAACTTAAAAACTAGAAACTCATGGTTCATTAAGGTGGACAGGAGCAAAGAGTGTGAGCAGCCAGCAATGCAGTCTGCCTGGTCTCAGATTGCTGTCCAGCAGCCACCTGAGGCGGAGTTGGCCAGAACTCCTGAGATGGATACCACTAATGATGCAGGTTCCTCTCCGGATGTTCCACTAAGGAGATCTAATAGAGACGTTAGACCTCCTGGATATCTCAATGATTATGTGTGTAACTGTTTGTAATTGATTTCGTTTATTTTATATTTTTATTTGAAAAGGAGAGATGTAGCATATTGTGTTTATGGTTGAGCTCCAGGTTGTCTATGCTTGAAGAAAGTAATAAAACATTCTTAGACCAAACTAGTAATGGTTGTCGTTTCATTTTATACAAATACAAATATTACAACTTAATAAAGTGTTTTATTAAGTGGGTACCTACTTATTTATGAATAATCAATGCTATCTATGGAATGATAATATCGCTACTTTTCGTTGACTCGAACATTTTACATTGATCCTATCTCTTAAAATTCTTTCCATTGGCATTGTAAAAGTAGGGGTGATTTTTTTTCACATTTAAGTCGGTTCGATTCCCAGACGAAGCAAGTAATTTTCCGAAAAACTTTGAATGCAGAATTACTAACTTTCAAAAATAACATAAAGTCTTCTTTCAGGAAAATGCCCTATCTACGATATTTAAGGTACTTCCCCTTCATGTCCCATATTTTTGGGACGCCCTGTATATTAGAAACTGCTACTTTTGTTCGTAAAAACATGTAGAGCAACACCTGATAAAATTTAACCAAAACACTATGTCACAAGCTGGAACTTCCTGAACCTAAACTAGAAATATATAAAAATGGACCATATTACCGAACAATAAAAATATATAATAAACTTACAGATAAATGTTACTATTCCATAGCTGAATTTATGGAAGATACAAGTTTATAATGTGTTTGCCGTATTTTTTTATAACTACTTATCGATATTAGTTCGATAAAAATTATGTACAAGTTACCTGATTGTTGCTACTTACACCCTTCCAGGGTCCATGTATCTTAGTTTTAAGTACTTGGTTGCAAATAAATAAATCTTATCTTATCTTATCAATACAGCGAAAGAACGCGATATTTGTTCAACGTTACGTCTCTACTCGTTAAGTAGTTTCATTCCAGCAGCAGCATTTAATGTAACGTCGTGATAAATTTCAATCCAAATGGGAGAATCGCATTAAAACTTTAGTGTTCTCTTACTAAAAAATGCGTTAAAAGTGATATACCTAGTCGTAAATCGTTAATATAGTACTTCCTTAGAGTATTTGAACACTGGCATTAAGCCAGCGCAGAGCCAACTTAATTACTCTAGTACTGTGGAACCTCCCCACGCCAAACATCAATTTGTGCTACTCATAGTATAATGAAGGTTATAAAAATATACCACTTTACCATATATCCGTATGCTGTCACGTAATATGCCCGTGACATACTCGTAATAGTTATTTGTTATGCAAGGCTGCAAAGTTGTTGTTTGGCGCAAGTGCTTAGTATTGAAAGCCGAGCTAGCGAAGGATTGTAAAATTGAACCATGAGCGAAGCGAATGGTTCAAAAATACAATCCTGAGCATAGCGAGGCTTTCAAGGCACGAGACGCCAAACAATTTTGCTGCCGAGCGCAACACACAATTTTTCACCTCACCACCGCGAGGAAAATTGTAGGTAAGTAAATGTAATAGAAGACCTTATACTCATTTTCAATAAAGATTTGTTTACATCTCATCAAGATCTAGCATTTGATAATTATTAAAATGTAACATAAATATTTTTGCATCTTTAAATAACCTCACGCTTAGGTACCTACACAAAAAAGTCAAAGTATTGTTGGGTAATCACGGTTTAAACTAAGACTCAAATACGCTTATTTCACTTTTTCCGCTAACTTAGCAGGCATCAAAATTCCTATATGTATATCTTCTGCACTAAAATCTATAAATAACCACCATTATTTTGGTTTCACTGTCTGTGGCTTTAGAAGGTGCCGGTTAATGTACAGCCATGATAATGCACGACCAAATAATGTACAGCCCAATAATCCGCGTCCATACTGTACGTGGATTATCAGGCTGTACATTAGTGGGCCGTGCATTATCACCCTGAGCAAACTTGGTCCGGGGCAATAATTGGAAGCCAATTTTGTCCGGGCTGATAATGCACGACCCAATAATCCGAGTCCACAAAAAGTGGACGCGGATTATCAGGCTGTACATTATTGGGCCGTGCATTATCACCCTGAGCAAACTTGGTCCGGGGCAATAATTGGAAGCCAATTTTGTACGAGGTGATAATGCACGGCCCAATAATCCGAGTCCATGTGGCTTCGGAATATCGGGCTGTACATTATCAGTGCGGAATGAAAATTTCTAACGAGTCGACGCCACCCCGCTGCGCGGGGTGCCTATTTCTGGGCTGAGGGACGCAAGTGAACCCTAACCTAACCGACCTAAGACAGAGTTCGCTTATGACAAGCCATTTTTGTCCGCCCTGATAATGCACGACCCAATAATCCGCGTCCACTAAAAGTGGACGCCAATTATCAGGCTGTACATTATTGGGCCGTACATTATCACCCTGAACAAACTTGGTCCAGGGCAATAATTGGAAGCCACTTTTGTCCGGGCTGATAATGCACGACCCAATAATCCGCGTCCACAAAAAGTGGACGCCAATTATCAGGCTGTACATTATCACCTTGAGCAAACTTGGTCCGGGGCAATAATTGGAAGCCACTTTTGTCCGGGCTGATAATGCACGACCCAATAATCCGAGTCCACAAAAAGTGGACGCGGATTATCAGGCTGTACATTATTGGGCCGTGCATTATTGGCTCCCGCTTTAGAACAAAACAAAATTAAATGTATATGAGTTTTTTCTTAAATTAACTTTTCAAACGGTGCGTTCCAAATTTGGAAAACGCGAAATTTTTAGAAAAATAAAACGACATTTTAAAATTATTTATTTGTATTTTATCCTTATAAGTCAGTCTAAATGTTAATATTTCGTATGTACCTACTTAATTAAGAGAGAATAAGTATTATTAATTTTATTTTATCAAAACAATAACAATTTATTATTGGCATAACACCATCAGTTTCTGAACGCTCCTCTCATTCTGTATAGAAAAAAGTTGGGTCTCGCCAGGTCTCGCGATCGACCGTCACGTTCCAAATTCAAAAACTCTTTCCACGCTAGCGGATAAAATGAGCTTTTGGGCGCAGATTTTGAGCGATAAAGCAAGCCTTTTCGAGCCGGTGAGGTGAAAAATACATGTTCACATCCGTGTTCTATACTCGTATAAGTAGATATTATTGAAGTGCACTCGGCTCATCTTATATTTTAATACGTATATTAGTTAACGTTATACAAAGAAATTATTTTATACATTTCATGTATCCATATCATTGGGCCTCGACATCGTTCTGTAAAAATTTGCTCACTATTTATACTGCGACCGACCTCAATGAACTTTTGTATTTTAATGGACATTTTATTTAAGCAATAAACCGGAACATTTTTATATTTAACGGCAGCATTCGAAGCATCGCAATAAACTAGCATCTTCAAACAGAACATTAAGACGAAATAATTTCCCCTGCACCATAAACCAATCCTTAAAAAAATAGGTAGGTACTTCTACTAGCTGTAAATTAACGTAAAGTGGAATCTCCTACATCTTGATTATTTCTTCCAGAATAATATATGACAGCAGTAATTTTGTAATACTTACCCAAATTATTGCAAACATTGTTTCGAGTTTATTATTTGTAATACTGGTGTATTAAGCTAATATTGGATAAGTAAGCACTGGTTATAAAAACCATTAATTTATTTTTCACCTCACCGGCTCGAAAAGGCTTGCTTTGTCGCTCAAAATCTGCGCCCAAAAGTCCATTTTATCCGCTAGCGTGGAAAGAGTTTTTGAATTTGGAACGTGACGGTCAATCTCGAGATCCAACTTTTTTCCATACAGAATGAGAGGTGCGTTCAGAAACTGATGGTGTTATGCCAATAATTAATTGTTATTATTTTGATAAAATAAAATTAATACTACTTATTCTTTCTTAATTAAGTAGGTACATACGAAATATTAATATTTAGACTGATTTATAAGGATAAAATACGAATAAATAGGTAATTTTAAAATGTAGTTTAATGTTTCACAAAATTTCGCTTCTTCCAAATTTGGAACGCACCGTTTGAATAGTAACTTTAAGAAAAAACTCAACCTACTTTTAATTTTGTTTTGTTCTAAAGCCACAGACAGTAAAACCAAAATAATGGTGGTTATTTATAGATTTTAGTGCAGAAGATATACAGCTATTAGCTAATAGCTAAAAGCATAAGCGAATTGAGCCTTAGTTTACCCGTGAGTACCCAACAATACTTTGACTTTTTTAGTGTAGGTAAGCGTGGGATTTATTTAAAGATGCAAAAATATATATGTTACATTTAATAATTATAAAATGCTAGATCTTGATGAGATGTAAAAAAACCTTTATTGAAAATGAGTAAAAGGCCCAAATTACTTCCATTACAGACCTACAATTTTCCTCGCGGTGGTGAGGTGAAAAGTTGTGTGTTGCGCTCGGCAGCAAAATTGTTTGGCGTCTCGTGCCTTGAAAGCCTCGCTATGCTCAGAATTGTACTTTTGAACCATTCGCTTCGCTCATGGTTCAATTTTACAATCCTTCGCTAGCTCGGCTTTCAATACTAAGCACTTGCGCCAAACAACAACTTTGCAGCCTTACATAACAAATAACTATTTATGTGTCATAAAACACTGTGACGATTTCGCGAACATCGCAGGCCTCCGCTGTATGTACAAATTGAATTAGACCCTGGCGCGCGGCCAGCAGGCACTACGCCCCAGTGTGTTGACAACACATTGACAACGACCAATATTTCAAGCACCGTTATAAAAACAGTGGTCTCTAAGTGGCCTTATTCGTGACGAATGGGCACCCATTTGTAATAATGACACTTCCGTCCTGGATGACCATTAGGTAGCTATTGCGAAACCACCTCCTTCCTCCGCTCCTTAACGCGAACCCTATTTTACTTTTAGTCGGCGTTTTAAACGTATTTCGCATATTTATATCACGGCTAATTGGGATTAAAACTTTTCCCCTGATAGGTATCGGTAACTAAAGTAAGTTTTCCAGCGCTGTTTTCCGCTTTACGTTCTTAAGTTGTTTCACGCTGCATACATTTCGGTTCATCTGCATTGCAGCTGGGTAGCTAATTCCCGGGAGCCCCTCGGACGCTCAAAGGCGGCGTAAAACAGCTACAAAGCCGAAATCAAATGAAGGAAGACACATGGCTAGTGTTTAATTGACCACGTCCGACGCTCTCGTTACAACCGCAACCAAAGCATTCATTAATTCATAATAACTACTACTTAAGCTACGGTAGCCCAGTGGATTAGGCATGCGGCTGTCAAAGGGCGGCCATCGGTTCGAACCCGGCTCCTACCAATGAGTTTTTCGGAACTTATTTATACCTACTTACTGTAAGCTTTGCGGTGAAGGAAAAACATCGTGAGGAAACCTACATAAATCAGCGAAGCAATTCAAAGGTATGCCTATGTGAAGACCCCAAACCGCAATGGGCCAGCGTAGGGACTACTGCCTGTTCCCTCGCATCCATGTGAGGAGGCCTGTGCCCAGCATTGGGACGTATATAGACTGATATATTTTATTTAACTACTACTTTACCCAAGTTACAACACTTTAACGCACACCATCATGATACATTGCACTGCATTACTTACATGATACACTCATTCCAAGACATCGTAATCTCACCTGTTGCATGTAGACACCTACAATGTTGTTGTAGTTAGAGTAATAAACTACCTACAGTGAAACTTCATTTTAACCTACCTACGTGTAAGTTCGTTAAACCATCTCTGTAGCAATGCCTCAGTGATGCTGATGATAATAAGGATGGTTTACCTTTTTTAAACTTAATAGTTTTAGAGAAAATCTAATTCTTCCTTCTTCACTTTCAATAACCATTGAAATTACATTCCTTGTTCATGAACGCGGCAATTACGAAGAATGTAGGTATAATACAATGGGGCAGTAATGTAAAACGCTGTGATTGGATAAAAGTGCCACATGAAATACTTGAATCATTACTTTTCTGGCCCACCACGAATGGCCGCTTCTCGAAATTATTTCAGCGGACGCCACATTTGCGGCTCAGATAAAAATCTGTAAAAGCCCTCTCGCTGCGTTCCCCGACCGCAACTACAATTAACGCTCTCTGGTCTACTTGCAGCTCCTAAAACTGGAATAAATGTCAGCAGATTTTTTGCCAAACGATCTCGATTTTCTTTTGTTGCCGTTTAGCCCGCGGGCATACTGCCCAAACCATAGTGCATAAAATTTGATACCGCCGTTCAATCGCATCGTTTATTTATTTAAAATTTCTAATCTGTACCGTATTCGGTTCTAGGAACGTTATGGCGGGCCGATCTGAATGTTCTTGCAATAAAAATGGGGCTATCTAAAAAATTGCTTTTGGGAGAGCAGTTGGAATAAGTTTTCAGGGGTCGTAAAGTTCGCCTAGAGCGAATATATAAAGTGACGCGGCGCGGCGTGCGCCGGCGTTGGCTGCTCTCCAACGCTACTCTATCGTATCGGCTGCGTGCTCCTAGTCCCGCTATTAACAAATTCTCCACTAGTCTACTTAATATAACCTTGTCGTAATTAAATATGAGGAACGGAGCCTGCGTTCAGCAATAACCAAACCCAATTTATCTAATCTGATTATCATTGTATCGCGTTTTTACAAAGTCAGTTGGTAGACTTTGTACGTACCTAATTTGTTTCTCAAAATTTCAGATCGCTAATTCGGAAGGCGATCTACGAAGTAAAACTTGTTTTTGTATTTATACGACAAATATACAATATGTATTATGTAGTACATATATCTAAATACCTTCTGTTACGTGAGTTACATTGATCAGTTGATTGAAAACTGTTTCGTTTTTTCTCTTTCAATTTACCTTCTATTACATATTTTTACTACAATTTATATACATAGAGCTCACGAAAGCCAATTTCCATACAAATCCTTGCTTGAGTAAACGTTCAAGTTTAACAACTTTGCAGTTCTCCACTCCTAAAATGTTACGTAGTCCCCACTAGTACGGAACAAATGTTATGTCTTATATATAATACATGTACGTTATAGGTACAAAACGCGGAGCTTGGTTGGTTCCGCGGTTTCTTTGCTTTGTACAGTTTTCGTTAGCAGAAGGTAAAAGTCGGTTACACAGAGTGCTTTAGGAAAAAAGCAAAGCGATTATCTCGCAATGTTTACTGTTTTGAACTTCGTATAGCAACTCGCTATGTGAAGTTTTCAATCTCAATGTTTTTATTGCTTAAAATAAGTATCGCAGTGTTGCGATTTTTATAGTTTTTATTAGATTTTTAGATTTTTATAGATATTATAGTTTTTAAATATGATGACCACTTTGGGCTAGTTGGTAGTGCTCCTGCTTACGAGATCAGTAGTCCCGGGTTTGAATCCCAATAATATCTTTTTTTTCTGTGATAAGGTTCAATAATTTGTTTATCATTCAAACTAAACGTACCTACATTAAGTATATAAGTACTTATCGTACCTACTTCATTGTCATCTTTAGTTAACAATTAACATACTTATATTATTTCCTTACACGTATTTCAAAACCTTTTCAATGCAATGTAAAAATGTTATTTATACTACCTACGTGTACAAGATTTGCTAAATAAATGTCGTATGTCATGCAATAGGTTATAGGCTCATAAGACGAGATACGATTATCTTAGCATTGACTTACTTTAGGGTGGTCATTGATTTAATCCAATTGTCCAAGATGTTTGTCCAATGTGTATTTGCATCTCACATTTTGCTTATAGAGTCAGTGAGACGCAATGCACATTGGACAAAGATATACATATTATAATAGACTGGCCACCTAGAACATTTTTCCTGACGTCTGCCTCACCTTCCGCGGGCGCCGGTTTGAGCTGACATGCGCAAACTTATGCTGGGGGATATCTGCTCTATGCCATATAACGCAATGCGAATAAGTTACTGAAAATGAAAATATTGATATTGTTTCAGTGATGGGGCGTAGAGCTGTGAGTGAGCACCGGCATCGGTACCGGCACAGGGCAACGGCAGCGGGCGCTGTAAGCGCGAGGTGCGGCGCGGGCGCGGTCGAGTAGCGCAGCGCGGTGGCGGGTGCGCGCGCGCCGGCGGGGGCGGCGGGGGCGGCGCATGCACGCCACCGGCCACACGGACCGCTCGGGCGGCGGCGGCGGCGGCGGCTCATGGCGCTTGCCGCCGGACGAGACGCTACAGGTCGCCGACCCCAAGTCCGCCAAAGAAGAGGTAAGAAAACCTTTCAGTGCCAGGAACCCAGCAGGTGGGCGCTCTACTCTTAAGGCAGGTTTAGACAGGGTCAGGGACTGACTTCGAATTCGAGACAAGTCAGCGCTGACCCGAGAAATACCCAATGTAAATTGATTTGATGCTAGCACAGCGGTGGGAGATCAGCGCTGACTTGTATATTCGCACACGAATATTTTGAGGTCAGTCGATACTGACTTGTGCACTTATACCCTGTCTAAACCTGCCTTTAGGCGCATCCGTCTCCTTACGGAGTTCCCCATGCTATCGGCTACGGAATCTTTGAAACGGAATGTGTTCACGATGAAGGCGCGAGTGACGATTTGCTCGTAGTACGTAAATCTTGTAGCTCTATGTATCGTGTATTATTGTATGGAATATGTACTCCATACAAGAATACACGAATCCTGCGTTAGTCGTCATGCGATTTCAAGGAAAACTATTTTTAAAAAAGTCACAATTTACATTGTTCCACGTAATCGTGACTTGCTGGCAGTTCCCAAAGCGCGCACTTTGGTGTACAGGAAATCACCTATTATTCGCGCTTTAGATTATCTAAACGCGCTTGTCAGCACCTGACTGCCGTGATTTTGCAAGTTATTGGAAGAATGTAAGAAGTTGTGGATGGACTCTAGGAACTGGTCTTCCTGATACAGGTATTGTTTACCTACTCGGAAGACCCAACCCTGTTGTCATTTTGAACTCGTTTTTTATTTTCAAATTCATCGTTTGTTATTATAAATTTTTGTTTGTACTTAAATAACATCGTATGCATTTCACAGTGCCTTGGTGTCTCACTGTTATACCTACTGTGTAATCTGTTTTTTTGAATAAACAATAAAAATAAAAAAGTAAGTATGTTTGAAAATCACATTCTAATCGAAAGAAGTAAACCTAATTTAATATTTTTTGCAGGAATTATACCCGGGAGATGGTCACAATTGGAAAAGCATCATATTTTCTTTGATGGTCATCGGTTGTGTAATAGCGGGCATCGTTACAGCAATTTATTTACTAGGGTGAGTACTATATTATTACTGTACCGTTTAGACTGCACAATTTCATTAAAAAACTACCTATTCCTTTGACGATGTCTACGACATTTCTACATTGTAGAAGTTTTAATATATGTATACATATACACTTCTCTTAGTCGAATAAGATAATGTAAGATACTTTATAATTCGTAATTTCCGTAGTAAAACGTGCTTCATAAAAAAAGACTAATCTAGAAAGACCATCCACCACAAAAGCCCTGTTTGTTACCTATATCATCACCTGCATAAATTCAACCAAGTCACTCTAACTGCATTTCATATGACTCTACAGCACCACTGCCCCTGCACTCCCTGCGGTTTAGGCATAGTAAGTATAACGTTTGAAAAGTCACTTGAAATACAGTTAGTGACTTTTTTAACTGTAGACAATCAAATCTTACGAATCCCCCGGGTGGTTAGAAGTTCACCACCCCCATTCTGCCCGTGGCCTGACGTAAAAGTCGACTATACCGGAGCAGGGTTGAAGTGTGTTGTGGACAATGGGCTAGCAACCTGTCACTGCGATATCACATTTTGTCGATTTCTGCCCACATTTATGCTATGCGTGGCACTGGAACATAAGTTTATGTGGTCTGCCACCACTTTTGGGAAAAAGCCGTGAAGCGATGTAATCTATGTATGAAATCTTCGACAGCTCATAATTACCCCGTTCCAGGTATGTGGACGAGTTATTATACTGGTCGGGTCGTCGTATGCGGCTGGAACAGTTCCTCCGGGGCGACTTGACCGGGGACCGGCTGCCCACCACGTGGGTCAACTCGCAGCAGCTGGTGTACCAGGGCGACGACGGCGGGCTGCTCGCGCTGAACACCTTCAACAACACGCTGACTGTGCTGGTCACCAATCACACGCTCGTGAGTTTGGCTTGAGCAAGTGCTAGTTACTTTATACCAGGGCGACGACTCTTACTCCACATATATGCAGATTTTCTACGTACCTACATATAAAGCAGTTAGTTAACAGCAGCAGTGACACTTGAACGAATTGCTCAATATGATATGAATAGATAACTATTTGAATGTCAAGGGCATGAGATGTGCTAATATCACTTTGAATAAGTACCTACTTATTTTAGTCTGCGTAGCTACTTTGACTAAATTCAATGGTGTAGACATATTATTACCTACTTTACCTACGAGGAAATGCCGCCAGCATCCTCGGTACAATGCCTCGAGGGCCTTTTTTAGATTTAACTTAGCTTTAATTTAATTTAGTTAATGTTATAGTTATCATCTTGTATATACCTACTTTAGAAAATAAATATTATATAACTTTACCTACCTAGTTAGCGAGGTTAAGCTAACTTACTTGAAAGTAAAAATGTATCTACACTATGATTATTTTCGTGTGTCTGTATTGTAATTATTGTACTCGTCAACTTGTTCTAATTTAAAGTGACAAATTTATTGCGTAAACGTAACATTAAAGCGACGTACCTTGCTAAAGTGCTTTTAACTCAACGATACATTATAGTGTTCTGAATACGCATTAACTGTTACACAATCCCATCTACGTGGCTCGGCGGGTAGTTGCGAGCGGGGCTCCAACCATACGTATTGTTATTATGAACACAACCTGAAAGCCTCCGCTTAAGCTGCTCCACAGCCGAGTGACCGCAACTTGCCACTTTACCGACCGAAAATGCTTTGCGCTTCCCACACGAAAACTCTCTACGACGTAAATAAATAACCCAAAGTTACGCGGCTATTCCCAACAAGACCGAGAAAAAACGATACTCGATTTTTCGTAACCGAAAGCTCAACTTTGTACCTATAATTAACTTGAAACGAACATTGAGTTATCACCTCGATCGACGGCGAGGATCGAAGGTCACTTTGCGACAAGTTTAATAAAAACTCCAAGTTTCCCGCTGAATCTTTCTGAGGAATCTTTCACTGAAGTCTTTAATTTCACTACAGAGGCAGCTGAATGTGCGCGGGTACCAGTGCTCGCCGAACCTACGTTACGTGCTCTTCCAACACAATATCAAGGAGGTACGCACCGCCCGTCTCGTTAAACTTTTAATTGGTTTTTTATAATGTAAACTTGATGATCGTTACAAACTTCAGTACCGCGAACGTACCAATGTCGTTCAATCATCCAATATTTTACAGGTTTATCGGAGGACGTTTACTGCTCACTACACCATTTATGACGTCACAAATGAGTAAGTCGTATTATTTTACTATTCCCGGTTCCTGCACATCTCACGTGTTACGGGCACGATTATGGACCGCCTGGAGTTTACGGTTATATTGCCACGCGGTACCTAAATTCAATTTGGCATTACCAAATCGATTTTCACTAACAGCTCCATCTGATACGTGTATCCAAAAGTTTCTTCCGTTTCCATACAACGGATCAATATCCATTATCCATCCATGTATTTTTTGCTATTTTTGTATTTGAGAATTACTTGTTATAAATTTATAAAATATCTGTGCGGGCCCGGAAGGGGCACGATTCGGCTCCCCATGGAGGAATTTAAAACATCTGCACGATCTCAATTCGTTTCCTTTATAAATTTTTCTCTCAGGTACGTTTGGAATTTTAATAGCAGCTGCGGCATATCTTCACACGCGTGTGTTTTAATATTTAATTTGCCAGGCTGGGTTATGGTGTTAAAAACCGGATGATTCGAGGAGATTAAATCAGTTTAAGTTATTGCGCTGCTTTTTTTGCATGTTGTGTAATTTAGTAAAATATTGTATCTAAATATGAAATCATTCGTATGCCATCTATAATTCTTCACAATATTCGTTGGTACCTACCATATTCTTAAATGTACGCCCTGTATAATATTTACCTTCAAACTAACTTTATCTTGTGAATTTTATATACTTACTTATAATCTTTTAACGAGAGTTCAAAAAGAGATTTACAAGTTCACCGTGTTATTTTCTCTCCGGCAAATCATATCTACTTTGCGAATTTCCTCTTTATTCTCCGGGTGAAGAAATCGATTTGACGATAGATACGTGAATACGATTTCCAATTTATTTGAAATTTTGCGAGCAGAATTTTAATGTGGTTCGAGTCGAGATGCCTGGAATCGGAATGAAGTTGTGCGGCAATACGTTGTTAGTGGCCGGCTGAAACTTGCAGCACTTCTGGGAATTTATAACCCGGTTCAACTTGCTCCTAGCTAACACATGCTAACATGAATATTGCTACAAGCACATGCTCCGAGGTAAAGCTTGACCAGGATTATATTGGGTCAGCCATATGTACCGGAATTTCCTAACTAGATAGGTACTCGGCAAATTATGACCATTGCAATTAACAGTTGCCATTAGGTGCAGTCTCAAAGCAGGCTTTGATTTGTGTTAAATCGACGCAGAAATAAAGTTCATCACGTGTTTCGTGTGTTGTGTGAACATTCGATCATTTCTGTCTGAAAGCTTTACTATTTTGGAATACAATTTTAATTCTACTTAATACTCAAACGTAAAAGTTTGTGAGAATGTTTGTATATATGTTTGCTACTTTTTACAAATTCAAGCCTCGTGCACGTAGGGGTGACGTGTTCTAATTTTGTTCGCATTTGTTATGTTTGTGTTGGATAATTCAAATACCTATGTAATGTCTATTCGAATACGTCAATGGGCTTAATTTAAGGGGCTCCCATACGTCAATGACCTTCGATCTAAATCCCTTAGTTTTCTTATGTTTTTTGTAGCTTATTATATTAACAACTAAGGCTTTAAGCAATATAGTATCTCATATTTTCTTCAAAGCTCATTGTTTTCGAGATATTCGGTATGAAGTTGAACAATTTTAGGCCTATAAACTGGTTATCTGGCCATAACTTTTGTGTTAATCAGTTTAAAATTAAAACCTTAGACACGTTTTAAGAGACGTTATAGACGAACCCAAATATGTAGATTTCGTATATGTTAGATCTTTCACGTGAATATTAGAGATACGAAAAAGTGTTGTTTTAGGCAATGTTTAAAAAAAACATACAAAATAAAGTATTCATTTCTGTCAAAATCCGGTAGACAGAAATAGAGATAAAGGCTTGAAGAAGCGATAGCCGTTTGACTCATAATTCTATCTGTAGTGCAAAAGTAGGAGATACGATTCAAAACATGTCAAAAATCAATGAAAACCTCGGGTAGCCCCTTAAGTTTTTTACCTATAATAAAAACCGGATTAGATCAACATGTCCAACCCACCAGCCACCACATGCCATTGTTTGGCGACGGCCAACGCAGCTGGGACTGGCAGCACGCCGCGTGGCTGGGAACCGAGGGTGCCTTACTGCTGGCCGCCGACAACGAGGTGCTGGCGCGCCCCGGCCCGCCCGCCAAGATCGCGCCGCTGCTCCGCCTCACAGACGACGCCAGTCCCGGCAGGGTCTACAACGGGGTCTCCGATTGGTTGTATCAAGGTTTGTTATTCAATGTTCTACCGAATACGGCTACATTATAAAGACAGCCAATGTCAACAGTTTCGCTAGCCACCACACGGAAATAAGGAATATGGTTTGGGTTATTCGACATTGAGTAGCAATAACAAACCAACAGTATTATTGTTCAACTTATAGCGTAGGTACTAGAAAGGCATGTATATGTAGGTACTCATATCTGCTTTGTCTTGATGGAAGACAACTGAAGATAAACTTTATTCATTTTTAGGGTTCCGTAGTCAACAAGGAACCCTTATAGTTTCGCCATGTCCGTCCGTCTGTCTGTCTGTCCGTCTTCGGCTTAGCTCAGTAACCCTTACAACTAGAAAACTATAATTCGGCGTTGGTATATAAACCAATCACGCTGACAAAACAGTAATACCTATCAAATCCTGACAAAAAAAAATTAAGGGTACCTCTACATGTAAATTGGTGATGTATTTTTTTTCTCGCTAAACCTATAGTGTGGGGTATCGTTGGATAGCTTGTCCAATAATTTACTTTAAAAACAAAATTTAACCGACTTCAATTTAGTACTCCGCCAAGCCACGAGAACATTTCCTATTTTTTTTTTACTTTTTACCACATGAACTGATTTCCGATAGCAAATGCGTTGATTACTTACTATAGAAAAAAACCGAATCGCTGTATGTGGGCCGATAATATTTGAGGACTTCCATCGATTCCCCAAGATCACCACCAGTGGCACTTCATTAGTTCCTATTTCAACGGAATCTTATCAGAACCTGTGACGTGCACTTAAGTACATAATTGAGGAATTCGATAAGTCATCTGTGGTCTTCATCATCAATTCCTCGCCACCAAATCATCTAACTGAATTTTTAAAAAAATGGGACCCACCTGTAAGTATACTTTTATAATAGTATACTTTTTAACAGTACCTTCTCTATACATATATTCGAGGTTGCTAAGTATGTTAGGAGAAACCCGGAGGAGTTCCCTATAGGTAACTCTTAGTCTGCAAGACGGAAACCAGGACTGGCCGTCCCCGCCCACAGGCTCCAAAAGACTGGCAAGTCTCTTGGTGTAATGGGTGCTAAAATGTACAATAAAATACCAGAACCAATCAGAACTTTGGACACCGAAAGGATGTTTTATGCACAAGTTTAAATTATACTGCGCAACACAGGCTTACTACTCTGTGAAGGAGTTCCTAGATGAATGAATATGTCGGGTCGAACACTTCATTAGATGTAAGGAATTGAATTGATTGTATCATTTTATTTTAATTTAATTCTCGGACATCCTAAACCAGATTTTTGTTATTTATTTAAATTAATTTAACGGACAATATATGATTAATACAAAATAAAGACATACCTATACATATATACATACGAACAAAAAAATAATTTTCGAATGCGCTCATCAATGACGGAGTCCTGAAGTAACAAACATTGAGAAAAAAAACAGCCGAATTGAGAACCTCCTCCTTTTTTTGAAATCGGTTAAAAATATTATGGGTTTTCTAAAACTATTTTTCCACTCAGTTATGCGTTTGCGAGATAATGGGACTTAAAGCCCTAATTTTTGTTCGAGTCATGTGTGTGTCCCCCCCCCGCCGGCTAAATGACTACTACTGGGGACGTGAAAAAAATCGTGGCAGTAGTACATATAATAAATTTAAAAGGATAACTATCACAGTTAAGTAGACATAACTTGTTAACTGGTAAGAAATGCACTTAATTTCGGGTGCATATCATTCATGGGTGCAATCATTGGAATTTCAACATTTTACCTAGGTTACTACTTTATTAGGTAAAGTTGCTTTTTCACGGCACGTTATTTTCAATAGAAAAAAACCTTGTCCTTCTGGTGGTCGCGTAACAGGCGAAACGACCCTATACATTGGTGTGTTATAAAAATAATCATATTTACGATTATTTACGAGGGTAAGCTGTAATAAAAACCCCAAAAGCCCCTGTTAAGTTTAATTCTGTGACAGACGGGCAAAACTACGGAACCCTACCCTGCGTGTGGCCCGACACGCACTTGGCCGCTTTTTAATTTGTGAATTTTCTTTTAAACATTTGATTCCCTTTCGGAGCTAGGCACCATAAGGCCCTCTATTCACTCAGCGAATACTACCTTCGTTTTAGCAGATGACAGCATGAATATATGCGACATGGAGTCGTTGTGATATCCCAGTGAATGTAAAAGGCTGCAAGATGAATACTCGTTTGTTACACTGATTAAATGAATCCATTAAATGTACAGAGGAGCTGACGAAAGCCCCCTCCGCGTCATGGGGCTCCGCAGATGGCTCGCTAGTCCTGTACGTCCAGTACGACGACAGCGCCGTGTCGGAGCTGCGGTTCCCGCGCATCGCGCAGGGAATCGGCGGCGCCGGCGCCGCGCGCTCCGGCTTTCTGCTGCCGGCGTACAACAGCTCCATGCCTATGCTCTTCCCGGACCACGTTACTATCCGATATCCTACGGTAAGATATATAAATATAATTGAAGCAGTACGCAAAAATATCACATGACTTAACGCTCTTTTAGCTAATAGTAATAATTTAATAAGTCTCTCCAAAGTTTTAAGACAACAAAATAACAAAAATATCACACTTCCCATCTTCTTTTATTAACTAAGTCACGTATAGGCAAAATTTAGGGACACTAACTTTGAATTACGTCTTTTGTTTGATCCTTTAATATTCACTTCATTTTCAAAAAATAATTAAGATATGTACTTGCTTTTTTTTCAGCCCGGAAGTTCCATTCCGAAAGTATCGTTATGGATAGTAAAAGTTCAAAACTCAACGTCACCGACGAGATGGGAGATCAAGCCGCCAAACACGTTAGATGGAATGTAAGTACCTACTGTCTCTTATTGGTTAGCAAATGAATGTTGAAATATAAGACTTTCTCAAACTCAAACTCAAAATGATATTTATTCAATTACGCCCAGCAACAAGCACTTTCAAATCTTCAGGTAGAAACATAATCTTAAGCTAATTACTTATAGAGTAAATTAAATATAAATAGTAAAATTTATATGAAGTAAACATTTTTATAAATACTAATCTAGAATGTTTCTAGAAAGACAATCTAATGTCAAAAAATAAATAAAACGAGAATAATAAATTGAAAACACAATGTCAAAAATTTCCAAAAGGAATATAAATAAATTATAAATCCAGTCAAAATTAGTCCCAAGAAGTTTTATCATTCATGTAGTCTTGTGTGCTTAATAAGCTTTCGAAATAAGTTTACGTTTCACATAGTTCTTTAATTTATTAATAGAGAACTCAGTTACGTTTCCAGGAAGTTTGTTATAAAACCTTACACAATTACACATGTATGATTTTTTTGGAGCCGAGTGGTGGGCACCGCGAGTTTGTGCTTATTCCTAGTAATAATATTATTTCTCATATTCATACATCATAATGTTGATTTAGTCACCAACACATCAGCGAAGCGGATTTGGCAACCGTCATTGAATATAACTTTCAGATATACATTTTGCTGCTAAACTGCTATAGGAAAAGTTTTTCGAAGTCATTGAAAAGTCTAGCCAAGTTTACCACGTCTATTTTATTTTTTTCAGGGAATATTACCTCATATCAGCCCAGTGGGTGGGCAAGGAGAACTCTCACGTTGGGGTTGTCTGGATAAACCGAGCGCAAAATTTAACCGTTTATAGCAGCTGCTATGCACCCAACTGGACCTGCATGGAGGTGATTATATGTATAGCTTTATTTAGCAGCAGTTAGCAGCGATACTTTAGCATGTGAGGTAGTGAGGGTTTGTTTTAAACTATGGTCGTAAAGAAAACGAGCTACTGCCGCTGCGGCCGCCTCCATCCGCACCAAGCGGCGGAATACAAAGGGGATTGGCACGTAAAGTTCGCTATGCCACCACTGCGAAACGATTCAAAATAATTGTGTGCAATCATATTTGACCTTATTGAAGTGGGTGAGCCGTTTCAATATTGATACTTGCTCGTATTATGATAAGTTTCCAACTATTTCCATTTAACAGAGCATAGTAGAGTAGTAGTGTTCTTTAAAGGAACTACTTACAAATCCATTACACAAATCATACTTACAGGCTAGCTCTCAATACGTTTCAAAGTTACGGTTATAGTTGCGGTGCGGAATTGCAATTTGAAGTGGAATTTTCCGAGCGCAACTTGTGGAGTCGCGAAAATGTGGACTTCCGGAAAATCGTTTATAATTGAATCTGATCACGCCATCAAATAAGAAAAACACCGTTTTTATTTAAAACAGTTTTTTTACACCAGACACGTAAACCACGTTTAAGTATCTCTACCATATAGTTTATATATAGTTTTATTATAGTTTTGTATATTGTTATGTATGTTAGTACGTAAGGTATTTGTAAATATGGGCCGGGCCTTGTTGCCTGACTTAAACAAATAAACAAAAATTAGATAAATAAATGTGTAGTCTTGACACCGTGACAATAAGAGGTAGAAAGTTACGGTACCTACTTATTTCAGTTGTTTAATCTCTACATTTGCTGTTAATAAAAAAGGATTCACTCAGTTACAACAAAATATCCATGAAATAGGTACGTAAAGGCTACTCGTATTTTATGGTGCCCAATTCTAAGAGAGTTGACTGAAAAAGTCACAACCGCTGTCTGCAGTTTTTTTCGAAGCTTGGGACTTAATATAGCTGTTATGAATCTTAATACAATTTCTCTAAAACGTTAATATTTGTAAGATGACAGACGAACCAACTATTGAGAGATTACATATTCCAACGTCTCGGTGTTTGAAGAAGAAAAAGTTATTTATAAATAGCACTTTAAAAGGAACATAGAAATAAAGTGGTTATTCCTACAGATTAGGTGCTAATTATGACACTCACTCAGCATGTTGTCACGGAAAACGTGACGCTGATTTTAAGCGAGCACCCCACTTAATAACTAGCACGAAGTTGAACGAGTGCAAGCAGAGTTAGTTTAGCGTTAAGTTTTGACTTGGGTGCATTGTGCTCTTACTATTTCAGACCCATTCAGAAAAGGCGACAGAGGAGCCGTGGCTCGAGGTGCACCAGCAGCCCGTGTACTCCGAGGACGGGAGCGCGTTCCTCCTGCTAGCGGGCGTGCAAGAGGGCGGCGGGCAGTACTACACCCACATCAAGCACGTCGACGTGCTGCGTCAGCGGCTCGCGGTGCTCAGCCACGGGCGCGTGGAGGTCGCCGAGATACTCGCGTGGGACGAGATCAACCACTTAGTCTATTATTTAGGTAAGCTCCCAAGTGCTGCGACTCCAGCGCTGTTATTCGCTACGCGTTAATGCGGCTCACCCCGGCGGTCGCCCGTCATAAAACTAGACCTCTACCTACGCTTAGTTACTACGCACCGCGGTGTCAAGATATATTTGTGAGTGAGCGTTGAGGTGAGCTTAAAACAAGTTACAGAATAGGGGGGCTGCTGTCGTAATAATATAAGGCGATGCCCCTAGGTTCTAAGACCTAGAATGAATCTATTCAGTCATGTCTTTGAATTTGAAATACAGAGAGACTTAAGTAGGAATAGCCCTATAACAAACTGGCTCGCATAAAGTTGTTTTTACTATATGATTATATATAATAGGTATGAAATTAAGAAATATAATTACCTACTTAATTTTAACTGATTTGTCCGATCTCACACAAAAGATTCGAAGAAGCGTTCAAACGCATGTATACCTACACACTGAGTCGTTAAATTCAAAACACATAATCAGGCGCACGGCTAAACACATTCACGAACACAACCACCAAAGCTCTTCCTTCTATTTAATTACATTTATACAGGGTTCAATTCAAGAAGATGCACAGTACTTAAATTCAATCTACGTTACGTACAATATACAAACTACTACGCCTTTATAAAGGAGTTGGCTCGTGGACTGAACGATCCAAGTAATCCACGTTAATCACCTGACCCCGATCACCCAGGGGTCGAATTATTAGCGGAAATTATATGCAACTAGGAAAAAATTAGAATGCTCGGTTGTGGCGCTCCGTCAGACACTACCGCGTCACGCTCGCTTCGCTCGCTCGGCTGGCGTGCTGTAGGGTCACAGTTCACCTAACAACCTAACCGTTTTTTTCGTGGGGAATCAGGCTAGGGGATTTACGTGGACAACAGCGAACGATAAATCATTACAGATTAAAATTAAAAGATGTAATCAATAATCAATTAAATTGTTATGCTTAACGCTTCGTGCCTCGTATACAGTAGCTACAATAATTATATGTATATGTATTCATTGGCCAGATCAAGCTAAAAACCGCGATCAGTGGAAAAAGAGGGGGGAGGCCTTTGCCCAGCAGTGGGACACATCAGGCTCTATATAATAATAATAATAATATGTATTAATTATCCTAACGAATTTTTAACGAATATTTTCTGTCAGGTACAGAAAAAGAACAGTCTTACATACCTAAGCTACAACCTGACATGCTGAAGGAAGCAAATCAAATTAAGTATTCAGATTGCACTGTGTGATCCCATCGTGAAAATAATTATCCTAAAATCATTAACACTACCTAAAAAAATACTAACAGAACTTCTCCTATTATTAGCTTTATGATAGAAAATATACGCATGTTAGTCACCCCCTCGACGGGTATGTTGGAAGAAATCTGGAGAGTCAGGAATTATTGGAGGGTAAAGGATCGATAACGCCACATAAAAAAAGATCTAATCCATTATGTAAGCACTGCCTATTCGTCGCAATGTGGTTGATCCTTGATAGTCATTGTAAGTTACTCTGAGTGTGCCTGTTTTCTCATTTTCCCTCATATTCAAGAGTTTTCTTCAAAATAAACCACCAATAAACGTAAATTAATTATATTAATTCACACGTATAGGTAGCGGAGAGAGACCCGGCCAGAGGCACGTATACGTAGTCCAAGATCCGGGCTATGGCGGGGGCAGCAACTCAGTGCGGGCACGAGCCGAACGCGAGGAGCCTCGTTGCCTGACGTGCGAGCTGGCAGTGTGGCCTGTGCGACTCCACTACGCCAACTGCTCGTACTGGTCGGCGGCCTTCGCCCCGCCCAAGCCGAGCGTCGGGATCACGCATTATGTGCTCGAGTGCGGCGGCCCTGGACCGCCTTTGGCTGGTCTTCATGATGCGCAAACTCATAAGCTAGAGAGAATATTATATGACACGAGGCCTTATAAGTGAGTATTTTTTCATATTGTTTTCGCTTATTCATGGCAAACTAACATAAACTGCCGATGTTGTTGAGGCCTAGCCTTGTCCAGTCCCGAGTCTTGAAAACATCCTACAGTGCAATAGTGAACAGTTTTGGAGAAATAAGATCTCCTTGCCTAAATCCTCGCTGCAGCGGAATAGGTTTCGAGTTCCGGTGTGAAGTCGGACTGACAAGTAGTAGCGTTCTCGTACAAACACTTCAGTACTTCGATATAGCGGTAGCCATATTGGCACCGCTGGTGAGACTGTAGTACAGCCCAGGTTTCGATCGATCTCTATAACCTGCCCCTAAGGTAACGGCGCCTATTACCGTGGTACTTAAGGTAGTTTTCAAATGATTATAAAAAATGATGGGTATGAAAGCTCCTTAACGTCCTAGATTTTTTATTTTATTTAATAGTGTTTATTGAACTTTCAGAGTCGTAACTTTTTGAACCAAGTTTAGTTTATTATATTTGATAAAATAATTATTGAAACCACAAAAGGACAGTCTTCTATTACCGTGGTAATGGATAGGATGTGATTCTATTACCGCGAATTAAGCTAACTTACCGAGGGCAGAAAAACCAGCAATTTTCTACCATTGGTTATAGTGACCTTACACAATTACTCACCCAATATCGAGAGTTCAAATAATGTATGTATGTATGTAAGCACTTTATTGTACACAATAACAGGTTAAGGAATATACATGTCACACAATAGATCAAAGTACAAAGGCGAACTTATCCCTATAAGTCCCTTGTCTTATTCATGACTTTGGTTCCGTACATTATTATTATTATTATTATATGTACATCAAGGTTTTTTGGGAAACAAAATAAAACGTTAAGCTATAAAAAGATGAGAACCCTTTGCCCAGCGGTGGGACACCAAATAGGCTATATAACAAAAAAACAACAAATTATGCCAACTGGTTATAAGAATAAAGCTACTACTTACATACATAGCAGGTAAAGCCTACCTTTTATTATTAAAATCACACTACACGTTACATTACATACAGTATAGATTCGGTATTTTGTATTCAAAGAATAAATAAATCGGCGCTGCACTTGTAAAATCCGCTATGTAAAAAACCTTAACTTTTCAGGAGACACAAAAAACATGTTAATTCAGTAAACGGAGTCAAAACTTTACAATTAAGTATGCCGAAAATTTCATTTGTTATTGAGACTGTATAATAATAATAATAGATAATAATAGTACCTAGACCTGGCTCACGAGGTAACCGCCATGTGGGATGTTGATTCGACGAACATCGTCCCGATAGTCGTTTCGGCGAACGGTTTGATAGCGAAGAGTCTCGACCGTCACCTAAAGAGACTCTCGCTAGATGGCTGGATCAAGGGTCAGATACAGAAGGCGGTACTCTTGGATACTGCGCGAATAGTCAGGAGGTTCCTGTCTCTGTCGCCCTGACCACCGGCAGCTTAGGCCCCGCCTCGCTGCCGGCGGTAACCTAGGTTAGGTTTTTATAATGGTTTTATGTTTTATATGTATACTTTTATATTTTACTTTTTATATAATTATTGTAAAAACCTAGCCTGAGTTGAAGATTAAATGAAGAGTATAATAATATATTCTTTATTGCACCACAACATAAGAAAAACATGTATCAGGTAAATCGTGGTTTAAATAAATTCACTTATTATTCTAGGACATGCAATTTTTTATGTATATTTTTGGCACACGAGGTATTTTATATGTGTCATTTAAGAGCGCTATGTGTCATTTTGGTACTTGACGGATTATTTCTCCTGTGAAGTTCTATTAATGTACAGTCTCATGTAGCACTTATCGGCTTTTATTACCTACTCACGGAGTTGAATAAGAAAATAGATACTTTGTCGATATTTGTAGTAATAAACGCATAAAATGTATGTGTTTTAGTCAATAATTTAAATATTTCTTATGACCCACAGGTGGTTTTTCCAAGTTGCGATTAATTCCATTCGTATGTTTTTCCACTTTTTTTCTCTCTTTAGCTTCTTTTTACTCGCAGTGTCGGTGCAGGCTCGTTGAGAGATAAGTAACTGTTGTTCAGTTTCTTCCTACTATAGAGTTGTAATTGCCGATACTTATGAATGATAAAAAACATGTGGATGTAGGTATAACACGCCCAACCACCAAAATGAGAAGTCCAACACCATTTACCTTTGTATGTGTTATGGTGCCCGGGTGCCTCGCAAACTTTTAAAATGGATCGTACATTACGGTTACCAACTTAGTATTTTCAAATGAATACTGTGTCACTACTCACTCGCTCCTGCACCCCTATGCATTCCTAGTTACAGTAGGATAATTTCTTTACTCAATCTATTTTCGACCAGTCATACCTACAGTGTACGAGATTTGGGACTGGTCTTTGGACAGTTCCAATATGATGTAAAGAGTGATGTGGCTAGAGTAAATCGATTGTCATAATATCCGATTACGATTGATGATGGCTAATAAAAGGAATCGATTGATTACTGTGTAATAATTATTTTTAGGAAATCAAATAGAGAGCCTATACACTATCGTCTGCTAACACAAGTGACCTGTAAGTAAAGAGAGAGACTGATAGTGCGAGAAAAATTGAGAGGGCTCGCGCGCCGTGCAGAAATCAATGCCATATTTTGAAAGGCAACATTTTGCACAATCAAATATGTCGGTTTCGATCGATGTGATTTTATTTCGTAGTATCGTAACAGTAATTAAATAATACATTGTTATTTTCCTATTCACAATTATTTGATTCATATCGATTTATTTCTAAATTGACAGACTCCAAACGATTAAAGCAGTATATCACTAAATTTAAAAATAAAAAGTCGTAGGTCGTTGCATACCGAGTTTTCAATGCTAATTTCTATACAAATAAGCTGTAAAAAAATATGACAATAATTTTATAAGTGCTAAAAAGAGCGTGCATGGAGATTAAACTTTGTTTTGTAACTCGGAAGCTATTGAAACTTTTTTTATTATTTCGATGAGCAGTGCCAATTTACGTTATATGGGTGTCGCGATGTGTCAAAAGACCAGTTCCAAATCTCGAACACTGTAAAAATAAATGGGTACGTGTTAGATATGCGCTCCTAGTACAATGACCGGACCTAGTTGAAACTCAATGCTTCTCTTTTACCCGCTCATTACCTCACGCTCTCACACATAGGATCTCTCCTACACCACAGATTATATAATAGTTCTACGAACAGATACTCAAGTCCGAATAAAAATGCCAATACCTACTGCTTTAAGTGCCTACGAAATTTAACAATGGAGCGACCTTGAACGCGCGGGTCGTTGCCCGCATGCGCCGGCCAATCGACGCTAGGGTTGACACCGCTTAGAAATGATTTTGTAAATAATAGTTGAGTGAAATATAAAACGGTTTACTTTTTAAATTATTTTACAAAACAAATTTCTATTATAATGTGTAAGTACACTATGGTGAAGCAATTGTCCCATTTTTACCCTTTGGGTACGGAACCCTAACAAGTAAATAGGTATATATAAATATCCCGAGATACTGCCAGTATCTGAACTGCATAGTCACCTACATACATACATACAAGCATATCAACCGCCATGTTACCTATCGCTCACCCTGTCTATGGTTACGTTACGACATTACGACAGTTTGAATGTAGGTACTTATTATTATTAATCTACTACCACATATTACGAAACGAAACCTTTTGTGTAGGTAAGTAACTTAATTTAAATATATCCGGACGACAGTACGAAATAAAGTTTGTTAGGTACCTATCTTCGTTATTTATAGCGTAAGCATATGAATAACGTAATAGTTTAAAAGTAGCATTACAAACATGAAAGTATACACTAGGCATAATTAGTTTTAATGTATTGTTTTAAAATATTCTTATTAGGGGAAGCAGGGGTAATACCAGTCGCCGGGTAATGCCGCTCACCTAAATAACTGGTTAAAACTAGCACCTACACTGGCACCGTGCGGGCGGAAGGGAGCGGGGAGTTGCGATTGAGCCGGTCGCCACAGGTCCCGCCAGTCCAGTCGAAACATTTAAAAAAAAAATTAAAATTTGAACTGTTTATTTCAATAAAAGATAGGGGTTAAATTACATTCTTAACTACTAATCTTAATTTTAAAAGATTTTTTGAGTTAAGGAGCCTGCCTTAAAACTATCTTTACTGTTTACGACTTAATTTTAACAGCAGCAGTTACAAGCGGCGAACGCGGCAGAAACATTACAGTGATGTGTGCTATGAGTGCAGCTGGCAACTTCATACCACCAATGTTTATTTATCCTAGACAGCGAATGACACCGTTGTTAGAAAAGGATGGACCACCTGGTGCTATATATACTTGTTCTAAAAATGGTTGGATTAATGAAGAGTTGTTTGTTGACTGGCTGAAACACTTTGCTGCGCATGCTAAACCCACGCAAGAACACCCTATCCTACTAATACTTGATAACCACAGTAGCCATATCTCACTGCCGGCTTACAATTTTTGCAGAGATAATCACATTGTAATGCTTTCCATTCCGCCACACACCTCTCATAGGACTCAACCTCTTGATGTTTCTTTTTATGGGCCGCTGAAGACTGCTTACAGGCATGAGTGTAATAGACACATGAAGACTCATTTGATGGCTAAAATAACTCCGTATGATGTTGCAGCTTTATTCAACAAAGCCTATGCACAAGTTGCTAATATAAGTAAGGGAGTGGCTGGCTTTCGAGCGACTGGAATATATCCTTTGGATCCTAATGTTTTTACAGAGCAAGACTTCTTAGCGGCATTATTGATGAATGAAAACTCTGACCAACCACTTCAGGCTGTTGAAGATACTACAATCGAAAATCCTGTCCCAGCCCAGACACCTGACATGACAATGAATATAAGAACCTGACATGACAATCAATATAAGACCAGTTACTCCAGATCTACCTCCATCCATGGCTACCCGACCTATCGCAGTGCAGTCTCCTGTTCCTGGCCCGTCAAATGACCCTCAGTATCGCTATGTATCACCTGTTTCTGAGTTACAATCACCCGCTCTTGATACTGTGCAGTTTGCTGATATAGCAACGACCCCTAGAATCCAGTCATCGTTACCACCTCAAATAAGAACTAGAAAACAACACGCTACTGTGCTAACGTCTACGCCATTAAAAGCTGTCTTAGAAGAAAAAGCAAATAAAAGAAATACTAAGAAGAATATATCAAAGGAAGGACATACGAAACAGAACAATAAGGGGGGTAAGAATAAAATACAGGATCCTAACAAGACGACAAAAGCAACCAAGACTAATAATAAAAAAACCAAGAATATTACGAACAAAAAAACAGATACAGGCAAAAAAGTCAATGGAAAAAAAGGCTACAGACGTAAAGTCTTACAAGAAACTTCATCTGAGTCTGATAGTGACTCAAATGTTATAATGTGCGACGACAACAGTGATGATGAAATGGATGATGAAGGTAACACCCAGAACTTGTGCACTATATGCAAGGAATTTGGGCAAGATAATGAGATGTGGTATCGCTGCACCATATGTAGTCTGTGGACCCATGCTATGTGCTCAGGGTGGGATTCGGCAGAGGGGTACATATGCGATTTCTGTTCCTAATTTTTTTAATAATATAAATTGTTGATTTTACCAAAAAAGTTTCTAGTTATCACGGGTAATTTATAAATAACTATAACAAGCAATGTTAATGTTATTATTAAAGGCTGATTTATTGCTGTTAATTAACAAAAGTTGATCACAATTATTTTATTCAGGCTAATGTCGGTTTGAGCGTCATAACCCCATTACCTGAACGGCATTACCCATAGCCGGGGGTAATGACGTTAAAAGAGGTTTTTTGTTTCGTTCTTATATTTTCTTGGCTAGAAGATATAGCAATGTTTTATTTTTTCTTTTCAATTACTGAATAAGCAAGCTGATGATATAGTTGATTTTCTTTTAATAAACGTTGAAATTTGGAAAAATATTGGCATTTTCCCTTAAGTGAACGCAATTCCCCCTGCTTCCCCTACGTGTTTCATCCTCGCGAGTGAATTCCAGCCCTTCCAAAAAGTCACAAGTCCCTATAGCAACAACGATGTATACGCCCTTTCTTAAGCTGCAGTGCGAATCTTACTAAGTAAACTATTATACCAGTTGCTGTTATACAGGGATAAACATAAACATTAAATCTACGAAAACAACTAAATAATTTGGACATCATGGCAGTGGCGATGTAAAGTTGTCTACAAATTAATTACGTATTTGAAATAGGTATTAAGCTGCAAACGCACAGAGAGCGGTGGCGGAGCGGCGCGGCGCGGTGCGGAGGCGGTACCGGTTGTTATGTTCGAGCTAATACGAAAGAGTCCTCACAGAAAACCGCGTCGCGCCGCGCCGCTCTGTGCGGATCATTTCATATTAGCTCGAACATTACAACCGGTACCGCCTCCGCGCCGCTCCGCCACCGCTGTCAGTGCGTTTCGGCCTTTAAAGATTCAATGTTCCGTATTAATTAGTACTTAGGTAACTATATAAATTAAATAGGTAGGTAAGTTACTAATCTGTCATCGTCAGTCGGCAGAGAAAAAAGGATAAATGTCTATTTGTTTTATTGTTGTCACACCCCACAACGCTGACGCTGCAGTGAACCGAATTTATTCGCAACGAAGTCATTTTCAATACCTAACTGTGCGCATAAGCAGCGTCCGGCCGTGAGCGAGTGTGCCAACCAACTGGCTGAATGTACCGACCTCGGTTTCCAAAGTGTAGGTATATATCTTAGTTCCCACGGTGCAGTTAAGTAGCACTGCCTACACTTAAAATTACACGATACATTAAAATACACAAAACAAGGTACTTCTGATATTTACATCAATCTATATGTTCCTGGTCACATATGTGCAATCAACGCGCTATAAAAAATCAACTAAAGTTCTTGCAACAACCAGCTCCATATTATGCACCCCTAGTACCGTGCGTCATAAATTTTGCAAATCACACGGTATAATTTATCTACGCACATATCATTAGTGCTCTAAAATGCGTTCAAAAACCGTAGGAAATGACCAGCATTACTACAACCGATTTTACTATGAGAACTTTCTTGTCTGTGGTAGTAGGTAAAATCTGTACTGTACATTACAGTACAGATTTTTGATAAATTTGTATCGTTATGAGTTTAAATTTGGAACAGCTGTCAAAACTCAAGTGGGTCTCTATTCTAGTATCCATAGATATTAAAACAGTTATCGATACGAAACGTCAATTCAGTACGTTTTTTAATACAAACCGTACGACATTTGATCTCGAGTGATATGAGTATAGGGACTTCATTCGTTTGTCTATGATTTTAAAAAAACCATTCGTCATGACGGATGATCGAATTGCCGCCATTGTTGTTGTCATTTTATTGTTGGTTTTTTGCTGTTACTTACAGTAGTAAGTAGTAGTAGTACCTAGTAGCTTATGATATGTGTGTAGATAAAGTAGTGTATGCAACTGTACATACTCGTAATTAGGCCTTAAAACACTCGTGTGATCCTATTATGAAACTCGCTGACGCTCGTTTCATAAAACTACACTCCTATTTTAAGGCCTCTCATTATGGATCAGTCGCATAAACTACTATTATCATCCACTCCATCCATAGGCAAAATAGTTTTTACGTCACACCTGGTCATAATGCGAGTTTTACTGCACGGTGCGCGTACAGGAAAACTCGCATTATGGCCAAGTGAAGACGTAAAATTTTGTACTCAACGCGGGCGTTAATTCGTAAAGCCCCAGAGCGCATATTTATGGCCCTCACTTTCGGTTCGGGCCACAAACACCTGCGATCTGGGGCATTCACGAATTCACCGCCCTAGTTACGTAATGTACTATTACGTCACACCTGGCCATAATGCGAGTTTTCCTGCACGCTGCGCGTACGGTAAAACTCGCATTGTGGCCAGATGAAGACGTAAAACTGTGTACTCAACACGGGCGGTAATTCGTAAAGCCCCAGAGCGCATATTTATGGCCCTCACCTTCGGTTCGGGCCACATACACCTGCTGCGATCTGGGGCATTCACGAATTCACCGCCCTAGTTACGTAATGTACTAATTCTCAAACATGCAATGAAATGCCGTCGTTACGTGCGTCATAACAGGCTTCGAAGTATCACTTTTCGGGCGGAACAATTCGAGAGAACTGTAAAGCAATTTCATACAAAATTGAAGGCCTAGGCCGGGAAGTAATGTTTTTTTTAATTTTAAACTAAATATATCGTCTGTGTTCATGAACAGGCTAAACAGCTGAAATATATATTTTTTTTTTCTAGTGGCTGAATAGTTATTGGACCAAAATTTATCCGCGGTAATGCCTATTACACGCGAACTGATTTAAGAATAGAAATCTGTATGATTCAATGTGTTGATGAATAAATTTAAAATATTGTCTATTTGTTAGTCACCAGAGACCATAGACAATATTTAAATTCCTCTGCATTTATTTTATTTATATCCTCTGCATTTATTTTAATTATTATAGAAATTAAGATTCTCATTATCAGTTTGTGTATAATGGCCCTAATAGGGTCTATTCGAGTGGTAATACGTAAGGACGACTACCGTAAAAAAAACATTATGGAGGGATTGGAGGGAAAATGAAAAGTCTTTTGTCGTGTAGGTGGATTTTATATTTGTGGTTGATATTTATAAATAAAATTTCAAAATGAGTTCCGATGATAACAGCGACGAAGAAACTAATTGTACTCCGCGGGAATTGAGGGCGGAGGCCGAATTAGCCATGAATAACTTGTTGCCGCCAAAATCGAAGGACAAGTACATAAATACAGGTTGGTTTTTTGAGTGGTGATATTTCTTATTTCATTGCATATGATTGAGTAAAGCACTATACATGCCTAGCCATGAAAAGGGCTTGCCGGCTTCGTATTATACCTACTCACCCGGCAAGCCCTTCTTTCCCGGCGGCTGCAGTAATGTACTACCTATTATGACCAGAGCGAGCAACGGCTTAAATGAGGTGTTTCAGAGGTTTGACGACCTGGACCTATTCAGTGCAAGTGTTCCTTTAGTAAGACTACGCTTATCTCGACAATTTTTCGGTAGAGGTAGGGAAATGGTTTAGGCAGGTAACTCTTTTTAGTCTATTTAGAAATAAGTACTTAAATTATCTAGCCGTGTCAAGACGCAAAAGCGCTGTATTTTCGTTTGGTTTTTGCTCACTTATTTTTTACATACCTATTCATCACGCTATCGGTGAGGATCTGTTATTAGCTCACTGTCACTACTGTTTTAAGCTACTGTGTAGTATTTAAGCTGATGATCTTCCTATATAAATAATTAAATAACTTTTTGTAGGAAGATAGGCAGTGGCATTCCATGATGGAATGTCGTAACATAGTAGTGTATGCACTTGTGAGGAAGGTCACGTAATGGACTTTGAACACGATCTGGTTTTAAGGTTATAACAAACCTATTATTATACCTATATTGACTTGTAAAATATTGAGTGTAGGTAAATAGTGTAAATATTGCGTGCGTACCTACAGACGCACTGGCGGAGATGGAGAGCATGTGGGCTCAATCGCTTACATATTTCGTTATCAAAGACAAAAAAGTATAAAATAAATGAATAGTTTAAAAAACACTAGAAAAACACGCTTTTATAAATGCACGTAAAAACCAAAAATAAATTATGGATCGTTCAAGTTGTCTCTATTTCTGGGCTGAAGTGTAAGCTATGTGCTTTTAATTATAATATTTGATTGTAAAAGCGCGGGGCGCTGGAACAGGAAAGACTTTCTTGTAAACAAATACCTACTAATACTAACTTCCTGGCGGAAGCTGCATGAGGTCGCACAAAAAGTCTTAGGCACTTAAGTTCACTTGTAATACATTCAAGAATAGTGAGTGCCCCTTCGAGCCTTCGGCCCGCAATATTATATAATATGTACCGCAAGCTCAAGTAGAGGCCGCTTGCGGTCTTTAGAAAAAGCGCAGAGTTCCGCGTTCAGCCTCGCTTGTAATAGGTACACTTGAAAGAACGAAAGACACATTTTTTTCCTGACAAAACACAAGACAATACAGACAATGACATTAAACTTTCGCATTTTGCCACGAAATGGTCACAACTCTGCGTAATGCTGGCAGAGTCAGCGCTGGCCTTGCGTTGTGACTATACTCTTTCGAGGATTTTGTGTTATGCATTTGTTTACCAGGCGCCATACATAATAGAGGAGGTAAATCACACACGCAGGTGCCCAAATTCGTGTAATTGCGATGGCAATTCCCAAAAATGGGCGCGGTTAATCAATGGCGGTCTATCTGCGCGCGCGCTTATTGGCTGATACCTAATAATAAAATGTCCACTATACCTACCTCGATTTTGTACAGTACCAGGGCTGCAGGAACATAAGTAGTTCAAATATAGGATATAGGTTTGGACGCCGCCGGGCGGATTCGAATTCCCAAAAATGGGTGGGGCTAGACATCCAATAGCGTTGTAGTGGGCGTGGTTAATCAATGACGGTCTATCTGCACGCGCGCTTATTGGCTGATGAAAATAAAATGGCCACTATACCTCGATGTTGTACACTGTACTGTGAGTACCAGCACGGCAGCAGGAGGATGAGTAGTTCAATTATAGGATTTTGAGTTTGAATAAACATGAGATATTCTTGTTACTTGTGCACTCCTATTTTTAAACGGTTTTAATTAGCTTGACCCCGTATCCCGTATGGTATGGCTATTTTGGAATTTTCCGAAGGCTTTTTCAACCACTCTTACTGAACCGATTCTTGAGAAAATTCGCACACATGCACATTGTGTTTCCGTGACAATACAACATTATGATAATTTGATAGGGGGTCTGATGATGAAGACAGGAGGTGGATAGTGGGACTCTTCTTGTTTGGGCTCATTTGGTTGGTATTGACGAATCCTATCTGGGGGCACGGCAGTTCCCCCGCCAAGACGAGCCTAGCGAAGCGCAAGGGCATTTTAGCCAAGATGTAGAATTAGAAGAGCGTGACAGGAAGCTTGGCGCTACTTATGATCTGATATCTTTTTCTCGAAAATGCCGTCCTATAGACGGCCAGGAGCAACACTGGTGTGAGCTGCTCAGGAGTGTCGTGAGGTGGTGCTGCGCGTTCTACGAAGTACGGCTTTATACCCTTTAACACTTCCACCCCTGGAGCATTTAGCTCTGTCGACTCCTCTCTGGCCAATGAAGGCAAGCTAGAGCTGAGAGTCCTGCATGCCCCCTTGGGGTGCCACTACGACCGACGAAGACACGCCGGATACGAAGGCCCTGACCGACTCTCGGGAGCACTCGGGTCCGCGGGGTCGTTACTCCCCAACAGCTCGCCACAAGCTGCCCTGCGGCCTTATTATTATTTAAGTTTTGAAATGCCGGATAAAAAGCGTGTATTACATATAAAAAAGATAAAGCATAAAGAAGCAAATTGCCGCCTTAACTATTACAGTGGTATGCCACGGTATTAGTTTCAACAACTAAAAATTGCGTCTATCACTGCTGTATTTTATATTCCATGTTAAATGCATTTCCAGGCCAAAAAAATATAAAGACTACTCCACAAGTCGTGCAGAAAACTATAAATAACCATTTAAAATCCGTAGCATTTTTCCATTTGTCATAGCTATTACATGAAAAAATAAATAGGATTCGGGTATATACTTACCAGTGTTTGTATCACACAACCTCTTCCTACGCCGCCGTCAGGGAAACTAACGAATTGCGAGCTTGCTATTTCATTCATACACATTTGCGAAAACAGGACCGTTAGTCAAGTAAATTAGGCTTCATTTGTGTAAAATATGTTTTATTGTAAATCGAACGGTTTGCTTTTAAATTAAGTAGGTATTTTGAAATGCCGCGGTAATGGTAGCCGAATTTGATACCCCCGTAATAGGCGCCGTTACCTTATAGTCTTATGTATATCCCGACGGAGCGCATGGATTTTCTCTATGGTAATAAAGCCTCTTCGGAAACCGGCTTGTCCGGGAGGCTGGAAGTCATCTAGTCTGCGTACGAAACGATTTGTAACGACTCTAGAAAACAGCTTATATTAGACATGGCTCAGAAGTGACATGGTTCCGTAGTTCTTCAGCAGGGTGTTGTCACCCTTTTTGAAGAGCAGCACCACCACCCCTCTGTTCCATGCCTTTGGCGTTCTCCCTTCCAGTAAGACCAAATCGAAGAACTTCTGAAGGGCCGTAAGGACTGGTCTTCTACCCGCCTTCAAGTGTTTGGCTGTTATTCTGTCTTCACCTGGTGCCTTGTTGTACTTGAGCTGTTGATGAGTTATTATAACCTCGCACAGGCTGATGTCCATCTGGACTATTAATAAGTATTTGATGGTAATACTAAACAGCTTTGTAGTCGCTGATGTTACAGTAGAATCTTATTCAGCACATGAAATGCACGTTCCAGATCAGTACGGTTACGCGAGTTGGCGATGCCGACGCGGCGCTCGTTCGACGTGCAACTGGGCAGCGGCTCCAGGGCGCGCGTGCAGCTGCTGCTGCCGCCGTCCTGGCGCGAGGAGCTGCGCGACGCTGCCTTCCCGGTGCTTGTGCAAGTGTAAGTTCTCTATCCATTCACCAAATAATAAGTTGGCGATAGTTCAACGTGCAGTTCTACCGCCGTCCTGGTGCAGTGAGTGTTCCCCGAACTATGAGTACCTCCTGCCAACTGGTAGGTTACAAGTGAATATTAAATTGCCTTTTTTCTTTGAAGTACAAGTACCTACGTTGTTGTGAAAACTCTGAAAAACAGCCATTTTTTTTAATCCAACGACGGTGGCAAACAAGTGTGTATGTTGACAGCTGAAAGAACAAGTTTCCTCGCTCTCAACACAACGCATCCGCGGGAGCTCTGGCGACCTTGCTCACCTCCAGGAACACATCACTACTACAGAGCAAGTAGTATATAGTGTTATTATGGCTGTGGTCTTCTGCAAGGCATAGGTACTTCCCCAGTAGACGACTGCCCCAATAGGTGAGCTTCCCGAGCTTGCTCCCTGTTGTCCAATAGACGAGCTCCTACTTAAGAAGATTGGTGGCCACAGTTGGTGTAGTCGGAATATCTTGTTGTATTACAGGAACGGCAGGCCGGGCAGCCAGCAGGTGTCGGAGCGGTTCGTCGTGGACTGGGGCACGTACATGTCGTCGCGGAACGACGTGGTGTACGTGAAGCTGGACGTGGCGGGCGCGCGCGGGCTGCCGCGGGCCCTGCTGCGTGGACGCATCGGCGGCGTCGAGGTGGCTGATCAGTTGGCTGTTATTAGGTAATGTTTCTTGTAACGTGTTCTTTTTCAAGTTAGAACCTAGGTACAATTATTTACTTTACGTCACACCTGGCCATAATGCGAGTTTTACTACACGCTGCGCGTACGGGAAAACGCGCATTGTGGCCAGGTGAAGATGTAAAATTTTGTAAGTAACTAGGGCGGTGAATTCGTGAATGTCCCAGATCGCAGGTGTTTGTGGCCCGAACCGTAGGTGAGGGCCATAAATATGCGCTCTGGGGCTTTACGAATTACCGCCCGTAATGTACTATTAGCTACATCCGAACAGCTGTAGTCAGTCTTACGCTAGAGCCCAACTAATGCGACTTGTTCTCATTAAAGTTTAAGGACTGCTGGAGAACACAGTCACAGAATTATGAGACCGACGATCTTGTATGTACAATTACAGATGAGGGAAAGTTTCCAAAAATATGAGAAACTTCAGGAAACATTCACAAAGAAAGGTTTGAAATTTTGAGTAATTAACTAGATCTCTCTATTACTGGGAAAGTTTCGTAATTTTGGAAACTCTGTCGGCATATTATCAGGATATAGGTAAGTATACAATAAGTAATATTACCCAAATGCCAAATTGTATAAGATTTTCGCCTTAAATATTGTACTATTTACCCTTTGTTTGCAGATATTTATTAGAGACGTTCAAGTTCCTGGACGTGACGCGCGTGGCGGTATGGGGCTGGGGCTACGGCGGCTACGTCACGGCCATGCTGCTGGGCTCGCAGCAGGACACGCTCAAGTGCGGGATCGCCGTGTCGCCCATCACCGACTGGCTGTACTACAGTACGTTAACGTTACAATACATAAGGCCCGGTTTTATAAAGATGCGTTTATCTCATACAATATGACGTGTGTTCTCACAGACAGCGCGTTCACGGAGCGCATCCTCGGCTCGCCGGCCGTGAACTACAAGGGCTACGTGGAGGCGGACGCGGCGCAGCGCGCGCACCACGTGCCGCCGCACGCGCTGTACCTGCTGCACGGCATGGCCGACATGAGCGCGCCCTACCCGCACGCGCTGCAGCTCGCGCGCGCGCTCACCGACGCGGGCGTGCTGTTCCGGTACCAGGTACTGCAGCCCATGCCCATGCCCATGCCCATGCCCATGCCCATGCCCGCCTACCAATACGGGTGTAGACTCGAAAATTATTTTTACTCCAAAAGAAAGATGGCAAAAAAATATGCCTAGTCACGAAAATTCCATTCAGATATCTCAATGAATTACGAAGCTACAACCGTTTGCTTGTTTGAGAGAAAACGCAAACAGTGTGTTACGTCACGTTACGGGATGCCGCCGGGGGGCCGCGTCGACGGCGGCGCCGAACACGACGGGGCGCGGCACATTGCCGTCTATGAGTGACGTCAGAATCTTCCAGCGTCATCGTTTCATATGGAGTTGCGTTATGCGAAAAAGGGACATAAGATACGCCTTCTTAAAACTTCTTGGAACTTTGGGTCGTTATAACTACGTGATTATTTAACCTTTTGCGTTGATTTTTTCTCCATTTGAGAAAATATGACATTATTGATTATTTTATTTAGTGTCTACACCCCTATTATTATATTACACTAACTCAATAATATCCGGTGGCCCTTTCTCTAATGGAAGCTTACATATTCATTAGTGTTAAGTGCGAGTCCATACAAAAGCTACTCGTAGTAGTGGTTTAGTAAAAGAAAGGGCCCTAGTCTTTGAGAGGGTTTCTGTGTCCATCGTCGGGGCTCAAGCTCGCTAGTGCCTTAACTTTGCGATTTATCAAATTTATATAAGTACAGTCAGCGTCGTATAGTTAGTAGTAGCCAAGATAGCCAAATATTTCGGTACACTTCTTTATTGCTGTAAAAATAAGGGTGTGTTACGAAATATTTGGCTAATCTGGCTGATACTAACTATATGACGCTGACTGTACCAAGACAACTTGAAAGTATGTTAGGTACACCATACGAACGGTAGAGGTAAACAAAACCTTGTAACAATTCAACAACTGACTGTGGCATCTGCGCTATTTTATTCTTCCGATTCTTTAATTTATTTTTCACTTCTCATGCTCAAAAAGTGCCCCTTTATGCTGTGTCATAAACGTCTCGCGTAAAATGGTGCGTTTTATGCACTTGTTGTACAATCTACTATTGTCTTACAGGCTTACGCCGACGAAGGGCACGAGCTGACAGGCGTGATCGAGCACGTGTACCGTTCCATGGAGGACTACCTCCGCGAGTGCCTCTCCCTCGACCCCGAGGACACCAAGCTGCCGCCACCCGACAGATAGGGCGCCTCGCCGAGCGCCTCTCAGCAATAACTGCCTCCAGCTTACCTACGGGGTTATTGTTATCGTATTACTCCTTGTAAATATGTACTTACATGAGATAGTGCTTTAATAAAATGTGTTCCCCCATTTGGTTAAGTAACGCCTTTTGTTGGGTACATTGACGATCGACGTCATGACGCGACGAAGTGAAGCTGCTTGTGATTAGAATTAGGTACGGCCGCGACGCTCAGCCATCTCCCGAGAGTTGCATACTCGTTAATATAACTAACAAAGCTAATTAGCAATAGTAAAATAATTAGAAAGATACGTAATTTATAGAAGCATACAACGGGCTAAACTGTTAGAGTTAAAAAAATTCAATCAAATTTAAATCAGTAAGACCATAAAATAAAACTGCTTCAGCACCCTTCGGCTAAACTAACATATTGTGTCTTTGCTAAATGTAACGTAAAGCCTAGATAGAGAATAAATTATAGACATGTTAACCTATTCTACCTTTTATAACTTCCATGACACCGAGACGGGCGCTAGACTATGTCGACATGTGTGATCGTACTCGTACTTATTCAACAATTTCGAGCTTGTCCCATTAGGCTTTTACTATCTACTATTTTCTACGGCCGCCTTTACTATACCAAAGCTTTTTCTACATTATCTATTGACTTCTTTGAACGGTTTTTAAATGACTCGACTTATAAGGGATTCACGGAGACCCAAGTATTGTATAATACCTTTACACAAGAAAAATAAAAATGTTGTTGTTTAATATTTCCCTAATCTTGGACTTAACTCTCATAAGCAAACATGTTTGAGCAAAGATGCCTGGTTTATTCCAATTGTTATCGTTACACCACAAGGAGCTTATCATTACTAAAATAAGCATTAAAATCACGTTTTGTTTGAATATGAAAGACAGAATACTGAGAAGTTAAGAGTTGTAATGTTATACATACATATAGCGCTGTTGAAAATAACCTCATGAACATTTTAAAGTAGATAGAAAATCTAATCATAACGTAAACCTAAATTCGATCGAAAGAAACGCATTTTATAGTAACCCATAATTATTAGAAATGAAGTGACCTTGATTATTCCCTAACCCTAGCTGCTTTTGCTCCAACACATACCAGTTACTACCCTTCCTAGACTAACACAATTAATGTAATTATGCATTTTTCACCTCTATCATCCTAGTTAGTACAAAACTTCATAAATAGTCATATTTAGCCTATACCTTTCTTATAAAATATACCGTGTGGAGATACCAAATGAGTAGTGACGAATTAACTTCCGAAATTGTAGTTCAGGCCAATGCGGGTAATAGATATAAATAAAATAGTTTTCAAAATAAATAAACAATATGTAACGTACATTTTAATATTTTGTAGTCGGAGAAGTTTGGTTACCTGCAATGCCTTCCGCGAGCCTTTTGCAACCGCCGAGTTGGGCAGCACAGCTTATTTAGTTACCTACATTGTTACTTGTTTGATCGCAACTAAAGCACGACTTAGGTACCTACTAGTCACTTCATCGTTGTTATAGATAACGTTCGCCGACGGTTAGTGTTGTCGGGATCCTACATAGACGCATATCGTACATTCCATGTTTGTAAAGACTGCCAATTTGGTCTAAATTTTAAAATCATTGTATTAAATAAAATACGGTACGTCGAAGAGATTAATTTCAATTGCAATTATGGTCTTAAGGATGCTGTGATTCTTCTATTGCGTAATTTTAAAGATATTGAATGAGAATAAATATAATAAATAATTATAATGTCTCCATCTGATATTGTGTAGGCATAGAGAAATCAATTTCGTTGTAATTAATACTTATATGATTATAAATTAATGATAAGGTTAATATTAATTTTAGATATTTTGAAAGACTTCCATTATATTATCATTAATGATATTGCTTTGTTCTCCAGAATTGATTAAAAAGAGACAATATAATACGGGCTACGTATACATCACACAACATACGAGGTTTTATAGTTAGAATAAATACGAGAGAGTTCGGAAACCGGGTGCTTTAAATTTTACATCTGTTGTAATATTGGTTTCATTAGCGAATCTGTTCTCTAGTGGTACGGTAATCGATGGGAGGCGCCGCGCCGCCCGCCCGAGCGCGAGCGCGCCCAACGCTAGCAAACTAGTTATGAATTCTTATATACATTATGTGGGGGTCTACTTAGTTGATACGGAATTTTCAGAAAATAACACCAAATGAATTAATCGTGAGTTGTATTTTATAAAGGAAGCAAATAAAATGAAACTGGTTGTTACTAAATTTTAGCACGATCTTAAAATTGCACGCTGCTTTCTCTCTTGTGTAACTTTACTTCCATTATACATTTATAGTCCCTTAGTCTTCCATTGTGTCCAAGCTTCCGTATCTTGACGACTTATCCTTGGACTTTGAATGAGGAACCAACCGTATTACCTAAAATGTTGCTAAGCAATTACTCAATGTTGCAATCATTGTAAAAGTGTATTCAATAACGCATTAAACTATGATGGCGACAACGCTTCGGGAGTTGTATACAATGATTAAATATTTTTATAGGTAAGGCCGTTATGTGATGACTATGTCAATTATTTCCTTATTCCAATCGGCTTAGCTACATATGAGCATAGCCGTTTAGTTTCGTCGTCATCCTATGTCCTAAGATAAATCCTTAGAGATTCGATCTGTTTAGTTGAGGCAGGTTCAATAATGGATGTGGTATAAATGTAAATCAGTAAAGCTGTGTTTTTAGGATCCCTTCGCAGATTGATCTTGAATGTCCTCCACGAAAATTATTCACCATATGTCTACGTCAGAAATGTCAAAAACAAGATGAAGAACTGCGAGTTTATAAAAAGCAATAAAATCAGATACCGGTACTAGTCAATTACAAAGACTGCCAATGTGTATTCAATGTCGCGTTCCTTGAAAATAATAAGCGTTATAATTAATTTCTTATGGCAATCAGACATCTGCTTAACACAATAGCACGGTTTATGAACTCAATGTAAAAGCTCCTAATAATGAATGCAAAATGAGTGGTATAAAGCTCTTTAATGAAACTAGCTACAACACACTCATTTAAGGAACGGGACATTGTATAGACATTGGTAGTCTTTATAATTTACTAACCCTATACTATACTAATAACAATACTAACTGAGAATTCGGCTCTAAATGTGTACCTCCAGGGCCACGATAATGTCTATATCCTCGGGCTCTGTGTCAGTAGGTACCTACTTAGATTTACGAATGTTTAAGTGGAGTGCAATCAAGATGCAGTGTAGTGTCCGCCTTCGAAACTTTAGAGTGACGCGGGTATCTTTCTTAGTGGTTAGATTGAAGATGCGAGTGGTGTTGAATACAAAGATTACGCGCCACTAACGGTCAGTAAAACAACTGAACGGAAAAGTTATGCAATACCTCTGGAAAGCTGTGACTTAATTGGGAAATCCAATAGTAACCATATTGGAAAGTCAAAGCTCGTAACACCCTATAGACTTAGAACAATTATTTAGATTTATGCGAATTATAACTAGGCTAGACAAAAGAAGCAATACTAAAATACGTTGTACTCTGGCATAATGAGTGTATTCAACATCGCGCCTTTGATGGTGTAAAGCCTAGGTAAAGCATCTAAAATCTACGTTGTTGTTAATCAGTGTTATAAATCTTATCGTCACGTTTAAGAGTTACAGTGTTGTATAGATCGGTACGGTTTATTTGTAAATTCTGAGATTATTCTGTTATTATTGTAAAGTTTCTTTAATTAAATACAATTTTGAAATTTACATAATCGTTCATTGGGAAGTTTTATTTAACTAAACGCTGCTGTTCCTCATGTAAAGAATGATTATTTCTCTGGTATCTCAAAGTGTATGCTGCTGGATTCGCGGTTGCCGTGGGCGCGGCTCCACATTTCGGCGCTACGAAAGTATCGCTCCAAGTGTTCGCGCTTCATTTTCAGATCCATGGGACTAACCAACTTGTTAGTGGTATCGCTGAACGCACCTTCGGAATTGTTGGAGCGTGACAGATTGCGCATTAGTTCGTAGTGAGAGAAGTTCAAAGACATGAGAGACGTGTTATCCATTCCGGGAGTGCTACACTGGAAGTCTGCCGTGTCCAAGTCTATTACGTCCACAGCGCGCCTGAGCGGCCCCGATTGCGAGTTAATCGGGCCGTTGGGAACAGCTGACCGTTTCTTCAACCTGCACATAGCCAAGTCTAAAGATCTCACAGCTTCGTTGGCGTTGAATATTCTTCTCTCATTCCGTAGCTTGGGAGGCGCCCCACTGGACTTTGCTCTAGACACCAACTTCCTATCACTAGGTGTTTCGTCATTGTGATCCATAACCCGACTTGAATACACTAGTAAATTTGAATTTAGGCTTCACATCTCTTTTCAGGATTAGATCTTCGAAATAATTCACTAAATATAAATTGAACCCATTACATTATGTATTGGGCCGTCAATGTGTAACTTTGAAGGATGTCAACACGTAGTTTACCTGTCAGTTTTACAAATTCCAAACCATGGCCAACCCCCGCCCTAAACAGATTAGTGTCATCTAGTCTTTTGTTTAAATAAAAAACAGTTGCGACCTCTAATGAGTGGAAACGAAACCGTAAATGCAACGCGCGTTCTAAGGGGGCGTCGAACTTCCCCTACAACCCCATTAAAGTTAAACCAACTACTACTAGATGGCACTTTTTACAAGCTAGTAGCGACATCTATTGCTGTATCCATGAACTACTCAGACGACCGACAACCCCAAAAATGCCAGGCCATTACTTCACAACCGTCAAACATAGAGGGTTCAATCCATACATAGTAACATTTTATTTTAAACCTTATTGTTAGAGCTGTACGACTACATTTTGATGGTGTTTCCAAGAGTTAGATTTAATCTTTTTACTATACCTACGGCCACATCATGAAGCTTTTTGAAAGCACTAGATGGCTCTAGTTTACTGAACTAAACACTAAATTCATGTAAAAAAATATTTTTATTCATAAACAATAGTATAAAAGGACCTTATACCACTTATGCAAAGTATTCCGCTTGAATAATCTTCGATGGCAAGTAGGCATCGCAAAGAGCGGCAGAGGTGGGCGCCAAAGCTTCGATTTCTGCTTTAACTCCACTTAATAGCATTGCGTTTAGCTCATTTTTAATGCGAGACCCTGAAATGAAATTAGTGAGGAAAAGACCAAAAAATGCGGTTATTCTAAAATAACACAATCCAATTCCATTTTCTTACCAGAAAGAGTATCAAGATATGGTCTTTTCAACAAGGATGCCAACTTGCGTTTGTCAAGTTCGGTGAGCGGGAGTCGGGCTTCCATCGGTGCCGACGTCATGACATCCTGGTGGCGAGCCCCAAGCAGCGACAACGAACTGCAGGCCAGGGAAGATGATAGGTGGGACTGAGCCTACGGAATACACACCCGAATTAAAAAAAATAGGACGACACACTTTTACGTAAGTACATACATTCACGCCTTTATCCCTAAAAGGGCAGAGCACATGAAATGTGTGCCAGTACCACGTTCATCATAAATGTGGGTATAAAAGATCGACAGCATGAGATACCGCAGTGATAGGTAGCCCATCGCCCACAACCCACAACACACTTCAACCCTGCTCCCTTAGTCGACTCATACGACACCCGAAACTTAGTCGACTCATACGACACACAGAAAGATAGGGCTATTCTAACCCGACACCACACGGGGAAATTTCTATTTTAATAAATACTGACAAACGGGGTTAGTCCATTTGTTGCAGGGCTATCTGTGATAGAGATAGAAAATTTGTATATAAATGCAAATAAATGGTACGTGAATGGCTGCGACTGGCACTTTTCTAGTTCAATAGAAGTATTTTTGAAGAGTTTGATCTATGTATGGTTCACAGTTCCAAGGGACGTAAGGGGAAGTGCCTACAATGTTTACCAATGAGCCGTATTTATAGGTGAGAAAGATCTCGAAGCCATGAGGGTCGGCGTCCACCAGCGCGAGCGCAGGCAGCCGCAGCTCCGAGTTGAGCCGGCACAGCAGCCGGCGAGTACACACGTCCGGGTAACCCTTGCCCTGGATGAAAAGGGTTAATTTAGCTCAAGGAAGCTTGAAAAACCCTTGGTTAGTGAGAAAATTTAAAATATGACGAAGATTCGTATTTAGTTTTTTTATAGGTTGGTACAGTCAGCGTCATATATTTAGTAGCAGCCAAGGTAGTCAAATATTTCGGTACACGTCTTTATTACTGTAAGAATAAGGGTGTGTTACGAAATATTTGGCTACTCTGGCTGATACTATATGACGCCGACTGTTCTACAAACGTTGCAAACACACAGCCTGTCTGATGGTAGTTAGATCGATAAGGTTATAGCCAAAAAATGTAGTACAATGATATGTGTAGTATAAATGCAGGTCAAAACAGCGCGTATACTTACTGTCATAATAATAACAGGTCCCAATCTGACCAAAGCACCTTCATCTAACAACTTCTGAAAAACCGCATCTTTCTCTACGACCAGAATGTACTTCGCTGATGTTTTAAATTCTTTTATTCCATTGATGTCTTGCATTATGAGGGTCCCTGTTATTTATTATCAATTTAATCAATGTTCATACCTATATTAAAATATCATCCTTAACTTTTCTAACTTCACTTATTAATAGTGAATGCTATTGGTAAGAAGTTAATAAGAATTAGGTTATTTTTTTTCTTAAGCATTCGACATAAATCGAACATTTCTAAATTAATTTTATGAGCTAGTAGAAGTTAAGGATAATATTTTTCAACACAATTGCTCGTAACGTACCTCTTATTGTGTCGCTTTTAGGCTCATAATCCTGGATATTAAAAACGCGTGTTTTATAACTTTACAACACTTGTGTGTTATGGTTATATCCCGATTAAGTCACGTTGGCACCTTGCAGCAAGATATATGCATGAACACGGTGCATTCTTAAATTAACCAGGTTGTACAGAATGTACAGCTTTTTTTTTAATTTTCGGCAAATGGATTCTTACTCGACTAAACAAATTAAATCCTTTTTGTTAATTAATTGACTATTTCTTTTTGTATATGATATGGAAACGTTTAATTTAGTAAAACTATTCACTTTTCATAACATTCTACATGAATTAAATACAGATAACATATTAAAATGAAAATATAATTTTATTTTGTATTGGCTGTTTAGAGATTTCTGTGCCCACACTGCGCAAACTTCACGAAAAAAAAACTGTTGGGTGCCAATATAGGTTATATTTTGATAGGTTATTTATTTCACAAATATATGTAAAATTTGTTTATACGTGTTTGGTTATTATCAAAAATGTTGACTCGTGGTGACTAGAAAAGTGATAAATAGAATGGACGCCACTGGAAATTCTTGGCGATGTGCAAGTGTGAGTAAAAACCTGTTGTCATCGTAAGGATTTGCTTAATGTAAAGTAAATAATTTGGCAGGCCTATAACATTTTCATCTTATGAAAATGATTTTTTCCTCGCAAAATGTGTTGAAAAACGTCGTATGATACGCGTGAGCTTTGATAATTACATCCTCGGCTTCCTTATCACGCTCACCTGCGGTTCGCGTGAACAATTTCGCCTCTGATGTAATTATCAACCTACCTCACTTGTATCACAATGTACTATTATTAAACGGTTACGATCTGACGATCTGAGCTAAATAAGTATCATCAACGCATCCAGACGGTACACAAACAAGAACGTAAAAAAACAACATTACAGGTCACTCCGTGTGTGCTGTAAAAGTTAAGTACAACACTAACCATTCGAACCCATACAATCCACCACACTTCCATCTCTGGCATGTATGGTCAAAGGGCCAGCGATTAGTCCCTTGGAAGTGGCTACAATGCCTAGATCCCAGGGCGGATGCTCCAGGAGACAGCACACGTCTCGGACTGCTACATCCAGGTTGGCTTGGTTTCGTAGCCTTGCTACGTTTTGGTAAAATAACTCCCTGTTACAATTACGAAATAAATTAAATACCTAGTTTATAAAAAGCCAGAACTATAAAACACATCTTCTATCATTTAATACGTACAAAAAAACGGCCACGACTTCGTCAGACGGCGGCAGCGGTAGCAGTGCGACGTATCTTATCTTATCTTATCTAGGAGAGCGCCATTTCGGATACACTTCGACCCGATGGTATCTTTTGTGCATTTACCCTCTCCTTTAAGCCTACTACCAAGCTCGCTCCATCATTTCCACGAAACGGATGATGCAGCTCAGCGGAAGCACCTTGAATTCCTTTGGTTGCGAATAGCCGTTGCCGTAGGATAGCGGTGCATCGTAGCTATAGGACCGAGATGATAGATAATATACTTGTGATGATAGATAATTGTCTGCGTTCTGATCTCTTGCTCGCACGTATGGCGCATCACTACCACCGCCGCTCTAAGTGGTGGTGAAGCCGGTATGAAATTCACCATTGTGTAATAACAATAGGACCTAATCAATATTTTGTTTTTATTGATACAGAAGCCAAGAAAATATGAAAAAGAGTAAATATTCTAGTTTACCTTCTAGTTACAATGAGGTTTTTGGAAAGTAATTCATGAACCTTCGTCAGCACGAACACTATCCTATTGAATCTCGTTTTATCTTCAGTGCTTGAATACACGAGCGTTGTCTTTTTAGCTTCCGTAAAAGATTTCAAAGTAACGCTGGAGTAAAATAAGTGCAAAACATACGTTATAGTTATACCGTTCTTGTGGACAATCGGAGCAATCGACGACGCGGGCTGTCAGGTGAGTCCATACTCGCGTATCCATAGGCTCACACCTGTACAGTCAGCCAAGAAAGAGGTCTATCCTTCTCAACCTTAACGTTCTTCCACCTGGACCTGGTCCCATTTACTTGGGGTCGGCCTTTCTTGTCCGCTTTCTCCATTTAGCACTATTTTGTACTATCTAAATGAGCTTATTTTAGATCTTTTGCGACCATCGTCAATTTGAACCTTAATTAGTGTACAAATTAATAGAGTTGAAAAGTCGTAGAACCATTTTTCGGCTTACTTTAAGTTAAACACTCCTAGGCAACGCCATAAGTAGTGTTTGCGCGAGTTCTGACGCTTGCACCGCGCCGCTACCCGCTCCGCTTGTCCATTGGCACATTAGACTACTCAGATAGGTGTTAGTAAATACCGATCGAGATCATAAATGCAGTTTCCCCACAGCCGCTGGTTTCTGATGACCAGCTTAGGAGTTTCTCCGGTCCCGGCAGTTGTATTGATGTCTGCCAGAATGTCTTCTACTTTCTTAATAATAGTTTTTTTAGTTTCGTTTGATTCCTCAATCATTATATTTAGAGGCTTTTTGACACCTATTATAGTAATAATGTTCGGTAAATAAAATACTAGTAATAATGTTTATTATGTTTAAGTATGGATAATCTCTGAAGTAAACGAACTAAATAAAAGTAACCTTGTTAGGTTAGGTTACAACCTCACTAACGAGATAAATTTAAAAAAAAACATTGCTCTTCAATTACCACAAAAATAACCAACCCATAATTTCCACTTAAAACTATGTCCTAATTAACAAGCTAATGTTAAATTAGCGTAACATTAAAAAAAAAACGATATACATACGAACTGTGTCTTTTGTTGCTTGCGACAACAATTGTTGCACTTCCATAAATGCAAGTTTCCTCCCAGGCAGCAACAATCCACCTTCGTCTTTCTGATTCATTGCTGTTTGATGGCTACTGCTAAATAATTTATCAATCGCCGCGGCCAGTTTTGGGTCCTGTCTAAATGTTGAAACTGGACCTGACAATAAATCTTTCGTCCGCATCAACAAATCTCTATTCATAAGCTCCATTATCCTAAAAAACACGAGACGTTCTCATTTAAGGGTCTTCAAAGCAAATAATTGACAAACAAATCCAATAGAAGTCTATTAAAATAAAGTACCGGTAAAAGTGACGATGATCCCTACCTACCTAGTGGCGAGATGTTTATCAACCGCAAACAATAACAGCGTCACAAAACCGAGCTCGTAAAAGGGCCAGGAGACAATAGGGTCGCTCCTCGAGTGTTTTACTGCGAAGCCGGGCGAACAGGCGAACGGGGCGAAATCATCGTCGGTGGCGCATCCGACTTGCTTCCACTGAAAAAAATACACAATAGATTTAATCGAGAGATAGTAGAGGCAGGCGTCTCGAGGAGCAGATGACACGGTGTGACGACCTCACAAAGGGCGTGAAATGACGTCATAATAGCCTCGAATTATCGCCCCCTCTTGTCTCAAGCAAATATTTAACATCAGCCCCGTTTTTGTCCTGCTTCTTCGGCAGAAGATCATAAATAATAGAGCTCCGGCAGACAAATGATGCGCACCGTTACCGCAGCCTTTGTTATGCGTGACATATTGCGAGGAGGTGATGTTTACGTCTTATTATGGACGTTGAGATAAATTATGGCAGCGCCGGAATTCTTGGTAAACCGCAACGCTAAGTGTTAGATGGATTCGGAGTGTGTTTAAAATGTTTTTAAGGGTTAAACTTCGTAAACTTAGAGTACGTTAAAAATACAAAGTCAGGATTATATGGTGATACTCGGTATATGCCTACAAGGACGCAACTTAATAATTAACATGAAGAGGCAACCCTGTCGCTCTACCCTCTAGCTAATAGAGCAAAGAAAAACGGAACATTTCGCAAATAAATCCTAATGCAAATTGTACTCGTTGATGTATTGCTCTTGATATGTATTCAACAGTCTACTACAAACCCTTAAACAAATTAAATTCACTTTCTTATAATTAGTAATGAAAACGTAAGGTGTGAGAAAGTAACAAGCGAAAGGATTTCACTGCCGACGGCGGCGCCCCGAGGCGTTTGATAGCATCAGCGGGTGACAGCCCGCACAAATACCATACAAATTGCTCGATGGCTCCTCAAATTGATTGTCGCAATTATTCGAACCCTTTCGAGTTTCGCGACCGCGGGGAGGTGAGAACGCACTTATCTATCGACTCGATCGACCAACTCTTTGACACTAGTGTGAACTCGGTGGGACTTGGGAGGTCGCCGCGGGACGGTTCTATGCCATTATTTTTTGTCACGATCTTTGCACCGATATAGACGTGATAAGGCCGCCGTTTTCTTATTATGATTAACGGTTTGCCTGTCGCATAAAGTGTTTAACGACATTTTTAAATGTAAACATAAATTTTGTTTTTTATTTTTAGAAATTAAAATGTCGGTAATTTGAGCACCCTGCATTCGCCTATAAGATAAGTAAGTACATAACGAACTATAAAATAACTATATTTATATTGTTTGTCAATAATCATAAGCTCTACTTCAAACAAACGGTTCAAATAATAATGCTAAGTTATCTCTATAGTGCATTCATCCTTACTTGTCTTATTTGGTAAACAACATTCTGACCTCAAAATGCATCTTTTTAGGATAGAATAGCAATTTTGTGAGTATTAGATCATGCCGAGACGACTTTTCGGACATCACTTCACGATTTTTTTGTCTAGTAACGCCTTTTTTACGATAAAATAGCTGCTATAGTCTAAAAAGATACATTTTGAGGTTAGAATGTTGTTTACCAAATAAGACAAGTAAGGAATGAATGCACCTTGGTTGTGCTGCTCAGCCAACAGCCAGAGTGCCAGGGTCTTCATATTAGGTGTCCACCGGTCCTAAGTACAAGCACTATCATTGTTTCTATTACTGGTCATACACATCCTTGTATGTATTATAATCACTAATTATAGTTTAGTGTGTGAATAGAGATGTACCTAATTAAATAGACAGAATCGGAGCGAAAATACATATTAGCAAATTTAATATCGCATCCCTCCTATTAAAAGTAACAATTTTCGGCTACAACAACTTCCCACAAAGTTCTGCCTCTCGAGTGGTCAGTGGAGCGCATTAAACGCAACAGTTATGAAAATAGGAAATACACAGTGGCTGCATTGTGCCCGCCGCGGCGGCGCGAGCCGCGGGGCGCCGGCCCACAATGGACCACCATCGCGCTATCTCGATGGACGATACGTTCTGCCTAATTGACTGCTCAAAAGTTATTATAATACTTTGTTATTGAATTCAGATTTTTGTATTAAAATTCAGCGATGGAGCTCCTTTTTATTGTATCAGCTGTCAACATCTAAGATGATATCGATATTGGTTATAGCCAGTAAGCAGGCGTAAGAGTATAACGATGATTCAAAACGTAAAGGAGCAAATTAAATTCTAGAGGTTTTAGGGACCTGCTCGTCTCTGTACGTGTGGTACCTACAGTCGCCATCAGATAAATCGGAGCGGCCAAAGTGCCCCAAATATCTGAACACGTCTCTATTGTCGAGGCATTAGAAACGTGTTCAGATGTTTGTGAGCACTTTGACCGCTCCCATATATCTGATGGCGACTGTCTGTAGGTACAAGTTCCTGTCTAATTAACGTCTAGCGCGTCTTAGGGAAGTTAGGTACCACCCTAAAACGCGCTGGATGGAATACCTACCACTCTTTCATGAAGTCATCAAATTTCTATGATCAAATGTCCAAGATCTTTTTTCCAATTTGTATCCAATATTTAATCAAGTAGGCGACGGAGGCCCATTTCACTTATCCAATATCTTGGTTCAATGTGAATTAAATGCCATTCGGTAATATTTGATCAAATGTCAGTGTTTCTAGTAAATTTGATGAAGTCATCCATCTTTGATCAAAGGCAGATTCGACAAATATCTTCTGTCTCGCTTGCACTGTGCAGATTAGAAAGAGGATAGATTTTCTAATCTATCGTCACGTCGTTTCTCCAGTAAGTACTAACCTGCTAACAGTGGTTAATTCTAATAGTATTAATTATTAAGCATTGATATGTTGTTATTAATAAACTTTCGTCAAAAAGTTATTACCATCACTCAACTGGTATTTCCGATTAACAGCATCAATTTCGCCAGGCGTTTGTAGCAAAAGGATCGTTGCAGATTATTAATACGTTCTAAGACAATTAATCTCATAATCACAAACCGCAGTAGATTCATATCAAACCAAAAACGTTTTACTAATGGAATACCTTTATGCACTTGAATATACTTATTAAAATGAACCCACATTCCCACACGAGTGGCGAAATTGCAACAGTTTCTCACAAGGAGAGGCTACTTAGGGCTTTGTGTGTGGAACAATGTGAACAATCCAAGTTAGACCCGTCTAAGTATGATTGTGTATCGACGACTGAAGAGCGAGCTACGGGCCACTTATTGTTTCATTACTCGGTTTCCTTAATGGGACATGATCGGGTTTTGTTTTTATTGTTCGAGGTAAGACGCATCGATTGCAATAAACTCAACTCAATTACTAACTAATGTGACAGCGAAATCCTACTACTTATCCTTCTATTGTATTTTTAGAGAATAAATTTTACAAAGATATAGTTAATAATTATGACAAATATTAAAAATCAAATTAAAAACTAAAAAATATTAAAAAAATTGGGCCCTCTTGGCATTGTCCCCAAGATGCTGGCAGCGTTTCCTCGCTGGATAGCAATACTAATGCGCTGGGCGAGGAAGCTGCCAGATTTTCGGTCCTTCTATTTAATTTGATAAATGCGGAAGTTTGGATTTTTAGATTAAGTTAAGATGATTAGATGTTTGTTACTCAATCGCGCTTAAACGGGTCAACCGATTTGGATGAAATTTTGCACGAAGATAGTTTATAGCCAGGATTAAAATATAGAATTACAAGCAGTTTTTATTCCGTATACTTGCAGACGAAATCGCGGGCGGAAGCTAGTTCTTTATAATTGCATAAGAATTGACGTTAATCTCGCGAAAAACTGAATGAGATTGATGATACGATAACTTTTAATTTAACAACGACTTATTTTATCAATACGGAGTTGCTTATTTTGTTGTCATGTAATAAAGTTAGGTATTTTCATTACGAAAAAAAAACACTTCTAATGTTGCAACCTAATTGGCGTGCATTTATATTGACTTTAATCACTTATAAGTGTAAGTTTATTCGAACCCACTATTTATCCCAAGTTATTAACACTTTAGTTCCAACCTCGGCATTGAAGTGACGCCCCGTCGCGGCCCAATATTGTCGCGTTCAGTCCGTTCCCACCCCTCTTATGCAGTCCCTATAACATTTACATGCTAACAAAGCGACTGTCATACATTAAACACCATAATTATACTATCCACTAGATTTATAGCATTAAAAACAATGACGCTCAAGTGCCTTTTCAACCCTTTTGTTTCGCACACAAAAGTAAGCGGCGAAACGCGCTGCTCATTTAAAGGGTAATTAATATAAAAGTTCTCATAATCCGCAGCAATTAAAAACGTTTTTGATTTAAGCAAAAAATACTATAAATCATGTGACCTTTTATTTATCTCTGATTCTTTACTATGTTTTGAATAAATATTCAATAGAATTTTTTTTAGGTCCATCATCGGTGACGATAATTTCGTGTTTTGTTTTTAGGCGAAGGAAAACTTTCTATGATATTTATAACTAGTAAGTTTATTTACACAAATATTATTAAGAGGAAAACCTATAGTATTTATAGTACCGTGGGACATAACATATAAAGTACTGTATTATATTAACCTCATAATTATTTTCTCCGAAGCTTTAAAATGTAAGTAATAACTATTTAGATTAGATTACAAAACAGTATAATAATACTCAGGGAAGCAAGTAAACATACGATCGCATATCCAGTTTTAGTGTCCATTACCATATTGATAATACTAATAGTAATGTTACCAGTCTGATCACGACCGACAGGTGCGAGCGCAAGCGCCGCGCACAAACAAGGCGAGATTATTCCATGCCTTATAAATAAAATACAACCAGAATTAATAAATCTTGCTTAATATGTAGGTACTAGTTTTTTTGCAAATAACTAGCCATCGTTTTCTAGAAATATAAATCTTCACTGATTAGGCTAAATAGTGTGTGTGTCAAAATTGGTCAAGCCAAGCAGAACACTCAATGCGATCACTCGGTCTCTACATAAACATATAAGTACAGTCACAGGCACTTTTCTCAAAGACCAAAAAGGAGGTGTGCGTAATTATCACGGCGCTTATTCGAAAGTGGGGCAGGTCGCTGGTTACTTGGATAGATCAAGTTTACTGATAATTTAAAGAAAGTGTTTCTTAATGCTAGTATCCTTTACTATTACCTAAACGCGCACATTTGCTGTAACCATTTATTTCCAAGTTAAATAAATGAATATAAGGGGTTTTAGTTTTACAGGGACAAACAATTTAGGTAAATGATGCTGTCCCTGCCCGTGTCATGGGACGCACACAGAGACAGCACCCGCTGGGGTGTATAGGGACTATTGATGGTTGATGGAATCTAAATAAAACGGGTTATTGGGTTGAAATGATGGACTAGTGGCTGGGCTATTGGGTGAAACATCGGACGCCTGCCTAATAAAACTGTTTCAATCTTTATCTCTGGCAGACGGTTACTCGCTAACTGCTAGGAAAAATGGCCTAAGGGCAACACCGGTCAGAGAGCTGGGGGGTAGAGAGGTGGCACTGGACTTTAAACATATAGCCAACTCGCCACTTGTTATTATTATTATTATATTTTATATTATATTATATTATATTATTATATTATATTATATTATTATTATTATGTATGTATTTCCCGTTCACGGGACCGTGTACCGGACCTTTGGGAGGCGTGCGTGGAGCTAGGTACCTACAAAGTACCAACTGAGCCAACACGTAGAGGCCCTTTTGACAATTTAACGAAATGCAAGGAATACACCGAGCGGAGGTACCTGCCCCTGTCATGGGACGCACACAGAGACAGCACCCGCTGGGGTGTATAGGGACTATTGATGGTCGATGGAATCTAAATAAAACGGGTTATTGGGTTGAAATGATGGACTAGTGGCTGGGCTATTGGGTGAAACATCGGACGCCGGCCTAATAAAACTGTTTCAATCTTTATCTCTGGCAGACGGTGACTCGCTAACTACTAGATGGGCCCCTATTAATAGCGACATTAAAAAAATGGCCTAAGGGCAACACCGGTCAGAGAGCTGGGGGGTAGAGAGGTGGCACTGGACTTTAAACATATAGCCAACTCGCCAGTTAGGTGTCCACATCTACCCTCGAGCAACAGCTCTTGCGAATCCACTCTGGACGGCCAATAAAGGCAAGCCAGAGGCGGAGGGCCTGTCCAACCAACCACCCGATCGGCTCAGCCTGACCACAGGACACCCTCAGGAGCACTCAGGTACGTAGGGTCGCTACTCCCTAACAGCCCGCCACAAGCTGCCTTACGTTGACTGATTGCACCAGAAATCTCGTGGGCGATGGGGCCGCACATCCCTACGCCATTTTATTATTATTATTATTATATTATTTTATTATAATATTATAAATGTGAAATTTCGTTAATGTTGTCAGAGAGACATAATAAGGAGCATTCGAAGGAAATTGTATTTATGCAACATAAATTAAAAACTTCAACAGCGCGATGCAGAACTTCACCAATTTTCACGCATATTCTATAGCCTTAGTAGGTCAGTCTCCAGTTTTTTGTCGGCGTCTTAACTTCGTCAAACCATATGAAACGTATAAAAAAGTTTGATTCAGGTGACCCGCAGACCAAATTTGAGATTAACCGATTGGATAAATTCGTGTATACGCAACAGCGCCATCTTTTGTTGTCAAGTGGACGTCGCGGCGTGGCGATGTGATTCAGTATAATTTTAGGGGAAAATTCTAGTAAAAACTACTGAACCGATTTTGATGGCACTTTCTAATATTGTAGTTTAGCCCTCAGAATAGGATATAGCGCGGGCTTTTTTCAGATAATGTTTCTTCAGAGGTTGATATAAGGTTCGAAAAATTGTATGAGAATTCATTTATTTTTTAAGATAGAGACTTGAAACTTCGTGAAAAAGTTCTTTAATGGAATACAAGAAAACATATTTCATCAATTTTGCCAGTTCATACCCTAAGGGGGTCAACAATGGGTCGAAAAATTGTATGGGAATTAGTTTAATTTTTAAGATTGAGACTTGAAACTTTGTAAAAAGGTTCTTTAATGAAATAGAAGAAAACTGCTTTCAGCGTTTTTGCCACTTCACACCCTAAAGGGTTCAAAAATAGGTCGAGAATTCGTTTGAGGAATGAATAATTTTTGAGCTAGAGACTTGAAACTTCGTAATATGATTCCATATTAAAACACAAGAAAATATTTTTTTGCGTGTTTGAAAATTCATCTTCTAAAGGGATTAAAACTTGGTTGAAAGTTGGTATTAAGAAACCCTGAGTACCACAACTTTATCTAACCGTCACTAGATGGCATATGCTGTACTTACACGTTTTTGTGGAAAAAATCACAGTAGAATAATATTTTTGTGGCGACCGTAAAACCGTTTGAATATAAGACGCATTAAAATAAATAATAAATAAGCGGATTCATATTGAAAATTGTACGTTTATAGAATACTAGCTTCCGCCCGCGACTTCGTCTGTGTGGACCCGGGATAAAGCTATCCTATATTTTAATCCAGGCTTTAAACTAACTTCGTGTAAAATTCCATCTAAATCGTTTGAGCCGTTTAAGCGTCATTGAGTAACAAACATCCCAATATCTAAACATCTAAACATCCAAACTTTCGAATTTATACTATTAGTAGTATTATCCTTTACTTTATACTTATTATATCAATTAAATTTTCACTTTGTTGGTAAACTTTAGCACAATTCTATCAACGTAGCGAAAATCGTGAATAAACCTTATTCATTAAACTATTTAATCGTATGGCATACATTATTTTTGGAATTTAAAGTTTATCACTCTTTAGTACCAACCAGGGGACACGTGCAGGGTTGTGGTAGGTAGCTCCTGCGGACCCGAGTTGGCCCCCCTTTGTCAAGTGAGTGGGCCACTCGACTGTTAGGAGTTCTTATTCAGCCGCCCGAAGGCCTCTAACTCAGCTCTACGACTACTGTCATAGACAGCAGCCGGGATCAACTGCTTAGCGTGCCTTCCAAAGCATGGAAGCGCTCATTTATATTAACCACCCACTCAGACATCAGGCGGTCCCCCATCCAAAGACTGACCGCTGTCATCTTTGCTTAACCTGCGTTATCGTTTCCGACTGGCAGCCGCCGCTAGGCTAAGATGCTAAAGTTTGGACCTCAATCACGAAAAAACGGATTAAAATGAATTTTGGTATTCATATAGTGTATACCTGGATTAACATACGAGTATATAATACTTTTTATTCCGGGAATCATCGTCTAAGGGGGTGAAATAGGGGGCACAAGTTAATAAGGAGCCACGATATATAAAAGAGTTCCACGCGGACGAAGTCCCAGGCAGAAGCTAGTCATTACATAAATGAGGGTGAAGAACAATAGATGCGTTAAATATCCTCATTAAAATACTTTATATCAAGTATATCATATACTCCACAATCATGGTAGGCAAGGTATTCAAATATATAAGTACGTTTAATGTTTTTTTTTATTTTCCTTTTATTACATACCTTCACGAGGGTGAGTTTTCTTAATAGCACCGGTAACCAAGCACTGTCAACTAACTATTAAAGTATCATAATATTATGAAATCTAAGACATAGTTTTTGAACTACTAGATATATAGGTAACACGCGCACTTTTTTACAATGTGGTAATAATTTAAATAATATTTGCCTAACATCAGAGTAGTTGATGAAAACGAGTCTCAATAGCTGAATTAAGTATTTAGTTCTGTGGACGGTTTGCACGCGGCGTGCCCAGAATATTTTTGAATTAAGAACGCGTTATTTTTTTCTGTTATATGTTATATTTGTTTTTATTCGGCCAGTGTTTCTTTATGTTGATGCATTTAGATATCTAAGTCACATTATCAAGACGTTTTCGATTATTAATACCAACTTTTATTTTAGGTATATTTAACACTGAGATGATTACCGAGTGCCTTTATTCTATTCCGCTTTTACTTTATTTGATTCGGTTATGGATTAGTAGCCCAAGCACTTTATTTTCATAAGTATGGAAAAATAATGTAAATTTGGAAATATTTCATAACAGCAGCTTTTTTGTGTGTAACTGATATATTTATCATTTTAGTAATTACGTAGACTCAAAATCCACCAAAATATTAGTCATCAAAAAAATCGAAATTTTACCAATTCCTGAAAAAAGAGGAAAAAAAATAATAGATATTTAAATTTATGTTGTGGTTAATTTACAGGAGCTCTTCAAGAATAATAACTAAATCACACAAAAAACATAATGGATGTGTCATTTATTTTTATATATTTACTTCCCGATGGTAATTTTGGTGGATTCTTGGATAAGTCATATTAGAATAAGATTTGAAAATTATACAAACAAAAAAAACGCTGTTATAAATTAATGTTTGAAAAAAACGTAATTTTCCTGGGGTATAGGTAACCGTCAACTTATTTGAATTTTCTGCCAATAGCGACTAAAACAAGGGCAAAGAGGCGAAAATAAATTGATGAACCCCCAAACATATCGTTGCATTGATGGTTTGTTTTTAATTCACCTTCTAAAACACACGTGTGCTACTCGCAGTGTCCCCAACTAGATCACAATCTGGCGAGACGAGATCAAGCGCACAGCTGTCATAGCCACGCCACGCGACTCTTTTTTTTATTCGGACAAATTGACGTAAAAACTCTTTTGTTTTGGTCAGAGGTTGACAAGGTGATTTGTTTTTTTTTTCTTCATACTAATAGATATGGGGAGCTATAAATAATGTGCTATTTACCTTGTAACAGTTTATAACCGCCCATCAAACTACTATGAGTTTGACAACTGATAAAAAATTCAAAGTAGGTATACCTATCTTTCGTTTTAAGAAATTTTTCAGGGCACTTTAAGGGAAATAATATTATTAATTACAAGAGAATCATAAGTTTTAGATGTGATCAAGTATATTAGGAAACACTTAATTCTCTTCGAGAAGAAACAGCAAAAAGATACCTAAACGCTGACAAATATAGAAACTCGTAATTTTGATCTCATATAATTTGAGTCCTTGTTTCTAATGTATTTTTACTTTAACGCATAATTATGTAAGCTCAAGAAAAGACGATGGAAATAAACGTATGTCAGCATAAGAGCTAAAACCACGAGGGGAACTAACTTCACTATCTATTTGTTTATCATTTATATTAAAATACCCTTGGTTTAAACTTAGCTTTTCCATTGACATTCTGAAAATAAAATTGTATACGAAATAACTGCTTTATAATAAAGTTCAAAATATGATGACTAATACGTATGACATTGGCCACCGGACTTTGACCTAACGAGAAGCTTTCATCCAATTAGTTCATATTATTTTGACGCTCAACTTCAGATAATGGGGAGACCTAGGGGAGTTGTGACAACTTCTACTATGACGAACATATCTCGATACAGAAACACCCCGTCCCTTTTCCTGGTTGGTCGAGCTAGCTTGAGTGATATTAAACTTTCAGCAAATGGAAAACAAAGGCGTGCTTACCTTACCCAAAGAAATACCTTCTGCGAAAGATAACTAAAGTGCAATAGATTTTAATATTTTAAATTATTATTTATTGTTCGTTTTGTTTGATCATAAAATAGTCTCCATTAAGGAGAGACAGTCAATTTAGTCACACAATAGGGTAATCATCAATTGCGTACGTCGTCGGGAGGGCGGCATTCCCTCACAGTCCTCACACCTCACGTCAGCTGCGACTTCACCCTCCCAGAGTTCTATTAACTTCAATTGAGCCAGACAAATTTACATGAATCGAGGGGCCATGGGGCCAGCGGACGGCCAATAAACTAGCGGGCGGTATCTCTATCCCTTTGGCACAGTAGCGCGGGCTCGCCGCGGTAGCAACGCGGGCCCGCTCAACTGTGTGATAGAAAGTTTATGGATTTTATCCCTACTTATACTCTACAAAGTTTCTCCTCGGATGTCTGGGCTTCCATTCCCTAGAAGTAAGGCGCAATTTCAGTCTGCTGACTACTGTCTGCCGTGTGCTGCGGGGAGAGTCAGATTGCCTAGAACTGGTACAAAATGTAGTAAGGTTACACGTTCCAGATGTTCCTCGAATAACTCTTAGACGCCGTACGCGCGTGTTGTTGGCTGTGCCAGCAGCTCGTACCGTGTCACACAGGAACTCTCCACTTCTACGCGCCCTGACGCTGCTTAATGCGCTTCTGGCGTCAACACCAGAATGTGATATTTTTGCATGGCGATGGATGGCTGTGTGTTGTGCGTGCCTGAAGTACTGTGAGCTGATGGATAATAGAATGACTAGTGTCCCTACCTGATTGTTTAATTTAGTTTCACAGTGTATTAGGTTAAGACTGTAATGCTGTGTAATATATTTACAATAAATAAATAAATAAATAGAGACAGTGAGAGATATATTAAATGCGCTGGTAGTGAGAGAGGTATACCGACCCGAACCGCGCACGACCCGCGTTCGGTGTCGAGGCCTTTAAGATTTACTTAGAAATAAACGCTTTCACTAAAGTAACTATAACCTATCGGAGCACATTTTGTTCCAAATTTATATATCACCTTATTTTTGCCCGAAGAGAAGGTATATGATTTTAGTGTGAGCACTGTGAGCAGTGCATATCATGTTTATACATATTTGGTACGTATGTTTCACCGTAGCGTTTAAGATACTGAACAACACAATCAATACGAAATTATACTCCGGGTGACATAGGCATATAGTATAGGATACCTTTTGTATGAAGTTTTTTTTTATTCAGCTAGTTTTCCGTTGTTGGGGGTTTTTGAATTATTTATGCTTTCACTAGGTATGCCTACAATAATCGCGAGATAAATGTACCTACTGATCATACAAAATAAATTGCCATACTATTAAAATATTTTAACATAAATATTGGGTATTAGTTTTTGAACATGTCTAATTTATTTGTTTTAGTAACTATGCACTCGAACGATATCGATATCTCTAAATATTTCCAACAAACTTTATTTATCCTTTCATCATCATCCTCTTAGCGTTTTTCCCGGATTTTAGGGTATAAAGAAGTACAACAAGTACACCTTTATCTTCCCCTTCATGCACGTAAAATAATTTCCCGTACATACGCGGTTCTCGTGGCCCTCGGAGTATCCCCGTGCGCGCACCATATGGCCCGTCGGTCGACTTAAATCGCTATTATATTGCTTTTAATTGATAACAATTTAAATATATTTGATGATTCACACCATTCACATTTGATTACCAGCCTCATTATTATTCATCGAGGCATTATCTCTTGTTCGCGTTTCACCGCGCGATGTTATCTCAAGCACGAATGTGTTTTACCTTTATGTTTTTGTCACGCCACTAATTTGATCTAGTGTTCGATTTTTGTGTTATAATTACTTTTCTATGTAAGGAAAGAGCGAAGTGGAGAAGAATAACACGGAAAGCTGAAACCACCACGTGAGATACATCGATAGGAAGGGATAGGTAGTGATAAATGATAATTCTCCTCGTGTTAGCGCTATCACTCACTAGGCTACCTAATCCTAAAGGCTCGATCACGACTTGAAGCGAGCTTGATACGTGAACGAGAGATCATTTGCGGCGTCTCGCTCGCACGTATGGCGCACCGCTGCCGCCACAGCTCCAAGTCGTAGCCTGGCTAGGTACAAGTACCTACTAATTTTTGCGGAAGCGACTGCCACTGAGGAGGAAAGGAGACAGTCTTATCGCAATTACAAGTTTTTAAGGAACATACAGCGTACCTAGGCCGTAGTCGAAAGATAGGTCAGGATTCTCGGCATGACGTATCGCTGTATTATTTTCTATTTTAGAATCAAGTCTGAGTCACGAATTGGGTCAATTGGTCATGGATTTAAATTATTGGTTCAAACGTCAGAACACAGAATGTGGTCCGTGATTGAATGTTCCTTTTAATTTATTTAGCTGCCTAGTAAATAAGAAAACAATAAGGGCGTTTACAAAATAAAGTAGAAACTCGTGTTACGAGTAGAGAAATTATGACCTGTAAACTCGCTCCGTCTTGCCATCTCGTTTTATTATTCAATAAAAATGTTTTTCAACAAAGGCACATTGGATGCGGTTTGGGCATCGTAAATCAGGTGCAAAGACCTCGAGGACTAGTGCTTCTTGAACTGTCAAGGTCTCGTTGCGGCCTGTGGTCTTCCACTTGCATGGCGACAAGAAGCACCCATCACGCTATAACAGTTCCGTCAAATTTAGGCTTTAACCCCTTTAGACAAAGTCGCCTTTTTAATAGGATACTAAATTAAGATATGCAGTTCTTAAAGTTAACCTTTGATTTGGCTTTCTTCGAGCTGCTTTGGTGTTATATCGGCAGTTGAAATTTCAACAAAGTATGCGCCTTTGTATGTTTGCGAAATATTTTCGTGAGCCGTTTAGTGGTCAACACCAATTACTAACTCATCTTTGAAATTTATATATGTGCGTAAAAAGTAACGAAATCGTGTTATTGTTTTTATTAACTGCTAATGATATGTGGTGCTATTAAAGCAAACAAAGTTATTGTTTCTTTAACTGTGCCTACATACCAAAAATAAATAAGAAAGGAAAAGCAACACGGAGGGCAGGAAATTACCTACTAACTAAGAGTACTTAGCTACTGTACATAATCTCGCTGGTCTGAACTATTTTAGAACAACATTGCATTTTAATACTTTGCGTTTCATAATATCTACTGCAGCGGCAATGTATATTTGTAGGGACCCTATTATGTAATCAAAAACAGCAGACGTGCTTCTATTATCATTACTGCAATTAAATTATGACTACTCTAAAATGTTAAAACAGTTTAAAAATAACAACAGTAGTCACTTAAATAAAGCGTCGCGTGTCGATGAGCCGATAAGCGTCAATTCACAGGCCATATTGCGGCCATGTCATTTACATAATTGTAACAATACGTGGCCACGGTGAGGGTGGATCCTTCTAAACTCAATTAAGCTCAATAACATAGTCAAACTATCCGCACTAATATTATAATTTACCTGCCCAATAAACTCGCTAATACTGAAACTGCACTCGGATTGTTGTTTGCTGTTAACACTTCTCTGCGCAAGTCTTAAGAAAAGGAAACAAAACACGTTTTACGTTACCATAAACTTGTGAAAATTTTAGTTGTTTTTTAGAAAATCGGAACCAACCAAGGAATAAAACCAAAAGAGAACCCGATCGTACTTAATGATGATACTCTTATGGCTTGAAATTTTGAAATATATGTTCGCATTATTTTTTGTATGTTTTTTATATATATAAATATAACAACCTCTGAAAAAAATACGGATTAAAAATAAAAACTACTCAAAAATAAAAATAAATTTACGATAAGGTTGAGGATTTTCTTAAAACATGGTCGGAAAGCATGCATTTTGTTTGAAAAATGAACACGCCAGGTGCCAAATTTTTATCGGAAAAATCACATTCAGCCAAAGAAAATCACCCGCGAGTCCCGCGGTTTTCATGGTGATATTTTTTAATTTTGTTTTTTTCGCTCTTTATTGTTTATGGTTAGAAAAAAATTAAATTAAAAAGTATCAAACCGTAAGGTCTGCCACACACTGGCGCAGCCTGGCCGCGGCGGACAATAGTAAACTTGTCCGCCGCTGTCAAATTTACTATTGTCCGCCACCGCAGGGCGCGCCAGTGTGTGGCAGGCCTAAAGTTTCTTTTTTTTAATGATCATAGACAAACCTAACCGCGTACCTACTTTTGAAAGTGATCGAAGTGACGTCTTTAAATATTTCTCAAATAGTTTTAAATGAAGAAATCAAAATATTTATCAAAATAAAACTCGCAACGAACTGAAATGCATTTAGATTGCAATCCCGTTTAATCTTTAATAATTTTAATTACATAAAAAATTTAAAATTGTAACCGATTCTAATGGTTTTCATATTTGTATGTAGTTATGCCAATTGAAACTGGCACTGAGTCGTGCCGTATACATACTTAAAATAGGTTATTGACGTACTCGCTATTTTAAGATTATTGAAAATGTTATTAGATTTCCTCACATTTTTGGAGAAAAGCACTATATCTGCCTTGGCGGGAACGGCAATTCGTGGATTCGTCTCCATTGTCGGATGCAGCTTCGCTTCATCCGACAGAATCAACTCAACCGCGAATTGCTACTTCCCGGCCGCTGCAGTAATGTAGGTACTATTATTTGAGATAAATGAAATTTATATGAAATGAATTCAATGTGTTATACTTAATTATTTACTTGAAACACCGCATTGAGTGTAAAATATATAGTGTGAAGTGAATACCGCCTTTGAAAGAATTCGTAGAAAGAATGATTACCTACATATAAATCAAAAAGTAAGTACAAGTAGGTATCACCGCGTTATTAGGTAGGTATGTCACAATATGTTTTTTGTAATGCCTTTGTATTATTTCCTCACATGTTTGAGAAACCGGGGTTGCCTGACTCGTCTCTTGGCAGGCAACCCCTTTCTTTCCGCGCCGCGGCAATAATGTACTAATAACGGAGTAAACCCCCGGACGAGAATTATTAGGTATACAGGGTGTTTGCTCCATCGTTTGCCAAATTAAAACGGCAGGTAGGTTGGATCATGAGCTATCTTCTCCGGCATCCAAAAAAATTTTGTGTCCACTGGTATTTTTTTTGTATACTTTTAAAATAATTTTGTTTTTTTTTATATGTTTACGCGTTTCAACTTGAATAAAAAAAAACGAGGAAGTGTTAGAGCCAATTTTTTTATTTTATTGTAATGTGTAATGTTGTACGGTTACATCAAAGTCAAAATTATTGGCAAGTAACGTCTACTTATTTTTTTATTAACCCTCAATAAAAAATGAGATTCAAGAATTTCGTCTTGGGTAACTTTGATTAGCAATTAAAAAAAAAACTAAAAATGGCAATGTTCTTAAAATTCTTTGAAAAAGTTCCTTAGTCTGTCCTCTTTCTAAGGATGTGCAATAATGCCAAAAAACCTTCAATGAACTTTATTCATTTGCCAATTTTGTGTAAGGGACTCGTAACCGCCAAGCGATAAAAAACATACTTTCGCTAAATACGAGTAGTAGATAAGCAAGACTTGCAGATTGACGACGAACGCACGCGTAGCATCTGAAAGGCTACCGCGAAACGAAAATAAATTTCGTTCGCTATCTCCCTCTCTGTCGCTCGAAGTTGCAAGTGTGACAGAGAGGGAGATACATCTGGGTTTGTAATCAAATTTCCCCTTTAATAACGACGAATGTGAGATAAATCTTTGTGAATTTCTGTAATCATAATCCAGATTCCTGTTTGCAGGAAAACCTTTTTTTTGAATCACGATTGGTCTGTGGGCACAACAGCTAGTAATTGACACAACTCATTAAAAAAACGCAATGCCGCGAATTTTCACTCTACTAAACTTAAAGAGTTTTGGTTTTTTTACTGTTTCTGTTAATCTTGTTATTGTTGAGTTTTGGTTTTTTGTTATTGGCTACATTCACGAATGAAGAATATGCGGACATTTTGATGGCATACGGAAAAGCTAATGGTGTTGCACGAACTGCGCAAAGAATGTACCAGGAACGATTCCCTAATAGACGCTTACCAACCCGCAACACGTTTCAAAAACTTACCGACGCTTACGCGAAACTGGGAATTTGAACATCAATGAAGTAAGTAACCATAAGTACGATTATTAACAGAAACAGTAACAAAACTAAAAACTTTTTAAGATTAGAAGAGTGAAAATTCGCGACATTACGTTTTTTTTAATGAGTTGTGTCAACTACTAGTTGTTGTGCCCACACGCCTATCGTGATTCAGAAAAAAAAGGTTTTCCTGCAAACAGGAATCTGGATAATGATTTCAGAAATTCATAAAGATTTATCCCACATTCGTCGTTATTAAAGAGCAAATTTGGTTACAACCCCAGATGTATCTCCCTCTCTTTCGCACTTGCAACTTCGAGCGACAGAGAGGGAGATAGCGAACGAAATTCATTTTCATTTCGCGGTAGCCTTTCAGATGCTACGCGTGCGTTCGTCGTCAATCTGCAAGTCTTGCTTATCTACTACTCGTATTTAGCGAAAGTATGTTTTTATTCGCTTGGCGGTTACGAGCCCAGTGCGTCCCTTACACAAAATTATTAAAGGTTTTTTGGCATTATTTCACATAATTAGATAGAGGACAGACTAAAGAACTTTTTGAAAGAATTTTAAGAACATTGCCATTTTTAGTTTTTTTTTAAATTGCTAATCAAAGTTACCCAAAACGAAATTCTTGAATCTTGATTTTTTTTTTGAGGGTTAATAAAAAAATAAATAGACGTTACTTGCCAATATTTTTGAGTTTGATGGAGCCGTACAACATTACAAATTACAATAAAATAAAAAAATTGGCTCTACCACTTCCTCGTTTTGTTTTATTCAAGTTGAAACGCGTAAACATATAGAAAATTTCAAAATTATTTTAAAAGAATACAAAAAAAATACCAGTGGACACAAATTTTTTTTGGAGGCCGGAAAAGATAGCTATTGACCCAACCTACCTGCCGTTTTAATTTGGCAAACGATGGAGCAAACACCCTGTATAGTACATTAGAGGGATCCTGTTTTTAATGTGTGTTTTTTTTCATCTATTTACTAGGCATGACAGAGTAAGTAATAGTACTACGTGGTATGGCACAAAAGCTAATTAGAAAAAAAAACTTAAATATTCTCGAAAATAAACGCATTATGTTTGAAAACTGAAAACATTACACTCCTTGTTTTGGATAGTCTGAAAAAAAATACATTCTTCCAAGAATAGGTGGGTAGGCTTAGAGCTCTATGTATACGTCCAAAGTCTCGGTGAAATGTACCTACTCAGTTCGTTGAAAGGTAAATATTATCAAGTGACAAACACAGATGAAACGATTTTCTATGTAATAAGAATTTTGGGAACTGAAACTTATGTTAAAACAAAATTATAGTAACGGCGATTCGATGAACGACTATGTCGATGAACAAATAAAATATTGAAGTAAAATTCGATGAGTTCATTTTTGTGTAAATGGTAATTCGAGCAAATGTATGAGCGATCTAACGAAGTTCGATGAATGATTCCTGTGTGATGATGAAATTCTGCGAATAGTGTTATGGGAAACGATAATCGATGAAACTATTTTCGGTAAAATGATGGATTCCCATTATTTAGTGTGTAATGAAACTAATTAAAAGGCCGTGTTTTGTTGTAAATGATAGCATCAAAATGTTATGGAAAGTGGAATGAAAGAAAACCTAGAATGGAAATAAATTCCGCATTTAAGGCGCCGTAGATTCATGGTCTTCTCTCCCTCTCACTGAGCATAAGCATGAGCGAGATGGAAGTGCGTGCTCGGAAGCGCGGATATCATGTTTTTTAATTTTAATTTTTTGGCCGTTCAAATAAATAAAAAAGTAATCACTGATTACTCTCAAACATGATATTGTCGATTTTTAGAAGCCATTTTAATATTTTTAGCTTTTGTGCATAATTTGTTACGAATGTTTTAAGTGTATTTTAGACCCTTTCAGACCAATGTTCGTGATTTTTTTCTATCGAGCGAAAATTGCTTAATCATGTTTCGAATCTTTGATCTCCCTGCAGAAAAGCCTCAATATTACTATTTGTATTTTTTTGAAACCATATTATTATAAACAGACGCATTATATTGTTTCAAAAACTCTGTTCGCTTAACTTCGCTGAACCTACGGCGCCTTAAAAGACTTTGATCGTCTCCGTATTTCTCAATATATGTTTCAACTAATTGTGGTTTTATCACATTTCGTAATATTAAATCTTGGGATTAGGTGTCAAAGCGGACCCTGGGCTCCTTTAGGGGCACAACCGGGAATAACGCTAGGAGAATGATGATCACATTTCGTAATATTAAAGAACTAGCTGTACCTGCGACATCGTTTGCATGGTAATGTGGTGGGAGTTAACGAATTTCTTATTTTGGACATAGAACACATGCAGTTCTAATTTAACCTTTCAAGTAAAACGTTGAACAAACCTATTTTAGCTAAAATGCCGTTAAAAATCTTTTCTTTGATGTTTAAATTAGTAAGAAAGGGACAAAACTCGTTTTATGGGGTAATAGTTTAGTAGATGTTTGTGGCCATAGATCCAACAGGTAGGACACAGGCTGCAGCATTAAATTTTTATATATCTTCTTCTCTACATATTTATAATATAACACTGTTTTATATTAAATAAATACAAACGTGATGACTGAAATCATCTTGAGTCACTCCGACTCTCAGGTAAAGATGTGTATAGAATTAATAAATTGATTTAATAATCCTTTCGAGTACCCGGAGTAGGTACCCATTGACCGGTAAGTGTTTACGCGGAACAAAAGATCTCTTTCTTAACGTCTGAATTTATATTTTCCAAGCTATACCTAACCACTAACTAAGTTCTAGAACCATAACGCGAGTCCGAGTCCCTTTCTATTAAGGGTAATTAATGTAATTATTAAAAATATTAAAGTATATTTTTTCATATTGCAATGTTTCAGATCGCAATATCACATTCTGCCGATCTTCTGTATGTTTCCGCCATTGTCAACTTAACCGCTCGGCCACGACTTTGGTCTTAAGCGACCTGCGACCAGCGTTTTATCTGTTCATTGCGCGGTCGAGATGCGCAACGCACTGTGGTTAGTTGGGATCACGCGCAATGAACAGATAAAACGCTGGTCGCAGGTCGCTTAAGACCAAAGTCGTGGCCGAGCGGTAAGGAATGTGTATTGCAGGCTTTATGATAAAAGTTTTATCTGTATGTTGGCCGATTCCTGTGTCTCTATATAGGCTGAATGTCAACTTGAAGGCGTGAAGTACGAAGTAAAATACCGCCTTAATACCTACTGACGCGCTTGATAATTAATGTTTTTTTAAAAAAGGGGCCCGTTCTTTAATGATTTAATATAGTTTTGCTGTTTATTTCTGATAAATATAAATACTGACAAACCAGCACGGCTATCACAAGACGGCGCGCGAGCTCTCTCTATTTTTCTCGAACTATCCGTCTCTCTCGTAATATACAACTTAGAAAGAGACGTATAGTGCGAGAAAAATCGAGAGAGCTCCCGCGCCATCTTGTGATAGCCGTTAAGTATCGTGACAAATACTCAGCGTGTAATCTTGCAGAAACTCATAAACCTAGACGTTTGGGCTGAATGCGAGACAACGCTAGGCCATGCCATAAAAAAAAAGGAAGAGTCAGACTTTTGACATTATTTTGTTGAAATTTGTTGATACATTTATTGAAATTACGCCTCAAAACGAATTTAGCGCGTATAAGTTTCCATATCAGAAGCGATTATTTTTTTATGCTTTAGAATTTAATATGCGTTTTGTGAAGGTCTATCACAACACCGGATCGAAATTATTACTGTTCGTTAGATATGGCAAGTCCGCCATTTTGACGTCACTGACAGTTGACGGATATGGCGGCTATGATTTCAATAAGATGAACTGAATAATTTAATGAGGTCAAATGTTTCCGAAAATTAATTAACTGTCGCAGTTGGATAAAAACTATCCTAAACGGAAGCTAGAGTAATAATGTACTTATGAAAAAATCTACATGTTTTTCCGTTCATGGGAAGCCGAGATCATTCGGGACACGTAAATGCTTAGTTTGATACTGGCTGATTCCATTTTCAAATTAGAGATTTATTATAAGTGAGAGATAACAAATAATATTTTCAAAATGGCTTGGTTGTATATGAGGCATATAATTTTAGGTATATTTTACAAATAATGATTCAACAGTATCATAGGTATCTGGAGGAGCTCAAACTTGGTGTTTTGAAAATGATTCTTATTTTAATTTAAAACTAGTGACTGAAATGATGTGATATATTTTTTGAATCGGCTTAGTAAGCTCTTTCATTAGATACCTACTACACACGGTAGGTTTCGGAACATAATATTATTACCCTTACAAAAAAAAATCGTCCTAACTCCTCTCCTTTTTTATTTTATTTTTCAAAATCAATCGTTCCGATTTTCATGCTTTTAACACCATTTGCAGCTTTTTTTGGCGTAGGCCTAAGAACAAAATCAACAACGCACAATAAATCAAATAAACAAGAATTACAGAATGAACCTCCAATATGATAAAAAAAAATACCTACGCGGTTTGAGTAGACATTTTTACCGCTAATATTTAGATGAAACAATTTTTATGTGTATTTGTTTAGTTTGCAATTTTAAATTATTGGAATTTGTTAATAATGTGTTATTTGTTATTTTTATTATTAGTTATTCGTTACGTACATAATGGTATACATAAATATAATGTAATTTTATTTATTGAATAGTATTATCGGAATATAACTAAACTAAGCCTATATTATAATAGTACATTGTGATACAAGTGAGGTAGGTTGATAATTACATCAGAGGTGAAATTGTTCACGCGAACCGCAGGTGAGCGTGATAAGGAAGCCGAGGATGTAATTATCAAAGCTCACGCGTATCATACGACGTTTTTCAACACATTTTGCGAGGAAAAAATCATTTTCATAAGATGAAAATGTTATAGGCCTGCCAAATTATTTACTTTACATTAAGCAAATCATTACGATGACAACAGGTTTTTACTCACAGTTGCACATCGCCAAGAATTTCCAGAGGCGTCCATTCTATTTATCACTTTTCTAGTCACCACGAGTCAACATTTTTGATAATAACCAAACACGTATAAACAAATTTTACAAATATTTGTGAAATAAATAACCTATCAAAATATAACCTATATTGGCACCCAACAGTTTTTTTTTCGTGAAGTTTGCGCAGTGTGGGCACAGAAATCTCTAAACAGCCAATACAAAATAAAATTATATTTTCATTTTAATATGTTATCTGTATTTAATTCATGTAGAATGTTATGAAAAGTGAATAGTTTTACTAAATTAAACGTTTCCATAACATATACAAAAAGAAATAGTCAATTAATTAACAAAAAGGATTTAATTTGTTTAGTCGAGTAAAAATCCATTTGCCGAAAATTAAAAAAAAAGCTGTACATTCTGTACAACCTGGTTAATTTAAGAATGCACCGTGTTCATGCATATATCTTGCTGCAAGGTGCCAACGTGACTTAATCGGGATATAACCATAACACACAAGTGTTGTAAAGTTATAAAACACGCGTTTTTAATATCCAGGATTATGAGCCTAAAAGCGACACAATAAGAGGTACGTTACGAGCAATTGTGTTGAAAACTACTTAAACCTATAAAAAGTAAATGCCCCCCAGTTCCCCGTCATTGGTTATGGTGCCCAGAAGGCTGGCAGCGTTGCCTCTTTGGATTGCTAGGCTAATCCTTTGGCCAAAATAGCAGCCAGCCCTCTGGTCGCCGGATGTTTGGACGAGCCGCTTGTTATTTTTCTTCAATAACGTTTTTTTTTAATAACGTTGTGGCGTATCATATTATCAGGCACGTATAACGCTAAATCAAAGTGTAGGTAAATATACCTAACCGCGTGTATTCTTAAGTGTGTTACCAAAGATTATAATCGAATGTCTTTGTATTATATCCGCACAGTGCTCGAGTTTTCTCAAGCACTATAGGTATGTTATGTTTACTATAAACTGGTATCGCCTGACTCGTCCTTTGTCTGTTAATCCCTTACTTTCCGCGCCATGGCAATAATATTAATAGATACCCACTAATGATTTTAAACGTGACAATGGAGTGATCAGTGTCCACTGAATTAATGCTAATGTTGGTCGCCTTTTATTTCAATAGAGTAAAATTAGTCGTACCAGATTGTTTTCAACTTATCAAAGAAAAAAATCGCTGTGTACTGGGTATGCCCAGTACCCAGGTAAGTATTTTATATAATACTATGTTTACTACGGTCGGTAGTCATCATATACATTCATTTATTCAATAAAAGCTGTATAGAATTAATTAAGTAATATTAGGTACTCAGCAGGCCACCATCGTCACTTTTCTAAAAGTACCTACCTGTTTAGTATACTTACCTGAAACAGTGTCATTATCATTAACCTGACAAACATTATAGTAGGTGTAGCAACAGTTGGTATTTACGGGTAGGTAGGTAATTACTGATAATTATGCAAGCTTCTGCTAAAACAACAAGAGAGTGGTATTTGATGTATTCAGTAGAAGTAAGTAAAGCTTACATTGCCATGCTACAGTTTCAGCTACTATTTTAATCCATTGTAACTAAACGAACTTTCATGTATGGTATTGTTAGCTGGAGCTCAAACAAAACCTTAAGCGCACTTGGAAATCCTTGCGCCAGATACAGATTATTTGGACTAATTGCACATATGAGATAAACTCATTACCAAAGATAGACGCGAGATTCTAGCAGCGCGCTTATCTGCTAAAGCAGCAACGTGGAGCACGAGAGAGCGTTTAACTCGATATAAGCAGAGTAATGAGAAGCCGCGGACGTACCAACCGTACCACCGTACAAAATCGCTGGCAGTTTTCAATTAGTTTTATTGCAATCTTTTGTTCTTTTGAATGAAACAAAAGAAATCCAATGTTAATATCTAGAACGATTGTTAATTCCCCTAATTTCACAAGAGACACATTTTTGCCACATTGGCACACATCTTGGATTGTGGGAATGTGATATTGCATTGTAAGATTGACGTGAAACATGTCTCGTTAGCTATTGGATAAATATTGCGTATACAGCAATCAGTTTTCGATTAGAGTTCAACTATTAACGAAACTTCTTACTAAAGAAGCAAAAGAAAATCTGGCCAAAAATTAGAGCGCATTTTTCGGCGGCACGGTATCAACGGTGGCTGTTGAGGCGGAAAGGTTCTCGAGTGGCGACCACGTACCGGAAGGCGCGGCGTGGGTAGGCCCCCCACAAGGTGGACTGATGACCTGGTAAAGATTGCTGGAGTCCGCTGGATACGGGTGGCGCAGGACCGGTCACTTTGGCACTCTTTGGGGGAGGCCTATGTCCAGCAGTGGACGTCTTTCGGCTGATATGATGATGACGACGGTATAACTATACATTCTAGCTTATGTTATGTATATTTAATTATTCCATTAATTACTCCCTTATATATACTAATCTGTGATAAATAAAACGTGTTTTGTCCCTGTCTCACAAACACAAGTCCATGTGACAAATAAAGGCAAACGAATTTAAACGGTATTTCAGTGTCGTTAATTTTCACGGTGTTGTTAATTGTCAGAGTGATAAAGCACATATGAGTGCAGTCGTCCGCTGTCGCTTGGCACAGTGCGTCCAACCTTACACACGTACAAAGGCCTTTGACGTACGTCCGGGGCGGGCGGGGGCGGGCCCGCATGATCGTGCGATCGCCGGCGACCCATTTGCGCCTCGTTACACGCTGATAGCCGCAAACAAAACACACCCCAAGTAATTAGGAAAAGCCTTTTTCAGATACGGTAAGTACTGACTTTGGCCTGGCTTTCGTGATAATTTTTCAGCCTTAATGTTGAACGGTGTGATAATGAGCAACATGGGTCTATTGCAACTAACAATTTAGCTTTAAATTGATATCAATCCCTAGCGATACGAGTGTGTGAAGTGCATAGCTCACCCACACTTGGCAAAGAAGAGGATTCTTTAAAAAGGAGCGCATGAGTCAAAACGATTAACACATAAGCACCTATATTACTTAAATGTGTTATAATCGCAAGTCAGGAAAGCACTTGTCTAGTACCACAGCTTTTATAGAGCTATAACCTACACCTGTGGTACTTACCTAAATGAAAAATGTGACATCACAATTTCCATGTACTCATATCGCAACCACCAATTCTTACATAACGATATATAAAAGAAAGTGAGTGCAGCATGAGAATAGACAAAGGAATTGTTTTAGGAGAGCGAAAGGTGCAAGTTTACGAGCTCGTGACCGCAGCAACCCTTTACGTCTTAGTGTGGTTTATAAAGAAATGCACGTTAATTTATGAGGACTAGTATTTTGCTAATGTTCGACATATGTTTGTGACCGCATCAATGTTTTCTTCACATTTATTTCTAACGCCCGTTTTATCTACTACTCCATAAAACCTGTCCATGTTGTGGCTACGCTTTACACGAAAACATTGTTACCGTACTTTATTAGTTATTGTTACTTCCAATACATGAAAAAAACATTTGAAAAGTTTTTGTACAAATGGAAAACTTGTTAACGCGCTATAAAATTACATGCAAAGCTCAAAACAAAAATTCTGATATAATTACTAATTGATTTTAATTGCTTCAATTGTTTCTGAATGTTTAGGACATTTGACATTTGACATCGAAATTTTGTTTTAAACCATAACAATCCAAACTTAGACTGCAGTGTCCCTTTTGGATACAAGTCGGATATTATTTCACAAGCAAGCACGTTTATATCTCTACAGTCTAACTTGGTCTTACTAGACTTATATTTACGGGTTACGGTTATGAAAGCTGAATTTTTATCATATCGAACGCTGCACCGTAAAAGACAGATCCTACTAAACATTATATCGAAGCTTTCACCTCAAAAGAACCAAACGATAGAAACATAGATGAATATAACTACTTACATATTATTCATAGCTACAGTTGAATTCCAGCAAGTTGATGTCAATACGAAAGTACGCGAGAGTACGTACTAGTTGATTCATCGCGGTGCTTGATGTTCATTTTCATTTCACGGTAGCCCCTCCAGGCACAGGCTTCCTACTAGAATACTACATATTAAACAATGACAAGTTCAAAGATCATAACAGGGATATCCAAGTATGGGCTAGATGCGTGCCACCGCGCGGCGGGCGCACGGCCGACCACCTGGGCCGTCGGAACAATCCCACTTTTTGTAGCATCAATAAAATGGCAAATAAATTCAAAGTCGCTGCATTTAAAACGTGAAACAATTCATTTAACACACAACATTAAAACGTTTGCATTTTTTGCCCCAGGTGTCCTTTACCTATAAGTTGAACAATTTATTATGGGTCTGAGAAACTTTGCGAGGTTTAACAGTGATAATAGTGATATTGCATGTCATGACGTGGCATGGAACTTCCCGCCCACAACTTCTCCGTCAGACACCTGCTTACTGCATCTTGGGCCCTCTGCCAATACTAGTGCCGCTGGTATCCAACGCTAAGGAAATATCAATTAGATGGCGGCATTATCTCGACGTGTCACATTGTTGTCGTAGGTTAGTGGATTTTCAAAAGCGCGATTGGGCCTGCCTATCTTCCCGCCAAGTCCTGATAACCCTGCCACTGCTGGTTGTTGACTGCTTATAACATTGGCAGCTGACCATAATTAATTATTTGGTGCAGCAACTTGCAGCTCAGCCTCAAAGCTCATCCACAACTACAAAACATAGTAGGTACCTAATTTATTCACTGATAGTAAAATAGTAAGTATCCAAAATTTAGAATTCCTGTATACGTAAACAAACTAATATGACTAGGTAGGTATACAAATACACGGTGACTTTTATATGATCAGAAACCCATTTTTCTAATTCAGTAATTGATGCCTAACACGATTAACTGGTACCTTTACCTAAAACAAACGTTCTTTTTACCGGATAATGGAGCGACCACACCGCTGCTCAAAATACGCTAACGCACCGTAAACGCAGCAAAATGTATGAAGAATACGTGACGCATACGACACGTCAACGCGTATACGCAGCGTAACGCACCGGTGTGGTCGCTCCTTGAAACCGAATTAGAACGTACTTTTTAATTAACAATCGTTGTTTTAAATCAGTGGTAAACTTGTCATTAGCTGTCAAATTTACTATAGGCCGCCACCGTAGGCCGCGCCAGTGTGATTCTGGCAGGTTTATTGACGTAGGACCTTTCAAACTCCCCGCCAAAGCGCTGAAATTTGACTTGTATATATGTTGCAGGGAAATGGTCAAAATAGAGATTTGATCAAATCTCTAAGGGATATGATCAAATCACGCAGGATGTTAAAATGGCGAATCCATTTTATCATTTGCCTAATACAAATCAGTAATTTGATCAAATCTCTGAATCTGTTTAGTGAAATGACGAAATCGGACAAAAAAGGCAACTCGTTTTTTCATTTCACTAGACTTGTTTAGTGATTTGATAAAATCCCTGAAACGCGTCAGTGAGTTGACGAAACTAACGCGATTAAGTTTTATCCGCTCTTTTATAAAAAAAATAACCACGAAAACCTATCCGCCATCCGAGTCTAAGTCCCAGAACCGTTTAATAAATTAATTAACATCTTATTTTTAATTAACTTAATATTAAACTACAGTTTTTAGTGTCGGTCAATAAAATGTACCAAGACAAACAGTAAGTTTAATCATAATTACAAAACATCTTGACACATTGTGTACTAAGTAAGCGGTATTGCGCAGTTTACACAGAGTTTTTACACTATAGGTACACTTTGTTTACAAACTAGTAGGGTTACATTGCTCAGTTAAAAATGGCCGCGAATAAAAATTCCCGTTAAAGACCCTTCAAACACGTCTTTCATAGTTTATTAAGCGGTATTGCATTAGGTTAGGGTGTCAGTGGAAAGTGTAACGGTATTGTCTCGCTAAACTCCGTCAATCAGTGATGCGGGCGCACAATTAGGCACACGTGCCGTGATGGGAAAATTCTTTCCGATATTAACTTTATGATCATTTAAAAATATTACTCCACATCTATGGTTTAACGGTTTTGTTGCTGATTGTAACTGCTGTCTCAATCGAAGCGGCCGGAGTCTGGCGACGTCCGCACCGCACGTTCGCATCAATTGCTGTTGAATGACCGCTTTGAGAGGTTACCACAGATAAAGGAAATAAGGTGGTTCCTATTACCTATTTCTAACTGAGCGCTGAAATGGTGTAAATTTATACGTTAAGCCGTTGATCCGTAGTTTGTGTCAGCAATCTTGAAGATGAGTTTAAAAGCTGCGTCGGGCGGTTAGATAAATCGAGTTAATCGCCTAGGTGTAGTTTCTCTCTGGGTTGGAATGTTAGAACTGCACTATTTTTATTGTTTCTACTTGTGTAGATTTTGTTCTGTAATGAAGCAAACCCCGGTTCAGACTGTGACCGAGATATCTCTGAGATATTGACAGAGATTAGTGGGAATGCAGAGAGAGATGTTAATACCATATCAGAATGCTGTAATGCTGTTAAATTGTATATCTGAATAAATAAATTATCACATCGCGATTAGAGTGGGGTTGGAGGTTGCAGTTTTCCCGTACTTAAATACATCAAAGTTTATATGAGTTGACAGACACTTCCCAAACTCATAGCGGTCGGATAATTACATGACTGCCCAACGAAAAGGAGTGTAATGTTTTACTAAAAGCAGAGGAAGGGAAACAACATTAATTAGGTATACCTTCTTTCAAGACACCTATACTGAAGAGAAAACAAATAAATGAATGCATGCAAAATACGAAAATTAAGATTAATTCATCCTAGACCACATTTCATCCAGACGTCGGTTTCTACAGACGTGCATCCATCATAATTAAAATAACAGCTCCAGACATCTATTAGACGTCTTTTTACACAAATTACGATAGACATGTAATAACCACACACATCGCTCGTGCTACTGTGTTACTGAGTAATGCTGAGGCGTACTGTTTTTAATTGAGAAATTACGGGAAACGCATCATATTAGCGATCGTGCCAATATAATAACAGGTTTGTGGCATTTTTGCTCACGACCACCGACCGCCTTCGCGGGGTTTGTTTGTTACTCACAATCAGCTAGAATTCCGCGGGTTTGAGAACCATTTGAAGTATTACTTAAATATTACTCCGCTTACATAACACAAACAAACACGCTATAAAGTCAACAAAGCTTAAAAGCAATAAAATATGCATGAGACTTGAGAAGACAGTAAGCCAAATGCAAGCAAATACATTGTTCAAGCTTAAAAGAATTGTATGCGATTCGTTATTTTACTTATTTATAAAACGTGAATCTTTTCCTAGAAATGTCCGGTGGATAGTATTAAATATAATTTAAAATAAAAATCCAACTCAGTCCCGGAATACAAACTTAGTTGAATTTAAACTTTCGTGAGACATGTTACAATAATACTTTTAATTACAATTACAAACACTTAATTACAAACTTAGGTAGTTGTTTCATAAAATTGATCATGATATTTTTTATTGGGTACGAGGCCAATGGGTAATTTTTTTTAGAAAAACTTCAACGTGGTTTATACTGGCTAATCTCTTATCGTCTCTTGGATAACAATTTCATCAAACAATGCCCCACTTTCCGGACTTGAGCAACAACTATTTCTAAATCGTAACTTCTAAAATGCAACTTGGTTTGTTCTTGCCAGTTGCTAATAATTTCTATCTTTTCTGTATTTTTCACAGCCAGCACTAGCTAAGCTAGTAAACTATATAATTTAGAATCGACTCCCGCTGCGCCTCGCTTTTATTAAAATGTATGCTAATACATGCTATTCAAATATCTGTTTTTTATTCTATTTGAACCTGCAAATTGTTTTCCAGCTTTGTTTAAATACAATCGACTTAATGACTTCTTTAATTTACGTGGAGCGGTTACCGTAGCTTATAGTAACTTAGATCGTAAAGTTAAGATTTACCAGGTTCATAAATTACCACATCACAAATGTGCGGCATTTCTGGCATTTCATTTCTTTAGGGAGGTAAGGTAGATGTTCCAATGTCTGACACGTTAATATCTGATAGGTGCCACCTATTTTTGGAATCTTTTATTATGAACTAAAATTGATGTAATGGGCCAGTATCTGTTGGGACGTTTACCTTATGTCAACTATTTTCTTTGTAGATTTTTTAAGACATTCGTTGGCATCACTGCCAATCTTCGTTCGGTATCATTATACAAACAAGCTTAATAAAAAACTTGATCGTTAACGATCTCCCATAACCAGCACAATCGATTCCAGTAGTCATAGTCAATGCGCATAAAAATCTTAAGTTCAACAGACTGTCATGCGCATCTGTTTGTGTGGACACTCCATTAGTTACCATAGAGTTATTGCGTAATAATCTAGTGGGCAGATGTTAGAGCTGATTGCTCGCGGTATATTTAGCTAACAGGTGCCGTGTGGTCAACACACCACGTGGCATTAGGGTTGACAATCTTGCTAGGTTTATCTTCATCTAGACGCAGCGGTTAAGAGGGTATCCTAGCAGCATTTTTCCATACAAACGTATTCCCCTATTTCCTTCCTGGTTTATCCCTCTAGAGGACTCGTTTTTTTTTATAAAATCTAGGTCTACTGTATGTATGCCCCTGTCATTTACTTTTTCCCAAAAAATAATTACCAAAACAGATACGAATTTTCGAAAACCTAAAAAATACCCCATTTTTACTGTCATATTTAGATGACTACCAGACAAATATGAAAAGATTTTACGTTAAAATAAAATAATAGAAACATAGATCTGCTCTTCCTCTAAATTTCGACACCAAACATAATTGAATCGGCGCAGGTTTGGCGGAGAAAAAAGGGGAATACAAAGCATCGATCTGGTCAAGATTTTGTAGTGAAAATCGGTCTGAGCTGCAGTTGTCCCTATCGCACATTGATAGCCGGTCGCTTGGGCGCAACGCGACGGCAATAGTTTGTACAAATACCTATTTCTCAATTTTGTCGCAGACCGACTACGCTCTTAAGGGTATAAGATGATATAAATTAAACTGAGATCCTTGTGGATGTTTGAGCTCTTAAAATCATAAAGAATACCTGATGAGGATCACCATGATAGGGTCGTTATGTACATACCTACCTAATTAAAAAATATTTGCGTACGTAGTTATATATTTAGGATCTTTTCTCGTGTTTGTTACTTTTTACAAGCGAACAAAATGGGTATTTCAATAGGAACGATATTTCTTTTGGTCGTAATCAGATGCAGTTCCCAGGTGACTAGATTTATCATAGATATTTAAACCAAGCACCGGTGTGGACTTAGTTACAACCTGTACCCAAATTAGCATAGTCAAGTCAACTGCATAATTGTTTTTACTATTAGGTACTGCGCCGAATAAATAGCTACCTGTACCAAACTACCTGTTGACACTAGTTTTAAGAAGCCACGTTCCTCAAAATAACATAAATACCTATTTTAACCTCTTTTGCCAACCCTAAGATATTATATCTCGTTCACACGACAGGACTGACCAGTTGTTGCGATTTGATTGAGAATGGCATTGCATAATGTATAATTATCGAGGTTTGTGCCAGGTGGCCGTAAATAATATTGCCTAGGACCTGAAATAAGTGCTAAACGAGTCCTCAGACTTAATAAGTAGGAAGTGCTTAATCCTACACACTTTCTGGAGTTTAATCATCCTAGTTTTTAACTGGCGTTTATGTTAAGTGAAGCTATGGACCTGAATAAACAAGCTAAAGAGGTTTGTAATTATATCTTGTGTTAACGTTCCTTGAGGTATAATGCATACTGTGCTATGCACATCCGTGGATAACCGCGCATTTAGACAAAAAAAGCTTTAGACACGACCATGCCCCTAATTCCGTATTATTAAAATGGAAAAATGTCTTCGCGCCGTTATTCTTCGATATGTGCGGTCACTGTTGATTAACATAGGGTTTTTTTTTTTAGGATTCATCAACGCGGTGAGCAAATTAAGTCCGAGGATAGCCATTTTAATCTATAGTATAAATTATTAACACTTTACGCGAAATAAATGTCTTACTGTTTTAAAACTTTTTTATTCTATTTGTGTGCTGATTTTGAATTCCGGTTACGCATAAGATTAGTAACTGCATCAGTAGCGTAGTGAGTGATCAGTAGAGTATTGAGCGTAGCGGGAAGCTCAAAACCCCCTGATGCTAATAATTTTGATCTCTTTTAATACATAGGTACTTTTATTACCAGAATTGAGAAGGAAACTTAATTCAATGTTATATACTGCATAGAGCTACGGTATAAGGTGGTCGTGAATTCAAATCCCGGCTGTTACCAATGAGTTTTTCGATAAAATATCCAGATGAAAATACTTCTGTCAAAATATATGTCAAGTTTCCAACCCACACTTACCCCCCAGTTACTTTCATCCATGAGAGGAGGTCTAAACCAAACAGTGAGGAGTACATGGGCTGATAACGGTATACTACTTGATTTAACTCTTCTAGAGTTAAAATAGGTACTGGGCGTCAGTCATGTTTTCCAGTTACTTTTATTATAACAACTTACTACTTTTACACTCTTCTTCTACTTCTTCTTCTTGTTACTTTTTATTACATACATCACGCCTTTATCGACAAAATGTGATATCGCAGTGACAGATTGCTAGCCCATCGCCCACAACACACTTCAACCTTGTACCCTTAGTCGACTCTTACGACACCACACGGGGTACTTTTATTATATTCAACACAAATATCCGTAGCGCAATAAAAGGAGATACGAATAAATTTATTTATACTTGCCTAATATATGATAAATGGTAACGTATAAACTGATTAATTATAACATCTAACAGTCAGTCGATATAACAGCTACGCTATGACAAGGTTAAGTATTTAAATATAAATTCACCCAAACTTTTTAAACGGGCGCTCTGTAACTGCAGTCGTAGCATTTGTAAACGAAAATAAAAATAAACAATGTTAAACCTTATGAATTTAGCATTTTTTGAAAAATAAAAAATAAAGGATTAAATCAAGTGAAGTTCAAATATTTTGAATTTGTAATTGACTCTGCTCTATAAAACGAGAGTTCAGATACCTACTTCACAAAGTCTTGTTGAAGGTGCTTTATTAAAAAAACGTCATAACAACGAGGTGACTCCATTTGAGGAAATTGCTCTATTTTGCCTGAAGGTAGGGACTAACTTAGTATTAGTAATACATAAAACATAAAACACTATAAATAAGCACACAATCTAATTTATATAGCAGTAGACTCCAAATAGTCGAATCCAACATAGTTAATAAAAACCAGCAGTTTAATGAAAGTTTTATTTTATAGCTACTAAAACTGCGACACCTTTTAAATGGAAGACTAACATCACAACCGATTGAAATAGATACAGCCACCTCCATACGTAAATTTTTTCGATCTTATTTCTAACAAGGTAAGGCTTAAATTTGTAAACTAACTTAATATTAGATGTGACGCACAGGAATCAGCGCAGGTGGCTTTCTTGCAGGAAAAGTTTTTGCACAGATATACTCATATGCCGGCAGCTGCCGCGAAATTGAGCCCCTATGCCTCCGTCTACTCATAATCTAGGAATTAATAGCCGATTGCTAATGACAAAATGGAAATACACCAAGCATTAGGCCTAACGCAATTACGTTAGTACAAGAATCGTTAGATGTTACACGCAAAATGATACGGGCGGCACGTGCGAAAAGTTATTCAGTACCCATACTTTTCACTTTTATATAAGCACCTCATTATAACTATATTTTTAATGCCTGGGCTTTTTTATTCCATTGCAATGAAGAGTAGAGGGCAGTCGTCTTTTGTTTAAGTTATAGCTTGGTCACCTTTTGTGTCAGTAACAAGAAAGTGAAATATATTTACACAACCCTTTCTTGGGGATAATAGTGTTAGTACCAAAGTATAACATGTTATAGACTTGATAAGTACCTACCTAAGCAGCGCTTCTAAGACAATAATGGTTGGCCAGACGATAATTCGCGCTATTGCATTGACACTGTAGACATCACTCGATATACTTATAAGTCAATTCGCGATAAGCATCAATAAATCAAAAGAGAGCAAATCTGCAAAACAACGTCTCTCCCTTTTGTGAATGCGCACATGCGCGCATTGAGTCGCGGGCGCACAAAACGCTTTTCATTTCGTTTGAATCGCTCGCAAACTGCGCGCACGCAAGATGAGTCACAAGTGCTGCAAAGAATAGTCAGCGGGCAGACGTGACTCTTCTCACTGGGAAACATAAATAAATTGGTCCCCTTATTTTTAACCGACTTCAATAAAAAAGAGGAGGTTCTCAATTCGGCTGTATCTTTCTTTTTTTATTATTATTTTGTGTGTGTACAATGTTTGTTACCTCAGAACTCCGTCATTGATGAGCCGATTCGAAAAAATTTTTTTTTGTTCGTATGTATATGAATGGATCTCAATAAGCTTAAGGCAATATATATATAAGATAGCAATTATAGAGTGCAATATAGCAATAATGTAGTACTTAAATTAGAACAGTATAAGGAAGGTGTAAAAGATAAAGACAATATTAATAGTATAATTATTGAAAGACGATGGAACAACGTTAGAGATATAATTAAGACTAGTGCTGAAAAAACTTTGGGAAAAGGAAAAAATTAAGCCCAGAAGGAAGTGGTTGACTACAGAAATAATGGATGTGATGATTGAAAGAAGAAGCGTGAGAAACAGAACAAATGAAGATAGCATAACACGCTACAAATATCTAACAAATAAAATTACATTAATGTGTAGGGAAACCAAGAGTAAAGACATAGCGCAGGCATGTGACAAGATTGAAAGATATATGAAACAAGGGAAAACAGACAAAGCATACAAGATAATAAGGGTTCTAGGAAGACAACATAAGACAAAAAGTGCTACAATTCTCGACGAACATGGAAAAATCTTAATAAATAACAAAGATATTGTCCAACGTTGGATAAGGTACATAGAATAACTATACGCAGGAAATGGTCTAACAGATAATAACATTGAATCGGAAACGGAAGTAGATACAGATAGACTAGGACCAGATATCACTAAAGAGGAGTTCAAAAAAGCCCTAAGTAGTATAGGGAATGGTAAAGCAGCAGGAGATGATCAAATTTACATAGAACAAATAAACAAACTAGTATGTGATTCCATGATAGATGAAATATTTGCAATAGTAAGAGATATGTACATAACAGGTGAAGTTCCAACAGATTATCAAATCAGCAAAATAGTAGCATTACCCAAAAAACTGAATAAATTAAAGTGCGAAGAACATAGAACATTAAGCTTAATATCCCAAGCATCTAAAATACTACAAAAAATTGTGCAAAACCGAATAAAACCGATAGCTGAAAGTTTTTTTGGGTCCCGACCAATACGGGTTCAGGCAAAACAAGGGCACGCGTGAAGCAGTTCTTGCTCTTAGGATGGTGATAGACAGGAGAATGGATCTAGGCTGTCATATATACAGATTAATGTGGGTAGACTCGTTTACTTTTTATCATAAAAAGTGATTGTAGCAGGTACCTCTCAGATTTGTATGTAAGTTGTGTTAACATGAGCTCCTTAGCATATTAAATGTATTTCGAATGGACAGAGTGTTTTACTGGACATAATAGTGGCGACGTACGTAAAGTGGACACAGTGTTATCAAAATGTCAAAGCAATCGGTGAAATTTCATGAGTTTAACCCTCAGACGGACAGTTGGGACAATTACTTGGACAGGCTAAAGTATTGTTTTGAGGCTAATGGCATTGAATCTGACCAGGCAAAAAAGGCCAATTTCTTTACAGTGTGTGGTGCACAAGTGTTTGAAACTTGTTTAGCTTTGATTACACCCAAAAAATCAAGCGATGTGAAGTTTAGTGACATAGAAAGTATTCTAACCAAACATTACAGTCCTAAGCCTAATGAAATATCAATGTCGTATAAGTTTTACAAGCGCGATCAACGACAAGGTGAAAAAGCCTCGGATTATATCACCGAATTGCGGAAGATTAGTTCTTGTTGTAATTTCATTGACTTGGAACGAATGCTACGCGACCGTCTTGTGTGCGGTATGAACGATCATAAATTGCAATATGAACTGTTAAAAAGAAATAAACTCGGTTACAAAGAAGTTGTTGATACGATGCTTTCATCAGAGAGTGCCGACAAAGACGTTCGTATGATAGTAACAGGGAGTCTCAGCGGGGCTAGTGCGGGCGTCACGCCCGAGGCGGTCGACCCGGCGCCGGGGACATCCGCGCCGGAGCCTATGGACGTCAACGCCGTGCATTACAAACGCGTTCCTAGCGGCACCACCACACGGTTGTGTTACAGATGTGGAGACCACCACGGAGGAGAGTGTCGTTTCGTTAACGCAATATGCCGATTCTGTAAGAAGAGAGGACATTTGGAAAAGATATGTATAGCCAAGAAAAAAGGCGGAAACAGGACCGTAAACTACACAGACATAGAGAAGGAGCAGGACGAATATATAGGCGGCATCTACAACGTGGACGCGGACAGCCGCGTGCCGCCATACGAGGTGCAAGTGGCGCTGAACGGCGCGCCGTTTCGCATGCAGGTGGACACGGGCGCCAGCTTCTCGCTGGTGAACGAGCGAACGTGGCGCGCATTGGCGCGGCCGCCGCTGCAGCCGCCGCCGCTCACGCTGCGCACCTGGACCGACGCGCCCGTAGAGCTGTTCGGGCAGACAACCCTACAGGTGCAGTATAAGGACATTGCTTGTGATTTGAATGTTTTTGTCGCGAAGGGTAAAGGACCTAACCTTCTAGGCCGTGATTGGTTTGCTCCGCTTAACTTTGCTCTGAACATTAATTTTGTATCGAACTTAGACATCGATCATAATACGCATACGACGATTGAGAGGCATAGTGAGGTTTTCAAAGAAGGATTAGGTACTTACCGAGGGCAGCCTGTTACTATAAACGTGAAACCGGGCGCTACACCTAAATACATAAAAGCGCGACCGGTACCATATGCTATTAAAGATAGAGTTGAAAAGGAAATTGACAGACTGGTTCAGGAGGAGGTACTACGCCCTGTGTCTTTTTCTGAGTGGGCGACACCCGTCGTTCCCATAGTCAAAAAGTCAGGGGACATACGACTGTGCGGCGACTATCGCAGCACGGTGAATCAAGCTACAGAATCTGATACCTATCCGATGCCGACGGCTAATGAAGTATTCGCGACCATCGCGGGAGGTAAGTACTTTTCAACTCTAGACCTGGACCGAGCCTACACACAGGTCACCGTGGACGAAGCAACGGCTAAATTGCTCACATTGAATACCTGCAAAGGTCTATACTCGGTACATCGCTTGGCATTCGGAGTGAAGGCGAGTCCGGGTATCTTTCAGCGGCTGATGACAGCACTGTTAGCAGGAATCCAAGGGGTGGCGGTCCTAATCGATGACATAATCATAGCTGGTCGCACCCTGCCTGAAATGTGGCAACGACTAGACGAGGTACTTACTCGTATTGGTAAAGCAGGTCTCCGGCTCAACAGCAAGAAGTGTAAGTTGGCCAAACAACGAGTAGAATTCCTTGGATATGTTATCGATGCTGTTGGTATTCACCCGGCCCCTAGTAAAGTAGAGGCTATTTTGAATACGCCGGAACCACAAAACGTGCAGGAGTTGCAAGCATTTCTCGGTCTATACAATTTCTACGAGAGGTTTATACCACGTAAAGCTACTATGTTGGAACCTCTTCACCGGCTGCTCGATAAAACACAGGCGTGGCAATGGACGGAGAACGAACAAAATGCTTTTGATAAGGCGAAACATCTGTTGTCATTTGATATGACGTTGGTTCATTACGATTTGAACAAACTGTTGACACTGACTTGCGACAGTTCGGACTACGGGGTGGGAGCGGTCCTCGCGCACGTAATGGAGGACGGCCAGGAGCGTCCTATAGCCATGAGTTCACGGACCCTGCACATTCACGAACGACGTTACTCACAACTGGACAAAGAAGCAGCATCGATCATGTTTGGCATTCAAAAGTTTCACAATTATTTAATTGGCCGCTATTTCACAATAGTGACGGATCATAAGCCCCTTCTCGGCATTTTTGATCCCAAGAAGCCAATGCCTGGCATGATATCACCCCGGCTAACGAGAATAGCTCTAGCGTTGACTGCACATAGCTATGATATAATTTACAAGCCAGGATCTCAGATCGGAAACGCTGATGGATTAAGTCGATGGCCACAGCCAGTACCGGATCAACCGGAACAAGAACTAGGAGAAATTTTACTAATGGCGGAAACACCACAAGTCTTCCCTTTTGATGCGGACCAGATCGCAAAAGAGACAAGAAAAGACCACACTTTGACGGCAGTCATGAATCACTTGTACAGGGGTTGGCCTGCAAAAGTGACCGACAGTGAGTTACGACCATACTGGCTTCATCGCACTGAACTGTCTGTCCAGGAAGACTGCATACTCTTAGGTTGTCGAGTGGTAATTCCTCCTGCAATGCGTAAAGCAACTCTACAAGTGCTTCATAGTACTCACAATGGTATTGTCCAAACAAAGGCTCTGGCAAGGAGTTACGTGTGGTGGCCACAACTCAACGAAGAGATTGAGAGGCTGGTTGGGAACTGTTCCATTTGCCTGGAACATCGACACATGCCCCCGAAGACCAGTCATGAGTGGATTACACCGACAAGACCGTGGTCAAGGATACACATGGATTTTGCGGGCCCCTTCCAGGGAAAAAGTTTTCTTATCGTGGTCGACTCTTATTCCAGGTGGCCCGAAGTTTTCGTGGTCCCTAATACTAACTCAGCTACTGTCATAAAGCACTTACGATCGTTATTTGCCACCCATGGTTTATGTGAAACGATTGTTTCCGATAATGGCACATCGTTCACATCACTAGAAATGGAGCGATTTATGGAGGCAAACAAAATAAAACATGCTAGAACCGCACCTTACCATCCGGCTACAAATGGTTTAGCAGAGAGGATGGTTCAAACGGTGAAGAACAAATTACGAAAAATGAATAGTCTACCGTGGGATGTCTTAATTCCTAATATGCTTCTAGGGCTGCGAGCCACGCCTTGCTCGGCAACGAACAAAAGCCCAGCAGAACTGCTGATGAATAGGAAGCTGCGCACTTTGCTAGATACGATTCACCCGGGCAATATAGTTCACAAAAAAGTAGAGCAACAAATTGATCGAAATGCACAAATAAAACGAAGAGAAAGTAACATAGGTCAGAAAGTCATGTACAGAAATTATGGAAAAGGTGCCAAATGGTTACCTGGAACTGTAGTAAGCAAAGGTGGTCCATCTAGTTACCAAGTTCAAGCTACAGATGGATCAGTGGTCAATAGACACATTGATCAATTGATTAAAACCTCAGCAGAAGGCCCGACTGTACATGATCAGCCCGAAACCGAAGATAATAGGGAAGAAGGTATACAACAAGAAGTTAGTAATGAAGAATGCACAGAAATGGAGAGCGCCTGTGACAATGATTATCAGGGTGACAGAATTATAGAAATACCAAGCTCAGATCAGTGGGCTTCGATGCTAGGCATACCTCCACCTGACCCAAGTCAGTCTGTAGGGAAAGTTACTAGGAAAGCTAGACAGCATTCTAGGGTTCCTTATGATAGACCAAGCCAGAACAATAAGTAACTAAGTAAAATGGCCTAGTTACAGTTGTTCCGGTGGAGTGTTGATTATTAGTCTTAGTCAGTTTCATTTATGTTGATTTGTTAATTGAGTAGTCAGTTACTTAGGGGGGAGATATGTCATATATACAGATTAATGTGGGTAGACTCGTTTACTTTTTATCATAAAAAGTGATTGTAGCAGGTACCTCTCAGATTTGTATGTAAGTTGTGTTAACATGAGCTCCTTAGCATATTAAATGTATTTCGAATGGACAGAGTGTTTTACTGGACATAATATAGGCCTTGACACCCATGTAGCATTTATAGATATTGAAAAAGCGTTTGACACAGTAGACTGGATCAAGATGATGGACATTTTAAGATCAATAGGGAGGCAACTAGAACAGCTTGTAACAGAAATGGACAACATATTTATGGAATTTGGGCTCAAAATCAATATAAAGAAAACAAAAACATTAATAACATCAAAACACAGACAAGCCATAGATCCCATCTACTTAAGAAATACCGCCATAGAACAAGTTAACAGTTTTAAATACTTAGGTAGCATAATAACCTGTGACTGCAGATGTACTGCCGACTTAAAAGCAAGAATAGCAATGGCGAAAAAAGCGTTCAATGGCAAAAAACATCTCTTTAGAGCCAAGATTTCCAGAAGGTAACGTAGTAATGAACCGTTTTATAAAGTCATATATCTGGAGCATAGCGTTGTATTGCTTGCTGTTGTATCGAGACATGGACACTTACCCAGCGAGACCGAGAAAGATTAAGTGCCTTTGAGATGTGGTGTTGGCGAAGGATGGAATGAATTAGTTGGACGGAAAGAAGAACGAATGAAGAGGTTTTGGATTTAGTCGGAGAGAAGAGATCCTTGCTAAGGACGATTGAAAATAGAAGAGGAAATATGTTGGGGCACCTGTTACGACATGACATTTACATAAAAACTATAATCGAAGGGAAAATAGAGGGAAGAAGAGGCAGAGGAAGGCCGCGAAGTGCTTTTATGGACCAGGTCAAGGAGAAGGTCAATGTAGTGTCGTACCAGGAGCTCAAAGCAGTGGCAGAGCGTAGAACTGAATGGCGGTTACTCCACCGACAAGAGCAGAGCTCTTAATTTTATTAAAAAAGAAGAGAAGATGTATATACTTCCAGGTGGCTCCCATTTTTTTCAAAATTCAGTTAGATGATGGGATCCATGAGGAATTGAGGGGACTCCTCAATTTTATTAGGCACGCGTGTAGTGATTTTGGTATTTTCTGTTATAACTCGTGTATTTACATCCGGAATCATAAATTTGGTGGCGAAGAATTGATGATGAAGACCACAGATGACTTATCGAATTCCTCAATTATGTACTTAAAAGTGCACGTCACAGGTTCTGATAAGATTCCGTTGAAATAGGAACTAATGAAGTGCCACTGGTGGTGATCTTGGGGAATCGATGGAAGTCCTCAAATATTATCGGCCCACATACAGCGATTCGGTTTTTTTCTATAGTAATCAACGCACTTGCTATCGGAAATCAGTTCATGTGGTAAATTGTAAAAAAATAGGAAATGTTCTCGTGGCTTGGCGGAGTACTAAATTGAAGTCGGTTAAAACTTTGTTTTTAATGTAAATTATGTTCCCGTAGGTTTGGTGTACGAAGAAAAGAGCGCCCAAGAAAAATGTCAAACCGGTTCCAATTCAAATTGTTTAGTCAAATAGCTCTTCTAAATAGGGTTGATTCTCAAAGACAAAGTTAAACCATTTATCATCACCGTCTGCCTAAATGACGGTGTTCCACAGCGGGGCACGTGCCTCTTCCAATCAACTAGAGGGAATGAGCTTGTAGTTTCGCTAGGTCGGAGGAGGATAGGTGATGGAGTTTCTCAAAGTATCACGTCCCAAACTAATTTCTAAAATTATTCTAGATACAAGTTTGTTCTAGGAAAGGGGGAATTTCGCGCAAATGGAAAGCCAATTTATGAAAGTTTCTTAAAATATCACGCCGTTAGCCTGCGAATGTCAAAAGACGTTTTGTATGGAAAGCGAACCACCTTAAGGAGTTTGGTGAACACCAATATGATACTACTGGATTCCCAGAAAAGTAAGCTGAGGTTATCGCTATATGCAGATGCTGTCAAGACCGAAGTTGGGCTCCAGCAACGGGGTCCTGTTTTTATTTTTCACTCGGTGTGTCTGTTTGACTGTTATCTCCGAGCAGAAACACAGCTCCGCCTCTACCTAAACATGTCATCATACCAGCCCCATCTACCCCGCGTAATTAGTAGCGGAGCGAGCGTTGTCTGCCAGGAATCCTATTCAGAGGAGATAAATGGAAGGCTATGCGCGAGCGTGAATAGGGTATCGTGTGTCGGCCACCTGCACTGCGCCGATGCACAACGAGAGGATGTGCTTGAACGTCTGCAGGGACAGGTAAGGGTAGGGAAAAACATCTAATTATTCACTGTTTTTGGAAAGCCCATAATAAAACAATATGTCCACACATGTCGTCTAATATGACTTTGTGCAAGCCGGAGATAATATGGAGTTCTACTTGTCCCCGTTTTACGCCACATAAGCGCTCGATGTCGACTTGCGGAAAAGACCCTGTAAAACTTACTTACTCAATGTTAGATATTGTCCTTTGTCGTCCATAAAAAATAAAATAAAATATACATTGGTGGCGTGACAAATCATGTTACTTAAGAGGCCGCAGTAAGCTCGGCCCAATTTCACCTTCCCATACAAACGTAGTTACGCTCTCAATTTAAAACTACAATACAATACAATACAATACAAATACTCTTTATTGCACACCTCAAAACATGAATCAAATAAACAAAGAGGTATATCTATGTCTGCTGTAATTAGTTTATATGGTTCCAATTTATAAAACAAAGTAAATACAGCAAAAACTAGTTTTGTATGAAAAACTTAAATTCACTGTATCTTTTTAGTATGGTATCTGAAGCTACGTAAACTAATTTCAGACATAGATATACCTCATGTCATTGAACATGCAAAGTTTCGTTACAATCCAACACGTAGTTTTAAAATGAGAGCGTAACTACGTTTGTATGGAGAATCGAGCTTACTGCGGACTCTTAAGCCAGCTGGATGGCTGATATGGATTTCTCGTTCTTCAAGAGCTTTAGTGAAATCGGCATCAGTAGGTATGTATAAAGGCGATCATGCACCAAAGATCTTCAAAGCTGTGTTCATATATTTGACACCTATAGGCGGAGTTTATAATCGTTCAGAATAAAATCGATGTATAAAGTACCCACCCAACTGAACGATAACAAAGTCCATCACCCAAAAAGTTAATAACGAAAATAAATCGGTACCTAGTTGAGCTGAGCTTTCTTTGTCCTAGTAAGTCAAAACAGGTAGCACAATAGAAAACTTATAACAATAACATATAAACTTACACACAAATATAGCGGAGAAATGACAAACTGAAGGGTTCATAAAATAACTATTACGCGCAGAACAACCGCCCATTCGAACCAAGTTCCCGTAAACAATAATCTCAATTACATCCCTCCTTGCAACAACTTGCAACTTTTGTGAATTGACTTGTAAAATCCGAGATCTCACATGAAGATACTACGCCCCCCGGCCCCTGCTGGGCGGGAGAACCACGTTCATTAAGAAACGAAGTAATTATTGATATCGATATGATGTTAAACTTATCGATCTAAATTGGCGTGTCGATAGTATCGTGCTACTTGCGGTTATACTGTGGGAAACGATTCTGAAATTAGACTTGAAAATGCAATTTATTGCTACTGTACCTACTTTCGTAGGTTACAGCTGCATGCGGTTAATAATGATATTGGGAGATTGGGACTTGCACAAACTACCCGTGTTTTTCTAGATGTTCTAATTAGAAAGGGACGGATCGGATAGACTATCTCGAAAGGTTCGGTCTTGTGCTAGTCATGCAAGCACAACACTAGACACTTTGTATTCGCAATGTCGCTAAAAAGGAAGCGGCCTTATTAGCGACACTGTTTTGGCAGGGGGATTTTACGGAGAGCTTAGTGATGTTCTGATGTTGCCCAGATTTCATTAGCGCTTTTCGTATTCGGCGGGCCAAAATCACTATATGTATCTCTACATATTGATTTCTAAGCTGACTGATGTTGCCCGATATTATTTCTTGTCAATGTACATTACTGTCAGTATTTCATTGGTATACAGTAGTACTGCATGCGTAGGCGTACATTACCGCCCCGCTTGCGCGATACCGCTCGCCAATCTGCTCAAAAATGACGATACCTAGAGGTTGATATATTTGTGTTCTTTTGATTTTGGATTGTTTTCATATTTCCTTGTTATTGTGTTGTTAACATTGTCTTATTATTATATCTTAATTTTTCTCTGTTTTGACGATTGTGATAAAAAGTCTTATATTTTTAATATGTATGCAAATCTGTAATGTATTTTTCACACCACATGCTCGACAATGCCGAATTATAGGTCATGTAAACCCTACCGAAAGCAAGACATTAAATCCCTTGGTATTAGCCGGGTTATAATGTTGTACTGAATTTCATTATAACCCGCTGATTAATAATATGATTTCACTTTTCATAATTCTTATTACTATATGCATAAAGTTTAATTTTGCTAAACACAATTTGTCCTAGGCCATGGCCTACTTGATTTGACAAAATAAATGAAGTTTGCCTCCGTGTGAACCCCGGTCCGGAGGAGCGCGGTGTTCGAAATTCGAATTTCGAATCTAGGACCACGGCTTGTGCTTTCGAATTTGGAACGTCGCGCGCCTTCATTTGTTCACGCGTGACGATCAAATCGAGTTCTTGTAGGTGCCTATAGAAGATTTAATTTCAAAAATAATATTGAAAATGTCGAGTGATGAAAGTGTTTTGACTCCTGAGTTTATCAAATTAGACAACTCAACCTCAATAAACGTACCAAATAAAAACATTAGGTACCTTATCTTTCCATAATTGGACTAACGTGTCTAATGTTACTATGTACTTTTAATTTGCTAAATAAACATTATTTATCTACTGAGCCTGTTTTTTTGTCTCGCATAAGGTGTGAAAAGTAGAGTATACACCTCGGGGATAAGACTGTTTTAGTCTTGGGCGGTTGAACCCCTCACTGCACTCAGGACTCAGTCTTAATTCCCTCGCTTCGCTCAGGAAACCTTATAACTCCCTCGCTACGCTCAGGAGTTAAATTATGAGTCCTTCGTTACGTTCGGGATTCAATTCGATCCCGTGACATAAAACAGTGCTTTATCCCCTTGGTGTATAATCTACTATTTTATCATAAAATAAATAATCTAATCTAATCTAATCAGGAAGCACTCGTTGAAATGTAGCAGCGCATTAAAGAACCTGAACGGATTTACTAATATCGCACAGACAAATGACTGGGAAAAGTTAAGTATGACATGCAATTATTAAAGCATTCCTACAAGTAATTGTACAGCTAGTTTAAGCATCCATCTTTTTCTACGCCAAATGTCGCCTATACCTACTACCAAATCCGACTAAACAAAATTAAATACTTATGGTACTTCTTTATAACTAACTAGTATATAACTAACTAAGTAAGGAAAGCTTCATCGAAATCATAGTAACTATGTAGTCGACCGGCGGGACGTAGGATGGAGGGCCTACTTTGAGCTACACTGACTAGAGCTTAGCTCTTAAATAAGAAGAAGTTGACCGTAGGTATAGGGTACGTTTCACTGATTTCGTCTTCAGTGGTGCTCGCCGTCTTCTATGCGTATTTAGTTTCCAATTCCTATGTTGTAAGGTTGTAACCTTAGGAAATGTTCACGAGTTTAAGATATTTGAACTTGATGCCCAAATAAAGCTCTTTTGAACAATTTCTGATTTATTCACAGGCCACATTTTTAAATACTCTATCCCGGCGGAACACCACTTCACATATCTGCGCACCACGTACCTACACGAGTAATATCCACCCTAATTCGAGTGATTGTGGGAAAGGGCAAAGACAATGGAGATTATATCACAGTTAATAGCTCCCATCAAGTATCTGAAGGGGACGCGCCGAGGGAACCTAACTTATCTATTGGGATTAGTTGGCGGAAAGTTAAGTAAAGGTAGCCCAATACTACCTGATAATGACGTCAGATAACGAACGACAATCCCTACATTACGATGTGCAAATATCGATTTGTTTTGATTTTGACCAATCCATTATACTTACGTATTTGGGTGAAAAATCTGCGGAGCTTCTGTTAAAAAATCTAACAGTTCAAAAATAAATAAGCTGCTCAAATGGGTCTACCATTCATAGAAGATGTTTAAACTTACGTTACGAGTAGGGAATCAATAACAGGTAATCAAAGACCATACAAAAGTTACTTTATTTAAATATTGATTATGTAGGTACCTACATAGGTATTCATTTACATGGTATATATTATTTTTATTTTTAAAATGCCCATAACAAACATTTTAAATATCATAACATTTACCCAAAAACTTAAGCTAAATTGCATCTTAAGTCCAATTGAATAGAGTTTCGATCTCAACAGCTCTTAGCACCATATAGAGGGTGCAGAGTGCATTGTGTTACATTACAATATGGTACTGTCAGTTAATTGGAATAGATTATGGGAATAAGTCTGTTTTCTACCGCGGAGTGGTCCCGGGGGAAGCCTGGGCCCGTTTTAGTTTTTTTATCAAGTCATCGAGCAACAATAGAATGGACGGATTATCACAATATTTTTGGCGGTCGTGTGCCTGCCCTGAAAATTGACACCAGTTGCGGTTTGAACAATGTGGAGATGAATTGTCGATTGAGAGGTAAATTTTGCTTATTCATGTGATTAACTCTTAACTAGATGGTTAATATGATAACCAAGTTTTTAAAATATAAATGATGTAGGTACTATAGATTACTGCCACGTCATATTCGTAAGTAAATATACATTCACATGCACAAATATCTGGCAGGAAAGTAGTGCGTAAAATATGTACTTAGTAAAATAAGTTGGATCTCTTCCTTAACAATGGCATAGGTACGTTTCATCTTCGGCTTTCGTAAATACGACCATGAGTCATTTTACCACCGTCAGCTCAATTGGCTCTCAATACGTCGTCGTAGGTTCCTGCTTTTCTGTATCTTATTTTCTATCCTGTTTTGTTTCCGATACTCCGCGCCCCGGACGTCAACTGCGGACTTCCCGCTTATTTAAACTTACAATACCTTGTCACCGTATGGTTCCAGTCAAATTCTTTCGCCGCTCAGGCAATCTGCCTCTGGAATGCGCTCCTTCTCCCTTTAAGACAAGCCCCAAGCAAATTTTTTTTTCAAGCCAATGCTTCGTCAACATCTGCTGGAAGAAGAATTTGCATGGCATCCATCGTCCAATATATATTAATGTATCATATCTTGGGTCAAACTGACAACCTCCTTTTTTAACATCGGTAAAAACAAATGTTCATAAAATCTCGAATAAAAAAAACAATCACACGCAGTGTGCACATTTCTAATAAAAACTTAACATTTCCATAATCTATAAACAAGTTGCAAGTCGCACATATCTTTGTATATAAGTATAATTAATATGTAATTGATATGTATAATTATATACTGTAGGATTGTATTTGAATGTGTCTGGCGCTCTTAACGTTGAGCATTTACACTGCACCAATTTTAAGTGTCTCTTTTTGGCTTTATGGTTTACTGGTATATAATAATAAATCAGCCTATATACGTCCCACTGCTGGGCACAGGCCACCTCTCATGGATGAGAGGGAACTTACTGGTATGCCATTTGGCATTAAGTCCGCCGTTTGTACATTATTTTGGTTTTGTGCAATAAAGTTTAAATAAATCAATAAAAATATAATACGGAATTCATACCAAAGTTATAAGTTCACTTACATTCGAGTATCGTACTTAGTAATATTATACCACGTTAGTATTGATATTCCTGTAAGTTAACAGCTAGCCACATTTGTTCGAAGTATGGCCCCTACTAATTGGCCTCATCCAAGGTAATGGTATCCTTCCAGACACATCCATGCCAAGGTGAACGTCGACTATTGGAGGTGTGAGTGGGCTGACCCAGTGCCAGCCCGCATGACCCGGGTGAATCACTGACCACGCTCAAGAGGAGTTCCCACTGTCTCGAGATGTTAATTCAATTTAGCTTGTAGGAGGGGACGGTGGTGCGTGGACAGTAACGTGCGTCGGTAGCTGTTCGAAATGACTCTACAAGAACTTGTGCTTACAATGTAACAAATATTTCTAGTCAAAGCTAAACACGCTGCTGGTTTGTTAGGGATTAACAACGACTAAGATAATGTATAACAGACTATCGCTGCCATTTTCCAAAAATAAGAGAAGGTACAGAAACTACAAAAAATTACATAAAAATATTTTCCCATTACAGTAATAAGTTATTGTGAAACAACACACGTATCACCATTTTATAGAATTTATTAAATGAAAATGAAAATGAAAATGGTTCTATTTCACAAATTGCGAGTTTAAATGACAACAGGGTTGGGCCTTCCTAGTAGGTAAAAAATACCTGTGTCAGGAAGACCCGCTCCTCCATAAAAAAACAGTTGTTGATTATTTAATGTAAGTACTTATTTATAGCTTAGATTAGAAACAGAAACGAATTAGGTATTATTAAATCGGTTGGTATACATAAAAAATAGGCAACTTTCACTTTTATGGAATGTGTTTGAATAATAATAATAAATCGGCCAATATACGTCCCACTAATGTGCCCAGACCTCCTCTCATGGATGAGAGGGAACGGGCAGTAGTCCCCACGCTGGCCCAGTGCGGGTTGGGGATTTCACATACTTACACCTCTGAATTTGTTCGTGGATGTATGCAGGTTTCCTCATAATGTTTTTCCTTCACCGAAAAGCTATCGGTAAATATCAATAAAAATCTGAGTTAACACATAAGTGTGCAAATGTCCCGTACGGGTAGCCTAGGTACGCGCGTAGACGAGTAGCCGAATACATACCTTGATTTTTCCGCCATGAAGCGAACGTTCGCTACGAGCTCTAAGCGTAGGCGTAGCACCGTCTACGCTGTGCCAGCTAATGCCTTCTAGTTATCATCTCTCCCCGCTTTTTAAATGATCGCAACACTCTCACTGAGTTGCTTGAGTCGCCGGTTGCGATTCACTTCCTATCCCACGTCATCACCCGCATGTCTGAGACGCCAGACGGCGCGGCGTCTGATTCACAGAATCACGACATAAATATAGACCTAAATGACCAGACAAGCAGTCTAGTATACTCAATAGTCAAGAAAAAGACTAGCATAGAGGTTGGAAGATTTATCAACCAACATTTCAGCATTTATCAAATCCACTGCCAAGAGTCGCGTATTACGCGCTATGCTCGTAGCTGATCTTATGTTTTCCCGCTACGCAGCTACAATAGCCAAGAATACTGTATTATTTATTTTGTAAATCTATGTCTGTTTGTTCTCCAAATAAATAAAATAAAATAAGGGCCTACGTAAAGCACCCGCTAGACGGGTTCCTGACAGTGAATGTGTTAATGAACCTGATGACCTGCAAACACCATAGAACGATTTAACAGCTTGCCTATTTTAATTCAATTGAGCATCGTATAATAGGCACAATCCTTGGAAAAAGAACCACATTATTTCCCCTTCCCAGTTTGTCTTGAATAAGCGTGATACACCACACCACTGTGACTAACATGCTTGTTTGTACTCACAGGTCAAAAAAATATTGTACTTTTTTAATGAAGCCCACTTTTCGTTATTAACTTAATGTGATCAATTTCGTACTACCGACTCGCTGCGCTGCGAAGCTTCGCATTGGTGTAGGTAAACTGTACAAACAATGACCTTAATCGCAACAACAAATCAAAATCTATATGGGTATTGGGTAGTAGCGATTTATTTCTACTCGTACCTACAGACGATTTCTAATTGTAGGTAGGTATGTATCAATCACCGTATTCATAATGTACATTTCTACGGCCCATGCCATGCAACGATGGCTCCGACCATGACACACCTACACGAGCAGACCTCGTCTAATTGGCTATAGGGCAGCCTCGACGCAGTTATGATAGGACTAATATAAGAAGTGAAACATTAACGCCTTGGTCGCTAGAGAAATCAGTGTCGCTACGTCACAGGCCCGCATCTGCGAGGAGCCAGACGGCGTGGCTCGTGTGAATCGTAGAATCTCTGCAGATTACTTGTGACTGAAATGGTCAAAGATGAGACATAATTATATTATCGGTTTAAAGGGTCTAGCAGGCTAAGCTAAGGAGAGTGGCCCCCGACGAGGGATTTGGTGATTCATTCTGGTGGTGTACTGGCAGCTCCTAAGAACACTCCATGCTTAATATCAGTCCTCGATCTTCTTTTGTTTTCGAGTAATTTAGGATAATATAAAAAATACAGGGTGCCATTTAAAGTGTCATATTAGGTAAACTGTTCAAGATAGAGTAACCAAACAAAATCATCATGAATAAAAATAGAATTGGCTACCAAATGCATTTATTCAACCAACATCATGTCCTTAAACTTCCTTAAAAAATAACTTCTTTTATTTTCGTTTTAATTTTTTATGACACTTTTCGCGGAGGTACACCTACAAAAAAAATATCGTAACAAGCCACCCAATGCCCACTACATACACATATAAAAATATCTTCAAAAATCTTCGTGCGTCATGTCAAAAAAAAACAATCGTCGAACAAGTAGATACTACCATATAATTAAAGTACCAGTGCAGTGTGTAGATAAGTCAGTATGTAGGTATACTGGTATACGGTGTCTTTTAATGAACCTTTTTTCCTAAAAAATATTTATGAAAATAAAAGAATTTAATACTCTTTTCTAATCTTTTACTATTTCAAACAGTGGACCTGTGCATATGCGGCAGTATAGTCGGCTAAATAAGTTTCAGTTGAATTGCATATGAAGCAGTATTTATGCGTAGAAATAACTCGAGGCATTCTAACATCAAATCGGTCCTCTGAATTACTCACAAAATCATCATCATCGGATACATTATCATCGGAAGCATCAGAGCTTGCAGACCAAAACTCAGATTCGCCATGTGCTGAGCTGCTAGAAGTAGTTGGTACTACTTTATGTTTATACACCAAAAGTCGACACTTACCACACAAGACATCATTGATGTTAATTAATTTATTAGTGCATTTGCTATATAACTCAGCTTCATGCCCAGTTTTTATGTGTTTTATCTTCCCACCGATATTTTTTAATGCTTTTTCACAGGACTTACACTTCATGACTTCCATTTTCCTGTTTTTCCAATCATCACCACAAACTTTGACCGCAAAATGCAAAAAACAAAGGCAGAACACGTGTCATATGTTATCAAGATAGACATGTCATCGTAGATGCATTCTAAATAGGTTCATTAAAAGAGATTGTATACCTACATACTGACTTATCTACACACTGCACTGGTACTTTAATTATATGGTAGTATCTACTTGTTCGACGATTGTTTTTTTTTGACATGACGCACGAAGATTTTTGAAGATATTTTTATATGTGTATGTAGTGGGCATTGGGTGGCTTGTTACGATATTTTTTTTGTAGGTGTACCTCCGCGAAAAGTGTCATAAAAAATCAAAACAAAAATAAAAGAGGTTTTTTTTTAAGGAAGTTTAAGGACATGATGTTGGTTGAATAAATGCATTTGGTAGCCAATTCTATTTTTATTCATGATGATTTTGTTTGGTTACTCTATCTTGAACAGTTTACCTAATATGACACTTTAAATGGCACCCTGTATTTTTTATATTATCCTAAATTACTCGAAAACAAAAGAAGATCGAGGACTGATATTAAGCATGGAGTGTTCTTAGGACCTGCCAGTACACCACCAGAAAGAATCACCAAATCCCTCGTCGGGGGCCACTCTCCTTAGCTTAGCCTGCTAGACCCTTTGTTCAATAAGTCAAACTTGAAACATTTGAAAGATCAAGGCACACAATTAGGAGGGGGCAGCGTTATAATCACCAAATATCACCAAAGGGGGAGGGGGAGTCAAAATTAGGCCAAATATGATCTCATGATTTCTGGACGAGCCCTTTGCTTTATCGTGTCAAAGACTCACAGAAGACAGGTGACTGTAACCTGTAGTCGCACGAAGAACCGTGGGCATTGTTTTTAAACGACAGATAGATAACGAGAACCGCATCTTCTACTCGTATTACTTAATAGATATTGGCAGATTTCATAAATATTATTGTTTTTGAATTCAATAATACTCGTAATATCTATTCGTAACTCGAGACATGCCAAATTATTTTATTAGCTTACTTTTCAGAGAAGTTCGCTCCTATAAAAAGTGAGTAAAAAACGACTAATAAAAGAATTATACCGTAAAACCATACATCGTACTACCGAATAGTCGGTAAAATACAAATAAAAGATGTAACAAACTAACAAAGCTTTGAAGATGCGTAATAAAAACGCAATAATGTGCGCTTGCGCCGCCAAGCGTGACGAGCGTGACAATGGATGCGTCGGCGCGTGCTGCGTGTGCGCACCTTGATGCGCCACGTAGCGCCGCGCACCCCTAATAGCTTAACCACATGGTTTACCAATAAAAATGTGTTAAAATAGTGTTAACGCTCATAAAATTAGCGGCAATTGTTTTTTGAAGATGTGTTACATTTATTAGCTTGAAGAGAGTCTTAACAAAAAGCAAATGAATAATTAATACATCTTGAAAGAGCTAAATACCACTTGCGAGAGAGATGTGTATAAATTTAGATATTGTTTTTTATTTACAAAATTACGTTAATTTGCAAAACTCTAAATTGAAACGTAGTTTTTGTTACATAAACTTAAAAAGAGAAATAATCGCTATATGAGTTCTAAACCCGATTTTTGACCTCAGTTTTATGGTACGCAATAATCGCTATTGTACAGGAAATGAACTTATGTAGCTCCCACAAACTATTTTTGCAATGTCCGAAAAAAACGAGCTTATAAAAGCCCCATAAAAACTCCCCAATAAACGGCCTCAATTCAATCTTGAACGGCCCATTGTCGTGTTTTTTACATATTTGATTTGTTGCTACAAATAGCGGACATGAAAGGCATTTAAGGTACTTAATGTCCAGTAATTGGCGATCAATGAGGATCAGTGGGCACATTGTACTAAAGTATCGAATAGCTGAACTTTTGTCCGTATAAGTATAAAAAAGTTACAAAAAAAACTAAGCCGGGCACCCGTCCAGTGTCAAATAAAATGCAAGCTGGTGCTGGTACACGCTCGTGACATATTTTTAATATAGAAAAAATTGCAACCCGGATTAATATTAATAAAAAAAATTGGTTAGCAGGTGTTACAAAAGTGAACAATCTACAATGCAGTATCAGAAGTTTTATATTATTGTTTAATCAAGTTAGCTGTAAAAAGACAAGGTGCGCTCCTACAAATAAATTCATTTAGGTACTTACTTTAAAATTCAAGAGGGAGCGATCAACGGGCAGCCGCGGTCCCACGCACTCTGAATAAGAAATATGACCCGAACGGATACTACTATTATCAAAACATTATTACAACACTCGAATCGTTTCACCCGCGCCCTTCCAATGTAAAAATTAAACAACAATTGCCTTTAATATTCGCTCGCCAGCGACCCTCAACTGGTACTGTAAAAAATCTGTCAATCTGTTGTAGATCAATCATCCTTGGTGAATGAACAGTCGGAGGGGTGAGCAACCACAATCGAAGTTCGCAGATAATAAAAGGCGGTCTATATTTACGTAAACGCATCGATTTGATGTCCAATATTGTGCTCTGGCGCATCCGAACTGATTTGGGATTTTGTTCTCCATTCTCTCCTTTGTATGGGCATGTAACTTGAGTGACGTTTCGCAAAACCATACAATCGTCTAGTAGGCGGATTAAGGGCAACGTTTTGACTCTATAATAACTCGTACCTACCACAGTTCAAGTTCACTATTATCTTTTTTGTGAAATTTTATTTCGCATTGACTACGAGAATAAAAAATAGAAAAGTATAAGAAAAAAAAATTGGAAAAATCTCCTCCTCACCCATACATTAGATTGTATAACTAGGGTCTAAAATAGACCATATTACCATGAGCTGGTAATTGTTCGAGGGGTAATGAATAGTATAGAATAAGACTGCTAGACCACATTTATACATACACTCTACATTGCAAAATAAACCAACCCCACTTAAAATAAATTCCACAGCGATAATATTGTTTTTTAGGGCTTATGATGACTCGAGCTTGCATTATTCCACTCTACATTATTTGCGAGGAAATAATGACAACAAAAGACGGAAAAATGTATGTTTCATACAACCGCAACAATCAAAAATTTACGATATTGACAACTTCACCTCCAGATCAGTGCGAGCGGAGCGCGCAGCTTCAATATTTCAAGTATTTCAACCAAGCACAGCAGCAGGTAATAGTAGATTGTATGACAAGGGTCTAATATTTTCCCGAACGAAGTGAGGGGAAATAGTTCGAGGGGTAATATGGCTTTTAGACCACAGTTATACACTTTACTTTTCACTTCGACTGCGAGAAAGTAGTAAAAACAAAGATTATCCATCCAAAATCAACAATTATACCAAGGCGAAAAGATTGTTCAATTTGGCGCCATTCTTTTTAATAAACTGCTTTGAAACATATACAAAATATTCACACCACGAATAAATGCCTCTGACCGTCTAATAGCGGCCGAGCGCGGCGGACAGCATACGATATATACGATAAGGCGAGATAGACAGCAGTATATCCCGCTCAATCTTCATAGCTTATGTCATGTATGCAGTCAACCACGCTTGAACGTTTGAACGGAGCTATAGTCGGTCAGAGGCGTTTATTTTTTTAATTATTGTGAATTAGGGTTTAAAAAACACCTAATGTAAGAATTGAATTCTGTTTCCTGATTGATCGATTTTAATGTCTAGCTGTATTCTGGTTAGTAGATAGCAAATATGAATGTTTTTTGAAATTGTTGTGATTGGTGGATGTAATATTGAACTGCTGTGATTGGTCAAATTAAAATGTTTTATAAATCATAAATATGTATACATATTTTCCCTAGGGGCTAAATGTACTACTTTAGCCCCGCTTGCTAAGTCTAATATGACGCACTTTTTAGCATGAGAAGTGAAACCGTATTTTAGTGCACCCAAAGATTCAAAGAAATAAAACATGTTTCTTTGTCTCTAATAGGCCGTGGCTAACGAACATCTGGGAACAGCCTTAGACCAAATTTCGTCACTATACGACCTATAGGTAAAAAAGTTACAAAATTTTGCAGGCGGGAAACTTGCTAGTCACTGTGCTATTTATTATCACACGATTCACACAGCGCGTCGTCTCTCAATAATATCGTATATGCGTACCGTGTGGGTAGTGAGCCGTTTGACTCGCTCCCCTATTCTGTAACTGGTTTTAAGCTCACCTCAATGCTCACCCACAAATATATCTTGACACCTCGATGCGTAGTAAATAAGCGTAGGTAGAGGTCTAGTTTCGTGACGGGTGCCCGGCGGGGTGAGCCGCCTTAGCGCGTAGCGAATAACAGCCCAGAGTGGATGAGAGGGGGATTGGTCGCGGTGATAAAGTGCACGGGTGCCATTGCGATTACTAGTGCGCTAACGCACTGGTAATAACAGTATCGTAAACTATCATTACATTCTATTTAAAAAACAACTAGCATGTGAAAGAGTTGCATAGCCACCAAAATGCGATTGGCATTGGGTTACTGCGCAAAAATGTGCAAATTTTTAATGCTCAAAATTAGATGAACAACTATAGGTAGATACATTACCTTATCTATTTTTAGGTATGTGTAGGACAACGCCAAAAATAAAGTTTTTCTCATTATAGATGGAATTAAAATTGTCTAAGGTCAGTCATTAAAATGGTCATCTCAAAGTAATTTCCTCAAATTTCCTTTAATAAGTACGTCGGTAACAAACACAGATTATAGAAAGAAGGTAACAAACAAGTGGACGGCCTAAGGGGCACTTGCTACTCCAGGAGTGTCATGGACTTTTAAACACGAATTTTTAAAGAACTCTACCCGCTTTATTGGAGTCTCTTGGGAAACCATCCCTATCTTAATCAGGGACCCGCCCACCCCTTCCCAGAAAAAAGCCTTTGAACGGGTTAGTCGTTCGTTTAACAGCCCAAATCACTTGTTGTCTTGATTGAAAACTCATTCATTTAACTTAGCCGTATGAAAGGGTTTCCCTTAGGCGCTACCGCTACTGACAGAAAAACCCTTTCGAAAGGCTTTGTTAAGCGCTTTTTAAAGGGTTGAAGCGCTTAACCGTATCGAAAGCGCTTTAAAAGCCAAATGATTGCATATTGAGGGGGGTTCTGCCTTTTCTCCGAATTTGTTATGTCCGAATTTCACTTGCCAACCAACTTTTCGCCGATGATTCACCTTGACAACTAACTTATGGCCAATTTTTGTATGACAACAGATTCATTTGGTAGAATTATCTGAATTATTGATAAGTCGATTATTATAATGAATTAAAAATTTTGGCATACCTATCATTTGGCAAATCTTTCAGTTGGACAAACAACTACTAACCGAAAAACGTTTCGTCAGTGCAACAGTTCCCTTTTCTTACATAAGCCAACTTTTTACTACAAAGAACAAGACAGCATAATATAGTCAGACTTTTATTCAACGTGTTCTTATATAAGTTACAAGGAGAGAAGTGGGGATGGGGAGACGAAGTTACCCACATTGGGGGTACGGGGGCGATGCCCTCGCATTAAAAAATAACATACAATCGTTACAGTGATGTTATTTGTAGGTTAGGTTAGGGTTAGCTTGTGTCCCTTAGAGCGAAAATAGGCACCCCGCGTAGCGGGGTGACGTCGACACGCTGGCGGTTAGGTTAGGTTTAGGTGAGGTTAGAATAATTGGCTGGTGTTTGTTTTAAAAAATAACACATGTACACCTACATACATACATTCCACCAAGCAACAGTCCAAAAGTAATGATGTTGATTGTGAAACACTTATCTCCAATGATGCGATAATTCAGGTACCGTCATTGTCAAAAAAACAAGTGAGCGGTTGCGCTTACTCACTTTGTAAATACGTTGCATAGTTACTAAATAAAACATCTGGTAAGTGTTATATCACGAAATGTATATAAGTCAAACTGACCCTTTCTGCTACTCGAAAGGTGGCATTTTGAAAAGGGACTTTATGAAAAAAAGTCCAAGCATACAGTTGGTAACTGTGAGGTTGGGAAATAAAACTAAACCCTTTGATTAGTTGACACTTAATCATTCGGCGAAATGACATTATGCGAAAAATTGGTTGCGAAGTGATATTCGTACATAAAATTTTCGGAGATGATTTAGAGAACCGTATTGAGGAGCATCGGCTTTGGTAAGCAAACCCTTTCAAGAACCCTTTGAAGGGGATACCGTATTGGAGCGCTTTAATAGCCAAATGAATGGGTTTTGAGGAGCATCGGCTTTGGTAAGCAAAGCATTACGAAAAACCGTTTCAACAGCCCTCGAAGGGGATAACGGGCGGGTCCCTGACCTTAATTAACCCAAAATGATGAATTTAAAAATCCAGCTCAAAATAAAACAGGGTGACAAAACTTTTTACAGCAGTGAAAATAAATATTTTTTTTGTTAGCAACAGGACTCGAATAGTACATTGAATCTTTCACTAAAGTTGGGTATTTTAAGATTTTTATATACATAAAAACTAACAATAAGGACGTTGTTTCATTGTGACGTCACAAGCAAGTAATCCCTAACAAATTCCGTTCTAACGGAGCGTTTCTGACGTTTCAGAAGCTGATTTTTATACTAGTCAAATACCGCATTAAACTGTAGCTACCTATGTTTTTATTTTTGTTAAATTTAATTTACTTATAGTGCACTATTAGTAAATTAAATTTAACAACGCACACGCATTGCATACGCATTGGCGTATCGTCCTCAAGAATCCCCGTAGCATGACAAGCGCGAACGGCAAGCCTGTAAAGTTAAAAGCATTACCGTGTGTTATCGCTCATTGCGCGTGCGCGACGCGTGGCACGACCGCACGTGGGCGCGCCCGCGCGAGGATCCGCTCACCTGACCGTACGTTACCGGTACGACGGTGTTGTTAACTTAGCTACATAATAAATGAATTATAAAGAAAGATACTAGGGAACATTGTTACACAGATCGATCTAGCCCCACAGTAAAGCTTAGTAAGAATTGTGTTAGGGATAGGTAGGTATAGGTACTAGATTATGACGATATCGTGAACAATGTTCTGCAAAAATGAACCATATAATTGTATCTATGGTTAATTATCGTGTCACGGAACTTTGCTGACTGATGGCCAAGAATTTGGTTCTGACTCATGTTACTAACCTATCCTAACCGTTCACAATTTTAAACAGTCACACTGACCCACCAATTGAGCTTAATTGACAATGTGACTGCGAGTATAATTTATACGCATTATCCACAGCTGTTAATTCAAAAACCATTATTAACATTCGTTAAAAGCGCATTAGAAATTTGTTTATAAATAAATAATCAGTTACAGGGAGTTTGCAGACAATACGTGGGCGCACGCGTCCGAGCGGTGACAATGAAGAGGGTACTAAAAGGACATTCCCGACTACAATAGCCGTTTGGCCGGACATCACAATATCGCCGCTTAAACTGACCACGGGAGCTATTGATCGATCATTGAACTAGAAGAATATACCGCTAATTTTATATAAAAAATATTTTGAAAATTAATAGGTTTTTTTCTGAGTTTCATAGTGTTGAGAATTTAACACCGCAAAACATTAACAGGATGGATCGTTGTTGGTTATTTATCGATATTTATTATCATTAAGAATATTTTTTGCAAATATGTATTACTTATTAGCCAATTTCGATTGTGGCTGTTTTCACAGGAAATAAAAGTCAATTTACGACATGCGATATGAACAGTGAAACATGGTGAAACGTAACCGCTAACGCAATAACCATAACCGTACATAAGTACAAATATTGTTCTAATAACAATAAATATAAAGTGAATCCTGCGCCGATCAACCCTTTCCCACCGCTCTAATTTTACTAATGCGCTCGGCAAAGGGGTTACGGGAGGGGTCAGAGTATTGAGTAAACGCATTAAAATGTTTAACCTCCGGTTACAAATTAGGTTAAATAGTATGTACACAGGTAAATATTATATCAGCGTTACATTTTGTCACTGACAGTACTGAGTGGCAGCTGTTATCCGGATATCCTTCACGGCATTCAAGATTTGTCGCTGAACTTATACCTACTGATTTAAACCAGAGGGGTATTCACGAAACGTTTTGAACGCGCGTTTGGACAGTCCAACTTTCATTTTTCCATATAAAAATTGTCATTTAGATCTTCCTGACGCGAGTACAATGCCTTACTTGATCGACATGCAGGATTCAACGTATTACTTGCGAACTCTATTTTGCAAAAGACTTAATTTATAATTTTATAAAGTCTCAACGTGGAAGGAGTCTTTTGGTATAGTTATTGATAGCACAGGCTGTAAATACCTGTTAAATGTCCACCTATACCCTACCATACCCTACCCTACCCTAAAACGAAACGAACCACCAACATCCAAATGAACACTCTTTCGACTCTAAACTCTAAGTACCTTCCTATTCTGAAAAAAACGTTCTTGGTCTAACAGTACCAACTTGAATTAGAAGGACCATTTCCCTATACTAACCAAGAGAGATGGGCTGCGCACAGTTCTCATCTATCGCTAAAAATCCGTTCACATGCGCGCGCGTGACAATCGCAGCTAATTGCGCATAATGAGCGACCAACAAACGCAATATGTTTTTTCGCCATTATTTATGTTTCGAACGCCCCGCCGTTTGGCCACCCTTCACTGAGGATTCAAATAAAATTTAATGGTCTGCCGGTTCCATTTGAGTCTAGCTTTATTTCGTTGCGAATATCCGAATTCCGGATATTGTATGTGAACAGTTAAATCATCAACCACATTTTGGCATCATTTTTGCTAATGATGTTTAAGGTAAAATGAGTGAGGGATAATAGCTTTTTAGCTTTAGAAGGTTATCATCAGTCACTAGGTGTTGTAGTTGGTAAGTAGGTACGAGTATTTGCCTGGTAAGTAGGTATTTTATTGTTAACTCACATATTTACCTACTACTTACATACAATATCATCGGTACCAGAGGGTACTTACTGCTCTGAGTAACTCTGTTGGTCTGTACTTCGTATACTGGAAGTAGGTAAGTACCTAAGTACGACCCCAAACTTCTCGAATTACCAATCTCTCCCAGGCGCTTTCCTTAAACCTACCTACAACTTAGAAAAGTTGAAAAACCCCGACATTTTCTCTTCAAAGTCCAATATCTCAAAAACGGCTGAACAGACTGTCATGAAACATGGCTAAGAACACTCGGGATAAAATTATCTATGACACAAAAAAAAATGCTTTCAAATCGGTACATCTGTTTGGAAGCTACGATACCACAGACAGATACCTAGGTACACAGATACACAAAAACGTTAAACTTATAAAACCCCTCTCTGTCCCTCGGCTCTATCTGCGTTATACGAATAACTCAAGAATAGGGCATTATAAGAACGTAAACATCATCATCATCGTCATATCGGCCGAAAGACGTCCACTGCTGGACATAGGCCTCCCCAAAAGAGTGCCAAAGTGATCGGTTCTGCGCCACCCGCATCCAGCTGACTCCCGCGACCTTTACCAGGTCATCAGTCCACCTTGTGCATAGGCATACGTGGGTATAGACCCACGCCGCGCCTTTCGGTACGCAAGGAAGACTCCAAGCTCACCAACTTTACCTCTTCATAATATTAAAATACATGAAGCCATAATATAATGAATGCCTCTATTTATTTAGGTATAATAATAATAACACAATTCATGATGACATTTTACTAATCTACAAATGTACCCCCAATAGAAATCAAATCATAAAACCGTTTCCCACGCCCGGTCGCACTATTAGCGTCAATTAATTAATAGCAACCAATCAAGGTGTTCCCACGTCGTGATATCTGGCAATCACGCAACATCTCCATCCCTTTATTAGATTACTGACGACTACCCGCCTTGTTTTAAGGGGCCTGAGCGGTGTGAACAGTTATTAGCAGTATTAGCATCTGCTTTTTGTGGCAAACGGCGTTATGATCGGTTTGTGGTTAGTCCACACTAATCCACATTCGCACTACGTGTAACATCGTGACGGTTTAGGGTGAAATATCCACTAAGATGCGAAGATGTTTTTCATAATTTTGACACCTGACAGCTAGGGTCAAATATATGAAAACACAGCTTATCTGCTGGATAATGTTGAATACTTATATATAATTCCATCCAAAACTATAACACCAGTAAACCTGTGGTATGGAAGACACGGGATGAGGTCATTCAAATTCAAATACTTTATTTCAGATAATTATCCACATAGTCTATGATGAACGGGAATGCGTCTCTCCAGACAGACTAAAGTAGGTAAAATTACCTAAAAGTAAGTGAGTATAGCTATACTGGTACAAACTTACATCATTAAGGATCTATGTAAATTACTAAAACTTGAAAATGACATCAAAGTTGATGCGTCTTTAAACAGCAAGCAAACAAAAAGAGATGATTTGTGAACGGACAAATTCCAACAAATCAAATAATAAATATAAATTATACGCTATCACAATATTCTTCATAACACTGAACAATTTGTATAAAATAACGATAAATTAATAATTGCTAAAGAAACGGAGACATGTTAATGCGGAAATGTCGCTCGTGCCTATGTTTATGCAAAATGCGTCTTTTGTGAGAGATTCAAATGATTCTACAAATTAGAAGGGGTGAAACGGGCCCGCCGAAATATTTCGCAAATTGATATCCCTGTTGGAAGTAATATATTCATGACTAGCTGTACCTGCGACTTCGTTTGCATGTTAATGTAGGAGTTAACGCATTTCTTCTCTTGGAAATAGGACACATGCAGTTAGATACGGACTGGTCTTATGGGGAAACTGTTCAAATTTTAAAAGAGTTTTCATAGCCCAGAAGAAATGCTTAAGAGCGATATGTGGTGTAAATCAATATAAGTCATGCAAGCCTATATTTAAGAAATTAAAATTACTACCATTGCCGTGTATGTACATTTTAGAGGTCTGTTTATTTGTTAAAAAACACCCTGACTTGTTTAAAACAGCAGGAAATGTATATCACCGTAATACAAGAAATCCAGGCCGACTGACACACGACCGCATCCCGCGAACATCATTATATGCAAAACAATGTTATTGCATGTGCATGAAGTTATTTAATAAGTTACCACCATACATACAACAATTGCCTTTCAATATGTTTCGAAGGAACATAATAAAACTATTGCAAGAAAAAAAATATTATGACACAAAATTGTTCCTTTTAGATAAGTTTTAATTATTTGCATGCTAGTATTATTGTTTTGTAATACTTATAGCGGAATAATGTTTCCAATACTATTTTGTCATCTCTTTGTATATAATTATTCTTTGCAAATAAAAAAGTTTGAAGTTTGAAGTTCTAATTTTAACCTGTCATTTAAAACTTTCAATAAACCTATATATATTTTAGTTAAAATGACGTTAAAACCTGTCACTCTGATATTTAAATTAGGTATTAAGGAAGGGACAAAACACGTGTTATTTATCAGAGGTATTTTAAGTTTTATGAATAATGGGGTAAAAGTTTAGTAGATGTCTGTGGCAATAGATCTAACAGGTAGGACACACGCTGCAGTATTAAAGGTTTATTGATCTTCTTTTCTACATATTTTTAACACTGTGTTATGTTATATTATAAAAACGTGATGGATGACTGAAATGATCTTGAGTTCTTGAGTCACTCCGACTCTCAGGTAAAGATGTGTTTAGGAATTAATAATAGATAATCCTTTCGAGTACCCATTGACCGGTAAGTGTTTAAGTAGGTACGTGGAACAAAAGATCTCTTTTTAATTTGACAACAGACGGCCAATTATATTTTCCAAACTATACCTAACCACTAGGTAAGTTCTACAACTATAACGCAAGTCCGAGTCCCTTTCTAATAAAGGAAATTATTAAAAATGTTAAGGCAATATGTTTATTTTTTTCATATTGCAATGTTTCAGATTGCACTATCACATTCTGGCAAATCTTGTGTATGTTCCCGCCCTTGACAACATAATAATGTGTGTTGCAGGCTTTATGATAAAAGTATTTTCCTGTATGTTGGCCAATTTCTGTGTCTCTAGTCTCTATTGTGGTCTCTATATTGGCTGAATGTCAACTTGAAGCCGCCTTAAGGCACAGCCACACTGGCGCGGCCTGCGGTGGCGGACAATATTAAATTTGTCAGCGGCGGACAAGTTTACTTATTGTCCGCCGCGGCCAGGCCGCGCCAGTGTGATGCAGGCCTAATACAGTATCTCCACACAGTATCTCCATAGGCACTTAGATACACCAGACATTACTCCTGATTTTACCTTACCAGTAGTCACTCGCGATCTCCTGGACAAGACTTTGCGACCCATGTTGAAAAAACGTGGCACCGTCGATGCTTTTGACATTTCCATAAACATTATTCTCTGTGTATGGCCCGTTGTTGGCGACATACTTGTTGTTCTCATCAATCTGATTTTTGAGACGGGCACATATCCTAGTGTCTTAAAAAATACCAGAGTGTGCCCAGTTTTCAAAGGAAAGGGTGACAGGAGTGACGTCAATAACTACAGACCAATTACAATTGTACCCACTATTTCTAAACTTGTCGAGTCTATTTTGTCGTCTCACCTAATGAGTCATCTGGAATCGAATAGCCTGCTTACGGACACTCAATTCGCGTATAGACAAGGAATGTCTACAACCACTGCTGCGTACAGGATATTTGATTGCATAATGACTGGGTTAGATGACAGGAACAAGATGGCTGGAGTGCTTTGCGATTTGTCAAAGGCATTTGACGTTATCAGCCACGAACTGCTGCTGAATAAACTTACTTCGTATGGCATTCGAAACAAAGCTCACCATTTGTTAACCTCGTTTTTGTCAAAGCGTAAACAAGTCGTAAAACTTCGTGCAAACGGCAAATTAGTGCAATCAGATTCAGGGTATATCAATTTAGGTATTCCTCAAGGGTCAGCTTTAGGAAATACCCTATTTTTATTATTTATTAATGACCTGCCATCGAATATCGTAGCCGGGTTATCAGTGCTGTTTGCGGACGATACTACCGTGTTAGTTGGTGCGAGCACCTATGAACAACTAACCATTAAAATAAACGAGGCTTGCACGCAACTCCAAACATGGTTCTTGGATAACGGACTGCAACTGAATGTGGCCAAATCAAATATAATGCTTTTTTCTGGCCGTAAAGTACCAACGCCATTGTCAATGGCAAGCTGTTCGATGCCGGTGTGTGAGGAAAGCAAGTTCCTGGGATTTATAATTGACTCCAATTTGAATTGGAAGCGCCATGTTGACAGTCTGTGTGACAGGTTGAGTAGTGCTGTCTTTGCGTTAAGAAAATTAAAGCCGCTAATATCGGGTGATTCACTGAAACAAGTTTACTTCGCATATTTTCATTCCCTGATGTCCTACGGTACCCTCCTATGGGGAAACTCCACGGATGCGCAAAGAGTTCTTGTCATGCAAAAACGTGCAGTTCGCGTACTTGTAGGAGTCAAGCATCGGCACCCCTGTCGGGAGTTATTCTTATCGCAACGCATAATGACGCACTACTCACAACATTTGTTCGAGCTTCTCTTATTTGTAAAAAAAAACATCTCCCAATTTGCGCGAGTGAATGTAACGGGTAAAGAGCTTCGCTCAACTGGGCGCCTAATGACAGTTCCTCGTCGCATGGCCCTTTCAAAGAAAAATCCCCGTGTTATTGGACCTACTTATTTCGAGCACCTACCCGCAGATATAAGAAATGAACCTTGTGACGAAACATTTGGGCGTAAACTGAGAAATCTTTTGTTGGATAACCCTCTGTACTCTGTTCGCGAGTTCATGGAAATAATGTTTTAAGTGACTATTTGATTTATTGATATCCCATCTGACACTATTTCTTGCGTAACATTTATATTGTATTTTTACTGTGATTTTTAATACGTAAATTGACATTGTATATTTTTATTTAGAATTCATTATCCACTAGTTGTTATGACAATCCGTAATCGGAGATACTATTTCCACTTTCTGTATTTGACATTTTGAATATTATTGAATTTTTGTTTCTTATTATTATTATTGACGATCGTGATAAAGATTCTTATAATTTTGACATTTTATGCGAATCTATATTGTAATTTTTATCTCGAAATAAATAAATCTAAATCTAAATCTAATACTGACGCACTTTATAATTAATGTTTATAAAAGGCCCGTTCTATACTGATTACATACATACTGTTTATTGCTGATAAATATAAATACTGACAAACCAGCGCGGCTATCACAAAACGGCGCACGAGCTCTCTCGATTTTTCTCCAACTATCCGTCTCTCTCTCTCAGATAACTTAGAAAGAGACATATAGTGCGAGAAAAACCGAGAGAGCTGCGCGCCGTCTTGTGATAGCCGTGCAGTATCGTGACAATTAAATACTCAGCGTGTGATTCAATCTTGCAGAAACTCAAATAGACTTTGGCTGAACGCAAGAACAGCGCTATCGCCATGCCATAAAAAAAGGAAGAGAGTCAGACTTTTGACGTTTGACGTTATTTTGTTGAAATTAGTTGATACATTTATTGAAATTACGCCTCAATACGAATTTATCGCATATAAGTTTCCATATCAGAATCGTTTATTTTTTTACGCTTTAGAATTTAGTATGCGTTTTGTAAAGGTCTATCATCACAACACCGGATCGAAATTATTGATTCGAATATCAATAATTTCGATCCGGTGTTGTGATGATAGACCTTTACAAAACGCATACTAAATTCTTATTTATGGCAAGCCCGCCATTTTGACGTCACTGACAGTTGACAGATATGGCGGCTACGATTTCCAGCAAAAGAAATTAATAATTTAATGAGGTCAAATCTTTCCGAAAATTAATTAATCGTCGCAGTCGGATAAAAACTATCCTAAACGAAAGCTAGAGTAATAATGTGCTTATGAAAAAAGTTACATATTTTTCCGTTCATGGGAATCTGAAATCATCGGGGGACATAAGAATGGTTATTTTGATACTGGCTGATTCTTTTTTAATTTAGAGATTTCAAGTAAATTACCATGACTTACGTCAAGCCATAAAGTTAACTTAGGTAGAAGTAATACCTCTTAAAAGCCCCTGTAGCCGAGCGGTACGGTACGCGACTTTCAATCTATAGGTCCGGAGTTAGAATCCCGGTTCACAACACTCGGTTTTTAAAAACCTATGTACGAAATACATAGATATATACATTACATCGTAAAGATAGGCCCAACGCCCACGAGTAATTCGTCCAATGCGGTGGCCCGCCTCGGGCAATCGCGGGCCACCGTGCCTTAGTCTTCAGCTGTCACAGTGTGTCACAGTATGCCAAGCGAATATTGTTCGGACAGGCGTATCTTTACTTTCGATATCATTGACGAAATATTATTAGATTTATTAGATATTTAGGCTTTTCGGTGAAGGAAAACATCGTGAGGAAACCGGTCTAATCCCAATCAATAAGGTCTAGCTGTCCCTCTGGGTTGGAAGGTCAAATGCCAGACCAGTTTCGTAAAAACGAGTGCCTACGTCAAATCTTGGGATTAGGTGCCAAAGCCGACCCCGGGCTCGCGTAGGGCACTATCGGGAAAACGTTAAGAGGATGATGAGGTCGACTTACCTCCTAGTGGTGACAGCTTTTCTACCCGTAAGATTGTCTAATCAGCGATCTGGTTAGCAACCTGCAATACTAGTTGGTTACCTATTGAACATTTTTCTACCTGCTAAAAAGTATAGGTAGGTATATAGGTATCCATGGATTGGTAACTAGCAAGAGCAAACCTCTCCAAGAGCCGCTTATTATTCGCTAGGACTCGGTCCGTGCGATTCTGCAGAGCTAAGTCCGCGCATGATGAAACATTACATGACGCACTGTTTCTGCGAGAACCTACTGAATCAAATTGGCTAATAGCGTGACTCCGGAGACATTTTCGTAGATTGCCTAAAGACATCGTACTTAGGGGTTAAAGTACATATGTTTAACCTCGTAAGTCCTGTGTTTTCTCAATAGCAGTATTCATATCTGCGGGATGTACTATACCAAGTACAAACCAAGAATAGTGCCTCAGACCAAGGTAAGAAAAATACCCGGTACATGGGGAATGAAGAATTTGTACTTGGGTAAGTACATTAGGCAGTTATTCGTGCTATGCAGTTTCATCATCAGGTCTGAACTAATATGTTTAGTTTGTACTTGTACAAGTACGCTGGGACTTACGAGGTTAAAAAAATGATGATGTTTTAAAATTCTACATAAGTAATCTCATTTTCAACATATTCATTTGCTTCTAACTCTGTATACAAAGTTACTATCAAAAACAGTTGTCAGTAGTCGCGTGCTGCATTTTATTTAACAAACGGCGGTAGGCACACGCGCCCGCATGAGATAACGGGCGACGATAAATTAGCCAGCCTTTCACAACTGAGCTATTTCTAATGACGGTTTTCACCTTGCGACTTTATGGAATCGATAATCATCGGTGTTTTTTTCCCCGTCGTGATACATTGAAACCTTTGACTCTTATGAGCCCTCACAAACGTGTTCCATTTGGTTTACGGGCTAAACGGTCACATCGTGTTGTTGAATAAAATTGTTTCTTTTACACGTATATTTCAGGTATTTCATTGCAAAATATGCTGAAACTTTATACAAATAGATGTTACAACCAAAATATTCATCAGACCTATCTTAGCAATAATAGAGTCATGCAAGGTAAAATATTGCGTAGGTAACTTTTCGAACGACAACATATCAACTGTCATTTTCACATTAAATAAATAACAGTCCATTTTGTCCTTACCAAATTGGACCGTTTATAGAGAATCAACCTTAGTGCGTTAATGCAGTAGGTAGGATACGGATACGTTCGAATATCGAACCTTGAGAATATTGTTGCTTTAGGATTTCTCCGCATACATTTCCAACTTTACGAGCAATAACTGTTTAAATAGACCTTCATATTATATTTATTTGAAGGTCGCAAAGGAAAATATCATAGCCGGGAGGTAGGTAATACAATGTCTCACGCCCAGAGTTGTTCAGTATATTTTCTCGACAAAATGGGGATGATTTAACATAATCACAAATCGAACGTTACACTGAAATCTGCAACGGGTATTGCACAAATTTGACAATAGGTGCAGTACAGTTCACAACCCGTTCACACCGAAATAAGTAACCCAATTTACTCAATACTCGACAAATCTATAAACTGTTGACTCCCAAACTCAATTAACCGGCCATCTGGGCAAGCTGATATACAATATTCGTTACGTATTACAATGGTTGCGCATGGCTTTAGTCGCGCAGGGTCGCATTGTGAGATTTGGCAGGCTGAGGTCAATCATAGGCGTGTTTGTTGCCGTGACAGTTGGAGATGCGCGGGGGTGGTGTTTGCGCAGCGCACAGATTGGGAACAGTGGCGAGGCTAAGCGAAACTATGCGACGAGACGTGAGACGATTTAAGTTACCCGCCTCCTTCTAATCTTAACGGTGCAAGCTGTGCTAGTGAGACAAGTCGCTGAGTCGCGCGCGCCGTGGTAGCCCCATATATATAGCTACTAGTTACAATGACCACAATCGGCGTTTCAATCACAACCGGTCACAAATCCAGAATAACTATTAGGCTCAGGATTTTGGCACCAGAATGGAGAAAGACAAAATGAAGAGGCCTATGCTCCAGTGATGAAGTGTAGGTACTAGGCATAAAGAACTCGATTCCCAGCGGCTTGCTAATTTGAGGTAAAGATAAGGATCCCTTAGGAAGAAAATGTACATGTCAAATTTGCTTCGGATTGACTGTCGATGTGTCTGATGCACGGAATAAAGAATGTCTGATGCTACGTCACTTCAAAAATCACAAAGGATTGGCTTTGTAACCTCGCAATGTGCGGTAGGAGAAAAAAAGGAGAATACATTCCGGAATATACATATTTAGGTAGATGTAGAGTCCCAGATTAAGTGAGAAAATAATTCCTTGACGAAGTGCCAATGACGAAGATTGATTTTCAACTGCCTTTTTACTATTACTTTGTAAATCACCGAAAAGCCGCCGGAGTGATTTTATTGTGGGTCCTCACTTCTCGGCCTAACGACAAGCTAAAATATACTCCAAATTAGTTTTGCTTAGAACAAGACTAAGTTGCGCTACTGCACGCTACATTATGCTATGCGCGTTCGATTCCAGGGCGGGATAGTTGTTTGATTAGCTCTCTTTCATGTTCGTTGGAACGCGTTTGTGTGCGGATTTGTTTAATTTGATCCTTTGTTTGAGCGGTTGTGTGTAAAGGCTTACGGGGAGGGGTTGAATAGAGATGGGTATGGAGATTCGGTATCGGTGACGTGAAAGGTTATCACTGTTATCAGTTATCTGTTGTCAGCGGCAGATAAACCTGTAGTATTGTGTGGGATTGGATATGATAGTACGGTAATGCTATATTTGTTAGATGAAGGATAATCGATCTGCGGTAACTGTCAGTCCTGATAATGTTTAGAAAGAATGATAAGCCTGAAGGAAGCTGTAATGAATGTGTGTAATCTTTATGGTATAAAAAATACTATAAGGTAACCAGAAAGCAGAGGGGATATGTTTTAGCACTCTGTATTTATTGTTACTTTTCCGTAATCGGGTCACAGTTTTCTAAGTAAATAAAAAATAAATGAATATTAAGGGACAATCTTACACAAATCGATCTAGTTCCAAACTAAGCAAAGCTTGTACTATGGATACTAGACGACGACAAACATACTTATATAGATAAATAAATACTTAAATACATAGAAAACATCCATGACTCAGGAACAAATATTCGTGCTCATCACACAAATAAATGCCCTTACCGGGATTCGAACCCAGGACCGCTTGCTTCGTAGGCGGGGTCACTACCAACTAGGCTAAAGTGGTCGTCAAAAAGTAAAGTCAAGTGTTTGTATGGATGGTTGTTTAAGAACAGTAAGGCAGGATACAGGGTGTTAGTATTTTAATCGCATAATGGTAACTATGTGTTAGGTATATTCAGACAATACACGTCCAGCATTCTGTTTATTGTAGACGGCATGAAACAGTAACAAAAGTACCCGACTGCGGTGGTGAGTTACTTGACTAGTGACTGGACTACTGACTTGACTTTGAGGGTTGCTTATCTTTGTCAAGTAACCCGAGTTGAGGGTAACTCATCTAGCTATATATTAGTACAGTACTACAATTAGTATGCTGTCTAATAACTTGTAGGTAAGACTAGGTAGGTACAATCAGCGTAGAAAGTGGTCAACCACTTGTGAACCTTAAGACTCCATAATATAGAGTCAAAAAGTGGTACCTAGTGGTGGCTACATTCAGCTTAGATATACAGAGTGTACCAAAAATAGTTTTTTCTTATCAGAACACGATACCTGTTTTGTACTTGATTGGTTCACACCTCATTTTTGGTACACCCTGTATTCAGTCAGGCATATATAACTTTGCTTGATTTAATTCGATTAATGGCACACCTAATGGTGTTCTGAAAACATATTTTCACCAAATCAGGCTTGCTCCTAGTGGAAGAAAACGATTAGAGCAAGTTACCTATATATACTTAGTAACCAATCATATTTATTCATTCGTTGAACTTTAGAAATGTACATTTTGTATGTAAGCTATGTAAGTATTTAATAAGGTGTCCTATTTGAGTACAGGGCCATAAACAATTCCATTCAGTCGTGTAGTCAGAATAATCCAAGTAGGTACCTACTCGGTATTCGTTCCGTCGCAGAGTAACGTCTTAATTCAAAAACGGGATACTTGTCAATTTGGCGAATTGGCGACTTCCGTGGGGCCGAGCCTGAGGGTCGCCAATTGCTGGGACTCTACTTTTATTTGGGCGTCAATTGGTAATAAAGGAGGGGACTACCACTCCACGTCCCATTACTGTATACCTACTTGAGACATCCCTGCAGCTATTTTAATGAAAATTGACACATTATATTTAAAGTAGCGAAGTTAGATAGGTACCTATAGGATACCTACTTAAAACTTAACAGTAATTCGTACTTTAAATTAATAATAAATAAAAGCCACACATTATCAACTCTTGGCACAACCCGCTGTGTTTTTAGGTACTTATCTTAACGCACACAATGAGACATGCATGGGGTACCTGGTCGGTGGTGGTGTCGTTCTGTTTTTTAAAGTTAGATACATGAAAGTGAGCATATCCCATTGCATGCTGCGCCCAAATAAATCAATTTTTTTTTACCTTTTTCTAAGAAATAGGCTCTATCCACGACGCTCTTCAGCTTAAAACCACGAGAGAAAATTGGTAAGAATGTTTGCAAAAGATGTTCCAACTGCATTTGTTTACTATTTACCCTACCCGGCGCGGCAAACCTGACATTGTAACCAGCTCATCCCAGCTCAGCGCATAATCCTGCCTCCAGAAGCTGCCGCCCTAATCGCAGCGCCGCGAAAGTCCACCGCCTGAACTAAGCTGGATAATCATAACAAAACACTACGGTCCGACGTTTTTTAACAAAGCGCTGGAAAAATCCTGACAATACGACGGATTATAATTTAGCCTACGGATTAAAAAATGAGATTCGCTTTCGGTCGTCATCTCAGAAAATTTTAAAACAAACCGGTACCAGCAAAACAAGTACCATATAAAGTCCGACCAGGAAAATAAAAAACTTCGCCATATTGCGGAAAACTATTGGAACTAATTTCTTCAACTGGCAATGGTAAATTTGAAGACGTCATTAATGCCATCTGTCAATTGCAGTCAATGTGAGATGTCGTTTGTAGGGTGTTGTATTTTTTATATATTGTGAGTATTTGTGCCTTAAATGCCGAAAACTCTTAAAAGTGACTTAAGAAAAGTGATTTGCAATATGACCAAGTATTTGTCGGAGAGAAAATCTGAAGGATTAGACTCTATTCCTCTAAATAACATCACCGACCTTGATGTCACATTGACTGGTAGGTACATCATATAGTATGTCCAATGGAAATGAATTAGTGTTGCCATAATTATTGCTAATTTAGCGCCCCCAGAGCAGGTTTTTTATTTTCCTGGTCGGGCTTTACCTACAATGCCTCAGTTTCTCTTGTCTTATAAATATAGGTAATAGGCTATGTTTTCCTTGAACGTCTGCAGATGTATCACTAAAATTTCCTTAAAATATACGTTGGGTGGGTACTACCCGGTACACTACCAAAATTAATCCTTCCTCTCCCGGGCTAAAATTTCGGTCGGGTTTAAGGGACGGTGGGAGAGGAGCGATTTAACTCTAACGGTCCACGGCGAGTAGCTATCGCTAAAAACGTCGAATCATTTGGTTCATATGAAATTACATGATCTTTATGTGGTTTATATTGGATGATTCCAGAACCACAACGGTACAAAGCGCAATAAATGCCAACGTTTAAACGTATTCCGACACGCATGATCCGGGAAGATGCCGCTCCTAAAGGTCCACCGGCACTCCTAAGCTGGATAATCTTACTAACACACAAACTACAGAATCCCTCGCCTTCAAACAAACTCTAAAAATCCCATTAAACAAAACGGATTAAAAATAACCACCTGGCACAATATTACAATTAGACAATTTTAATCCAAAACGTCAAACAAAGGATCAGATTTTTAAACAATTACTTAATCTGCACCGAAATTGATAAGTAGACCAGTCTTTTACAGCTACTGGTACAAATTTGGCAAATAAACAATGAAATGGGGTAGGGATTAACTGGTGTTGGTCTAGAATTAACCAGAAGTTGTGGGAAATCGGATTATATTGATTTATTGGTGTCTCGCCGTCCGAGATCCCGTTTGAATGCAAAAACACTGCTGTTTGAGCTTAACTCGCAAGGACAGGTTTTTACACAATATTAGGTAGATACTCCCAGTCATCAGGACTGCAACTGAGTAGCCGTAAATGATCAACAAATGATGACGAATCAAGACGCCAAAAAATAACATTAGCACGTTACGTTAGCACGTACCTTAGTTTAATAATTTCTAACGTTATTTACCTACACCGATAGCTACCGTCAGCGTGTGGTGTGGCGACTTAGATCATTAAGTTCTAACGCCATTAGATATGTAGGTAGGTACCTAGGCACGTAGGTAAATGAATGTGCCAACAATCATGTAGGTATGCAATATCTACATTTGTGCTGAAGTCTAAATCAACTTTTTCCTAGCTTTCGATGGGTGAATCCTTGCGTGTGGATTTATTTTCTCAGTTGTTAGTCTAGCTAGATTCATTTCATGCATCAGAAGTCGTCAGTAAATGTGTCGATTGAGGTACCTACATCACCTATCAAATTATTTCAATATAGGCGGCATGGACAATCTCCCGGCATTTACACTTCTCTTGGAAATCCATACTAATATTATAAATGCGAAACCGCTGACCCGACTGGATGAAATTTGGTATGGAGGTAGATTGAGTCCCGGAAATCATACCCTAAGGAGGTGAAATGGGAGGTGGGGGGGTTATGGAGCTACGATATAGGTAGACGAGATCCACGCGAACATGGTCGCGCACAGAAGCTACTGGGTAAAATTGCTTTTCGTTAGGTAGGTATATATGTAGCTAGGTACCTATAGGTAATTTATACATAATAATAGTTAGTCCCTGCATTGAAATGCAAGCCTTTCCTCACAGTAATTATCGGGAATAAAATATGTTTTTTCGATTTTCCCACCGGAAGTGCAGCTGGTGATTGCACATAATATCGCTATGTACCTATACGGCGAGGGGTGCGCAATGCGGGCGAGCGTTAAACCGACGCGACGTCTGCGTACGCGCAAGCTAACGTGACTTCTTAAAACATGATGGGAAAATGGAGGGACGATATGAATTACCTATTCTGAAACGACTTCCTAAAGTTCCTAATACAGGTAACGGAAAAAATGAGGGACGATTTGTTTAACGTTTTCTAACGCCACTCCTTAAAGCGGGTTTCAGAAAAATGGAAGGACGATTGGTTTAATCTTTTCTAATGCACCTCCTTAAAACGGCTGTCAGAAAAGTGAAGGACGATTTGTTTAAAGTATTCTAACGTGACTTCTCTGATATCTGGTGATGAAAAAGCTGAGGGAGGGAAGCTTAAACAACCCATTTTAACGCGATTTCTTACACCTGGGAAGTAATAATTTACTTTAAAAACAGTTAAGTTTTACCAGAGTTTAATTCAGTACTCCGCCTTAGGTATTTAAAGGGTTCCCTCGATCACTACATGAACTCATCATCAGATCCTGACCTGAAGACCATGCGACCACCTGGGAAGGATACGACCCTTTCAAACAAAAAAATACTTTCCTAATCGGTCCAGCCGTCTTCGAGTAGGTACCTATACATATAGGTACCTAATCGGGGAACATCATCATCCTTCTAGCGTTATTCCCGGTAATGCCCTTAAAGGAGCCCGGAGCCCTTTGACACCTAATGCCAAGATTTAGCGTAGGCACTAGTTTTCCGAACGCGACTGCCATCTGACCTTTCAACCCAGAGGGAAAACTAAACCTTATTGGGAATAGACTGGTTTCCTCACGATGTTTTCCTTTACCGAAAAGCTAACGGTAGGTAGGTACCTATATCAACTAGAATATGCAGGTGCATATTCCGTACATATATATAAGTTCCGAAAAACTCAATCGGGGAACTGTAGGTATACATAAAAAATTAAAGATGTCGGCGAATTGAGAACCTCATTTTTTAAAGTCGTTTAAAATTATAGGACGGTTTGGTTGATTACTACGTAGGTAATATTTACTTGCTTGGAGTCTTAATATACAATGCCCTCCCTTAAAAAAACTAAAATGGTAGGTACGCTACGCCAAATGTAAGGTACCTACCTACTTAACCATGCATTTTTTAACGTTTAATCTGACTGTAGGTAATAATCGCTTCCAAACCGAACCTATAAATCCAACATTAGGTAGCTACGACACTACCCGCAGGTCTTCGGTTTGTTAATTGAAAAAAGAAGAAGAACAAACTTAATTTTTTTAATAAACCTACGCATGTATTTTTTATGGATGGAGGAGGCATAGCTACCAGTAGGTACTTAAAGTAGGTACCTAGGTCCATTCCGTTGAAGGGAGGAGAGTTGAGGACCAAATTTATTTAAAAAAGAAGAAACAAATGTTATAATTATAACACCTCATTTGTAGGTAGGTACCTACACACATCCTTATTATATGAGCATGGGAGCTACTTAGGACTTGAAACGTCCTAATAGGCTCGCGTTGTGGATGTAGGTATTTACCTAGTACCTTAACACATCATATCAAATACAACTTAATTAACCCCGTTTTAATAAAACTATCACATGCACCTACCTAGTAAATTCGTTTTCTTCATAAATAAACAGCCATGACAAATGATAGCCCATATCATAAAAAGTACAACCTTAAAACTACGTCAACCATCCTTCTATTCTCGGGCTTCCCCGAATCCAAAAACACATAAGTCCACACAACATTGCAACGCTGAAATTTCCCAAACATTTTTTTCCCTGAAAAACAAACACGTATAGTCCATACATCGCTATTGGCGTGTACGGAACTCCGTGATTGGCCAGTAGGCGGCGTTAAATTAATGGGGGCTTGCGATTGGTCGGATCGTTTCCCAGTCGTCTGACGGTGGTGGGAGCAAGCAACCCTCTGTTTATTTTTCTGAATCGTGTTTAGTGAGCAACGAGCTTTCAAGGTGTGCGTAGGTTGGTAAACAAATGGGTAAAAAATATTCAAAGGACGATACAATTTTTTAAGTGAAGTGAGTGGACGTGCCCGGTACAGTTGGAGAGGCTATTGTGATAGTGGTTCTGATTGCCTTGCGGAGATGGTGATTCTGTAAGTACCTTTAAATAATTTGCTTTCTTTATATATTGTTTGTATTACGGTAGGTACCTACCTACATATAAATGTTAACTAACTTGGTACCAACTTTAGTAGTCTTACTATGTACTTACTTACAGATATTATTTAATTTTTGTTCCTGATGGAGGTACCTATATACCTATTGAAGAATTATAGGGAAGGCAAAACTTTTACAAAATTTCTAAAGAAAATAAGCGTAGTGACTTATTAGAAATGTATCCGATTAGAAATGCAGAGCAACATCGCTTTTAATTGAATAAATATTTCTACAGATTCAACCAAAAATTATGAATTGATTCAAAGTATATCCAAGTGGATATACCTAAGTAGGTATATCCTTCAGGAGGTTGGCAAGCGAGCATACCCTAGTGATCTGTTACTAAGATTCACGCTGTATTATAGGCTGAAATTAGTATGATAAACACAATATCATCATGATTATACACTCAAGAGCAATAGAAGTGCCCTCTTGGCAATAGATATAAAAGAGCAGCTGCAAAATTAAAAACACTAAGAAATTAAGTAAGTAGGTACCTATACATATATACGTTAAAATATTCGACGACTCTGTAGTCATTGAAATGGAGTCGCTAGCAAAACGTCAGAATATAGTCTACCTACCTACTGTGGGTATAAGCTTGTATTTTGTATGCTACGACGATGGCCAACGGGCATACGGTCTGACAAGCAGACACCGTAGCCTATAGACGCTTGCGATTCCAGATGAGTCACAAACGCGTTGCAGACTCTTTATCTATTTAAGGATTCGTTGTGTTGATAGCTAGACGGACGCAGGTCCCTCAGTCTCTACACAACACGTCATCATCACAGAACATCGTCATTTTGTTGTGGTAGGTACTTACCTATTCACGGAAATAAGAATTAGGTATAACGTTAGATATTTATTTATCTTATTAAATCGATCCATGAGAGAGCCACAGAATAAAGAACAAAGTCTCAATGCAAAATCTTATGAATGGTGTTTATACCCCCGGTTAAAGGGAAAGCTTATTACGAGCTTTTGTTTAACTAAATTGAATGAAGCGAGAAAATTACAACACATGTTTGTGTTATTATTTTCATAAGAGTTACCTATTACTTATCGCTAGCCTGCCTAAAATATTTTTCGCTACATTCATGTAAGTATTGTAGGGCAAATCTTGCAAGTAAAATTTCCGTCTCCGTCACCCAGCCACCCAAGGCAAAGATGATTTTAAATGTAAGATACGTGTTAAAATGTAGTTAAAGAGTAACGCTAGCAAAAGGTTCTTAAAAACTGTGTGCCTGCCTTCATTTCAAGCCCAATCCTCGAAAGCTCAATGATTTACTTGCCATTTTCTCACGACTCTTCGCTGTTCAGCACTCCTCACTATTATTTAGGTTGCCTACATCCCCTAATATTAGGGTATATTTGTTGATATACCTACTTATATTAAAACATCGCGTGTTTATTTTAATACTCAGTGCATACTTGATGAAAGATAAACAATCAAACAGTTTAGGCAGGTTGTAAACATTTCATAAAAACTGTCAGATAAAATTATCCTATATAGAAGCGATTAGGGACGCCGTTTAAGGTGGTTCGCTTTCCATACAAAACGTTATTTGACATTCGCAGGCTAACGGCGTGATATTTAAAAAAAAGTAACAAACTTTCAGAAATTGGCTTTCTGCTTGCGCGAAATTCCCCCTTTCCTAAAATAAACTTGTATAAACTAGAATAATTTGCGAAATTAGTTTGGGACGTCATATTTTGGGGAATCTTTAATAAGCTACGGTAGCCCAGTGGTTCAGGCATGCGGCTGTCAAACGGCGGTCGTGGGTTCGAATCCCGGCTCGGATTTTAATTTTTCGGAACTTATGTACGGAATATGATTTCATATTTACCGCTAGCTTTTCGGTGAAGGAAAAACATCGTGAGGAAACCTGCATACATCTGCGAATAAATTCAATGGTGTATGTGAAGTCCCCAATCCGCACTGGGCCAGCGTGGGGACTACTGCCCATATTCCCTCTCATACGTGAGAGGAGGCCTGTGCCCAGCAGTGGGACGTATATAGGCTGATGATGATGATGATTTATCTTTAATATCTATTGTTTATTTCTTAAAATATCACGCCCTTAGCCTCAGCCTTAAGCTCACAGTATACATAAGCAGGTAGGTACTGTCGCGTAATCGTAATCGCGTGCGAGTGACCAGTCGCATTCATTCCTATATTACAGCCGCATCTACGTAACTCTAATCCCTTGTTTTCAAAGTACGTTCTCATCGTCAGACCGTGTAAAATATTGCGACCTGATAACTAATAGGTAATTTCAGTTAAACATCATTTCAGTCAAACGTCCGAGTTGAACGACCATTTTTAAATACCGTCAAATATCAGAATATTATGTAGCGTGTGTGCTGTGACTGTACATATTGACCGTAACATTCAGTTACTGTAGGGTGCGTTGTGTAAGGTGCCGGGGCCGTCAATTGGTCCTAATTGAACAATATTGAAACCCAAGTGCACCCGCTGTGTTCTGTGATAAATACAAGATTTTTTAATTCTGTGGACTAGAAGCAGAACAGTAAATCTTCAGTAGTTTACTCAATCACTTTGGGAATACAAATGTACCTATTTTCTTCGACTCGTACTAGACGCTGTATATAAAACAAATGAATTTATAAATATTCAATACCGTTCTTCTGTTTACTTAACTTGGTATCCAATATTTCATTGTCTGCCCAAGTTTATTCGAACACATCTACGAATTGCCGCCCACTTGCAGTGGTTGAATTCGCTGAAAACTTGCACGGTTTCAAGTGAAAGAAGAAAGCTTCACAAAGCCTTCTTTGCCTATTAAGTAGACTGGGTATGAAGTGCTTATACTTTGCCTATGAAGTGTATAAATATAAATACACCTTACTAATTATCATTACACACAATCAAGCGACTCGATTTTCCTCCCCAACTTCCCCTGTCGTGTTACTTTTGAACCATGTCTATTTACCTTACATCAGACTCGGAATACGAAGTTGTTGAGCCAATTAAGGATGCCCCTTCAGACGATGGTGCAGCAATTGGCTCAATAGCGATCGCCGAGGGGAGCTTTCCCTGCGATTTGAAGTCGAGACTTAAAGGAAATCTAAACAAATAACGATGTTTGTTGAAATGTACGCGTTCTTGTTGTAACGGTGTACTTTTACATATTGAAAGCGCTTGGATTAAATAGTCTTTCGAATATTTATTTTGTGAGTGTAAGGACTTGACCGTGACTAAATGGATATCCTATCCTGATGATTCGACTTCTATGCCATAAGCACTGAACGTATTGTCTCTATTTGGGTACCAAGTTATATCTGTTTTCTTTAATAATACGGTCGTTACAATGTTCATTACTAATTTGAGTATTTTCGGAAAGGTACTCTCTGTGCTTTAGATTATCCATCCATCCAAAAGGTACCTAACTGCCAATTTATAAGAAAAATATTATTAAGGTTAGTTAAATATGTTAACACGTCAATAAACTACGGTGATCGCTTTCTACCAGGTGGACCGTACACTTGTTTGCCACCATCGCGGCATTGAAGTAACTTTACTTTTACATTCATTTTGATCGTTAAGTTTACATATAGGTCATCACATCAATTGTCAATGGTAGAAGTTAAACGTACAGTACGTACCTACAGTTTTAGAATATATACCTCGCTATAAATACCTACCTACTTAGCATACTGTGGTAAGTGCCTATTATGTCGCTTCAGAAAGACGTCATACCAGGCCTTTGCCTCTATCTAAACTCTCTAATCTAAACCTCTGGATAACTCAAATTACAATCCCACCATATTTTCAGCGGCCGATCAGAGATGTCAGACGGAGCAACCACCGAGTGGGACATCAACGACGCCGTGGTCCCTCGCGTGTCCTCCTTCGACGGGTTCAGCGAGTGGTGCGACGGCCACGTCCGCCGCGTGTACCCCCCGGCCTGCGAGGAGGCCCGGCGCCACGCGTCTGGCTGGGCCATGAGGAACACCAACAACCACAACGTGCATATACTGAAGAAGAGCTGTTTGGGCGTCCTCGTGTGCTCCGTGAGGTGCCGGCTGCCGGACGGGTCGAGGGTGCATCTCAGGCCAGCGATATGTGATAAGGCGCGGAAAAAACAACAAGGTACGATAGGTACTGTTAGTTAAAACTACTAATCATCGCCAAGGAAACAGAGTTAATGTCGTATGGCATTCATTGAGAAACACTGTTTCACAAACATAATACGTAGGGTACAGAGAGGAAACTTGAAATAAATTATAATTAGAAGTTAGAAGACCTTGTTTATTGGCATCAAATCGGAACCCATGCCAAAATGTAGTAAATATGAACTCTGCACTTTTCGCCAACCTGTTAATACAAAACAAACATACTACTGACATTCACAAGATCTCACTTATTCATCTTTTCTTAATGAACCTCGCAAAACTTAGACTGCAAAGACTAAAAACATCAATAACCCAATGAATTTTCTCAACAGGAAAACCCTGCCCAAACAGACTGTGCAACGGCGGCCGCCTAGAAGTACAACCCTGCAGAGGACACTGTGGCTACCCCGTCACCCACTTCTGGAGACACACAGAACACGCCATCTTCTTCCAAGCGAAAGGAGCGCACGATCACCCCAGACCAGAGGCGAAAGGAGCCAGCGAGGTCCGAAGGTCATTGGGGGCCGGCAGAAGAGTAAGGGGGCTGGCGTTATTGCTGGCCAGAGAAACATCGCTGACTGATAAGATCTTGACATTGAAGCCCGACAAACCAATGACGCAGAAAGTTGGCAATCTACCACCTCAACCGCCGCCGCTCATTCCTGATAACCAAAGAAGTAAGATCTAAAACTTAACTCTCTCATCCATCTTAACCAATTCATTACAGTAAACTGAAAAGTTAACGACTTTCGCAAGTAGGCCTCATAATTTATGTAGGAAAAAAGAAAATAAACAACATGCTTGGTAACTGTTTGCTAATGTTTGGTAATTTGTTTACAGCATTGGCGTGTACTTGCGGCCCATTCGAGTGCTCCTGCCGGTGGCGGTCCGAGCCGACGCCGGAGATGTACGCGCCCAACGCCTGGTCACCCCCGGAGCCCTACACCAACTACGTGCCCCCCGCGGCCCCCGCCCCGCAACCCTACGACCCCACGGCGCTCCCCGCCGACGACATCTTCCACCCCGAGGAAATCTTCCAGCTAGACCACCCCATCCGAATGGACTTCCCGATGGAAGAAAACACCCTAGGATCTCCGCCCACGTTCGCGGAGCTTAACAACGAAAACTCTAGGCCCGAAGACGCGTACTGGATGGAGTGGCAACGAGCCGCCGGCGGCTCGGAGTCCAGTGAAACCCCCTCGCCGGAACTGTTCGGCGGTTACCCACAGACAGATTACTGCGAACAAACGTACCCTCCACAAATCTACTACCCCGAGGAAGCGCAATACTACCCCACGGAAAGTACGAGAACCTCCCCCATTATGGACATGCAGGACCAGCGGTATTATAGGTACGGGGAGGACTGCACTAACAGCGCAGAAGTACAAGCGTGGAACTACACGGACTGTGCGTTCGCGTCCAACGAGATCTCAGAGTGCAAACAGTACTTCGACGCTCAGCACCAGCAGGCTGTCAACGCATTTAGTGCCCTCTCATACAATTAAGAATAGAACTAAGTGTTAGGTTGTATAGTGTACAAATGTAAATAAAGTTATATTATATGGTTGATGAAATCTTGATTTCCTATTTGAATTTGAAATACTGATCAGTACAAATTATTTTGTAACTAAGTACTCGATGGATGCAGCATTTTGTTTCTTTTGTTTGATCTACTGAAATAAATAAAACGCAATTTGTACAAAAACTTCTATTTATTGTATATAAAAATTACATTTAAAATTGTCAATTTTACATTTGTATTACTCACTAACGATAAAATTGGTCACTACAAAATAGTCCATAAAGCGATCACACGATAAGATTTAGTATGCAATTGCAGTCGCAAAACATTCCCGTAAACATTCCGCGATGACGATGACGTAACGTTTAGACCGTGACGGGTCATCGCCCGAACCCGCCACCCAAGCGTGAACCCTCCTTTTATTAATTATTAATTTGTGTCCAGCACAAACTAAACTCCATTTGGCTGTAACTAACTTAATTCTACTTAAAACCGCTGCATTTCGATCCAATTATAATGATTTGCCTCATGAACAACTATTTACAATAACAATGTGATTAAAATACTAGCTCCTAATACACGAAACTCGTCAACGTGGGCTTCAACATACAGGCTTTACTAAAAATGGGCTGTGAACCGTTCAAGGGCATGACAGGGTGTCCCCTTATTTCACCGACAAACGTTTAACCGAATGCATTATTTCATCGAATTTTCGTTTCATCGAATTTCTGTTACTCAGAAACCGTAGGTACAGCTAAAAGGTCATCCTGTAGAATCCATTAGGTTATGTTTGTTTTTCCTGAAAAGATTACTGATTCTGAAAAAAATGGTTGGAGACATGCATTCGATGGAACAATTGTCGGTAAAACAAGGTACAACTCATAGATATATATATTATTTTGTAAAGATAGGCCCAACGCCCACGAGTAATTCGTCCAATGCGGTGGCCCGCCACGGGCAATCGCGGGCCACCGTGCCTTAGTCTTAAGCTGTCACAGTGTGTCACGGCATGTCAAGCGAATATTGTTCGGACAGGCGTATCTTTACTTTCGAAATCATTGTTACAACCGCTTAACAGGCATCGTGTTCAGATAAGAAAAAACTAGAAGAAAAACTTATTTACGCGATTTTGTTTTTACATTGGTATAGAGCGTTGGCCGACTGGGGCGACCTGCTTACATAAATGTAAAAAAAAAGTTTTTTCTTTTCAGAACACGATACCTGTTATCTCCTTGATCGGTTCATAACCCATTTTTGATACACTCTGTATGTAGTGAACACATGCAACCGTGAACCGACGCCAGACGGCCGTTCAGTTTGCAGTATGGACTTCGGCGCACAATTTCCACGATTCAGTACTCTCATAGTGTATGCGCGCCGACTTCCCGTAAAACAAAATTAACAATCCGAGATTTATTTCGTATCTTGCTTTTTGGAGTCGAATATGTCACCGGTTCAACTAATACAAAACACGCTTACAAGTTGCTTAACATTGCCGATTAAAATGTACGTGTTCAGCAATAGGCCTATAATTATAATACGAATTTACATGAAATACTTGAGTGAAGTTTTGCATTAGTCAAAACGGAAGGGATCGAGGTGAGCACAGCACACACTATCACAGCAGTCGGCTAAAGCCGACGGGAGCCCCCGGCGGGCGCCACTTACAATAAGGCCACAAACAAATTTAACACGAAGCATCTTACACGACACGACATTTAAGATCTGCGCTTCGATTTATTATTATTATTAGAACCGCTAAAACAATTAGTGGACGCAAGTGCCTGTGCCTCGTTCAGTATGTCTCGACAGATACCTCGACAAACATCTTAATCTATTTGGATTAAACTATTACTAGAGTGTCGGGACTTATTAAATAGTCAAGGAGTTCAAGTTGCAGCGAGATCGAGTGTTCAAAGCGTTTTCATTGCGAAAGCCTAACACTTGTAAGTGGAGTTTCTAAAGGTAAGGATAATCCTTCTAAATAATCACTATGACTTAGGTATCAATAGCAATAGCCTTATAAAGAGAAGAATCGTATTAAGGTTGAATATGGCTAAGACCTTTAGTTTTAACACATATCTAATATTGAACAGTAAAACATTTCCTTGAGTCAAGATAGGGTCTAACGACAAAGCTAATATCGAAAAGCAATTATACCATGTTTCAATTTTGTGCAATAATACATTGTCTCCAAAGTACTGGTAGCCTGAAAACTGGATTTAAATTCTTCGTCAATGCAAAAATAATTTATTTACCCCATGTCTCTTTTTACAGACATAAAAAATATAAAGAAAACAAAAATAGCTTGAAACTTAAATTACTCACATGATCTTCAGGATACAAAAATCGAATACGCTATGACGACGAATTTATTGATCCAGTTCTCAGTCTATTTACCATAGGGTTGAAATCTAGTCCATTACAAACAAATTACCTAATTCATCACGTAAAATTATTAATTCAAATGGAACTAAAACAAAACACAACATAGATATAAAAATAAACAAATATATTTAGGCATTACAAACAATAAAAATCGCAGAGTAAAATAATCAGTGTAAAGCTAAGGCGACTTATTCATAAAATTTGTACTACTGAGATGTAATTCATTTACAAAGATAGATAAATATTTCGAGCAGAAAGCTGCCAGTCGTCTGCTAAATAAAAGTTACCCAATTCCGGTCATAATTTGTAGTGTTCAGATTCTAAAGTATTATATTATGTTAAATACTCTAGTGACACCTAGTATTCACATTGATTGAAGCTCTTAAGAAATGGTACTATATATAAGTGGGAACGTATGTACGTACCTAAGCAATGCTTCACCGTAGTCAGGATGTCATTGAGCTCTGTATAGAATTTGAAATAATTACAAAAGATAAGAAAACTTTGTCAATGTAGGTAATTTTAGATTGTTACTCGTACAACGAAAGATAGTCAACATTTTAGAGAATTTTGAAGAGCGGAATGCCCTGTGCGGCCTTGGAAGACATCAAATAGGTGGACAAGTCAAAACTTTCCAAATCGTCAATCGAAATATCAACCTTGGGATTCAAATCTTATCTAAGATGCTTTCACGATTATATTTATATTCAAACTGCTTGCGAGAACTCGACGTTCAAATGTCGTAACTAACAACTCAATATTTTAATATCAAACAGTATTTAAAGAGATCAATATTGTGATGTTTATTAAATGTAAACGAGGAGCTCCTATGTCCCAAGGTTGACTTGGCAATTCTCTCATCTCTAAACACTATTTTGGTGCGCAATATTTAAATTGTGTTATAACACGTATTATTGCTGCTGACAATACCAACCATAATTTTGATTAAATAATAGATTCGTAAGTTCTATACTAAATTATTATGATACACATTGAACCTCTCTCTCCTTGGGTGGAAAATGAAGACAATTTTTATAACAGCATTGTCTCACTATTCTAACCAAGGTGTCAACTATCTTAGCCACGGTTTTATAAAGATCCATTGGACCATACATAAAATCAAAATTTAGCAACTCAGTACATGTTGAACCTTACTTACCGACATAATGTCTAACTGATATTTATAAAACCGGGCCATCGACACACTACCAGAGACGCCGAAATGTTTTAAGCATGACTTTAGCTTACATCAATTGTCAGTGAATTTCACCAAATTATGCTTGCTTATTTGCCACTTTTATCACTGCCTCAAACGAAATTCCTCAGGTCACTGCTGCTTAAAAAGTTCACGTCAGTCTAACGCATTGATCACTGCCAGGAGTTCCGCGTTCGCCACGGAGTCACGCCACTAGGAATCCCGTTTACAACGCCAGCTTGATGCCAATTAGGCAGTAAGTAGAGAAAATGTTGAAATCTCGTTAACAGCGTTGTCTGACCCCATTACAGGCGCGCGCGCTCGATACCATGCCAGACCCAGTTCGTCAGACCCAGTCGCCTCCACTAGCGACTAGCACGGTGTCTCGCGACTACCCAGGCATGTAACAGTCTGACGGCTGCAGACGGGCTCAATCGAAACAGAATCGCGACAATAGGGATTCAATAGTGATGTTAATCCGACGCACCGCAGAAACGAGCGTGTGCGATCACAAGCCCGCTAAGTTCACGTCAACCAGAGGAAACGGTCGCGCGCGTCGGAGGCCCACAGCCAGCCGGTTGAGGAGCGGTTGAGCGCTAGACGGCCCCGGCCGACGAGGCCGCGCGCGCGGGCCGTCAGGGCGCGGCCTCCTCGGCGAGCTCCGCGACGCGCGCGCCCGGCCCGCGCGCCACCACCGCCCCGGCGCCCACCGACAGCTCCAGGGGCTCCCCGCTCACGCCCACACTGCACTCCATGTCCGTGCTGCGCCGCGACACGATATAAAACACACACATCAATTCTCGTCAATCTCGGAATGCCAGTGGATTGAGCACAGGTGGAGCTACAGGGTTCGAAAGAATAATTATCAACGATAATTATCACGATAATTATCATGGTAATTATCTCGATAATAACAAATGAAAAAAATGCGCTCGTGAAAGTGAACTGTTCCGTTCGGATTATGCAAAGTTGAGCGAACTCGAGTGTCATCGGTTCTTATACTGGTGATAATTATCGGATAATTATCAAGAAGCCTAATTATCTTGATAATTTCGAACCCTGGACAGCTTAGAGCCGATGCCCAGTTAATTAAAACTTTAAAATAGGTTTTATGCAAATAAATTAATAACAAAAAATATATAATGTTTCATATCGTTTCTCCGAATTTCATATTCACTGAAAACGCGGTATATAAAACTCAAAGGAATTACTGCCTAAGCCGCAGATAGAACTAACAAAATGCAACAGAATAAATAATCATATCTAAAAAGATTTGGGCACTTTACCAGGTGCCCGTTAGACACGAAAGACTCCGTCGCGACCTCCAAACTAACTATAGTTGCCAAATTCGTTCGTGACACTCCCATGGTTCGCGGGGGACAAGGGACGAAGGACAGCGTGTGCGGGCGGCGGGGCTGTCAGTGGAGTGGAGCGTCAGTCGCGCGCCGTCGCGGTTGGCGGCAACATGTGTACATGAGCACGGCCGCTCTTAACAAAACACACACGAGAATCACGAGATTGCTACGCAACGATGAGTCCGCCGATAGGCAAAGTTATTGGACGTCAAGCCAAACAAATTCTATATACGAGGGGCGGCTGATAAGTCCTAAGCCTATGGTATTTCGAGGTCGTATATGCGTTTATGGTACTGGCCACTAGAAAGGCCATTTAAAAACAAAATCATGTCATATTTGTTTGAATTTTTCTTGAGATATTTAACGGAAAAGTCCATCATGTCTGAATTATCAACAAATATTAAGAAAATTGAGCACCGTGCTGTAATTAAGTTCCTTACAAAAAGTGCTAAATCACCGCAATGTATTTTTGAAGAAATGGCTGGTATTTATGGTGCCTCTGGACCTTCTTATGCTACAGTCAAAAAGTGGAGTGGCTTATTTAAACTGGGTAGGGAGTCGATTGAAGACGATCCCCGTTCAGGGAGGCCAATATTGGTGGTGACTGAAGAAAATGTAAGAAAAGTCAGAAAATTAGTATTAGAAGACCGGAGAGTTAAGGTTTGTTAAATAGCTGATACTGTAGGCAATTAGTAAAGAACGGGTTGGGGAGATTTTACATGAACATTTGAACATGACTAAGGTCAGTGCTCGCTGGGTACCGAAAATGCTGACGGCATTCGATAAAGAACGTCGTGTTGAAACTTCCCAGGCGTTTTTAGATCTGTGCGGAGATGGTATAGATGAAGTTTGCTCCCGAATAGTAACTGTTGATGAAACATGGATCAGGCAGTATAATCCGGCGTGTAAGTCTGAATCCATGCAGTGGATTGAAAAGGGTGAAAGACCACCGAAGAAGTTTAAAGTGCAAAAATCGGCATCTAAGTTAATGGCCAATGTGTTTTGGGACTGTGATGGCATTCTCTTAATAGATTATTTGGCCAAAGGTTCTACAATAAATGCACTTTATTATGCTAATCTATTGAGACAGGTGCCAGAAGCGGTTGTTGAGAAAAGGAGGGGCAAATTAAGGAAAGGCATTTTGTTTTTGCAAGACAATGCACCCGTTCACACCGCCCGGGTTGCGAGGCAGGCTCTGAAGGAAATTGGCTTCGATGAAATCGACCACCCACCCGAGAGTCCAGACCTAGCCCCTAGCGATTATTTTCTGTTCAATAATTTAAAGAGAGAGTTACGGGGAAAGAGATTTGGCAGCGATGAAGAGATGAAGGCGGCTGTAGAGGAGCATTTTGAAGTCCAATCTAAAGAATATTTTTTTAACGGCCTAAAAGCATTTTATCAAAAATGTAAAAAATGCATTGAATTAGAGGGAGATTATATTGAAAAATAAACATAAGTTATTTTTTATATATTGTTTTTTTCTACCATAGGCTTAGGACTTATCAGCCGCCCCTCGTAATGTAAAGACTGTATCGTTATGTCTAAATACAGATATAACCTGGTGTAACTGTTGATATGCGTATTATTTTGTATTACTATGTTCTAGGGGTTTGATCTGAGGGTATTTTTAAGCCATATCTGACATAAGGTTTTATATTTTATTTTTATTTTTGGGTCTTTATGATGGTTCCAATATCGTCTAGCAAATTAATTTCGGACAAGCCTATCGAGCTTAATTTTATACTCTTTCACTGACTCCTTGGTACGATTGAAAGAAACAAAAGGTTAGTTAGCTGCCTAAACATGTTATCTCAGTGTCTTCTTCATGATTGCTCAATTGAGCAGCTGAGGAATAACTGTGGTGATTTTTTATTTTTACGTAAATAAGGTTTTTCATCCCATGTTTTGGATTCCCTTCAAATTCTGATGAAAGCGAAATGAGAGAGACAGCTAAAAGAATCAGCTAAAAATCAAAGCCTAACGGACATTCATGGCGTTGAACCATCACTAGAGCAGGTCGATAGAAACGCTCCATGATAGTTATATTCGATGTCAAAGTCAGAGTTCTCGTCACATACCATATTTTCTAAAATGCCACCATGCACAGATCCAAACCTTTTTTTTGTAACTAAAATAAATGATTACACTATGCCTTACGCTTTACGAATCATGTGTAATTGCGGCTCGTATAGTACGATTTTTTTGGTGTAATATCGTTTTGTTCGAACATTGTAAATTTTATTGTAGTATTTGTCCGATATCGTTATTATTACTCGGGAGAATTGAGTAAATTTTGTCTAAACCATATGCTTTACGTCGAGCTTCCAGGATGAAATGTGTACCTTATTAAAGCACTTATTAAACACATGTGTTACTTTTTAATAAAAATGTGATACCAAATAAAAACGTCTAAGTCAATTTGTATTTAGACATAACGATACAGTCTTTATATAGCCATTTAAAAAAAACTTCAGGAAGATCCAAGTTCAATGGCGACGATAAATATACTTATACAGATACTTACATAGGTACATATGCAAGCAATAGCAAGTGCAGTGTAGTGCTAACCACCAGGCTAAACGGCCGTCAAAAATATAAATGACTTACATAAATCAACTAATCATTTATTCCTTATGGTTACTCGGCATCACAACTACACAATATTCTTATAAACAATTTAGAATATTGTTAGGGATATCCGCAGACATATTCGTTACGTAAATCATATCGTGTGTAGCGGCGAGTATGACGTCAACGTCCCCTGCCCCCCACGCGGACCATGGGAGTGTCACGAACGAAATTGCCAAGCTATAGTCTGCCAGCAGGCAATAAGAATAATTAGTATATATATAAATACTCACAGTGCACTAGTGGTGGACGCCTGCATCTGCATCCTTGCAGTGTGCCACTGGTCGTTGGCCTCGATGGAGTCGAGCTGGTCCTCGCCCGGCGGCGCGGGCGCCTCGCTGCTCGACACGGGCGACTCTAGGTTGATCAGTGTAGCGGTGGCAACCTCCTTGCTCGCCTCGTCCGTGTTCGAGCTCGTTGATTGGCTGGTGTCGACTGACTTTGACATGTCTGTGGAAATGTATAATTAAGATTTATTTCCTGAAACTCTCAGCACATTTTTATTCAAATTCATTTGCAGCCAAACACCCTTATTCATAAAACTCAACAAACCTCTGATAACTGAATTGGGTAACTAAATGTAAATAATAACATGACAGATAAGGACCCACGTATTTTGAGGGCATTTAAACTAGAATAGGTTTATTAACTTTTATGAATAAAGGCAAATATTTGTGTCGGATTAGTAGATGACGACTTTTATACGATTAAAGAGTGTAAATTATTTATGCACATAACTTGTATAGAACTTAAACGTCGTAGTTTGTGATACTTGGTATAAAAGACTAAATTAGGACCATAATACTAAAATGCTGAACTAAAATGGAGCAATGCGCTATTAAGCCGTGAGGTGAACGTAATAAACTAAAAGATGCGGTTTTTCGCATTTATCGATAGAAAAGAGATACATTTAAAAATGTTTGTTGTTATTTTTTATTTTAAAATCTACAAATATTTGAGTAACCATTTTAAGCAAAGAAATAATAAAGTGTTCTCTCCTCGTCAGTTTAATTTCAATTTCATTTTTCAAGTTTCAATATGTCGTACTTCAAAAGGAAGTAATTTAGAATTAGAAATCTTTGCTCTTCTGATTGAATATGATGATGTACGTAATTAGAAATGCATTGCGTCAGAAACTGTCGATGACCTCAGGTCCGCGGTGTAACGTAATAAAGGTAAGATAAACTAACTAAAATGTAACTGACAATACGGTATTTGAACAAAATAAAAATAAATTATTATCAACAAACAAGACTACTTGGAAAATACCCAGTTATAATTTATTCTTGCTATTTTAGAGATTTTGAATACATATAAACCGCAAGAAATGTTTGACCACTGAAAATTGTGACTTCAATACTTCTGTATTCTTCTATATTTTCCTACAAACTTCATAGTAACCGAGCGTTTTTTGACTTATCTTAAAATATCATTACTCATAGAGTGCATCTGAATGTCTGTCAACTTCAACTTAGACCAGCTTGACCCAGCGTCATAAAAGGCTGCTGATTCGACAATCTTCAAATACCGTGTTTCTCCCTAACCGCTAGAGTACAGATAAAGCGAGGTGAAGGATGAAACAAAAGCAAAGACCTGGTGCATGCATGTAGGTCAACCATTTCTTGAGCGGGCGATTCTCACCGAACACCGGCAGAGCGCTGCGATGCATTACATCTGCAAGGCAATGCGTGTGCGCAGTGTTAGACAACGGCCGGCAGTTGTGACAAACATTTGTCACGTTAAAGGCGTAATTACATTGTTTAGTCCGGGATCGCCGCAGTTTACGTAGACGTAGTACGACGACGTAGTGTTTATAGTATAGTTGGCTAAGGCCGACAGAAATATCACTTAAAAAAAATAGTTTTTGTGATAAATTTCTTACAGCATGTAGCACAAATTATCCATACGTATCACAAAAGCACCAAATACAAAACAAAATGTAACAGAAAAGAAGATCTTGGTTTCAAAAGTGATAATTGTGACGGCCATGGAGGAAAGAACATGGTCGATTTGATATTGCATTTATACTGCTGAAGTCCAGGCACTCGTCGAAATAATGCGAGCGACTAATATCGCCTTTACGGTCGCCGTATAAGATGACTCATCTGCAAGCGGCGTACTGAACAATGTAATTGCCCCCTAACGTATGGCGAAAAGGTTGACGACAACTGATAAGCAGGTAAAGCTAGACAACACAGGGGGGACTATAGTATCCGCAAAACCAAGTGGCGAGTCAGGCAATAAAAGTCAGTACTGTTGTTGCACGGCCCGCTCCATAAGGCAGTGCAGGTGCGAAAGAGATGACCTGACTCGCCATTTGGTTTTGCGGATACAATAGCGCTTTAGGATGTTGAAGCACATAGAATCTACATTAGAAAAGTGACTCTAGCACGTACACCAGAACTACTAGATTGTCTGTGCAAGTGACTACGATAGGCGTACAATGAATAGGTAAATAACTCAAGAAAGTCTACTCTTATTTGTGTATGGTTTACAAAAACACATATGAAATGATGTAAGCTTTATCTTATCATGACAATCTACAAGTGGACAGTAACAATCAAATTTCTTAGTATGTGATGAGATTGTAAAATCCAATAAAGAATTAACACTACAAAAAGAAAGAACACCCGCTTCTTAAGTTGTTCATTAATAAAGAAGTTTCACTTTGTGCGTTGAAAAGGAAAGTAGAATTAAATGTATCAATGATTTATAGAAAATGTCAAATATTCTTGATATATTTTCGTAGGCATTTCGAAATTGCCTATAAATATAATACATGTATGTATTTACACTGTATTGTTGTGTAATATAAGTAATCCAGGTCCTTTTATTAAATAATATAGTAATGGGCTATGGGCATTGGGCTAGGTAATATGGAAGCCAACACAATACAATAAAATTTTAAGAAAAAGCTATTAAAATAAAATCATTCAAGGTAAAAACGTAAATTTTACACCTTCAAAGATGTCAAGCCGTGTTGGATCCTCTCAAAAGTGACCATTACATGATTGACTCCCGGATTGATATTGTGATGGTTTTTTCTATATTTGACGGCTAACACTTTTACTGCCAGGAACCGCCGTAGTCGCTTTCCGCTACACGAGGAAAACCACGGGATCGGCTACGAGCGTAGTGCGTACCGATTCTTGTCAGTGAATGGGTTAAGGTGGTGTTGCCAAATACTTTGAATGCAGAGGTAGCGTGGACGGAGTAAACCTAAAGTCGCCGTCAATGGTCTTTGCTAACTATGTAAACAAACCGCCATATTGAAATTGTTTCTTAATGATGAATTTACTCTAGATCTGTCTATAGGGCAGAGCCAGCTCGCGAAGTTAAAAACTGAACATGGTAGAATCGTTTCCTCTAAACCTGAGATTCTGGGTGAGATAGAGCGCTTTTACGGACAGCTATACACATCAACGCGCAGACCCGAAGTTAGTCAGGCGGAAGACCCTAGAGCTAGACTAACCCGACACTATACCGACGACATCCCGGACATCAGCCTGTACGAGATTGTAATGGCTCTTAAACAGCTCAAGAACAACAAAGCACCCGGTGAAGACGGAATAACAGCCGAACTTCTGAAGGCGGGTGGAAAACCGGTCCTTACGGCCCTTCAGAAGTTGTTCGATTTCGTCTTACTGGAAGGGAGAACTCCAAAGGCATGGAACAGAGGTGTATAACCTGCCTCTCTGCTTAGCATTCGTGGACTACGAAAAAGCCTTCGATTCGATAGAAACCTGGGCTGTACTACAGTCTCTCCAGCGGTGCCAAGTTGACTATCGCTATATCGAAGTGCTGAAGTGTTTGTACGAGAGCGCCACTATGTCAGTCCGACTCCAGGATCAGAACTCGGAACCTATTCCGCTGCAGCGGGGAGTCAGGCAAGGAGATGTTATTTCTCCAAAACTGTTCACCGCTGCACTGGAGGACGTTTTCAAGACTCTGGACTGGAGAAGGCTAGGCATCAGCATCAACGGCGAGTACATCACTCACCTTCGGTTTGCTGACGATATAGTAGTCTTGGCTGAGACCATGGAGGACTTAAGTACGATGCTCGATGACCTCAGTAAAGCATCCGAGCGAGTTGGTCTAAGAATGAACATGGATAAGACGAAGATCATGTCAAATGCCCATGTAGTACCAACTCCCATTACAATCGGACACTTTACGCTCGAAGTTGTAGACGATTATGTACCTAGGACAGACGATCCAGTTAGGTAGGTCCAACTTCGAGAAAGAGGTCAATCGTCGAATCCGACTCGGCTGGGCAGCGTTCGGGAAGCTACGGCAAATCTTTTCGTCCAATATTCCGCAGTGTCTCAAGACGAAAGTCTTTGACCAGTGTGTGTTGCCAGTGATGACATATGGCACTGAAACGTGGTCGCTTACTATGGGCCTCATAAGAAGGCTCAAAGTCACCCAAAGGGCAATGGAGAGGGCCATGTTGGGAGTTTCTCTGCGTGACCGCATCAGAAATGAGGCTATCCGCAGCAGAACCAAGGTAACCGATATAGCCCTCCGGATCGCTAAACTTAAGTGGCAGTGGGCGGGGCACATAGCACGTAGAACCGATGGCCGTTGGGGCGGAAAGGTTCTCGAGTGGCGACCACGTACCGGAAGGCGCAGCGTGGGTAGGCCCCCGACAAGGTGGACTGATGACCTGGTAAAGGTTGCGGGAGTCCGCTGGATGCGGGTGGCGCGGGATCGGTCACTTTGGCACTCTTTGGGGGAGGCCTATGTCCAGCAGTGGACGTCTTTCGGCTGATATGATGATGATGATGATGATGATGAATTTACTAGTAATGAGGAAGACTCTTACTGTACTCTATTATGTTAAAACATAGCGAATATTAAAATATCGAAAGTAAAAAACAAGTAGGTAATTTTTTTTACCCTCTGATTAAACTACCGCGTAGTGTACACAACCGCGATGGCAGGTACAGAGCGTGAGTTGGGTAGTGTGTACCATCACAACTTGGACTCCTTTTTAAAAGACTGGCTAGATATTTTTCAAGGCCACGATGATTAGAAAAAGAGGGGGAGGCCCTTTCTCAGCAGTGGGACATAACGGGCTCCATAAAACAATCTATACAGGGTGTTCGGCACATGAACCGTTAAATATATTGGCGTCCTAAGACTTACGGTCAATGAGGTACGATTTTTTTATTATTCTTACCAAAATTACAAATATCACCAACTTTAGTCACAACACTACCGCTCATAGACCGACAATTGTAGAATTAAAAAGAAACACAAACGTCATTCGATCAAGTCACACTATCCCATGAATTCACGTTAATTTTTTTAAATTTATGGTTTTGTAGCTTACGGTAACGACCGGTTCAATATTGTATAGTTTCAGTGGTGTTTGATGAGGTGATGTGAAAATGGACAAAACAAGAAGAAACAGTGATAAAACAAAGTTACGCTCTTTGTTTACATAGTTTGCAAAGTCCATTGACGGCGACTTTACTGGTATAGAAGTACAGGTATGTAGTGTACCTGGCCGGTGGCGCGCGTCGCAGCAGGGCGGCGGCGGCGGCGCGGGCCGCAGCGGGCGCGCGCGCACGCGGTAGAAGCGCGACGCGCGCGGCATGTGGTAGCGGTTGCCGCTCTGCGCAGAGATAATGCATATTAGACTATAACACTTCGTAAATAGGCATTTTTAATAAAGTCGTCTGCTGTGGTTGTCGGGGGGCACCGCGCCGGGCCGCCCCGCGCGTGCCCCGGGCCGTGCGCGCGGTGACACGCGAGCGGGGCGGGGGCGGCGGCGGGGGGAGCTGTGATAGTCGGGGGGCACCTGTGATAGTCGGAGGGCACCGCGCCGGGCCGCCCCGTGCGGTGCCCCCTATTGTGAGACCAGTACAATATGCGCCATATAAGTCTGGGTCTGTTAAGTTAGCCTCAAGTCGGGAAGTGACTGGCGGGTGCAGGATTACGGCCTGGCCACGACGTTGAGCGGTTTTTCTAATTCATTGCGTGTGAGCCCAACTAACCACAGTGAGTTGCGCGTCTCGACCGCGCAATGAACAGATAAAACGCTTGCCGCGCCGCAATTCACGCAATCTCGTGGCCAGGCCGTTAGGGCGATAAGGCAGAAGGTGTCGCGCAGCCCGCGCAGGCGAGGACGGAGTTAAGCGGTCTGACAATTACTACCTACAACAACACAATGAATACCTTCTTAGCGTAGCAGTACTCCTTGGACTCGACGACGGCGACTGCATAAAGTCTACGTTCCATCTCGTGTTTCACTTGTATGCTGAGGTCCAGCGCGGGTAGACAGTCGCTGTGCACGAAGTACATTATCGACGCTTCCTGTAATAACCGCACACTTCATATAGATGCTTCCAAAGCACATATAGTATCGTGTAGTAGATCAAGTACACGCCTTTCTGGAATGGGCCCCAAACCGCAATGTTCGTACACAGCGTGTTACATAAGCATACGGCCCAAACACCGTTGCTCGTGGACACTTGCGACACCAGAAGAATCCCAAGCACGTTTCCGATCCTTTATTGATTTCAGGATTCTGTTGACAGCTAGAAACATGCAAATCCTATACTCTCAAATCTGCATTCTCGAGAGCTCTGGCGACCCTACTCATCATCAGGAACACAACACGAATAACCCATAAAGCAAGTAGTGGTGGCTGGAGGTACTTCCCCAGTTGGGCCGCTCCAAATATGATGACATTCCCCTGTGCCCTACCTCTCTAACATTGAGTTATATTATGTCGATAGTCGATGACCTGAGCACACGTACCTGCATCACGGTGTAGTTGAAGTGGTCGGGGTCCCACATGACGAGCACGGTGTGTCCGGGCAGGCAGGAGGACAGGCTGAGCGTGCCGGCCGACAGCCCGAACGGCGTGTGGCAGCGCCCGCGCCGCCGGCCCTCGCGTGCTGGTGACGATGACCTGACAAGCGAGATATACATATTATACATACAGTGTGCTTAAAGTGCGTCTGTATCATTACTACTAGCTGGCCGGCCCAAATAGAAGATGTAGCTCGGAAGGCGGCCAAGTTAAAGTAGGTCAGTCCCGTCTACCTTATGCCGAATGAGCTGTGGGCGAAAGGGACCACGAAGTGAAAGCCCCAAAACTCAAAACAGAGACGCGGTAGACCTGGTCGGCGATGGCGGGATAACTTTGTGACGTCATGGAAAACGCCACAACCGCAGCCGCGACAGACCGGCGCCCGCCCGGGGGACAGACGAGCGGGGTGGAGCGGCACACCACGGCGCGCCCCACCACATCGCCGCCCGACCGCCTGCATAAAAGCGATACGCGACCGCCGGACCGTCAGTTTGGCTAGCGGCTCGCCGTGCGCCGAGCTATCTCCCCTCACCCTCCTCTCCTCCCCGCCACTGGCCGCTTGGCTACCCCGAGTGTTCAGCCGTGGCATCCTGACCCCTGGCAGCTTGACTCCCTCCCGAGTTTGCCGGAGTCTTCCGCTTCCCCTCACCCCCTTCAGGCCGCTCGGCTTCCCCGAGTGCTACCAGCCTGGGGAGTGAGTGAATAGGGCCGCCCCGTTATCCCAGGCCGCTTGGCTGCCCCGAGTGCACTGCCGGGATAACGAACCGAAGCCTTACCGAAACCTGCGTTACTACCTGGCCGCTTGGCTGCCCCGAGTGTTACAGCCGGAGTATCGCAATCCCGCCGTTCCTGCCTCTCACCAACCCCGTATCGAAATCCCGGGGCAACCGTGCCCCACCTCGCGGGGTATAGGGATAGCCTAGATTTAAGGTGATCTTATGTAATTAAAAGAGCGACAAGACCCATTTCTTAACACTAATCCGACCGCTGTTATCATTTACCCCTGCTCCCGCTAGGCTCTTTCCCGTCTGACTTAGCTAGGAAACCTTCGAACGCCCTTCAGGCAGAGGGATATGTGTGTGTGGCTAAAGCCGCACATCACAACTTGGACTCCTTTTTAAAAGACTGGCTAGATATTTTTCAAGGCCACGATGATTAGAAAAAGAGGGGGAGGCCCTTTCTCAGCAGTGGGACATAACGGGCTCCATAAAACAATCTATACAGGGTGTTCGGCACATGAACCGTTAAATATATTGGCGTCCTAAGACTTACGGTCAATGAGGTACGATTTTTTTATTATTCTTACCAAAATCTGACCTTTGAAGCCCCATAACTTTATTTGTGTATGCTTTTACATGCATAACTAGCCTAATTTTCTGACGTGTACGTAGTGTGTGTTTAAAAATACATTTTTTTTGTAACAAATAACACCACAAATGAACACGTAGGGCTTTTTGTTAACAAACATAATGAATGTACGAAAGCATCTACACTTCAAAATTCAATTTAAAATTAAACTCTTAGTACGCAGGGTCCAAGGGTTGAAAGGTAGGAAAAGACCCTACCAGCACGCCAAAAAATTTTGACGGTTCATGTGCCGAACACCCTGTATATATATATAAGTTAAAGTCCTGACTGACTCACATAAATCAACGCCCAGCCCTGACCGTTGAACTTTTTATCAAAATAGGTAGTTCAAATAACGTAAGTGATTTTTGAAAATTCCACCCTTTAGGGGGTTGAAAGTTTGTATGGGGATGGAGTAAAATTTTAAGTCAGACACTTGAAACTTTGTGTATGGACTCCTTATTACGATACAAGAAAAGTACCTGTAGGGTTTTGAAAAAAACCACCCCTAAGAGGGTTAAATAGGGGTGCAAAGTTTGTACAGGGGAAACTCTTTTATTGTCCCGGGGAAGAACATAGCATGGATTTTATCCCGGAAATCATCCCCTAAGGGGATGTCATGGGGGGCTGCAAGTTTGACGATTCGAAACATCGTAATGACATGGAATATGTAATACGCGCGGTTACCCGTATAATTAAAAGTATAACTTTTAACATGATTCACGACTGTTTAAATTCGAGATATATGTACAATGTGACTCTGCTTAATGTGGACAAATCAAACTATCGAATCCTTTTAAGTCGAAGAACGATACAAACAAGACTTTTCATATCCTCATATCAAGTGTTTCAAACACACTATAAACAGAACTCTCATATATCCTACATGCATTAAAAAACAACTCTATTGCTATAGGTCGTTTCGAAAGTAGTTAAGAAATATATCCCTGTTTAAAGTGCTCAGAGGCTCTAGTATAAGTTTTACCGAAACAAAACGTTACGACCGCGTTCGCGTTTAGCTGTCAAATCCCATACAAATTTAGGGTAAAACGCAAACGCGATCGTAAAGTTTTGTTTCGGTAAAACTTATACTAGAGCCTCAGATAGGAATACCCAACAAAAACGAAAACATCGTAGTCCCCATATAAAATGTTCCGAGTACGTACACGTAACAGTCCCCGCATATTTCCTACAAGAAGCGTAAAGTAAAAACTCTATTGCTAATTTGTCATACCGACAGTTTTCTAAATTATATGATAGAATAAAGAATAACATGTAACCCACCTCCCTTCACTGTCTTCTTCCTTAGCTTTGTCTTCCTCAGCTTTCTTCTCGAGTTCTTTTTTCAGTTCTAGAACTTGCTGCTGAAGCAAAGCCTTCTCATTCTCAAGCGTAGCCATCTAGAAGTATGAAATCACTATGATATTAAAAACTTTTCCACTATCCCGCACTTGGAATTATGGTCGCTTCTATGAAGTTAAGACGTTTATACAAGTTCATTTCTGGGAGGCGCTACCTGACAGTGAATGTGTTAAATATGTAAGAGACTGAAAATGGGAACGTGGTGGTTGAACGGATCTATTTTGTAGATGTCACGTGTTCCCGATTCGTCCTGGTACCACCACATACCAAATAGGATTAGTCTTTTAAGTATGGCTTAACTGAGCTTCTTGCATCTGCCTTAAAATTTCAATTACCAAAGTCACCACTTACCACACATAACTATCCCAGTTTAGTTACAAGCGCACTAAACGAATTAATAACTGAGATAACAGTATTATGGTACTTGAGCGTGGTTTTCCCAGATGGCTTTACCTGTAAACCACTGTCATGTAATCGCTATACTGCGTCCACAACAGAGTCTCACTCGGTCCAATAAAGTACCCGCTTAATCACCAGGAGGGTCAAATTACGCTGCCTGCGTGCCTACGCGGTCAACAGCGGGTCGCACTCATTGGTCTCCGGGGCAGTTGGATGGTGTCGCGAGACATGGAGCACGCGAGAGCAGGCGGGTCACGTGTACTGTCATGTTGTGTACCTGCGTGGTCAGCAGCGGGTCGCACTCGTTGGTCTCCGGGTCGGTGAGCGTCGGATGGTGTCGCAATACATGGAGCACGCGAGACCAGGCGGGTCACGTGTACTGTCATGTTGTGTACCTGCGTGGTCAGCAACGGGTCGCACTCGTTGGTCTCCGGGTCGGTGAGCGTCGGATGGTGTCGCAATACATGGAGCACGCGAGACCAGGCGGGTCACGTGTACTGTCATGTTGTGTACCTGCGTGGTCAGCAGCGGGTCGCACTCGTTGGTCTCCGGGTCGGTGAGCGTCGGATGGTGTCGCAATACATGGAGCACGCGAGACCAGGCGGGTCACGTGTACTGTCATGTTGTGTACCTGCGTGGTCAGCAACGGGTCGCACTCGTTGGTCTCCGGGTCGGTGAGCGTCGGATGGTGTCGCGATACATGGAGCACGCGAGACCAGGCGGGTCACGTGTACTGTCATGTTGTGTACCTGCGTGGTCAGCAGCGGGTCGCACTCGTTGGTCTCCGGGTCGGTGAGCGTCGGATGGTGTCGCAATACATGGAGCACGCGAGACCAGGCGGGTCACGTGTACTGTCATGTTGTGTACCTGCGTGGTCAGCAACGGGTCGCACTCGTTGGTCTCCGGGTCGGTGAGCTGTCGGATGGTGTCGCGATACTTGGAACACTCGCGGGACAGCAGGTGCTCGCGCTCCCGTAGCTCGTCGAGCTGACGGTCCTTCTCTGAGAGCAGACGCCGAGTCACGTCGTTTATTGTTACCTGTGAAACAAATGAATATATATTATAACGATATACAAGTAGTGGCAGGGCCGACGTGGGAGACTAAACTTTGAAGAGAATGAATGATTTAAAGGGAGGCATCGGAAGGAACTGTTAGTGTGGTACCTGTAGGCACACCACTAACAGTTCACAGGATAAAATAGCATTTTGCATAATTACCGTTTTTATTCTATATTTACTGACCAATTTCCCTTTGAACAAACTTCATTCCAACCATGTGTCTCCCAACTTGGCACGTGAGTTTCATCGGCCTCATTTCTTTAGAGTAGGACGCATTTTTGCCGCCGAATGTGTAGGTACTTCACCGTTTGGTAGTCAGAGATAATGATCTTATGATAATGATAGCATTACAAAAATGCGTGTTATGGTTGGTACACACTAAGCAAACGAATGACCAACGAACGCGAAGCATTTATGTGACAGTTATTTGTTAGAGAGAGATACATAGCCGTTCGTTGGCTTGGTGTGTATGCTATGCACCTATAAGAAATTAGACAGCTGAAACCCTTCAATATCTACCCTTTTATTCCTACCTGCTTCTCCGCCTCATACTTCGCCTTCAGAGCATTAATCTCCTCTGTGTACTTCTCCGTCAACTCCGCTTGCAGCTTCGCTACCGCCTGTTCCTTCTCCACTTCAGCGTTCTCCTGCGTCTGCATGACTATAGCGTTGTGATTCGATATCTCTATCACGTCAGAACGCTCGATCTTCTCGAGACTGGACTCTGACGGTGACCGGTCCATGTTCGTTAGGGCTACGAGGCGATATCTGGACAGAAATAGGATTCGCGGTTATTTTGTGACGTCATGGAAAACGCCAAAGTCGCGGCAGCGACACACCGGCGCCGCCGCGGGGGACAGACGAGCGGGGCAGAGCGGCACACCACGACGCGCCCCACCACATCGCCGCCCGACCGCCGGCACGCTGCACCGCGCCCCACCGCACCGCCACCCGCCAGCCAGTATATAAGCGCTGCGCGACCGCCAGACCATCGGATCAGTCCGACGCAAGTCGGGCCTAGCTGAGTTTCTTGCTGGACTCTTCTCAGCTAGGCTAGGTTTTAGCGAACCAGCGATAAAACTCCCAGTAGTTCGATACCACTCACACCCCAGATTCGGTTGATACCGTTCAACCAATCTCACTGGAGCGCAAACTCTTAGAGTATTCCAGTGTACAAACTTCCCCGCGTGGTCGTGCCGGAGGCTTCCCCTGGATTTTCCCCAGGCCACCCTCCAACCACGCAGTTCGACCGCTATATTGGGTCCGTCCTATTATAGCAACAGTCAGGTTCAAAAAAAAAAAAAAAAAAAAAAAAAAAAACCAGACCATCGGAGTTTGGCTAGCGGCTCGCCGTGTGCCCAACTCTCTCTCCCCTCGCCCTCCTATCCTCCCCGCCACTGTAGTACGGTACGCGAACACTATAATTTGTCGTCAAACTAACATAAGTCCCAAGTTTGATTTTTTTTTGTTATCAGCGAGAGTACATTAAGTACTAACAGCGAAAAATATTTTCTAGCAGTTTTTGATTTTGGTTTTCGAATAATTAATTTTTTTGTAAGGAACACTTGTAAAACTTTGCAAAGATTATACAAGTTATAGTTTTTTCCTATAATGCATCGCATTTGATTATTCAAACCTTACATATCGTTTTCTAATAGTTTTGTCAAGAGATTACGTTAGCAAAACCGGAATTGATTTAAAATATTATAAATCTCCTAAAAGAATATTCAAGTGACTAGTGGCTACTAAAGTGTATTCAAAAGTATTTAAAAAATGGCCCCATTAATTTCTAACATATTTATCAAAAGCATTTTTTTTAATTAGGAATAATATCTTGAAACCATTCTCCTTACCATAAAAGAAATCTCATAAATTCTCAAGTCGGTGTACTTCATTTTAGTTCTATCGAAGAATATATAAACACAAATTCTAACGGATTCGTCAATAGCTCTAAATTGTATTAGCTTATCAGTTATTATCCGTAATTTAAATCTTTCGCGCGCGACTCGCGCGATTCGTGTGCAGCGTGCTGCCGGCCGAGTACCTCGCCAAGGCCGAGCGTCCGCTCAAACTTGTTGGTACAAACTTTAAGTACTTGATTGTACATTATATTTAGTTACTTAGTTAACTGAGAGTTGTTGTACTTATTTACTAGAGGTTTTCCAGGTCCCGATGTCATAATGATCTGGGGCCCGTTTCATGAAGCAACAAGTTACAAATTACAAGCGGAAATCTCTTTCTATCAAAAGGTATTGAAAAGAGACTTCCCCTTGTATTTGTAACTTGTTGCTTCATGAAACGGGCCCCTGATGTTACTAATATGAAGTAAGTACGGAAAGTATAAACAGGGTTATTACTTATCTGTCTAATAGTAGTAGTAGGCAGTTAAATTAGGGTGCAGGTTGGGGGTAATCTCCGAAAATAGGTACCTTACCTACTCATTCGATTTCAAAGAATCTTTCAAAGTCCGATTGGGGCCTAACAATAAATTATTAAATTACCAATAACCCTCAGAAAAGTAGTTTGTCATCGATGTGGAAGAAGACTTTTTTTATTAATTAATACAAAAATCCGGAGTTATTGAAAATGTAGATTTTCGATGCACATTTCTTACATACGTCACGTAAACGCTTTCTTTTAGTTTTGCGTGTTAAGTTTACATTCACGTTGGTTCATATTAAGGCGAAACTTTCTCTTTTATCATATTTAAGGCCAACCTTACCAAATATAATAACAAAATAGTGGAAGCCCCACAAGCCCAATTTCATAAGAAAACCGCAAATCGATGTACAGTTTAGCCGTTTGGCACTCGTATACTAGAGGTCAAAACAATTTTTTTTACCCGCAGTTCCTAAAAAAAAATCCCTTAGATATGAGGATATCACGAATCATTTGTGGTATATTCAATTTTTAAAAAATCAGCCATATCGTGTCTGGAGGAGCCCAAACTTGGTATGTTTCGAAAATTATTTTTGTATTAATTTAAAAAATATGGCTAAAATGTAATGATGTGGCATATTTTTAGAATTGCCTCGCAAAGCCCTTTCATATGATACACGATACACACGATAGGTTTCTGAGAAAAAAAAATCCCATACAAAAAGAAAATTTCGGCACTCCCCCAAACATACCAAGTTTGAGCTCCTCCAGACACGATATGGCTGATTTTTTAAAAATTGAATATACCACAAATGATACGTGATATCCTCATATCTAAGGGATTTTTTTTTAGGAACTGCGGGTCAAAAAAATTGTTTTGCCCTATAGTATGTGTGTGCCAAACGGCTAAACTGCACATCGATTTGCGGTTTTTTTAAGCGTAGGGCTACCACTAAAACTAAATGGATTTAATATGATTACATACAAATTGCTGCTAGGCAGATCATCTCGCATCTAGGCAGATGTCGGTACACGTCTCCCTAAGGCCTTGTAAGAATGAACTGATTGATAAAAAAGGTGACCGAGGTGGATTGTTCCGATAGCTCAGTTGATTGAGAGTACGGAATGCAAAACTGGTTTTAACCGAAATCGAAGAAACCCGTTATAACCGACTGTAAGAAAGCGGGCCGTGGGTCAGCTAGAGATCTGAGGGGTAATAACGTAATGTTTCGAACGTGCGTTAGGACAATTCAGCTGTCCTTTTTCATATAAAAAAATGACATTCACATCTACATAGCGTACGTTACGTAGTATAGTGCGTAATGCGTTACTTGATCGACATAGCGGTCACTCATGGTGGTGGTGGTGGTGGTTGAAATGGTTCAACCTAGCTTGATTGAATAAGTAATTGCATAAGTACGTTGATAGGTACTCTTTAGATCAATGATGCTTATTAATGTATAGTTAATAGACGAAAAAGTCATCATATTAAGATTAATTTATAAATTTAACACTGTAGTGTTTTTTGTATAATCATACTTAATCGATAACAATCTTCTATTACTACACTGGAGTACCACACATTAAACAAGTATTGATGTATTTTAGTGTCACCTATGCAGGTTATTCGTAATCTAATAATCATCACAGCACACTGAAATTATTTTTCAGTATATTCAGTGTTAGTACGGTGGCAATATCGCAAAAAGTCGTCTCCTTCACAATTTTCGTACGGTTGTGTTCCTCGTTGTCTCCAGAGTACGAATCTGCCGGTTTTAGTTGAGGGAGAGGGGACGGACATAGCTGTGACGTCATAAAGATGGCGGCAGACGGTCATCGATTTGTTCCAATCTCGGGTTCTATTTTACTGATCGGTTCGTGTGAGGTGTCATTTGAAAGCATATTAAACTTTATATAATTGTTTATTCGAGCCCTATGACGTACCATCAAAATCTTTTTACAACATATGACTGTTTTACCGTGCGCGTTAGCATGAGTACTGATAAAACACGCTTGTAACTCAATAAATAATAACATTAGCGCAATCAAAGATGTTATGAAAAAGATAGGTAATTTTATAATTTTTCCAACAATATAGATTTTGTTGGTGTACAGGTCGATTCACGAGAGCTGGCATATAGATACGTAGGTACCTACGTATCTTCGTTATTTACAGCGTATGTATAAGAATAACGTAATAGTTTAAAAGTAGCATTACAAACTTGAAAGTAGACACTAGGCATAATTTGTTGTAATGTATTGTTTTAAAATATTCTGATTATGTGTTTCATCCTCGCGAGTGAATTCCAGCCCTTTCAAAAAGTCATAAGTCCCTATACCAACCAACGACGATGTATTCGCCCTTTCTTAAGCTGCCGTGCGAATCTTACGAAGTAAACTATTATACTAATTGCTGTTATACAGGGATAAACATAAACATGAAATCTACGAAAACAACTAAATAATTTGGACTTCATGGCAGTGGCGGAGTAAACTTGTCTGAGGCTCGAGGTAGGTATACTAAATTACCGAAACTCAAGCAGGCCTTACAAAATAATTACGTATTTGAAATAGGTATTAAAGATTCAATGTTCCGTAAACGTCCTTGTTAAAACTCACTAGTTCGTACCAGGTCAATAATTAGTACTTGGGTACCTATATAAAGTAAGTAGGTAGGGTTACTAATCTGTCATCGTCAGTCGGCAGATAAAAAACCATAAATGTCTATTTGTTTTATTGTTGTCACACCCCACAACGCTGCAGTGAATCGACTTTATTCGCAACGAAGTCATTTTCAATACCTAACTGTGCGCATAAGCAGCGTCCGGCCGTGAGCGCGTGTGCCAACCAACTGGCTGAATGAACCGACCTCGGTTCCCAAAGTGTAGGTATAAATCTTAGTTCCCACGGTTCAGCTAGGTAGCACTGACATGGCGCCTTGAGACACTCTTGTTTTGTTTTCTGAGTAATTATACGAGTCAGACGGTCATGATACGCACCTAAAGCAGTAAAATAAAGGCTACCTCAGGAACCTTGTAGCCCAAGCCGAAGGCGAGGCGAGAGCTCTGAAGCGTTCTTTTCTTTTCTTAGAAGACGTAAAATGTGTGTGGGGGGTGACCCCCTTACACTAATTTACGTCTTCTTTTTGCTCTCAAGTGAGATTGTTAATCTCTGTTAGTGTAGTTAAAACAAAGTCGCTTCCTGCTGTCTGTCCATATGTGTGCTTAAATCTTTAGAACTACGCAACGGATTTTGATGCGGTTTTTTATAATAGATAGAGTGATTCAAGAGGAAGGTTTACATGTATGACATAGTATCCGTGCAAAGCCGGGGCGGGTCGCTAGTTGAAAATAAATAATAAAACAATCAACGCAAGCAGCTTTATTAGACAACTAGCTTCCTCCCGCGACTTGGTCTGCGTGGGCCCAGGATAAAAACTATCCCTTATTTTAATCCAGGCTTAACTTAACTTTAACTATCTTCGTGCAAAATTTCATCCAAATAAGTGTGGTTGAGTAACAAACATCCAAACAAAAGTCCGAGAGCGTACCCTGAAGGGACGCTACACACGTTCGTCCCTACGCAGAGCTCGGCCTGCCGCCTCGCGTGCTATGCCTTTGGCCCTCAGGTTCCCTTGTAACACATTCAGGAGTAGAGTATTCGAGAGCGCACTCGAAGAGACGCTTCGGGCCTTTGGCCCTCAGATTCGCTTGTAAGATGCTTAGGAGTAATAAAGTGTCCGCGTGGGCCTGCCTTTCGAGGCTTTCGCCCTCTGGCTTGCGTTGCTTGCGAGAGCCTGCTCTGAAGCGACGCTTCGGCCCTCGCCCCTACGCTACGCAGAGCTCAGCCTGCCGCCTCGCGTGCTATGCCGCTCTCCTTCGGGCCTTCGGCCGTCAGATTCGCTTTTAAGACACTTAGGAGTAATAAAGTGTCCACGTGGGCCCGCCCTTCGGGCCTTTGGCCCTCTGGCTTGCGTGGAGAGCATTCCCTGAAGGTACGCTTCGTACCTTAAGCCCTCGGGTTCACTTGTAATACACTTGGAAGTAGTAAAATATCCGCGTGGGCTCGTCCTTCGGGTCTTCGGCCTTCGGGCTCGTGTGAAGAGCACGCTCTGGAGGGACGCACGCACACGTTCAGATTCGCTTGTCCGTGAACTCAGGAGTAAAGTATCCGAGAGCGCGCTTTGGAGGGACGCTTCGGGCCTTCGGGCCTACGTGGAGCCCGGTCTGCGGCCTCGCGAGCCTCGCCGCTCACGGTTCTGTTCGAACTTGTTGCCTGAAAAACTGCAAGGACTTGCAGTTCCATAGCACAGAATATATATCAGTCGACAAACCATAAATATCTATATGCATCTCCAGAGAAAAAATTGTGTTTACCTAAAGCTGTTGCTAGAAAGGTTAATGTAAGAAATCACCACGTCCAAATGTCTCCAATGGCCATGTCGACAATTTGGGTCCTAGTTGTCGGGCTGTATTTTGGCGAAAGCTCGCGGCCCACAGACAACGCATTTATGAATTTAAAATGGCTTTTTATTGAAACATAATGACAAAATAAATTATGCTCACCTGGCTGATAACTTGCTCCTAGGTGTAATTGATTATTTACACACCTATGTAATGAAACTCAAGACATTTGCATCCCTGCATATGGGCTGAATACACTGTTGTGTTTAATCTTATTGACATTTGTATTATTTATATAAGTATCTACTGTATTCCGGCAAATAAATGATATTGATTGATTGATTTATTTGAAATAACTCATTTAACCGATTATAAAAACTAATCTACGCGTACTAATATACAGTTAAACACAAAATTTATTAATTCGACTACAGTACCTTTCATTTGGGAACACCAAAAATTAACATTCAAAGTATTTCAAACATACACAGCATGCTGGTTGCCGCGGACTTGCGTTACGGAATTGGCCATAATATGTAATTATTATTGAACTAAAACAAATTGCATATTTTTGGCAAGCTAATAAAATGCTTGATATTTTTTATAATGACTTTAATCATGCTAAAGTATCTCTTTCTCGAATTATGATGTTAAGTAAGCAAACGTCTAAGGTAAAATAATCCATTATTTCAAACGGTTTGTTGTACGTTTTACATTTGAAGAAAACAATTATAGTACGTTTAATATGCTTTCAAATGACACCTCACACGAAGCAATAGAACCCGAGATTTGGACAAAAATCGATGACCGTCGGCCGCCATCTTTGTTTATTTAATCGTATGGCATATATTATTTTGGCCTTTAAAGTTTGCCACTCTTTAGTACCACCCAGGGGACACGTGCAGGGTTGGGGTGGGTAGCTCCTGCGGACGCGAGTGACAGTTGTCCCCACTTTGTCAAGTGAATGGGAAACTCGCCTGTTAGAAGTTCTTAAGCCGCCCGAAGGCCTCTAACTCGGCTTAACGACTACTGTCATAGACAGCAGCCAGGATCAACTGCTTAACGTTCCTTCCAAAGCACGGAAACGCGCATTTATATTAACCACTCAAACATCAGGCGGTCATCCATCCAAAGACTGACCGCCATCTTTGTGACGTCACAACTATGCCCGGCCCCTTTCCCTTAACTAAAACCGGTAGATTCGTACTCTGGAGAGAACAAGGAACACATACCAGTGTTAGGTATATAGAAGATGTGTCCACGACTTTTATCAATATTGCCCAATTTCCGCCGTACTATATATTTTTTCACGTGAGCTCCACTGAACACTCGAGTACAGTCAAGTGTAAAAATATAGGTGCATAGTGCATACAACTTACTCATAAATATGAACCATAACTCTTATGTGAGTGGATTAAGGTTTTGGTACTTATTTATGAGAGGATATTATCGATACATATTTTTGCAATATGTACAACATTAATGAAATATTGATTTAGTTTATTACTAACTATATAAACTATTCGTAATCATTACAATCATCACAGCTTGTCAGTGGAGTGTTTCTATAAAATTGTATGTTTAAGGCCTGCACATTGGCGTGGCCAGCGGTGGCGGACAATAGAAAATTTGACAGCGGTGGACAAGTTTACTATTGTCCGCCGGGGCCAGGCCGCGCCAGTGTGATGCAGGCATAATACTGGAGTCATTAATAATTGTTTTTTTTATTACTACCATAGAGATTAGGTATTTGTAATCTTACAATCATCACAGCTTTACCATGGAGGTTTTTGTACAGTAAAACATAACAATAGCTAAACTCGGTAAAAGATAACATTTTTCAAGTGAGCTGATCCATTCAATAATGGAGTACTACACATTAATTAAGTATTGATTTAGTTAGCTTACTATAACTACATAACATATAAAGACTATATTCGTAATTTTATTAGACGCGCAATGCCTCTCTCCTTAACCACTACAACATCAAAGTTCAAGACTTGATTACAAATTAAACACATTCATTTTCAAAGTAAACTTTTAACGCGCATTGTCGTATTACATTTTCCAAATGCAAATGAACTGTCGATGTCCTGTTGTCAGCACAGAGGGGACGCCCCCGCGTAGGAAACAAGCAACGGCGTGCTGTGATTGGTCATGACGTTCTCGCCGTCGGCGCACTAGACTCGCGCGCTGATCGTCGTGAGTTCAAATTTGAAAAATAATTGATAAGTGAATAAAACGAGGAGCTATTGATGAATTACTTAGATTTTTTATCAATAGATTACTATGATAAAGCTGGATTATATGCGTCGACTTGAATTTTTTTGAGATTTATTTTTAAATAATTAGGAGGATTTCAACATTAAACTGTTCGTATAAAATTAAGCTATTGATAAATATGTTATTAATTCAAACTCTGGTTAACTTTGATAGTTTTTAATAGTATTCAGTAATCCAAACCCACTTGTATAATCTTTTATAGGAAATATAAACATTTTATTTGGGTCGGATTATACCGACGTTATCACTTGACGAAAGTTTTAGAAAATTAAATGGGAGATTATAATACTAAAATGCGATACTCCATTGAAGAAAAATACCACTTGTATAATTTATCCTTGGATTTACAAGGGTCGCTAAGAAAACGCTATATAATACCTAAAGCAACGTCAAAATTCACTAGAATTTTTAACTTCTAGTAGTACTCATTATAGTCTAAATGTTAACAACAACAAAAACATCGCGACCTTGTGAGTTATCGAAGGTGCATTCATTTCGCGTACCGTACTACTGGCCGCTTGGCGCATCCGAGTGTTTCAGCCGTGCCATCCTGACCCAGGGCAGCTTGGCTACCTCCGAGTTTGCCGGGGTCTTCCGCTTCCCCTCACCCCCTTCAGGCCGCTTGGCGAACCCGAGTGCTACCAGCCTGGGGGATGAGTGAATAGGGCCGCCCCGTTATCCCTGGCCGCTTGGCGAATCCGAGTGTACAGCCGGGATACCGAATCCTTACCGAAACCTGCGCTACTACCTGGCCGCTTGGCGAATCCGAGTGTTACAGCCGGAGTACCGCAATCCCGCCGTTCCCGTCTCTCACCCGCCCCGTGTAGACTTCCCGGGGCAACCGCGCCCCGTACCGCGAGTAGCAGTAAAGATAGCCTAAGTTAGGGGTGTGCTTAGTTTAATTAAAAGGGCGACAAGACCCATTTATTAGTAATAACCCGATCGCTGTTCTTATTTACCCCTGCTCCCGCCAGGCTCATTCCCGTCTGAGTTAGCTAGGAAACCCTCACACGCCCTTCTGGCAGAGGGATATGTGTGTGTGACTAAACCCGCACATCACAATTTAAATTATGTGTGTATGGTATCGTAGAATGTCGCGTTTTACTGAATCATAATACCTCACAAAATTCTTAGTCGCGCGAGTAAAAGCGAGTAAGAATTACTATGATAGTACTCGCTACTCGCCGGCGGTGGGACAAGTACCTTAAAATTACAAAATAAAACCGTATTCTGTTTTTTTTTTTAATGGAAGTACACAACTAAATAAATAAAAATAAAAAACAAGCATCCGAATTAAAATTTTAACTAAGATCACTGTGAAATTATAAAATCGATAGCGTAAGTATAATCTGGCACGTGAGATTATAAACTAACCTATTCTAACCGACCAAATTGACATCGTACTAGATTAGAATCAGAATCAGAATCAGAATCAGAAAAGTATTTATTGCCACACACATAAGAAAAAAAAATACAAGTAAAAGATAATACAAAACTTACAAACTAAATACAAACAATAGAAAAAAAGAAAAAAAAGAATTAGTGACAATGGGTCCCAGTCTCAGCATGTGCTGGGCGAGGCCCAGCGCTGGTTTTCAGACTGGTCCCGTGAGATCGGTCGCAGGCTAACACATTACCGTGCTTAGGTATAGATATTTAAAAGAACAAATTTAGAAAAGATAAAATAACAAAAAAAAAATAAAAAAGAAACAAAGACGGGTTGGAAAGCAGTACAAAATAAAATAAGAAGGGGGATATCTAGTTACTCTTATTCTTTATTATTATTTATTATTGGCTTTTGAATCTATAATTATGTATTGTGCAAGATTGGGTCTGTGTGCATGAGTTGTGTGTAAGTGTGTTATGTGTGTCAATGTCGTAAGCAAGAGAGAGTATTTAGAGCTTATTTTGTATCTCTAGCAAATAAGCTTGGACTGATCGCTTGTATGCTAAAAACCCTATGGGTTCTCGAAGGGGTGGCGGCAGGTCGTTCCAAATCTTAGTAGCAGCAAATTTGAAGCTCCCTCGGAAAAATGCTGTCTTGTGCAGAGGTGTCGCAAGTTTAGTGCATCGTCGTAGTGATTTAGAGCGGCTGTCACTCACCCATTTTAGCTTCTCGAATAGGTAGCTAGGCCGGTGGAACTCTAATACTTTCCGGACTGCGCAGGCGAGGTGCAGCTTCCTTCTATTATCCATGTTGAGCAGCGATTTTTCATTTAAGAAAGGAGTTATGTGTGACCGTTTGGGAACATAGTAACAGAAGCGTACGCACGCGTTTTGCACCCGCTGTATGGACTTTTTAGTCTCTGCTAGAAGTCTCGGTGCATATACTATGTCCGCATAGTTAAACTGTGAAAGTATCAGAGATTCCACAAGAATTTCCCTGACTTTAATGGAAAGGTATTTACGGATCTTGTACAACACTTTTAACCGATAAAAAGCATTTCTTATCTTCAAGTTGACATGTTCAATATACCGTAGTTGTTCGTCCATTATCATGCCTAAATTTTTTGCCTTATCTACTTGGGGTACTGGCTTGTTTCCTATAACAACTCTTGGACTTTTCTCCTTGATTTTTGACCGCTGCCATTTATTACCCAGAACTATAAACTGGGATTTTGCCGGATTTAATATAAGGTTGTTCTTGGATGACCAGTCAGCTAAAGCAGCAGATTATAAATAGATTACAAAGTAACGGTTCGCAAAAAATTTGGTTGATATACAACTTAAAATGCCTTTTTCCTGACAATATCCAACTTCCACAAAACCTCAAAATTGCCACTAAAATGAATAAAATCGACACTGGCCAACTTACACTCTTCCAAACGATGGACGTGGCTAAAAACTAGCTACGTACATCTCATTATAGTGTCAAGTATAAGTTATGTTAACATTACACGAACAAATATAATATGTGTGGTACATACCTTGACCGCAGCGACTCAATCTCCGCTTTATATTCCAAGTGCATCTTCTCCTGCGAATCTTTTAACTCTTTCTGCTTCTGAACTTCACCCTCCTCAAGCTTCTTTTCGAACAATTTGATTTCTTCTCTAGTCTTTTCTAATAATTCCTTTGTACTATTGTGCTCTAATTCTAACCTTTCAACGTCCCTTTGGTGTAATGTTTTTAATTCCTCCTTATCATTCTTTAAGGATTCGATGACGTCATCTTTGCTGTCAAGAGCTGCTTTCATGTCACTTAATTCTAACTCGTGATCTACGGTTAACCGTTGCGTTTGCTCGCGGAATTTCAAAGCATTATCTTCGCTACTCTTCCGCCACGCTTCTAAAATTTCTAAATACTTCACTTTTATGAATTTCTTCTGCTCCTCAATTTCTTCTTTAAATCTAGCTAGCTCTTCCCGAATTAACAAAATATTAACTCGACATATGCCGTATAATTGTAAGAGGAAATCTTGGAGCCTTTCCATATTTATTTTATGAGTATCCATATTATCCTACAATAAAAAGGAAATATTATTGAATTATGTAACTAACCTGTGTATGAACAAAATAGCATGATCTATAGACGATGATATAGCATTTGATGGTATCAAGTATAATTGCGGTACGGTCGACGTGAATGATATGTATGGACTTTTGAATCTTTTTCCATTGGAATAAGGCGAAAAATGTATACATATTTTTGACGTTGAGTGTACAATTGATGAGATACAAGCGAAAAAATAAAAGAGCGCTACGTTATAGCTGGTACGGGGCCGGTGAGACAGGAGCAACAAAAACAACTATAGTGTCCACTCTAATAAGACCTCTCTAAAAACTAGAGCCTTGAACCCCTCAAGAACTTTAACCTTGTGCTTTATCTACAATTAATCTTTTATGACTTGCAATTATTCTCGCAAACAAAAAATCAGTTTCGTCGAATTGTCTGACGTGTTTTCCTTATAATGATCCAATAGGTCTATCTGCATCGACATATTAGTGTCATACTGGTATGCGATTGCGTATTCATTCTAGCAAGTTATTCTTGGCGAGAGGAAGCACGCTGGACAAGTCACATACAAATATGACTCAATAAAACCACAAATATAAGTTAGATCGTCAATCTTCGTCGGCGTGGACGGGTATACAAATTCTGAATTATTGAAGACATTGTCGCTCTATGGGTAGAAACTCAAATTACTGATGAGCACGCCCTTTCCCACTAATGCCATCTGTTGGCAAATGGCGGTTGCTGATGTCACTTAAGGGCATTTTCAATAATTCGTGCACCCAATTACTGTGAATTGTTAAATAAAAATTAACTCTGTGTCAGTTTTGTAACGGCAATAAAGCATTCAGTTTATATAAAAACTAACTTTTTCTGGTTAATTTATGAATGATATGCCTACACGTTAATTAAATGCGAAAAAAATTCATTTTCACATGATTTCTATGCTTAATTTTCGTTTCAAAACTGACTCCGAGTTAATTTTTGTTTAACAACTCACACTAATTGGGTGCACAAATTATTGAAAATGCTCTTAAACTTTTGACCGTACCCGTTGAAGATTTTATCCGCGCCAACGCACTGCCTAACAACCAATTAAAAGTTTCGCAATAAAAATGCTTGAGTAGTTTTGTGACTTAATTTGTGGTACTACTGTACCAATTTATCGAATCAGTGAGCACCATCTTTGCAACCAGAGAGGTCCTACTAGGCGTTCAGTTTACACGGGGAGTGGATTGACCTGTCGTTCCTCCCGACCCCATTCCAAGCTGGACGGTAGCGACTCTTCGATGTAAAACTCCGAGTTCTCAAACTCGCAGCGCCGAGTCTCGTCCGCCTCGAGTATAACGGGTAGGCGCACCTCTGTGACCGTGGACACGGCCATCGTGTCCGGGACGCATAGAGTCGACGTGTCCACTCTCTGTTTCTGTGATGTGCTCTGTCTACTGAGACGCTCAAAGTCGCCCGCGTCTGTTTCCGATTCAAAGTCCCTGTGTACAAAAGAGACAGTCGCAATAATTAGGATTGATTATTAATCTAGTTAACCAAACTGATAATCTAGTAACAGATCCGAGGCAAGTAATTAAAATGACGGAAATACATCAATTACTTACTTCTCAAAATCTACTTGGACGTCAATATCTCTTTCCTGATGATCTGAAGGATTTATCCTGAAAAGTTGGAATTCGTTTCAGTAAAATAGTGTATCATCAGATTCCGATTTCGTGTAAATTTTTACTCACCTAAGAATACAAGTAAGTAATTATAATGTACTAGTGCTCTAACTTTAGTCTTTGATAACCAGTGATCGGTTTTTTGGATTTTCCTTCGCGGGATATCAAGTAGAAAAGTTAATATAGATACGACAGTTTCCCGCGATACCGAACAAACCGTACAAAAATATAGAATATTTTTGGTGAGCAATAAAACCATTTGACATTGTGGACATTGTTTTTCTCAAAATACCTCTCAGTTAAAAGAAGTGTAATGCACTTTTTGATAACGGATTCATTTATTTAAACAATTAACCCGTAGTAACCATATACCTATTAGCTGATAGACACGCGTACTTACTCGCCGAACTTTTATCCAAACGGTACAAAATGTGCCGCTTTGGAGGCAGCAAATGAGCTGTCAGTGTAAACACTTGTGCTCATTTGGTCGATTTAGACAAAAGAACGGAGAGTAAGTACTCGTCTATCAGCTACTTAGATGTTTTAAATTGTAATAAAATAAACACATTGTATTCTTTTTCCTTTTCTAACAACATAAAGCCCGGATTCCCGGGAATATCCATACTAACATAATGATTGAGGTCGTTCACCCCATGTCGAATCCAAAAACCTCACTGTTGATAACAGACATTACAGTACCGTCGAATAATATATTTCCCTCGTGTTTATTTTAATTAGCTTTGTTTTATACTTCATGAAAGATTTTTATATAACATAAGTTGGAGAGGATAGATAATACTCCTCTTATGACCGACGAGAAGATCTAGTCACGTAACATGTTAATTTGGGTGAATTACTATTATTCAGAGATATAGGTTATATTTTAATGGCCGGTATTGAATATCAACCCGTTTTTAACAATGGCCTTAAACAATAACGCACCATAAAATGATCGAAACTTATAAAGTCTACACACCTTTGTTGGAAAAACTTAACAGTCGTCTCCATATCATAGTTGGGCACATCTTTCGCCAGCTGGGGAAACGCATTCGCTATGAGCTCCACATCCTCTTCCGTGACCTGCGGGAGCCGCGCGTCGAACGCAGGCGGCGATTGCGTGGCGAATGCGGGCGGCAGCTCCGTCATACCGGGGAACAGGCTTTTGAGAAAGTGGCCTTCGAATAGACAGTTGAAGTCTTGCCGCCGTATGATCTCTTCGTCGTGGATCTTTATTAGCTTTGCCGCTAAGTCTGTTGCCCACTGAAATCAATGATGGTTGAGTTAGATTGACGTTAAAACTGGTTAAAGTTATAATTCCACTTCAATTCGGTATTCACAAATTATTGGATTTACTCAACACTTCTCAGTAACCACAAAAAACTATGATACCTATGAAATGTGTTTTCATATGCAGCATGATTTTTGCATGACGACCTTATGGAGTTCTTTCCCCGCATTGCTCGTGGAACTGGTTGCTTTTGGGGTTGAAAGGCATTCGCCTATCGGAAGATCCCCCACAATATTGAATTGAACAAGACCTTAAAGTGCTAGGAGCGGAAAACTGACCGTTACGGAAAGTCCTAATTCCTCGTAGTCAAACGACGTTTGGCTATCATATCGTCCTTTCAAATCCTTCCTTTTCATTCCTTCAAATGCACCGGCGTAACCATCTTCGTCCTGAAGACCTCAAGACCTCAAATGCGCCTGCGAGAACATCCTCTCCTAGCAACTTCGTGCACGGCGCGCATATGGGCGACAGACGCGCGATGCAGTTGTGCGACTACAGCGGACTATCTTGAAATGTGCCTGTACTGTACAAACCTTCTCCCATGTTTAATGAGACGTTTCCGGGCTAACCTTTAAATGCGCCTGAGAGAACATCCTTCTAGCAACTTCATGCATGGCGCGCATATAGGCGACAGACGCGCGATGCAGTTGTGCGACTACAGCGGACTATCTTGAAATGTGCCTGTAGGAAGCTTCTCCCATGTTTAATGAGACATTGTTGGGCTCACCTTCAAATTCACCTGAGAGAACATTCTTCTCCTGGCAACTTCGTGCACGGCGCGCTCATAGACTACAGGCGCGCGATGCAGTTGTGCGACTTCAGCGGACTATCTTGAAATGTGCCTGTACGAACCTTCTCCCATGTTTAATGAGACGTTGGGCTCACCTTCAAATGCGCCTGAGAGAACATCCTTCTCCTAGCAACTTCGTGCACGGCGCGCACATATACGACCGGTGCGCGATGTAGTTGTGCGACTATGTCAAAGTACCGCGCGAGTCGGTTGAAACACTGGAAACTGAGCATGGCGTGCGCGTCTTGCACCGACATGGAGTTCTCGATCATTAGGACTGCCCTGGAAACAATATATAGTTAATGGTGGGTTTAGTGGCAATCGATTGCTAAAGTTAAAGAGCATTTTTGTATTTGAACATTAGTTCTATAACTGCGAGTGGGTTTCATTCCTGCGGCGCTACCACGAAAATCGAAACTCGAAGTTCGTATACATGCATCCCTGTCACTCGAGTACTGTTAGTGCGATAGAGATGGAAATACCTTAACTTCTACATTGTTCGTGGTTATAGCTCTGGGGCCTATACAAAAAAAACTTTACCAGCGTAAAATTTGACAAAATTGACGACTTTTTCGACGGAAAATTGTAAATTTTTGTCGAATTGTAGGCTTGTAAGTTCTGTGGTGGGTGATAGGGGCCTGACCCCGTATCATGGTCGGCCTTATCACACGATAAGTGACAGGATAGAGCGTCCGTCACTGGCTGACACCGCTGACGACGCTCCTATCTTGTCACTTATCGCGTGATAAAGCCGACCATGACACGGGGTCTTGTTGCGTTTATGAAAATATTTGTGGTTTAAAAAAAAATTAGATATAATTGTGGTTGATAAAAGTCCCGTAAGTCTTTTAGTTTACGATTTATACTCACTCACCCTTTTACATTTCTCATCCATTAGGTATTTAAGCTACGCAAAGCCCAAAATAGAAGGGTTTGGAGAACGGTGGTTGAGAACTGCGCTCTTGGTGGTCACGACCCTTCCTTCAAGAACCCACGAAGAAGTAACAAGTATGTTAAGCTACACGTAGTACTTGATGTTGTATTTTTTATTTGTAAACTTGTATTTTTTATTTGTAAACACATTGTAATGTAATAAGGTTTCATTTAACACTGTATTTAGAATTCGTTGGAGCCACGACTTTTTCAGCTTATGCCATACTCTATTCTATTTAACTTTTTTTAGGTCCACTTTTGTAAAACAATTGTAACGTCCAACAACACTAGTCACTGGCCTATACTTACTTTAACCTCGCCTTCAATATGTGCGATAGTTCATCCTTAGACTTAGCTATTCTTCGTCTAATATCAACTAAAGTGTGGTGCCCTTTGAGCAGTTTTTCGAGTTGGCACCAATGCGACTGCACTAGTGTCGGCAATACTGACGGGTCGCACGCTGCGTTCAGGCGTTCTCGGTACTGAAATATAAAGAGTCCTGATTTCAAACAGTTGAAACATTGGACAAGTTAATTCTCTGTAGTTTCCTTTGAAAGTAACTAAGGTTAAACCAAAAGCATAAATTAGAAAATGATGCAAAGGTCACAAACACGTAAATCCGTACGGAAAAAACCCATAAATTTCACGTCATCCACGTTAATCACCTGACCCCGATCACCCAGGGGAACCTAGCGGTAATTATTTTATATTCAATAAGGAAAAAATGATAAAATTCGCGCGCTTATCGCGCGCTGTAGGGTCGCAGTTCACCTAACAACCTAACCGTTTTTTTCCCCTGGGGGATCAGGCTAGGGGATTCTAGTGGACAACAGCATACATTTTGATTGCAAATCTGACGTTTCGTATAATAACCAGGTTATAGTGTCCTCGCGACCGCAGATTGATTTGATTTTTGATCCTTTATAGATAATTCAGTCTATAAAAGCATGCACCAACTCTTCTCATCGCGTAGGTAGGATTGAGGCGCGACTTTAGGCATTGAATAAACCGATAAATCGTATTGCTGTTAAGACAATTCCGATTCAAACACTCTCACAATAAGAGCTAGTTTGGCTCACCTGTATCAGCGACGCAGCCTGGTCATGCTGATCTCGCTCCAGTTTCTTCACCTCGCTGAGCAGCTGGTCCAGCCGGTACAGGCGGTCTTCGATGCCCTTGATCTGCTTGAGACCGTGCACGTTGGCGTATTCCAGCACGTTGCATAGCTCCTCTTCTAACTCTTTGAGAGGTTCCGCGTCGATCTAAAATGGTATAAGGAAGATTGACAACGTCGGCATCCAATTGATGTTTAGCAGGGAGACTTCAGGAAGTTTTAAATTCGAGCAAATACACTCGCGGGCAATGAATACGGGTCGGTAAAATAACGTCATACTTCCTAAAATAGTGCAAGGTTGTACAGTTTTTTTGATCCTGTCATGACCTTGATTAAATTTTACACCTAAACTGCAAATATAACGTTACCAGGTTTAAATCAGACACGTAAAAACCCATGAAAAAAGCAACGTTAACGAAGCGAGACATCGCAAAACTCTAAATTTTTGTATATTGATATTTTTAAGTTAGGATCCCGGAAATTGCTAATGCAGTTGGGTATTATAAAGAATTGTATACTTATGTAAATAAAACTAGTGTCAAATATTATAAAATAACTTATTGTGGCAATTTAGTGTGACCCGAAAGCACGTGAATAAAGCTGTATTTACACAAATATCAAAATAATTATGAACTTTGTAAACATGCTTCCAGGCTCCCCGCCACTCCTGAAAAAATGGTTCCTAAATCATTATTACCGCGTGTACTTCAACGCGCACGTGCGTAACGCAGTGAACAAAGTGGTTTCGGCTTTCTACGTATGTTATAAGGTTCATATTTCCTTGCAAGGGACCATCTGGTAGAACGAATTATCTAATGGGAACAATGGAAATTTACGCTGAACGATAGAATTAGCGATAAAAGCAAAAATAATGTTTTTGTATGGGACAGGCGTGTCTTATTTAGTATTAGTTAATCGGGAGCACAACGCAATAAGCAATTAGGTATTATTTTGGTAATAACTACACATTCTCTACATATACATCATTCATATACTAGAAAATCAAAAGCATAAATCTTGTTCGCTATCAAACGAAATTAACATAATCACTTCATTGAACGCCCCAAGTCAGTCACTAGGTTGGATTAAATAAGAATTGTAACCTATAAACCCACTTTGATAAGTATTTAATAGCTTTGCCGATAAATGTATATCTTGTGCAGTAAACCTGTACTGTTCAGTTTATTCATCCCATCTGACATCTGACTATTAGTATCTAAATCAGAATCATTAATTACAGACGTTTTAGTGGAGCATTACATATGACTACTCAAAGGCCTGAAGGCAACCATGCAAATGTAAACTTACTTCAATTTTACACAATTTTGTTTTTAAAGACCTTTTGAATAATTTTCGGTTGTCGCAGTTGACCAAGTTTTACACTGGATATTATATGAAAAGTTTATGCAATAACATATGTATATGGGTATCTATTAAGATAACAGGCCAAAGCTTAAACTTACAATTTGCAATGCACTTAGAGATTTGAACAACAGCGAAATACGTTTGTATGGAAAGTTCACACTGTCGGTCCCTATTAAGCATACATATTTGACCCCGTCCTGGTCCTGAATTGTGTTATTAGAAGAATCAACATTCCTTATCAAAGAGTACGAGGTACCCACCTAGTAGGCCATTTGGGCCGTAAAAATGTTGCTGGTTTATCATGAACAGCCTTTAAGTCTATTCAGACTATACAAGCAGTGTCATGAAGAGACAGCATCTTTCATGCTTTGCTGATTTATACGTGCCCTTAAAAAATACAAATATCTTACCAAAGCCAGTCCCTTCTGGCAGTAATCAAGTATGTCCTGTAACGAAGCCTTGTTGCCCTGTGCCAATATCCAATGCAGTAGCGTAGGTTCCTCCTTGTTCTCATAAGAGTGCGCTTTGAACGTGACTCCCTCGTCTGATTCCTCGATCTGCCCCATTGGCGCCGGCGCAGCCTCTCCGTCTTTGCTTGTTGATGCGTCTTTGTGACCGAACACTAAAAATTGATAAAGTGGTTAGCTTCAGCAATTTCAGTGTTAGGAAACCCCTGGCCCAGCGGTCGCATTCCTCGTAGTCGCATTCTGCTACAAACGGTTTTTACGGTCAAGTAAATTGAAAACAACAATGAAAAGAATTCGTATCGATTGGTCCCTTACATTTACGTAACTTAGATTGCTTGGTCTTTTTAGGGTTCCGTACCCAAAGGGTAAAAACAGGACCCTATTACTAAGACTTCGCTGTCTGTCCGTCTGTCTGTCACCAGGCTGTATCTCAAGAACCGCGATAGCTAGACAGTTAAAACTTTCACAGATGATGTATTTCTGTTGCCGCTGTAACAACAAATACTAAAAACAAAATAAAATAAATATTTAAGGGGGCTCCTATACAATAAACGTTCTTTTTTTGCCGTTTTTATAGATAATGAACCCTCCGTGCGCGAGTCCGACTCGCACTTGCCGGTTTTTTATCTTAAATACGGCCTAAATGCGCGGAACAATAGCAACATAAAAGCTTTAGAGATGCGCCGAATATTCGGTTATTATTCGGCATATTCGGCACGTTTTTTAATGTTCGGTACTAGGCCGAATTATTCGCTTCAGATGCCAAAGAAACAAACAGTCGTTTACAGAAATTAATTCTTAAACTATTGCTTACATCTTAGACCTGGAGTTTCCTTATTTACCGAACAATTTTAAGTGATTTTTGTTACATGTTACTAGAATGTAAAATAGTTACTGCTCCGTGAAATTGTTACTTACTCTTAACCCATTATTACTGTTATTTAACTTGCTTTATTGACAATATTTCGCTTTACTAATGAACAATAAATTTACCATTGAATTAGTCTGTTTTGTTAGTACTTTACCACAATAGCATAAATTACCTACTTGTAGTGTTACTCATCGCCGCTTTTCACCACGATCGTATTTTTTTAAATTTTCGCTTTGTGTCTCAAGCGTCTATTTTTCGTCTTATAATTTTAGTCGCATTTCACCTCGACTCCATATATTTGTGTTGCATATCGTCGTGATCGTTTGCAGTGATCTCGCACTATATCTCTTTTAGTCGGATTGAGGACGATAGTACCATTCATTACAAAATTTCTCTGAATATGTATTTACCGAAGTCCTTGATTTATTTGTCCTATTTATGTGGTGTCTGTGCCCTGCCCTTATCTAAAATTCTACCCCGTGTGAACTTTCGATAAAATAGAAATCACTGTACTCCAATGTGGTAATGACAGAGTATTGACTGTTATTAGTCACAAAGATAATATTTCAATGAGTTTGATAGCCTCTAAAACTATAGAAACAAAACGCGTTTAAAAAATTGCTGCATAGTTTTATTGCAAGACAACATTTATTGCGTCAAATAAAACTGGATTCCAAACAAATACCGATCGCGGCGAAATGCGTCTAGGGTAAAGAATTACATGGAAAATAAGATGCTGCAAATTAAGTATACTTATGTGAAAAGTCACGCGAAAAATTGCTGCGCGTATAAAACCCTATTGAGGATTTGTTCTGCCTCGGTGAAATGCGACGCGGTGAATCGCCACAAGTAATTTATGCTTTTGAGGTAAAGTACTAACAAAGGATTACGCTGAACCTAATATTTAACCGAATGGTCGTATTCGGTGATTCCCATGTTCGGCCCATCTCTAAAAATATTCATGCCCTTATTCATGACAAGCATTAAAAATATTTTTACATTATCTGTCCCTTTGATATTTGTGTTTGTAAGAAAAGGACAAAGCACATTTCAGTTAACAGAGGCATGTTAAGTTTTATGAATCAAGTATATACCATGTAAATCCGTGCCAGCCTCAAAGTCCCCATATTAAAATAGAGATGTTTATAAAACACTTGCTTAGTTCGATTATCGCAATCGAGGCTGGAGAGCGTGTGGAGTAGGCATGCGATCCTCTTGGGAAAGCTATTTGTGAGTCCAGCGAGTGTAGTCAGTTTAAAGTGGACAGCGAATATAAAAATATGAACCCTCTTTTGTGTATGAGTGTTATAAATTAAAATGGTATTCTATTGATGGAATTAAATATGTAGGTCATGCTGAACGCCCATTTTACTACGGAACCAGATGTCATAGAATGTGGGTAACATATTTAGCCCAAAGAATAATATAAATGGATTTTTTTTGCTTCCATTCCAGATTAAATCAACATTTTCGGGCGGAAAACGTCACATGAAAATTCGATTGTTGGTACTCTCTAGTACTAACAATCGAGAATATGTATATTCGATTTTATTTTGTCACATCGAGTCATATAGAACTTTGTTATTTCTGTCCAGCTACGAAATTGGTTTAAGTAAATTACTCAAACGATGTTACATATATTCATATCTGAAGTCACCTGTCTTTCCATAATCTCTCGTGCTGACGTGCGGTTATCTGACTTATAGGTTTTTGTGTCGAAACATCTTATTGAGTAAATACCCGGAGACGAGTATTGCCGCGGGGCTATTAACCTCCGCATAAACCTTTGTGAAACATTCCGTACATAAAAGCAATAACGATTTTATAGTAAAATGAGTAAAACAAACTTTGCCGGACATAAAGAGCCACCCAATTTCTAATTACCGCTTTGTGACGACCTCCGTAGCCTAGTTGGTAGTGACCCTGCCTACGAAGGCGGAGGATCTAATCCCTCTAAGGGCATTTATTAGGGTGATGATCACGAATCTTTGTTCCTGAGTCATGGATGCGTTCAATGTATTTAAGTATTTATTTATCTATTTAAGTATGTATATCGTCTTCTAGTACCCATAGTACAAGCTTTGCTTAGTTTGGGACTAGGTCGATTTGTGTAAGATTGTCCCTAAATATTTATTTATTTATTTAATACGGCGGTCGGGTGATCTATTCGTTGAAGTATATTATTCTCTAGACTAGCCGCGCTCACAAAGTTGTCAATGACTTTAATGAGTTGACTTACCATCTTCTTCCGATAATTTGAAAGCCTCCACTCCAAAGTCTTGATTGGTCTTCTCCGACCCATCCAAGGGTTCACTTATCCTATAATATTGACCTTCGAAGTCAGTCTCTTCAAACACGTCGAAGGCCGAGAACCGATGCGCCTCCGCGTTCAGTTGGAGAGCCGGCAGAATTGGAATCTTGCCTAAAGATTCTAACACTTCGTTGAGACTGAAAGTTAAATGATGATTGAGCCAATTTGTGACTTACGAAACAGTTGCATAATATAAACAGACGGGAGACTACACGGTGCCTTTTATTTTCCTGTTTGTAATATGCGTATAGATGTTTTGAAATTGAAAATGTACTGTGGTCCAGAACGCTTATCACAAGATTGAGTATCCGTCTCTTTCTAACTGTTCTAATTAAAAAGAGACTAAGTCTATCTCGCCGCGACACAGCCCGCACGCCGTCGTGTGACAAACGAGCAGTATCGAGCGAGATTTAATAAGCTGTCGATCGGAATCGGACACGCACTGTGAACGTCATCGATCGATGGCTACATCAAAACTTCACCGTGATACGTATAAACGATGCAATTTGCATACGGATTCGGTTAAAATGCGTAAATAAGAAAGTTTAATTGATCTATCCGAGGCACACTTCTGAATTAGCAAACAAAGGCCCGCGTGAAAACGTCTGCTGTAGCCGTGACGTCAAAGATACTTAATTCTCTCTCTCTATTATAAATACCATCTACGGTCTCGAATGCAGTAAAAACAACAAGAGATATTAATAGACGTTGCCTGACGTTGGCATACCGACTGACCATACGAGAGATCGCTACGCGATTTACGGTAATGACTCGATCATCGGTTTATAGAGCGGAGTAGCTTGCGTGCGGTCGCTACTATTAGATAGCTCTAAGTCTATATCGTGACAGACATATCGTATTAGCCTCAATTGAGTAGAAAATGAACACCGAGCTGATAACATTTTATTTTCTAAACTAAATAACAGTGTTACTGCGGTTGTCTTCTCTGTAACTCGTCATTCGTTTCATCTCTATATGTATTTAGAGTACAGTCAGCGTCATATAGTTAGGAGCAGCCAAGGTAGCCAAATATTTCGGTACACGTCGTTATTACTGTAATAATAAGGGTGTGTTACGAAATATTTGTTTACTATAGTTGCTACTAACTATATGACGCTGACTGTCCATACATTTGTTTCATTTCTCTTTGACACTTTCGCAACCGTACTAAAAATGGAACTATTCACCAGAAACCGACAGAATTCGCTAGGCGTGTAAGTCCATACTACTGCCCGAATAGCGGGCTGAGCCGGCATCTGATAAAACATTACGAGTGCCCGCTAGGCGGGTTCTTGGATGCGAACGTGTTAATATGAATGGAAAAACATTTATCAAACAAACACAAAACGACACTTGACAAGCTGCTTGCTTGCTTGTTGTTGCTTGTTAGCTGGAGCTACTTGATAAGCTGGAGCGTCTACAAAATGTATGTATCAGATATGTATTTGGTCTACGCAAGTATGATCATATCTCTGAATTCCGCTCTAAGCTTCGATGGTTACCGATTCGCCGGCGCAGGGATGTGCATATCCTGTCATTACTTTTCAATACACTGTTCAGCCCTACTTCCCCTCCTTACCTTTCTGAGCGGTTTAGTTATATGGCAGACGGCAGTGGCCACCGCTTGCGGTCGAGTACTAACCTTACTCTTGCTGTACCGTCTAGAAAGACGCGAACATACTCCAGATCTTTTACTGCGCGCGCTGTTAAATTGTGGAATGAGTTGCCTTTGTCGCTGAGACAGTCGCAGTCTGTTGCGTCACTTAAGATGAATTTGAAGAAGTTGTGGCTTTCCAATGACTTGTGAATTGGTTGAATATAGTATTTATTTATTTATTGTATATTTGCGATATATATGTAACATATGTTAGTGTGTATTATATTTTATATTGTATATTTATATATGTATTGGCATGTTTTTATTTGTCTAGAATTAATACTAATTAGGATTTGCTTTATTTTCTCTGTTTTTGTACACGGTATAAGTTTGCCTATCTCGTTCTACCTACCTTCCTCTCAATTGCTCAAAGGTTAGCTGGAAGAGATCCCTTATAGGGATAAGTTCGCCTTTGTACTTTGATCTATTGTGTGACATGTATATTCCTTAACCTGTTATTGTGTACAATAAAGTGCTTACAGACATACATACGACAAACAGTGAACTGACTGAGATGAATAGAAACAACAATTTATGTAACTACAATGTTCGCGGCTTATTAAGTATGCAATAGTTTTTTTGCAAGCCTAAATACGAATGTTACTCATCGTTTTTTGTTATAATATTTGCCAAACACAAAGAAGTGCGTTCAGTGGAATATTAATGAGCGCTTAGACGTCCGTTTGGCTGCGGTCGTTTAACATTAAATAGGTCAACTTATTACAAGGAAAATGCACCTTGTGAGTTGTATATCGAAAGTTATGAAAGGGGGAAACCAGCAAGCTCGCACTTGATTGCAAGAATGGGCCAGTTTGACTATCTACGTATGCAATCTATGGAATAATTTAGTTTACTTTCAGTTAAGTAACGGAACTAAGTACGTAATATATTGAGTGTTATTCAAAACTTGAAAGACGTTAAGGAGGTGCATTGGAAATTATCGCGTGCTTTGAAACGCCGTTCTGACTAGATTAAGAAACAATAAAAACAATCCAAAGTTGGGTCTTTATTATCCTTCTTTTACTGAGCCTACTCAAACAATACATTTTTTTACGACACAATCAAGTTAATACTATTGTATTTTATCTCATCTAAAATCTCAATGAAATATAAATAAAACTTCACCAAGCCAGGCATTTATCGAAATTTGTCCAAAAAAGCCATTCCCGTAGAGTGTTGCATCTCTTTTTCTCGTGCGCGGGAGGCATAAGCGTGTCTCTGTCTAGGGGACGTGGTCGACATGAATCAAGGCATCCCCTTAAGCCAATGATTTAAAAATGACAACAAACGATCAAACATTGATATATATATATCCGCTTATCACTTTCGTAATAATTAATATTAGCCGTTGAAGTCTTTAATATATCCGACATTTTGTTACGTGTATGTAAGGTCAATGTCGGGAACTGTTCACGGTGTTCACCTATTAAGGACATTAAGGTCGTCATAATGCTCAGCCCTGGTAACGTTAACGACACATTAACGATAGCCCTTAAAAGCTCGTATCTTACCTTCGTTTAGTATTGCAACGTGAGCTTTAACTCGTACGTCGTAATGTTCGCTTTTATATAACATCATAAAATGAATGATGATGAGATTAATGAGAATACGAATTTAATTCACATAGTCCACTATGAGTAACATAATAACATTATTTATGTTTTTAGTAAATGGTTAACACTTTACACAGACTAAACAGAAAAATCTTTATGGTTCTCTTTAGTCTATTGTTATTATTAATATTAGCAAACTATGCCATGTATGTATGGTTTTTTAAAAAAAGCAAATCGAACCAAATAAAGTAGATAAAAATGTCGTTGAATACAATGTCCAAGCTCGATATCCTTGTATGATAATCAGCGATCAGTCAGCCTATAGATATTAGATAATAAAATGTATGTTAAACTTACGCCGTCAATTGCTCGTGGTACTCGTCCTTTTTTAGGCGATGTTTTCTGAATGATTCTTTGAAGTTTCTAGATCTCTCGCAGAATTCGTTGAAGATGTCTTCCAAATTTGCAACGACCGCCGACCAACCCTGCGTGACAACACACATTTACATATATTTATTTACAGTGCTAAATTAAATGTAAACACTAGGTGCCTAGTAATTTCGTTGCGTCATGTAATAATATCAAACAATGGAAAACACTACGGGTCCAAATTAAATAGAAATAATTCATTTCAGCTCTACTATAATCGATGACGGGGTCCTAAGACCTAGGTCCTAACCAATATTTTAGTCATAATGAATCATCACCTGTGTTTCTCTGTGTAATGGTCTCATATAAAAATAAGCACCGCATACACCATATTTGTACATACATACACACACACACACATACCTATATAACTTTACACACAGACTGTTTGACCTCAACATATTATGTTGAGCATATACAACATGCATCCGCGGTAGTTCACAGGGAAGCAGAACATTAGGCATTACGATGTATTGTTTACGTATACAGTGGCCGCAGAAATTGAATGATCCTTGTACTAATTTGAACCCTATCTATAAGCGTACAGGGTCGTAATTGCGAACTGAATCAATTATGAAGTACTTCTAAAAAGGCAGTCGCAAGGAAGACAGTTAAAGTTTTACTGTAGCAAACCTCTGCAAAACAAGCCGTAAAAAAAGAAATACCTACTAAAACTTAGAAAACGAGCACGTGCGAGCAAATCGAGGTAAAGCCCAGGTACAGTCAGTAGACGAATCAGCTAATATACGCAATTACAGGCAGAACGGATTACTCAAAAACCCACATAATAGCCGTACCGACGACGATGAAGAAGATACGTGTCCAGGCCTTTAAATACTGCTATTTTTGTATAACGCTATCGTTTATAAAGTATTTTTTTAGAAAAGCGTAATACTCAAAAAGGTATTGGGACGCGCTATATGTCGGTATCCATTATAACGTTATAAATTTAAACCACAATATATAAAAGCGATATTTGCGTAAGCGATATAATAACGTAGGCCTTTCTCGCAGTCAGTATCGCCTATTTACTCGTGCGATGTCAGCGCGGCTCGCTTTTTAAAACGATATAATAACGTTATGCGACCGTATTTTATAATGTTATGATATTAATTCTGTTACAATATTTAAATCGTTATTGAGAGTACGTAGAATTTTGCTACAACGTAATTTTTCAACACTTACGATATATATCGTTATAATATCGCTTTTTTATAACGTTTTAAAGACCTGGTTAAGTCTTACCTGATGCTGCAAATGCTGCTCGTGCACCAACTGATCGCAGCTCTTCGAAACATCGTGCGCTAGGTCACTGAACTGCTGGGCTAGCGTCGCGCACTTTATCACAGTGTTGACGGTCGGCTGGAGCGAACAGCACATCTCGACGTTCGCCTTCAGCTCGGCTAGGGACCTCCCTTCGACCCCGCTGCGGGTGTCGCTCCGGAACTCGCCTGTGCTCAGCTCCACTATCGGGCTAAGGTCGCTGTACACTACAATAGAAAACGCTCATTCAATATGATTTTTCTTCTAGTACTTTAGCGGTAAAGTTTAGATCTGGGAAAGTAGTAGTCGGATTTCGTAAATTCTATTAAGGTTGACATTTTATCAGTGTTGAAGTTTGGTTGGGGTGAAGAGCACCTCTCGACGTTCGCTTTTTCGCGTTCCGCTAGGGACCTCCCTCCGACCCAGCTGCTCCGGAACTTGCCTGTGATCAGCTCCGCTATCGGACTAAGGTCGCTGTACACTATACATTGGAAAACCCTGGTTCAATTGTTGTTGCATCCAGCAGGAGAGTAGAAGTCGGAATTCATAAATTTTATCGGTTTTGACATGTTTATCAACTCGGTAAGTCGACTGTAACCCTCAAAATATCGTCTCGACCTCTTGTTAATATCAGCTCAATATGCTGTGGTCTTCGCGCGCGAACATACGGAAATGCGACGTTTGAATAAAATGACGTTTTTGTCAAAGCGATTGAATATATCGGAATAAGCTACATTCAGATTTAAGGTAAACGAACAACATTTTTTTTCGAAAGCCCCGCAATAATATCACTGGTAAATTTGAAGCGGTAGCCTTCAAGATAAGGGCCGCCTTTTTTCAAGAATTATTGTGACATAGTATTCAGTGTCCTTAGTCCTATTAGATATTCAAATATTCAGATTAATAATGGACTAGTAAAGTGGATTAATAAAGCTCATCTAGCCTTAACACTTCATAAACCAACATTTAAAAAAAAAATTAGGTACAAATTCTTTACGGGGCACGTCGCAGGCAAATCAAACCGCTGACAGGTGTACTCAACAAACGGGGGGGATAAAGGCCTGCGCGACTAGTGCGTGCTCAAATGAATGGTATTCTGTCTCAATCTAATCGTACATTCAAGCGCGCTCGAGTCGTGGACCTGTGTGGTAAACGTTTAACCTCATCAAATTTATGTTATAATATTTGTACTATAATTAGGGAGTCGAAATTTCAAAATAGTTGTATGTATGACCCATTTTCTGGACACGAGACCGTTATTACATTAGTCCTAAAAATAGCTTGGGCCTTATACGAGGTTAAATCGCTTTGACGTCACGTCTTAAAGAATATCCTAATAGAACCTTTTACAATCATTATTAGGTACGCCTATAATTGTCCCCAATAATTAGGCCCATCAGCTAGTACACCATTACCAGTAAATTACAGGCAGTAACAGCATTTACATCATCATCAAAACAAGTTTTATTGTTTTAAATGTTAGTTTGACGTAATAAAACTTCATTGCGTTTGACCTCCATTGTCTAAAGACTAAAGAGTAAATCATACCTACTTACTCATCTGCACGTGTTTCGCCCGTAATTTTCGTAATTAGCTTATCCTATATTAAATACCTAATTAATTGACTACAACGTATGTAATCCATAATTATAATGAATAATGTACCTATATTCTGTATAGGATATACAAATCATACTGAATAGAATAATCACAATTGTCAAGGTGAATCATCGGCAAGAAGTTGGTTGGCAAGTGAAATTCGGATATAACAAATTCGGAGAAAAGGCAGAACCCCTTACTCGAATAGGGATTCTATTATTAACGTAGTCTAGTCTATTATATTAAATACAAAATCCTCAATATTGCTAAGTACTATTTTTTATATGCCTCCTTTCGTTATACATTACACCGCTTTTTGGTTGTAAAAGTGTTGATGTTAGTACGTTTATTTTACATCACATCGTATCAATTAACGGTTACATTTAACAATAAAAGACAGTCGTTTTGTTTGCTAGACACAAAGAGAAGTGAATTTGGTCTAGAATAGTAATCCGTACCATAAATGTATTAGCTAAAGCAGTAACTTGAGTCTCTTAAGGGTGCACCGAGGAAATTACGAAAATATTGCGTTCCTTTGATACATTGCTGTATTGTTATAGCTTTAGTTTACTATTCCTATATAAGATATTTAATGATTCTCTCTATAAGTCATCCGCTTTAGAAATACGATTACGTATACTTTCCTCTATAGAAATTAAATCCAAAGTTACCTCTAATAAAGAAAATATAACATTTGTACGGCGTAAATACTTCACGGAAGGTCAACAGTTTTTGATAACAAAACTTCATGTTTCCTATGACGTATATGCGTTTCATTTTCAAAATATGGATTATTTTAGAAATACAACGGAAATAACAAAATTTCCGCACGTTTCGCCCATTCTAGCTAGCCGCCACGCTTCCCCCCTATCCGCTTTAGTCTTGCTTCGGCTGTCGGACGGGGAGGATGTGTCGCTTTTGCTTATGCACGGACTTTAAAACTAAACGACGAATTTTGGGTTTTTCACTATGGGGAACATAGTAGATAAATCAAAGAATAGAAGAGGTTGGCGAAAAAGTAATGCTAAACGCTTGCATGAAGAAAAAGTAAGTAAAACACATTTATCTACCGATTATGCACCCAGGGAGGGACTGTGCGCGGGTGACAGCTGTAGGTACATTCTCGTTCGAAATGAATTTTGATAATCGCCGTACTGCCATACATAATTAATTCTAGAGCAAGACATACATGAGAGGAGGCCTGTGCCCAGCAGTGGGACGTATATATATAGGCTGATGATGTGATGTGTGTGTGAAGACATATGCAGAAAATTTTAAGATAAAGATTAAGTGTAGATATGATTACTATTGCTTACGTACTCGTAACTACTCCTGTTCCTTCGTAAGCATACTCAGTACCTATACCTACCTACTAATAATAAAGGGTAATTGCTAATATGTGGCACTACCGTGCATTTGTAGTATTTTATGCCTGTCAATAAATTACTATTAATTATTGACTTAATTTAATTGACATTCAATAAAATAACACACATTTGGTCGATCTTTTATACGCATATTTGTGCTAAAAGTTGCACTGGACTTTAGAGGTTGATGATGTTTTCTGTTATTCCTGTCCATGTCCATCCATCCTCCTAGCGTCATTCCCGATGTGCCCTAAGGGTGAGGGTAGACGAGCGTGACTTAAGAGATGTAGGCGATCCGAAATTACGCGACTCTTAGCTCGCAAATTACGCTCGATTTGGTTAAGTTAATTGGGGTGAACAAAGAGCAATGGAGTCGTTGATATTTATTTTTTTATTGAATGAATGAATGAATAAATTATTGATTAACCAATAATGTATTTTCTAATAGTAAGATTTACTTAGCTAAGCCGAAGACGGACAGACGGACGGACATGGCGAAACTATAATGGTTCCTTGTTGACTATGGAACCCTGAAAAATGGGGTGCCTACTGATAATTTTACCCTATTTAGCCGTTCTGTTATTTAACATTATTGAGTTAATTTTATTGAGCTATACTATTGTGCTTTTAATACTAATTTGTCATTCATCGTAGATACTATAACCTAAGGACGGTAAATTTATAAATAAACAAAAATTGACAAATTTGTATAAAGGTTTCTCTAAATTTCAATATTATCAATACAATTATTTGAAATCGTTTGGTTGTCTAATTTTGTAAATATTGGTAGCACCCTCGCTGAAAGCATTTACAGCGCCATTTGCCGCCATTCTTTGCGATCTATGTAGGCGATCGGCGCACAGCTCCAGCCGCCGCGCCGCTCGCTCTTGCCTGTGTGCCTCACGCACAAATGCACGGAGCGAATTGAATACCTAAAATCAATTCGCGGCAGAAGCTCAGTGCCCTCTTAAGACATTTGTAGACCCTCTAGAGATAAACGTATTCCCTCGAATGCTCCGGCTGTAGAATGAGATCCCCGCCGAGGTTTTCCCGAGGGGCTACAGTATAGTGTGTATAAATATAAATTCTTAAAAAGTCGCCAACGCATATTTGACTCCCCTGGTGTTGCAAGCTTCCATAGGCTACGCGGTGACTGCTGTATAATTTAACGAATGTATAAATAGCTATAAAATCTAGAATATAACTTCCTTCTTTTCGTAGACATCTTGGTAAATCATTCAAACCAATATATAATAGCTTCTGCCCGCGACTCCGTCCGCGTGGAACTGCGCGTTGATTTGAGTCAGTCAGTCAGTCAGTCAGCATAGATTATAGGTAAATAAAATAATATACAAATCTTATGTACTCACTGGACTGCTTCATATGGCTTTCCTTCTCCGATGGCTTGCTGAACATGTATATGGGGTTGGTGTCGGTGCCAGCTCCGTACGACGACACCATATGGTCTGACTGCAACACCTCCCCCCCACTAACAAGGAGAACTAGGGAGGTTGCTGCTATTTTTGTATTCCTTTCTATCGCTGCTTTTAAACTTGACACACTGAAAAGAAAGCTGTATTTTTTAAATCAAAAATAGGTAATTTGCTGGTGGTGATTTGTTCGGGTGCGTGTGACTGCTCACGTGTTCCTTCTCTGTTAATTAGTTGCTATGTAGTTTTATGTATTATTATTTTTCTTTTTTTCTGGTGCACTATTCTGTATTAGCAGTGTACATACGAGTATACCTAGTGCGATATTGTGTACTAAATGTGTTAAATATTTTTCTTTTTAACCCCCGACGAAAAGAGAGGGGTGTTATACGTATAACGTGTCTTTGTTTGCTTCACTCTGGTTCAAAAATGTGAGAAACAGCTGGATTTATTTCATTTTATATAAACTATGATCGCACACCGTTACATCGGCTTTATACCCAGAATAAATCATTCACGCCTCTCGCTCTTACATACGTGCTAGCAAGCGACGAATGCTTTATATCGGACTTAAACACTACCATCTAGTATTATTAGCGTTTCCACTGGCAATTCCAAAAAATATGTGTATATCTTGAACCAAATCAGTCATACTATCATCACAAACCGCTTACTGGCTAGATCATTCGGAATATCGTAACTAACGATATGTGAACACGACATCAAAGTCATGTGTACATCTATCGCCTTATTTCAATAGAATAAGGTGTAAATAATATATATTTCCTTTATGTGCATAAAGCAAAATCCACTGTCACAAATTACTCTAAAAATCAACAAGCAAAACAACAACGATTTTCGACATCCTGTTTGCATGAAAGAAATAGATGATCAAAATGTATGAGTATGATGTATAGTGTCACCACTTAATTTGAGTTTAGTGGGTTCAACTGTCGTTTGCCAGACTTTACCTATGTCAAGTTATTTTAGTTTTTTTTATTCTGAGAAGGATTAACATAAAGGGGATTGCATATGATACTTCGAAAACAGCTTTAGTTTTCTTAGGCCTCATTAATAGACGCGATGTGCGTCGTGTCCAACTGTATGAAAACGCACCTGCTTTTGATGAATAATTATAAGTATAAGGGGACTTCATAGTTGTTTCTTGTTTGGATATCTTTTTATGTTAAAGGCTACTTCAGTTCTGTAAAATCTCCAGGCGTAAGAATATAGGTTTTAGAAAACTCACATTAGACAGGTCATAAGTATTAACCCAAAAGCTTGGACTTACCTCTGCAGAGTGAGATTCATGTCATATGTGGTCATCTGACCAGCATCCACATGGAATACATACAACATTGTGGCAGTTTTGTATATTGCTTGAAACAAAATTCAGTTCTGTGGAACCAGTCCTTACTTATTATATTTGAATCAAACTGCAACAAACAAAAACACATAATATAAATAAACATTAAGAGGGAAGTATAGCCTTGGAATACTACGTACTTGTCCATATAAACATAAAGAGAAAACGTTTTTCTTTAAGTTGGTTTGTTAATACTTTCGCAACCAGACTACCTATAAATGGAACAATACACCAGAAACCGACAGAACTTGCTAGGCGTGTAGGTTCATACTACTGCCTGCCTGGCAGGCTGAGCCAGCATCTAAGCACACATTACGAGTTCCTACAAGGTGCGTTTTTGGTTGCAAATGTGTTAAACGTTTTAACAAACCAACTTAAGCATAGGGAAACAAACAAAAGTAATAGATGCTTTAACTCACTGCAAAACAAGCAAATGGAAATGGTCAGGTCATGTGACACGGATGCATTAAGAAAGATGGACAAAAAGAGTAACAGATTGGGATGGTTCTCTCGGAAAAATAAAAAGAGGAAGACCTCCCGAGAGATGGCTAGACAAAATACAAAAGGTAGCAGGTGAAAACTGGGTATCAAAAGCCCAAGACAGAAAAATGTGAAGCAGATGACAGAACGGAGGAGGCCTTTACTAATAAATAATGAATGGCTTATAATAATAATAATACTCTGGCCAACCATTCACATCACTGGAGCAGCTTGAAGGCATATCCCATTTATTTCGTATGTTAGAAATATTACAGAGATAAGTGTTTGTTTTCAACTACTCTGCTACTGGCATGATTGATGGCCTTACTGTAACTAATGATAGATCAAGGGTAAGGGATCATTACATTTTAACATTATTTATCATGTTTTCTTATGCTTAAAATAAATAAAAAAACGATGAAATGTTAGTGTCACTATAAAATAATATTATTCTAATACTGTTTAACACACAATCTTTATCTTAGTGATAGAATCAGATAATTATTTTTTTCAATTTTATTCGTTGTATCATAGCAAATTGAGCAAAACAATTTATGGTATTGAAGTACATAATGTATACATAAACAAGACAGAGGTGCAATTTACTTAAGAATTTTAATAATACCTAGACATTAGTAAAACTACCTATCATTGTTGTAGTAAACTAAATGCAATGTATAAACAATGCAATGTATGTATGTAGCTTGTAGGAACCAAAGTTTTTCTCATAACAACAACAACAGCAATTATTGGTAGAAACATCTCTTCAAAATAAGGGAAGTCTCCCCTAATTCGTATAATTCATGGAAATTAATCCAGTACTCATATGAACTCCTCACACATGTGCCTATTTTATCTATAACATGAAATTAATGCGTGTATGAATGATATCTGCGCGCAAATTTACCTTATATCAACTACCCTCTTCCCCCTCCTTATATCTTATACCACATTATTTATCTGACCTCCAATATTCATTATTATAGGAGCCAGTATCCCACTAACAACAAATACTCCTGCTAAATAGCATCAGGAGAAGTGTAACAACAGATTATTTAAACACACGCGCGCTATTATACTCCGCCTAATTAAAGGCCATGCGCAAAATAAATAACACCTATGTTACTACTCACCTAAAATAAACAACGTCATTAATGTTATGATTATTTTGTACTTTGATTGTAACAAATATTACATTTTTAACCAACAACAATAACTAAATATATGATCCCAAATGAACATATGAATGCTCTATCGTATTATTTTGTTGAGTTTGAACAACAAAGATTCTGTACTTATACAAACACATACTCGTAATCATCCATCCAGGCTTCAGTCTACACTATTCGTTTTACATTGTTTGTATCACGATACATATGGCGTCATTTTGCACTGCAATCCAGTAATATTGAGTAAAAATCCAGTCAATTACACTAAAACGCACTGACTACGGTTCATGCTCTCTTGAGGTCTTGAGGTCATCAACAGCAACCACCATTGCTCGATAATCGCAGTAATCAAAAACTCAGCTGACAGTTTCTCTGTTGCCATACATAAATTTGAAAAACTACCAAAACAGTAATATTTTTAACCGACTTTCAAGAATGAGAAGAGGTCAATCAATCGGAATTGATTAAATATGAAGCAATATTAATTAGTGTAATACTCCCTGCAATTTCAAAGTACAAGTACTTTTGACAGTAATATAAAATAAGGAACTTTCATACTTTCTGCTTCTACTGTGTCGCTATTCGAAAACTAACAGTACAAACGCTGCAAATTGTGAGTCACTAAAACTGACAAAGACGCAGCTTTAGTTGGATTGATTGATATGTGTTACCACTATTAATGAACGAGCGAGCGAAGCGAACGATGTTTTCCGTTCAACTTCAGCAAAATTTATTTCCTATGACCGGCGTCTCATCGGCTTTTCTCCTCTCCTCGCTCTCCTACAGGTCACATTTTCATCCGATTTTCGGGAAATTTGTGAGCTACTTACTATCTAGATTATTTGGTCGATTCAGTTTTACGAAAGGAATAGCATGAGGTACAGTCAGCATCAAAAGTAACTGCAATGACGTCTTCAAAAGCTCGTTTGCCCAGTTACTTTTGATGCTGACCGTACTACAAAGGCCGGCAAGGAAGAGATTGCCTGTCAAGTGTTATGTAGAGAAAGCCTACTAAGCGCGAGCGTAATACGAGGCAGGCAATTCCTAGTTCTGGCTGAGGTTTGTATAATAGTTTTATCAAAAAATGCTCAGAAATATGAAAATTACTAGAACATTAGAGTTAACAAAATTGAGTAACGAAACTACTGGTGATCCAATGCCAGCGCGCACAGCACCGGGACTACCGGGAGGCAAAAGCAACAGCGCGGGTGGGCCCGGCGGGTGAGGTGCAGGGCAATTTCCTGTACAAATCCCGTTACCGACCTATAAATTCGTGATACCTGTAACCGCCTCTGTGTCTTACAGTCTATTACATATTCAACCCTGTATGGGAAAAAACACAAAAGTAAACCACAGGTGAAGCAATTTCTACCAACAACTGACAGAGAGGTTGCTATAGTTAAAGTAAAAGGTTTGTGTTGCTGTCTCCTATGCACTGTAATAAGCATGATGACAGTAATTGAAAATCACTAAAATATGGTATTTTCTTAGTGAAATTTGAATCGTAGAATAATTGGAAAATGGTTCATATTTTTTTGTTAAGTATGAGATTAATATTTATTTTGATAAAAGTAACCTGAAAAATACGGACGCCCGCCATGATATGTTAAACACCAATCAGAGCGCATGACGTCACGTTTGTAGAGATACATACCCATAACGGCCATTACCACAGACTACAGAGAAAACTTACGTACTGAACGAATAGTAAGACAGGGATAGAACCATGTTATCTGTCGGATCTTCATACGTCATTGTCCCGCTGTCTCGCTCGCACGGCCGCGCAAGACTTGTTAACTTTTTAATTTATGTTCATTCAATGAGCAATTGAGCGATCTATGTAGCAAACATCAAAGGTCTGCGTTCTGTTTTATTTATTTTTATTTTTATTTATTTAATAAAAACTCTGTTAATAAAAACGTGACGTCACTCGGGACGCCATGACACTGACAAGCCTTTAAGCGCCAATTTGAAATTTAAAAACTAAAATGCATTTTTTTCCTACTTAACTGTTAAATTCTCTTGAAAAATCTTATTCGTTGTACATAATAAATGTTTCTAAACATTATAGAACAGTCTTTCAAAATGTGTCATCATGCCTATTGTACATCGTTTGTAGTGTGCTCTCCAATAATTACACATAGTGCAATTTGTCCCATCAGCCGACTGAGAATGCAGCTATATTTTAATGAGATAGCAATAAAAAAATAAGTACTTATAGATAAGTTACACAGTTTTGGGAGGCGAATCTCATCGCTCCCGTGTTTGTCGAGATATATGAATCTCTTCTCGGGCAAATTTGAAAAAAAAAACTGCAATAAATAAAATACTAAATATAATACGAAACCGACCGATTATTTCATAAGAAACATGGTTGCCATATAACAAAATAATTTAAATTGACGAAACAATGAAATTAATTCTAATTACACACATTGCATCGTTTAAAGAGTGCTACTAATCACTAATTATTTTTACTAGAGAAAATCTACCAATAGGCGTTTATTTATTTTCGTGGCAATAATAACTTCCGCCGTCGTTTTGTTATTGCACATTGTAATTCTATCAATTAAATATTACTTTTAGGCCAAATGTGTTCTCTTTTTTTTCAATGTATGTAATTCTTATATTATAATTTATAAAGATACAACAGAAGGAACCAATAAGGTAAATCGGTAGCAGTATTTAATAATATTCCGAAAAAGAATTCGTTTCCGTTTCTGTCTAAAAAAGTGGCGCCACGTTTTCTATTTTAACTTGTTGTCAGTACAAAGGTTTATGATTGAAAAGATAAACAATTATTTTATAAGCAAAGTAATACATATATCTATGTTTATAAGGGTTAAATCAACACCGAGTTTTTAATGATCTTTCTTTATTACACGAACATGATCTTGGATCATACTCAGGATCATGATTATCAGTCGTGGGTAGCAATGGTAACCGCCAATTCTCTCAACGGGTACAATACAAACGTACAAAGTTTTGCAACCAAGTGGAGGTGCCTAAACCACTTGGTTGCATTATCTGGAATTGGATGGGCAGGCACATTGGCAGGGTGTTAAAGGCTAAGAGGGGACACTTAAGTAAAAAAAATACTTGCACAGTACCAACTAATTCATGGTCGTACTATCTACCTAAAAAGGTGACCAACGACTTGCTTCCCAGTAGTATTTACATTGTACATTGAAATAAAGCTACCGAAATGTATGTATGAACAATCAAGATTTGTGGGAACTGTGGGAGATTGTGTCCAGCAGCTATAATATCCACAGTAGGAAAAAGACAACCCATTCAAAACAGTCAACAGCATAACACTACATCTTTCAGACCTGCTATGATCATCCTAGACTGAAAGAGATAACACTATACCCTCAGTCAACCTCAACTATTTCTATCATGATTCATAACATAACACACATGAGTCTTCTTATATATTTGAATGATTATAGGAATAAAAATAAGGTATTTCTGCAAAATACAGTTTAATCCAAAATAGTGTAAAAGTTTCAAAAAGCTCCAGAGTCCTTTCCCTATAAGCCTATTTTACTTATTCAAATAAGTTCAAGTCAACATTTAACTGGAACTAGAATATAAATAAAAAAAATGGGTTATTAAAATAGTAGCCATTTTTAGAAACTAGTTGTACATGTGTACAAGTAATTATTATGCATAAGCATACCCATGATTATCATATACTCATCACTATCATTATACTCATGATTATCATTGCAAGTCATCATCCCTATGATGACTTTGCTGATATTGATAACAATGATAACAACCACAACACTTAAAAGAACCGGGTACCAGGTGGAAACTAAATTTCTTATGTCATTTGATGACATCATCAAATGATAATCACGTGACGGTCATGAATCAATGCAGATATTCAAGGTGAGGTGGCATTTGACCTCTTGAATAAACATTGAAAGCCTGTCTTTCAGTTTGCAGCTATAAAGCAGTAATTTTTAATCACAGTTTATACACATGACTATACCTATTATTTTGGAGTAATGATAAAATCACAGTAAATAAACCACTTAAATAGGAGTGGATCTGATAAAAGATACTTATGTGCATGAATTGTATACTTATAAATTATAATCAATCACATATTTTATAAGGAACTCAACTTGGTTGTGAATATTATATTTCTAAAAGGCACTTCTTATTTGACTACTAATTAAATAACAATTATACATGCAAAGGAATGTCATATTGTGATGCATTAAGCAATGATTTGAAACATTTAACCTTAAAATGACCTTTATAATAAATGTTAAAAATGGAATGTTAAACAATATACTGAAATAATTTTCCTATATGCTAAAGAAATATAGTTCAACAAAGCAGTACCACCACCAGGTAGAGTCAAATAAATAGTTAAATTTAAGAAAGTGCAGGTTTTTGCCACTTGTAGGAACCGGAATATTTGAAGTTGTATTTAGACAGCTTAGCGTCAGCCTCAGGTGGTCCCCTTGAGCCATACACATATGGTATAGGCGTCACCCGTTGTTCTTCCAAGTGCTTTAGGATGGGGGTGAAGATACGCCAAGCCTCCTCAAGTTCATCATTCCTCACGAAATGCATCTGAGTTCCAGTGAAAACATCCAAGATCAATCTCTCATATGCATCAGGAACATCAGTTTCCCTGTACCGAGTACTGTATGTCAAGTCAAGCTCCGTCTCCACTAAGTCAAACTTCATGCCAGGTGATTTTCCCATCATTTTAAGATACAATGCTTCTCCTGGTTGAACTCTTATAACCAATTCATTTCTCTTGGCAGCACCCTCGAAAACGTCTCCAGGAACGTCCTTGAACTGTATCCTCACTTCTGCTTTCCTCTCATTGAGAGCCTTACCAGATCGGAGTATAAATGGAACACCCTGCCACCTGGCATTGTTGATCCAGAGTCCAGCAATAGCATATGTTGGAGTTATGGAGTCTTTAGGTACAGTAGGATCATCAAGGTAGCCCAGGGTCTCCTCACCCTGACCATCAGGGTTACCAACATACTGACCAATCAAAATGTCATCCATGGCAATAGGTTTAATGTGTCTAAGGACCTTAACCTTTTCATCTCTGATATCATTTGGATTCAATGTTACTGGTTTCTCCATAGCAACAAGAGAAAGTATCTGAAGGAGATGGTTCTGCATCACATCTCTGACAATACCAAAGTCATCAAAGTAGCCACCTCTGCCTTCGGTGCCAAAAGACTCCTTAAATGAAATGAGAATGGAAGCAATGTTCTCCCTGTTCCATGAAGGGCTGAATATCTGATTTGCGAATCTGGTAGTCAAGAGGTTCTGAACCATTTCCTTGCCCAGGTAGTGGTCAATTCTATATATTTGCTCTTCCTTGAACAAACCAGACACATGTTTACTCAGTTTGTCTGAAGACACATCATCTCTTCCAAACGGCTTTTCAATAATAACCCTGGTGTAGCCTTTGATGGACATACAAGCATTTCTTATATTTACAGTGACATCTTCAAATACTGTAGGTGGAACCGCTAAGTAAAATATTCTGTTGGCAACTGGTCCTTTTTCAAAATTACTTATTTGCTGGTTAAGCAACTCGAAGTCCACCCGTCTGTCGTAGGAACCCGCAAGGTATTCATTAGCCGCCCAAAATTGTTCGTACTTTTTTTCTTCACCAGCTCGCACTTTCATGTACTTCTTACACTTTTCTCTTAAATCAGCAACTGATAGTTTGCTGCGAGAATAACCAATAAACTTTGTATTCTCTGGCAGAAGGTTGTCACGGTACAGGTACCAGATGGTAGGATATATTTTCTTTTTTGCTAAGTCACCTGAGGCTCCTAATAGTATAAATGTGTGCGGAAAGCGAAAATCCATTTTGTTCTCCATTGCAGTAGTGCGAGATCTCCGGCGTATTAGCACTAAATGAACAATCGCAACTGTGTACTGCACCGTGGCACTATTTGTATGACAGTTAATCACAATTATATGCGTTTTCCCTTATATTATCTTACAAAACACAATGCTACCAAAGTTTGGTTTGAGCTAGCTAGAGGCACTCAGAAGAACTTTATGAAGTATGATTCCATTGACCAATATTTTTACTTTGGCTGAATGACGTAAATAGCTTATTCTGATTGGACGATGTGAAAATAATCATATATTTTAAATGTAATTGGCCAACGAGATTTAAGTAACGTGACAGTGCGAGCACATAGAACGTGCTAATAAAGTGCGAATGGCATGATTTCATTGATTTCCAATGACATTTATTTGACATTGAAATTTTTTTGCTATAATTTTACGTACGGCCTCCTAGTATTTGGCATAACTTGGCTTGAGAAATATTTGAGACCTTCATATATAAAATAAAATTTTAGATAGGTATATCATAGAATTCTATTGCCTGTTTTTATCAAGGTTGACTGTTTCAGCAGTCTTTATTTATTAGACTGAAAATAAAACTTGAATTATCCTTTTTTTTTCAAAACAGGAAAGTTTAATTTACAATTTAAAAAGGAAATGAAATGTATTCCTTATTATCCACCCAGTCAACCAAACGAATTGTAAAAAATAAAATTCAAAACATAACAAACCATTTCCAATTAAAATAAAGAAATTATAGTCTGTGCATGGCCAAAAATGTGATACCATATCACATACCATATTTAAATATCTATACATTTCTGAACGAAACGTCTGTGACGTGACGGACGCTCGTTAGGTATTTTATTTTATGTCACTTGTGTACGGAAATATTACGTTTTAGTAATGAAATCGTGATGATATACTATTGATTAAATACAATTCGACTTCTAAGTTTAAGAATCAGTCTTGAGTGTAATACATCTCATCGAATAATCATAGGCGTGAGTGATACGAGCCCGTATAAATTCATCTATAGGTATATTTAGTTCAACGACCTTGTTACTGACAGGTTCATCTTTGCGACTGAACCGACACATGAAAGTGGTGTTATAGACGATAAATAAATTAATTCTGTGTAAAATAAGATGGAGCCCTCGAGAGACCCAGGCAAGTACACATTATTATTATTACATATCACATAGGAATAAGCTTTGATCGGGATTACTGAAAATGTAGGTTTTCTGCCTGGTTAACCATTCAATAAGACATTTCAATCACTTAGTGCGCTATCGCTGGTTTATATTGAGTATTCTATTTGTTTACGTCCTATTTAAGCTTCTGTCCGTGCATAGATAGCGACTTTTGTTGTTTCTTTTGTTCTTACAATGCAACAACAGGTCACTCATTGGGGGAATGTGTGCCTTGTATGACACTAAAGATTTAAACTCGTATAGGACTATTTACCTGAGGAATTATAGAAACATCACCATACTGCATACTGTTTTACGTTGTCATGATCAGACACAAGTGAACACAAGTCAATGATAAACAAATAATTAATAGTGCATTGCACTCTTTTTCACATAATGTTTCAGTCAATTGTAAGAGACTTGCTTTGTTAAGAACAATAGTACCCTTTGGGTAAATGTAGCATGGTTCTGCTACTGGGGCATGTTGCATGACGGGACAAAAATGCCTTACTTGACCTAGACAATATGTTGTACTGTGGAGTAGTTTGTTTACATTGGGTGTAGTAGCCATTTTATAACTGGCTACTGTACAATAGCCACTTTATAACTTTGGCTACTGTATAGTAGCCATTTTATAATTGTGGTACTGTAAAGTAGCAATTTAATAATACAATGTCAAGTCCCAGATAGATTTGATTTGTCCCAGAGTGATTTTGAATTTAGAATTTTAAGCTCAATTTGATTTGTACTTGTAAAAGTATGCAGAGACTTTTGAGGATATTCAATCAGCTGCAATCGCTAGCCGCATTAAATCTAATTTCCGTTGCATACCTGGCACCCAATTTCTATATAGAATTGTGAATTGACGACCGGTTAGCCTAATCACTACCTGATGCTGCCTATGAAGCAGAAGGGCTTGGGTGCGAATCCCGGTAAGGGCTAATATTTGTGTGATGATCAATCAATCAAATCATTTATTCGTAAAACATACGTACATACAGAGGTGTTATGAACATTTTACTGTCTCACTATCTTTCTCCATGAGGCATACAAATAGTCATAACATATGAAGATTTTTTTTAAAATATTATATTAAACGAAATTATTGAATAATCATATTAATCATGCATCATGCTTATGTCAAATTATTATTATTATATGTCAATGTTTTTTCAAATGCAAATGAATATTTGCTTCCAAGTCATGGAAGTTTTCTAAGTATTTATATCTATTTTATACAATTGTTGTCTAGTACCCATAACATAAGCCTTACTGAACTTACTATGGGATTAGGTTAATTTGTTTAACATTGTGCCCTATATTTATTTACATTATTTTATTTTATTATTTGTACAAAACACATAAGACTGTGAATTTAAGTTTGTAGTTTTATAAGTTTGTGTCTTTGTTTTTTTGTGTAGGTAAATGTTAGTGTTAGTATGTAAGTTTGTATGTACGGGTAACATCGAAAACAACTCATCCAATAAAAAAAAAACTTCCACCCGTACAAAGGCTGGATCTTCAGCTATGTAAGTGTGTAATTACCGGTCATCAGAATTCTTTTAGCATTTTTGAGCTGTCATAGGGACTTCTCGTTTATTGACTTCTGATATACATATTTTGTTGATACATTATAGAGCACTACACAACATATCAAAGAAGATTAAAAGTAGAGGTAAACAACAGGCGGTCTTATCGCTGAAGAGCGATCTCTTTTAGATAACTATTAAGTGGCTGGAAATGTTAAATAGAGATTTGCAATGAAAGCAATGAAAAATTAATAGTTGGGTAAGGACCAAATTCTTGGCCTGTAGTTGGCCTGGTTAATCGGTAGTTAGCCATACAATCGGAAGAAGTGAAAAAAATTCCGTTGTGACACAAAAATTAACCATAGAATTGTATGGTTAATTTTCGTGTCACGGAAAACTTTCATAGAAAATTTAATTGAGTGAGTTAAGCTGGCCAAGAATTTGGTCCTTACCCAGTTAACAATTTTACATTTAATGAGTTCAGTTCAGTGTTTTAACATTTATCAATTTCAAGTTCATGTTTTGATATTATGTTTTTTGAACTGTTTCAAATTAATATGACAAACAGAAGTTCTCTATAAACCAGTTCCGGGTATGTTTCTAACCATTTATTTACCAATAGTAGATTTATGAGGCATTTTCAATTTATTGTCCAAGAAAATTGCAACAAGAATTGTCAAGGAGTGATTAACATAGTAACATATGCAGATAAAACTACTAATCAAAGGTCATCAGATTAATGGCCACTACCTACGAGTACATAACATGATATCATAAGGCTCAATAGTAATTCTTGTTGCAATTTCTTTCAAAAAATGTGTAATAGCCATAAGAAATCCACAAATTATTTATAAGAAATAAAAAAATATTATTATTTTAATTTCTATTTAAAATTTCCTAAAAGTTGGTATCCAAAGGTTATCTCGAAAAGATCGCTCATTCGCGATAAGACTGCGTGTTGTTTACTTCTTCTCGTAATCATAATTATTTTACATATTGTGTTCTGTATTTATCGATATTACATATGTGTAATCGGAAGTCGATAAACAAGAAGTCCATATGACAGCTCAAAAATGCTACGGAAATTCCGATGACTGCTGATCACTGTTTGCCTCAGACATTGTCTGGTTGCCGTTCGCATAGGCTTCCCCCACACTCCGCCATCTGTTACCCTGGCCGCTTTCTCTCTTAAATATACCCCCTAGAAACTATAAGGTCGCATACAGAATGGCTTCAGAAAAACTCCGTGTAGAGGTTTTCCCTAGGGACTACAATATAGCATTCTTCAACAAAGGTGTATATTCATTTTTAAAGGTCAGCAATGTGCATGTCATACCCCTGGAGTTGTAAGCTTCCATAGACTATGGTGACCGCTTACCATATGGTGGTGTACACTTGCCACTAGCAAGAATCTTCATACCAAATTTCAAAGACATCGAGTGATTACACGCATTCGACACATCAATACAGTTTTAGAGATGTAATAAGAATTTAGAAATTCTGACAACAATTTTTAGGTACAGTCACGTCTATAAACATGTATATGATTTTCAACGTTATTCCATTGACATACGTCCCTAAACGTGTACATGTTTATAGACGTGACTGTACATGGGCCTTCTTAAGGTATTCAATATAACCAAGGCCGCATAGAGGGGTTGTATAATGTACGAAATCTAATGGAACCATTTATTCGGACTTCAATACAGTTAAATCCTCAAACGTCGACTAGATGGCGCATTTCAGTGCCGGTATAGACAACTAGATGGCGTTGGTGGTATCATTGTTTTGATTGTTTACACCTGATGCAAAAGTACTGTAGCCACTTTACAAATAATTTACATGTTATTCAAGTTAATATATATTTCCTTTGAAATATATAAAACTTGAACTTATAAATTTAAGTGCGCTATAAGAATTAAATTAGTTATTACTTAACACTTCAAATATGATTTAGAAATTAGTAGCTAAACTGCCTTTGACGATATACCTATTTGAAGGATAAATCAATGTTTTGTTAAGATTATTACCTACTTCTTAATGACACGATAATAAATAAATAAATAAATATAAGGGGACAATCTTACACAAATCGAGCTAGTCCCATAGTAAGCTCAATAAGCTTGTGTTATGGGTACTAGACGACGATATATATAATAGATACAAATACTTAAATACGTAGAAACATCCATGACTCAGAAACAAATATTCATGCTCATCAGCACACAAACATTTGCCCTTACCGGGATTCGAACCCAGGACCTTCAGCTTCGTAGGCAGCGTCACTACCCACTAGGCTAACCGGTCGTCATTAATAAATAACAATAAGCTAGATGAAGAGTAAACCAACTCTTCTTTCCATAACGTATGCGGAATGAAATCTGGACAAAGTTCGATACGCTTTTTAATTGAATTATTATAACAAAATACATACATATTTGTAATCATATTAACAATAAATAAATAAATTTCAATGTAAAAAAAAAATTTGGCCCCATCCGGGCTGCCTTACGGCTGTTTTCTGGAACTTTCTTCATGGCCGCCGTATATGTCGTTGTGGGCATTTTGTCCAACTCCGATTTAATTTTCCTTTTTAAACTTTCTATGGTTTTGGGTCGAAAATTATTTGCGTATACGCGTCTTTTCAGATTGGCCCAAAAATCTTCAATTGGTCGAAGTTGGCACAGATTATATAATACCTACTGCTTTAAATGCCTACGAAATTTATCAATGGAGTGACCTTGAACGCGCGGGTCATTGCCCGCACGCGCCGGCCGTTCGACGCTAGGGTTGACACCGTTTAGAAATTATTTTATAATGAATAGTTGAGTGAAGTCATAAGTCCCTATAACTACGACGATGTTTATGCCCTTTCTTAGGCTGCCGTGCGAATCTTACTAAGTAAACTATTATACTAAGTATTTGCTGTTAGACAGAGACAAAATTAAACAGTAATAGCGCGCGTAAGCAGCGTCCGGCCGTGAGCGCGTGTGCCAACCCACTGGCTGAATGAACCGACCTCGGTTTCCAAAGTGTAGGTATAGATCTTAGTTCCCACGGTGCAGTTAGGTAGCACTGACGTTAATCGGGCGGGTTTGAATCTTTCAGTACGTACGGGATTTATAGCTCATCCATTACCTTCAAGGTTTTTTTTTGCGTAATGACTGGATGCCAGATCAGGCCAAAACACTACATTATCTCCTCTATGACTTACCCGTATAAAATCACGCACAATTGGTAAACATCGCTCAATGTACCGATCAGCAGTAACCGCTAAGCCGGATTCGAAGAACACCGGCTTGGACATACCGCGGGGGCTTATTGCTAGCCACAGTAGAACTTTTTTGGGAAACTTCGTGTTCTACATATTTCACAGATTCTTCGGCCCGGTCATTACTATTTTCGAAATAAAACTTGCCCTGCCATTCATTTCCATCTAGAGTGAAATAAGATTCATCATCCATGACGCAAGTGATGTCGTTCTTTGCGTAAAATATATTTTTAACCAAAGTTTGAAGTCTTTTCTTTTGAGATATTTTTTGATTTTCCGACACGGTCGGTTTAACTTTTCTTGGTCTTTTAACAATACCCATGTCATTGAGATGCTTTTTTACCGTTTTCCCGTCACATTTGAATTTTTTCCCAAGTTCTCTGAAGGATTTTGCTACACGACCAGCCGTCATTTTCTTTAATTGACTCCTCTTTAAAGAACTGCTTAAACTGCTTACTTTCCCCGATCCAGATTTTCTAGTAGTTGTTTTTCGTAAGGAATAAGATGACAAAATACTATAAATAGTACTTCTGCTCTCCCCCATCTTCGTAAAATGCTCTACGACCTTCGACTTAGGCCAGTCTGGGTGAGTGTGGTAAAAATTACACACACTTTCACGACGTCTTTCTTCTCGATAATTTACCATAATAAATTCAGCAAAAAACACACAGCCATTAAAATTAGCCAAATGACTGACAGATGTACCTACAAACAAGTGACATTCAAAAAATTTCAAATTTCGAAAGATTTCTTTTTAAATTATGCCAGAACATTTTGTCCAGATTTCATTCCGCATACGTTAATACTGGTATTTCACTTGGCGTCGCGTGTTCGGTGTTCACGTTGCGGGGTGTTGCCTCTCTTTCATTTGCCAAAGTAATTTGGAAAAAGATGCAATATTTGGGCAAATACCACCAAGTGAAGTGCTAGCATAATATGGTTATAGATTGATTAGAGTTGATCGAGAGGCATAACAACAAACTTTACGGGCTTGTAAACGTTATATATGTAGAGGGACACGCTGATGCCTTCCGAGCACGAGGAAATTATGAGATGTAACACTTCGAGAATGGCTTATTTGGACAAATTTCAATAAATACCGAACTTAGTGAAGTTTTTTTTAATTTTCATAAAGTGAGATTTTAGATGAGATAAAATACTATAGTATTAATTTGATTGTGTCGTAAAATAATGTATCGTTTGAGTGCTAAAAAAGGAAAATACAGACCCAACTTTGGATTTTTTTTCTATAGAGGAAATTTTAAGCAATCATGTATCGATATAATCAGATAAACAATCATATAGTCAAGAATCATATTATATCTGAAAATCAGACCTTATTGTTTCTTAACCTAGCCAGAACGGCGTTTCAAAGCACACGATAATTTCCAATGCACCGCCTTAACGGGCTAAGGCTTGTTCACGAAAAAAACTAGCCACTTCTGTATAATTCAGGTTTTCAATATGAAAGCTGCTCTTCATTTTTGGGCTTACTTTCGAAATTTCTGGATTTTAATCTTGGATTTTGTAATTTTCACGTTTGCGTCATAGAGGTTTTCATTTTTCTTTACTCAAATAGAATATCGATGCTATAATGTTCCGCGAATCTCTCCCTGACTCTTAATAACCGAATGCACGTCATAAATGCTTTTAAATCATGCTAAAAGTACACACATCTCTAAGCAATCATTTTAGTTTTAAACCTTATCTGGCATTAT